>JAPJYX010000009.1:21982500-23232500 GCA_030503985.1 Himalopsyche tibetana | reverse complement strand
CTTACAACCATTTTTCGTAGTAGCATAAATTTCGTAAAAAATTCAACTTTTGGAATAAAGTTTAAGTTTGCTAACAACCATTTTTCGTAGTAGCAGAAATTTCGTAAATTATTGAATTTTTGGAATAATGTTCAAGTTTGCTAACAACCATTTTTCGTAGGAGCAGAAATTTCGTAAATTATTTAATATTTGGAATAATGTTCAAGTTTGCTAACAACCATTTTTCGTAGTAGCAGAAATTTCGTAAATTATTGAATTTTTGGAATAATGTTCAAGTTTGCTTACAACCATTTTTCGTAGGAGCAGAAATTTCGTAAATTATTTAATATTTGGAATAATGTTCAAGTTTGCTAACAACCATTTTTCGTAGTAGCATAAATTTCGTAAAATATTCAATTTTTGGAATAAAGTTTAAGTTTGCTAACAACCATTTTTCGTAGTAGCATAAATTTCGTAAATTATTTAATATTTGGAATAATGTTTAAGTTTGCTAACAACCATTTTTCGTAGTAGCATAAATTTCGTAAATTATTGAACTTTTGGAATAAAGTTTAAGTTTGCTAACAACCATTTTTCGTAGTAGCAGAAATTTCGTAAATTATTTAATATTTGGAATAAAGTTAAAGTTTGCTAACAACCATTTTTCGTAGTAGCATAAATTTCGTAAATTATTTAATATTTGGAATAATGTTTAAGTTTGCTAACAACCATTTTTCGTAGTAGCATAAATTTCGTAAAATATTCAATTTTTGGAATAAAGTTTAAGTTTGCTAACAACCATTTTTCGTAGAAGCAGAAATTTCGTAAATTATTGAATTTTTGGAATAATGTTCAAGTTTGCTAACAACCATTTTTCGTAGTAGCCGAAATTGCGTAAATTATTTAATATTTAGAATAATGTTCAAGTTTGCTAACAACCATTTTTCGTAGGAGCAGAAATTTCGTAAATTATTTAATATTTAGAATAATGTTCAAGTTTGCTAACAATCATTTTTCATAGTACCATAAATCGACCACGGCGCATATATCGACAGCCCTGCAGTTTTTAAATTGCAAATTATTGAATTATATTTTATTTCATTTCATTATCTATTAATTTGAAAATGTACGCAAACAAAATACATTTCGTAGAAGAAGAAGATGTCTCGAGGACATCATCAGTACGCACACATTTGTGAAAAGTGAAAAGCGAGTGATTATTTTATCGACTTTTAATATATAAATTTAGTATGAATAAAAAAGTGGAGACTGGAAGGTGTGAAATGGACGTCCAAACACTCAGACATACGGACCTTATCGGCTATTAATATATAGATTTAAAAACATAATTTCAAAGTATAAGCGTTATTCGAGAAGCGTCCTTTAATTACAAGCAATCATAAATTTGCAGTAAAAAATTGAGTGCGTGCAATGAATAAAAAAGCATATTTATCATTTGAATTTTCTATCGTGTCACGCAAATTTAAATTGATCTCAAAGTTAAAAATAATTACTCAAAAAAACGGCTTCAAGTCAACAAAAAAAAACGGTTCCACAGACATTGAAAGTTGTGGCACGCGCCTCTGCGAAAGCTCTCTAGGGCGACGGATATTTTCGGAAACGGAAGACCTACTACGGAGACGAAAGAAAACGACGAAAGACTTGATAAGTTAGTCGTTTCCCTTGCTTAAAATTTAGCAACGAAAAATTATTAGGATGATTGATATCGCAAGAACAACTTGCAGAGATATGAATAGTAAATTTAATTTACGCTTTAACTGTATACCCGCCGTTATGTAAAGTCGTTGGATGGAAAGTAATGTTAAACCCAATTTTAGGGGTTCAGGGCGTTTTGGCTAACAAGAATTCACTAATGACTTTCACTAGTACACCAATTATTAATATTACATATTCACGAAGTTTCTGGTACGAAATGTGAGATTCTTGAAAGTAGATCCGTTTAAATTAATAGAACACCATGTAATATGTTAGCCACGAAGGACAGGATAATTTAGTGTGTAGTCTTTTCTGCTAAGTACGGATCCAAAAAGTTTCGTATTTCGCATGCGTTCATCTAATTAAGGATACCTATACAATAAATATGCACATATAGTATACGTCGAACGATTTAAACGAGCTGGTATGTTCGACATCAACATATTATGTAGAGATAAAAGCTATAAGTAACGAATTATTCCTTTATTGATGTACTATTACAATTTTTTTCTAAATAAATTAATAGATTTCTACGTGAGACGGGTTTTCAAATGAGTATTACTAATGGGTCATGAAATAATCTAAATCAGTCGGCGCACTCAAAGCACTTCTCTGGCACTCTGGGAAAAAAAGTTTTTTCCATAGATTAATTAAATTGTATGCAAATATATATTTATAACAATAAATATTTCATTTTTTGAATCGTTCAAACTATGTACATTCTCACAAATTTTGTCATTAACGACCCGGGTTTCGCCTTTCGGCATCTTCAGGCATTCAAGTGCACGGATGAACTTGAACTGACGCTTAGTAAATGAAAGTTTCGTGTTTATATAAGATATAAATGCATCACTGAGTCCAAAGCCACTGCTGGCAAAAAGGATAAGCCCATGGGAATGCCAACAGATTTGACTAGTGAGCAGTTTCAAGAATTATATAATTTGTTTGTCGGCAAAGATTTTATGATTATATGATTTTATGGTTATATAGGGTATAGAAGAGGAGATGTGGGAAAATTTGATATTTCGTTTAAGTTTTATATCGGCAAAACAGAAAGAACACTGAACATCCGGGTTTTAGAACATATGGCAGCCTTTAGATTGAAAAAAGACACGTCTACTTTTGCTAATCACTTAATATCGGAAGGACACGTGTTCAATCAGGAACAAGGGATAAAAATGTTACACCCAAATACGGACAGACATAAGCTCTTTTTCCAAGAAATGTTAGAAATCAACAAAGCACAGCTGCAAAATCTTCCGATTTTAAACGAAATATCAAATTTTCCCACATCTCCTCTTCTATACCCTATATAACCATAAAATCATATAATCATAAAACCTTTGCCGACAAACAAATTATATAATTCTTGAAACTGCTCACTAGTCAAATCTGTTGGCATTCCCATGGGCTTATCCTTTTTGCCAGCAGTAGCTTTGGACTCAGTGATGCATTTATATCTTATATAAACACGAAACTTTCATTTACTAAGCGTCAGTTCAAGTTCATCCGTGCACTTGAATGCCTGAAGATGCCGAAAGGCGAAACCCGGGTCGTTAATGACAAAATTTGTGAGAATGTACACAGTTTGAACGATTCAAATTTAATATTGAAATTCCACCAAGCACCTTCAGTCGAAATCTTAAATTAAATAAATATTTCAATTATATTTAGAAGAGTATTTTTTATTATTTATATTTAATACGTATTCTGATTTAATAGAACTAATACTGTTGATTAAATTTATGTAGATATTACGTTTCTATTGAATGGCACTTTATAAGGCACTCTTGGCTTAAAAATGGTGCACAACACTCATTTACGTACTATTATCATTTCTTACTTAAATCGATAATGAAGAAAAGTATTTCTACAGTTAGCACAATTGGCAAAATATCTCCAAAAATGAATGTCATTTACGCAATGCAAAACAGTACATCAACGATTGAAAACAATATTTGAGGAAGTATCACACGAGCAATTTTTAAAATTATTTTTTTCAAATAATTATTATATGCAATACTGATTTTAAGAACGGTGTGGTAAAAGCTTAAAGAACCATCAAATGTAAATGAAGATTTGATAATCAACTGTGACCCTGATTTCTCAATAGTAAAACCTAATGCTCGTTCACAATACGTTATTGAAGAATCATAATAGAGTAAGTACGCTACTTCAAAATGTGCGTCAATACTGGATGTGGACAGGTTGTTTGTCGTGTGTAGTGTAACGTCGGGGTGTTCGAAGCAAATGTCATGAATGGTAATTGCCGAAGCGTCAATTCAAATGGCCTTTGTGTGCTGATCAACAAAAAAAAATACACACATCGTATTAATTGTGATTCTCTTTTTATTTACGACCGGATGCGCGTAGCTAGCGATGATTGTACGTGCTGTCACATTACCGACGCGCTGCTACATCATTTTCGTCGGTAGCCCTCAAGAAGGTTGCTGATTGAACAGAAATCATACAATACTTATTAATAATAAAAAATATATTCTTTTCGTTATATTTTTAATTTTACCGTTATTATTACCAACATTTAAATTACAGAACATTATTATCGAATGGACCGATTCCCGGTTTTAAATATTTTAATACATTATTAAAAAATTTATTCTAACCAAAGATAATCTGTCATTGTATATTTATTTATTTCTAGCTGTAAGCCCGTTGACCTCAACGGGGAGAAATTTTTGTTGCATTTTTAAGTTGTCAGAAAATTTACTGGCGTGAAAAATAAATTACAAACCTATTTATTGAATAAGCCAGAAATTCTGATAGTAAAAGAAATATATCTCGGGGCATATATCGACAGCCCTGCCCTGCAGTATTTAAATTGTATATAATATAATTTTTAGAATAATTAAAATGTTAAATTATTTAATTTTTGGAATAATGTTTAAGTTTGCTAACCATTTTCCGTAGTAGTAAAAATTTCGTTAATTATTTAATTTTTAGAATAATGTTTAAGTTTGCTAACAAATATATTTCGTAGAAGAAGAAATAGGTCTCGGAACATATATCGATACCCCTGCAGTATTTAAATTGTAAATTATATAATTATTAGAATATTTGAAATGTTTAAGTTTGCTAACAATTATTTTTCGTAGTAGAAGATTTTAAAATAAAAGTCGAAATATAGTTCTATAAAATATCCATACCGTCATTAGAATATTCCTAATGCATGTACGAAATTAAAAAGATTTTCAAGGCCGGATGCAAAATATAACCATACCGTCCAATAATCGAATCAATGACACTGATCAAAATCTGTCAAATCAGCTCCAAAAAATCTTCCAGCCCTATAATTATAGCTTCAAAAAATCGAATCAGTATATTTGATTATTTAAAAAACTTCGTAGCGTTGCAAATTTTCAAATAAAGTTCTCTCAATATTATTACGATGCTTCAGTTATATTTAAATACTGCAGGGGTGTCGATATATGTCCCGAGGTCTATTTCTTCTACTACGAAATATATTTGTTAGCAAACTTAAACATTTCAAATATGTATTCTAAAAATTATATTATTTACAATTTAAATACTGCAGGGCTGTCGATATATGTCCCAGGTCTATTTCTATTTCTTTTTCTACGAAATACATTTGTTGGCAAACTTAAACATTTCAAATATTCTAAAAACTATATTATTTACAATTTATTTTTCACGCCAGTAAATTTTCTGACTACTTAAAAATGCAACAAAAATCCTCCCCGTTGAGGTCAACGGTCTTACAGCTAGTGTTTATAATTATAGTATCATAGTTTTCCCCGTCCTGTGCCCAGTGGAAAAACACAAGCCGCGTCTTTTATTTTGTTGTTTATAACATAAGAATTAGAATCATTTTTTTTCGTAAACCTTTGGATGTTATGTGAACTTTCACAAAGTTACCGTCGAATCCGTTAAAGATATAAAAAAAAGACACAGTATTCAAATGAATTTACTGATAATATACATAAGAATTGAATTATCAAAAAAAAAACAAATGAACCTCAACAGAAGTATCAATTATGATGTGACAATAATTTTAGTTAGTACTCTAATTTATTATTGATGACAGATAACAATGTTTATTTTTTATAGAGCGTTTGATAAAATTAAATTACATTAATCGGCATGAAAAATACATATCAAATAGTTGATGAGAGAATATTATGGCGTGCGGGTTCCTCAGGCAGGGAACGCACCCCTTCGTGGAAGCGCCAGTAGCCGGCGGGCTTAATTTTTATCCGCTTGTTTATCGCACAAGAGGATTACGGGGAGGCTAGCCAGTTGTGAACAATGCGCTTTCACTGACAAGTGACAACCCCTCTAAAAAAAGTTTTTTAATTTTAATACGAAATGCCAGCACGTGAGAGTGCAGTTCGTGCCCATATGTAGTGTGATAACAATTAGGTGTCTATTACGAAATGGACATTTAATGTATGAGCTTTCGCTGTTCGTAGGGCATGGAATTTGTAACAGTTCAAATATAATTTGCTTGAATTGATAGCAATACTATACTATCATTCTATTACAAAGGTTTTCAACATTACCAAGATGTTATTTAGGCACAAAATATTCATCGTATTTCATCTTACGACCACACACATTCCTAATATTGTTTGTAAGAGTACATTTTTGTTATTGATGGCCTTATGATTCATACAACAGAACCGTAGAAGACGCAAAAAGATAGATATTTAAAGAAATACAGGTATAGAAAACGATGTAGTTTAGAATCACAAGTTGCAAATATTATAAAACGACGTGCATGCCAGGTAAAATGAGTATGCAACTGAGTCGGAGGTCGCATAAGGTTCTTTGCATCCCTCCAATTAAACTGCGGCGTCAAAGCGTGCATTTAAAACTACTGAGTGCGAAAATGTACCCAGCTCGACACGGAGAAACCCTACACGTCCCCTCATGTTTGTTGAAAGTGTCGACAAGTTTGCACTTGCGAACGGAGAGAAACAAAATCCCTGGGTATTTTGACACGCGAAAGGGCCATTTTATTCATTACAATTATGTTTTCACTTCAAGTATCTATTTTGCCGCGGAGGTAAGCATAAAGTCTCACAATTAATTAGTAACTTCGTAGCAACTAGCAACGGTGTGCCATTTGTAGAGAAAATTCCTGGCCATTACGACTGCTAATGGTAGGAAAAAGTCCTCCCTCTGTTTTAAAGGACTTCGGAATTGTAAATTTGAGACTCGACAAAATAATTACTCCTACTGTAAGCCCTGCCCTGTTTCTTTGCTAATTAAGAAAACCTTAAAGGGAATAATTGGTAAACAGCGAAACTCATTATTGAAAAACATTTTTAAGTACCTACCTACTTTTTCTATAACAATATAGCATCCTCAGACGAGGCGGTTATAATTAGTCAATTTATTATTATAATTCGAAGTGAAGTATCGATATTACATAGCAAACAACATATCTGTAAGTAATAAAGATAAGGTACTATTTAATTGAAAACAAGTGTGAAATGTTGCTTCGGATTTATAGTTAAGCATAAAAATAACATTACAATAGTGATTGATTTATCATATTATAAGCGGCAGTAATACACAGAAAACTATTGACATGTGAATAATGAACTATCAATTGACTTTCGAAGCACACCAACATTGAATCAAACTTCGCTTCATTAAAATCGATGGTAAATGCGGGCCGAGGGTATGTTATATTAAAGTATAATGTCCGAAGTATTTATTCATTTGAATTCCAACGAATAATTGTGAGAGGCACGCCACGTGGATGCCTATCGCATTCCGACACGTGATTTTCCACTGCCCAGTTTATTTATAAGGGCCATTTCCCGAGTCAAGCGAGGTTGTGGATTCACCAACTTTCTCCGATCAGCCTCGAACAGATGGCAAACAGACTATCGAGTCTACTGGCTTCCTTCTAAAAGGGCATCGGCTCTCTCGTCTAGCTGTCAGGCTACGTTATCAGTGAAGTGACTGCTAACAAATTACTAGACGCTTTCAGGTTCAACTATGCGGTCGACATTTTTGTAGATACACTTTTTATCTTCGCCGTGCAAGCACTCATTACGAAGATATTTCACTATCGATTAAGCGTTCACAAAAAAAAATACATAGAAATTCTATTTGATTATGTTCAATGACCAAAGACAAAACCTAAAATTAAAATATAAAATAATCTAAAATAACAAATAATTTATATTAATACGGTTAAAAAAATGGCAAATTGTTTGGTTCTACAAAAAAAACAGTCTATAGCTACTTCAGCGTATGCCTTAATCAGAACTCTATTTAAAACTACATTTAATCAGCTATTATACTGGGTTAGAAGAAATACATATTATTCCACTATTGCGCAGGGCTGTGGAATCGGAGTCATAAAAATTGGAGAAAAATAATTTTATTGAAAAATTATTAGCCTATTTATCGTATTGATTGGTGAAATGTACTACAATTATTATAGTGACTAGAATGACCTGATAGTATACAGATACGCAAGTTAAACGGAAATGGTTGAAAAAATTAATTCGTAGACGGTTCGTAATTTTACTCCCCTGAGTCGGAGTCGTTTTCCTCTCACCCGACTTTGCAGTCCGGCCATTTTGGAAAAGCATTAATCGAAGAGTTTTGTTTTACGGCATAACAATTGAATATCATAATATGTTTATAGATTACAGTTAGATTAATTTCGGGAGTCCGGGAGTTTTGCACTCTACGCCACTATGATTTTTTTCTCCCAATTTCGTTAAATATTTTGCCAAGAGGGAAAACTTCAGTTGTTAATCAAAACACATGAAAAGTTAAAAACATAAAATTTTGACATTAAATCTAACGAAAAGTCCAGTAGAAGGGAACAGTACGAATAACCGAAACTAATTATTAAAAAATCAACAATTAACTCTATTGTAAAATGACCGCTATTTACGCAGATATGGTTTCTGCGCACCGTCATACAAATATAGCGAGTGCATCAGCACAACAAAAGCGAAATAACGAAGCAGGATGTGCTGCCGTACATCCGAATATCCGGTTATTCACAGCATTTTACCCTAAATTGAGTAGGACTTCATAAAGACTGAGGAATGTGCATTGACAGTATCGCGCGGAACGCTACACAATGCACCGTCAATCACGGTCGTCAAACCACGACTCACCAATATTCATTGTAGACTTTCCCTCCCTACTGGATAATTTTGCTAGGTCAGAGGGTAATGATAGCGTTACATTATACATCTCAACAAAGAATGAATATTATACTGCCGGCATTTCATCTAACAAAAAACGGTTTTAAAAAAATATTCTATGATTGTATGTGTGTTACTATGATTTCAGCCCCGAGAGAAAAAAAAGCAACATTGTATTTGTTTTTTTTCTTGGTCATTGCCGAGTAACAGCGGCTGCATAGCCATTACATCAAATATTAGTCAAAATGCTCACTGAGCGAAACCGCTTTTATAAAAAATAATGTCTGCGCTAGGAATTGGCGGTTGTACTAATGAAGGCGTTCATTTTAATCAAGTGAAAAATCTTGAAATGTATAAAAGCTTTTATTAGTCAATATCAGATGATGCATTCAAGATTTAAAAATCTTCGTAAAGTCTTCGTAAACTCAGTAAGATAAATAGTAAATCTAAGATTACCTTAGCAACTCTCAACGGTTTGGTGATTCTTCCGAACAATAATTCATCAAAAACGAATTCACCGTACACGGATTCTTCGAAACAAGAATCTTCGGTACGCACACACTTTTGTACATAGAATACTCCTGGACACAGAATATTCCGTACATTTTAATATTTTTCATTTAAAATTATTGTTTTATTCCATATGTATTATTTTATGTCACGGATCTCAAATATTTTTAATTTTAGGAACAAGCGAAGGACTGAATTAAAATGCACTACGAATTATATATGATTTATATATTGGATGAAAAATATCAAAATATTCTAGTTCTACAGACATTATTTTATATATGGTTGATAGCTGTGTACGGAAGATTCTTGTTCCAAAGAATCTGTGTACGGTGTATTCTTTTTCAGAGAATTCGTGTTCGGAAGAATCTGTTCACCCACCCGACAACCCTTCTTGTACTATTCCAGACCACATTCCTAAATACATTATAAAACGAAAAAACATTCAGAACAGCTGACACCGAGAGAAATCTTGTTCCCCGGAAGTATGTGAATACACAAATAGCTTCGGCTATGTTATTCTTCCTTAAAGGTTAGTGGTCGAAATGGTAAGGTTACGAAAAGTCTACAACAACCAATAATTGGCCAATCAAATCACATACGCAATGTCTGGGATATATAACACGTAATGGTTACAAATATGCATTAAGTATGCATATTTTTCTGGCATGAAGATTGCATGACTGCGAAATTATGGTTTTATTATGACAATAGAAAAACTCTTCTTAGTATTTATTTACAGACATTGAGGCGTGCGAAGCTTCATACACGGTGAAAGAAACGACGGCAAATCAAATAAATTTCATGAATATTTTATGTAGCGGCAAGGTTTTATATAAAGTTTGGTTGGCAAAGGGATTCCGATAATGGTAGATTGATGTGCGATCAGAGTACAAAAACAAATAGGGTTTTATTTGCTAGATGAACCGACCTCACACATATAAAAAAATATGTGTAGCTCCAAATTCATAAATAACAGCGCAAAAACCGAATAGTAAGAGAATTCTTCGATTTTACAGAAGATACATATTAAATACCATTGTATTCACCTTAAGTTTGAATCACATTTGTATACATTCACACAAGTTTTGTCAAGTACATCATTTGAACGAGTCTAATATTTACAACTTAATATTCAAATTCCACCAAGCACCTTCAGTCGAAATCTGAAACTTAACTTAACCTTATTAAGGTTTCAATTCTAAGATTCGGGAGATAAATAAGCTTTATTTCAGACAGTCCTGTAAATCTAGTATAATAGAATGTAAAAAGGATAAAAAATATCTAAGTATTTTTAGTTTAACAAATATTATTTTATAGCTATTTCGCTTATGCCCTTCGTCAGAACTATGTATTAACTTAACTATGTTTACTAGCTTAAAATAGACACACAATGTATCCTTTAATCCACTATATCATCATAATTTATATTGGAAAATATATTATTATGCCTATTTAATACTTGGTGGAAATTAGGGATTCCATCTCGGATATCCGATATCCGATATCCGGATATATCCGGCCCTTTTTAACTATTCGATATCCGGAAATTTGGGGAAATATCCGGACAGTATTCGTTATAATTTTTAATGAAATATTTTACAAAATCGACGAAAGATGATATGAATACTGGGGTATTTACTACCTGGGAGAAGAGAAGAAAGGCCATTTCTTTAGCACAAAGTATTATTAAGAGAATTCACCCAAATTTTTTATCTAGTAATGATAAAATCTCTCAGGACTCTGATGTAGAAATAACACTTCTCTCTTTTTCGACTTCCGAATTGCAACATGAAATGCGTAATTCTATTTTATCTCTCGTGGAAACTGACGACAATACAAATGAAAATACAAATAATCTGAAAAAAGATTTTAAATACTTAGATCAATTTAAAAAAGGACGGAAAAGTTGAACGTGTTATTTAAAACACTTCTAACAATAAAACCAACATCAACAGCAACGGAACGAGTATTTTCAACAGCAGGACAAATTAAAACTGAATTAAGATCAAATTTAAAATATGATACATTTAATGCTCTCTTATTTTTAAAATATGAATTGTTAAAATCTGTATAAATGACTTATATTACAAATGAACTCGTTTTGAATGTATTATTTTAGTACATAAATGTATATATGTAGTAATGGTTTGTTATTGTAAAACTTACTGAAACTATCCGGATATATCCGGATAGTTTCAATTTTACTATTCGATATCCGGAGTTGAAAATGACGAATAGTTGGAATCTCTTGACTGGAAATTCATTAAATTAATTGACTTAAGTGTTTTTCAGAACGCTAAAAAATATGGGATTATTAAGAGCAAACTATTTTAAATGTATGTGATTATTTATAAATAATTACATTAGAATCATAGATATTCTTTTCGCCTTTTTACAGTGGATTTCTACCAAACAATACGGGAATATTATTATCGCATTTAATATTTAATGTGACATATAACAGACAGCTCTGATATTTAAGTGGCTCGTAATTGTAACTTAAACGTTTAAATTCCGCAATAGTGCAATGACCCACCACACAGAAACTTAGATTGCCATTAGGGAAAGCTCAGTGCAATTAATAATAAGCTAGGCAGTGTCCTTGGAGAACGATAGTCAAACTCGTTAAAATATGCGTTAAAACCTCTGGGATATAAATAAGTTGCGATACGGCGGAGCAAGGAGCAGGCTGGCAGAAGTACGTGAGCGGCGGCAGCAGCAGCAGCGGATATACGACAGGGCCTGGGGGAGAGACAGTGGAGAGTGGGAGCGCGGAGGGAGGGACATGCGCGGAGTAACATTGACCTCGAATGCACTGGCTAAAAATAACATCTGCATTTTGCATTTGCGGACCAAACTGCTCCGAAAGACAAAAGTTAGTCGTTAACAATTTCGCAGTCCGCATGAGTTCTAAGCACAGAACAGAACAATTATGTACCTATTGCGAATTAGCGTTATCTAAGTCAACTTTTTCACACGCAACAAACCATTTTCTGGTTATAAAATGACAATGATGGATTTGAAGGTCAACTGGAATGTACATGCATAAAAACACGAGCAAACAGCGATGTCTGCACAAAAAGATATTGACGATGTAAATAAAATTGGCGTGAGATAATTCTCATACCGCACATGTCAGATCGTTGTCGAATGTTTTTCGGTTGTTCTGGTTGAAAAGTGGCACACTCGCATATCGTATGTTCATAATAAGTCCGTTACTCGACGGTAAATCTACTAATCTGCAATCACTAACGCGGATAAATTAATATGCTTATAAAGCCGTGTATACACAATTAGGTTTTATTTCTTATCAACAAATCACGACAAAATTCAGGTATTATAGCGCTGTAGACGGAATGTTTCCGAATGATTAATTGAGGATACTTCAGGAAAGTTTTCTTCCATTGATACATAATATAATTTTAAAAAACATGGCGTATTAAGAAGTATTTTTTGTAAATAAATGTAAAGCACAAATGATTAAATTAGATATTGTGTAATGTTATTTTGATAATAAAAAAAAACCTACCCGCGCACATTCGGATGTCACAGGTAAAAAACATTGATAAATACAATGATGATGCAGGAAATAGGGGTGAAAGTGGCGGAGGGTTGGCGTGGGTTGCCGACTGCTGTGCAACTACAGATGGTCGGTCGACCAGTTGTCTTTTTAATTTTATTTCATGATAATAGTACAAAACATATGAGATATATGTTGATTAAGCTTCCATTGCTTCAACATACACGATTAATTGAAGCGGGTCTTAAAAGCGTAAAAAAATTGTTTACAAATATGAGATGAAGCTACTGCTAGAAAGTGCGATCGAGGTTACTTTTGGAATTTTGTATACAAATGCACCCCATAGTAATGAAAGCAGACAACGATCAAAAGACGGGTAGGTATGTTATTCTGTTTTACCAGCCGCATCATAAATACGTTTTAACCACAAGATCTATAAATGATGGTATATTTATTTTAGTTATATAATTTCTCAATATTGGCGATCATCATTGCGATTGAGTAAAATTAATTATTTAAGCAGATCTAAATGAATGACGACACTTTTAAACTAAAAAGGCAAAGCGTAAAACACTAAATAATGAAATTCATAGAAACGTTGAAGGTACTAAAATTTAATTAAAACACACTAAAACGATTGTACGATATCCTTAAATAGTCCGAAGACAAAAAATTTGTTATTACATTGTAATAAATGTGTTAAAAACATATGTTCGTGATAATATCCCGATCAGAAGTAATAGTGCATCTAGCAAATGAAATACACACTTATGTGCTCAATAAAGTAATCCGAGAGTTAACAGCGTACTACAAGTCACTTAACAATACAGAAGAGACGAGAATAGAGAAAGGAGTCATTCATTAACGCCGATTAACAGAGTGAGCGTGCAGGGATAAAGTCGCCCTGGGCGAAAGGGTGGTCCCAGCTCATACCCACGCAACACGCACAGGCACAAACGCGACGGGAGAAAAATGACCCACTTTACTCGGAGGAGACGGTGTATCCCCGGGGTTTGTCGGATGCTGCAACCACAATGAACATACGTGCAACATATCAGCTCGGAATGCTATAGCATATTGTCTAACATGGAGCAATATGGTTTCATATATCTTGTAATCATGACAAGGAATCAGAATTCTGTAAATAAATAGCAATAAAAATAATCGTCAACTAATTCATTACCCAATATTGTAGATCGAAATATGACTTAACACTTCATTTGTCATAGTTCGTATGTAAGTTATTTTATAATTAGCTTAGACACGTCTACTTTACAATAAATTGTAGACGACTTTACTCAAACAAAATTCTGAAATTGTGTTACTGTCAAGAAAGTTTTCTATTGATGGAGACGATATAACAACTTTGTCGGACATAACTAAGCAAAGGCCGCAACGGCTGAATGGAATGGCTCCCTAAAAGTTCGATGGCTAGGGTTACATTGAGAAATTTAATGCAATTCAGTGGGGTGATTGTACGCATATAAATACGCTTATATGGGGCACGGTCCCAAGCGATTTCGCCATACATTTATTTCGCACAAGGCTAAAAGTAATAAATTACAAAACACATACGTCTGTAAATGTACCGAAATCGCAACGGTTTTCGTGTTATTTATTATTTACGTTTGATTACTATCGGATAAGAAAAAGTTTTCAATTTCAAACTCACAAAGGCGAAACGTACAAACTGTCATAAAAAGTGGCATCGTAAAAGTAAAATCTAAGTCTCATTTACATAGTATGCAGAAATATGTGAACGCTACGAAGCGTGCGGTAAACCGGTACAAGCAAAACAGAAAAAGAAATATATCTTACTTTTTTCGCCCCCCTGGGTTGAACGTAGCGGAACGTGTGTCCGAAATAATAGTAAAAGGAATCCTTAACCCACGAAAACATATTCGAGATGGGGCTATAAAACGGTCGCACTGGCGGTATATAAAATTCGGATATTGCACACTACGCGTCGACGTAATGGCTGAACATTAGGGTGCAGACAGCCGGTTGCGACGCGGAAAACACAAGAACGGCAACTGGCGGAAATAACAAAAACGGGAATTATTATATCGATCGTCCCGTCCGCTGCACTTCAGTCGCGAGTCAGTTCGATGACTTCGAAGCGGCAGCTCTCAATTTGACCGGCACACGAAGAAAAGACCAGGCCCACTGACTAAGAGTTATTTCAAACGTAGTTCAGAAGCGGATAGAAAATGGTGGAACGCGGCTCAAGCACGAAAAAAAACCATGACACATATAAAATTGGAAAAGACAATTCCAACATGCGGCGAGACGCTGACTAGGAAGGTTTTATTTTTTTTTATCAGTCACCCCGGAGATAGCGTTCGGAGTAAAAGAATTCAGGTCATTTTTCTTTCGCGGCTCATTAGAACTGCGCGTTATAATAAAGTTAGTGTATCTTTTCACTCAGGCGTTGCAGTTACTAGTGCTTCTGTTATAAAAATAGCTTCCTGCATGTATTGATTTTCTCACAATCACATGTGTATAGGATTTATTTTACAAGAAATAACACGAAGAGAACGTTGATATGGTCTAAAATTAAATCATTGGCACAATTTTTTACTCAAGAAAACTCGACACTCATTCATTTAAAAAAAAAATTCACGGTCACATTGATTGTTCTAGATTTTCAGAAAAAGTGCGTAGGCACAGTACCGTGACCGTCCCAAAATGTCTCGCGTTATTTTCAGATTTTTAAAAAGAGCATAGATGACGTACTTACATACTTACATGTAAACTGTAAATATATTTGATAGAACATTTCGTTAATTATAGCTTATTACGTTCATACAGATTTTTTCAATCAAATATTTAAATATGGATATAAAGACAAGCCCAGAAAGCGAGATGTAAAATTAATTTACACGGAGCAATGTAATCGATGAGGTAGTTTTTGTTAGATTTAATGAGTTACACTTTAAATATGCAAATGCAATAAGAAGTCACAGTAATTCAGTGTCTCCCACTCAAAACGAGTGCATGATTCACCTGGTACTCTCGTCGAGAGTTCTCCGAGTTCCTACTGCCCACTAGCAAATCTCTCGCTTTGAAGGAAACGAAAACAAGTCTATACCGATTTCGTTCACACTAAGAAACTGCATAATGATAATTATTTATAACATAGAGAAAATATTGAACTATAGTTTAACTTGTACAAATTGATATACATATTCTGTAAAAATACATTTACAAAAATACGTTATTTCCTTATTAAAAGTTAGCGATATAATTACGCAAATTATCTTCTTTACACGCTTACCTAAATAAATCGTGTATAAAAATTACTTCAAATAGAATTAACAATTTTTGAATCTATAATCGGAAACATTAAAATGTATCAAATCAATCGATTGATACATAAGGTATAGGTATCGATATTTATTGATTGATCTTACTAAACTAAACACTGTGACATTTCTTCGGGGATTATATTTGTACATGGTAATTAAGCCGGAATCTGTAAATAAGTTGGCTTTAAATAATAATTATTCAGAATTCTATGATGCAATGAAAGAGTTATATTCTCTTATTATAATTAATGAATATAATATAATCATTATATTTTAAAAACAATATGACATGTGATCAATTAGCATGTGTACACGTGCCGGCGTGCAATACAGCATTAAGATTAACACATTCTTGGAAGCGTGTTGCTGAAATGATGCGCACATATTTCTGCACTCAATTCCGAAACGCAGAAGAGCATTAAGAGTTTACACACGTGGGACGTGAAGAAAGTAACGTCTGCAGTTGAGCAACGGAAGGAAACTAATTGCATAGAACTCTCATACCGTACGACATTCATAAAATTAATGATAGATATAACTGTGAATGTACAACAAATGCAAATAACCCACACAGTTTTACCGTTTATCTGGTTTGTAAGAAATGAAAGTAAATCAAGCTGTCAACACAATTGTTGAATATAAAATTTGCATAATTGTTTGCATTTATGTTAAACAATCGAAATAATTTACAAATATAATGAAATGAGCTCGATACCAGTGATAATATATATAAAGCTTAGGAAAGGTTTAATTTAACAAACTCTAGCGCTATTAATGAGACACTAAATACATAAAAACAATATTTCATGGTAATATAAATATTTTATATTAAAATGAACCGCCGAATCCATCGAAAGTATCAACAATATTTTATTCACAAATTTAGAAAAATATACATCGGCATTCGTGAATAATAAATAGCCAGGCATATGAAAATATTAAAAAAGCGTAAATAAAACATCAACAAAAAAACGACAAATTAATATTCAACAATCATTCACGTCTACGAACATCCACCTAAGCGCCTCCTACTCATTTTAAACTGTCGTGAAGATGCTCAATTAATTCTGCAGTCTGCAGGTTAATTCTTGGCTTAGATCCAACAGAAAAGTCCCACCGTTCGCTATTCTTCGTGACACATAATAGGATTAGAGGCCTGGGATATAATATAGATTGCAGCGTGTAACAGTGAAGACATGCAGGGTCTATCTCTCGCTCATTTAAAAGGCATCGGATTAAGTAAGGTCTCGGAGACGGGCGAGGCGTCTTTATATTTATCGCCGAGAAGCCCAAGACAATTGTCCCTACAGCGGCAATTTATATTATTCCCGTCGGTCGGAGCGCGTTTCGAATGAGTACTGGGAAAATTCAGATTGATTGCGGCGGAGCTTTCCCCGCGCGGAAAATTAAAATCGGGCAGTCAATTTTCAGCTGGGGCGGTTCGAGGCTGAATGAGGGTAAATAGGATGACGTGATCGCAGCGGAAAAACAGCGGGATGTTAATTAATGTTAGAGCATGCTTATATTATTATGTAAAAATACATACCATTTGCTTTCCACCATAGTTCTCTTCGATATTACGATTTATTATTAGCAATATACATATTCCCTTTGTTATTATTTAACAGTCAATAATAGGTGAGAATATGGTAAATAAATATGATATAGTATTATTATAAGATTATCTTCATAAGTAATTTGCTTGGGAATTCAATTCAAACGCGTAGAATTTTATTTATTATAGAATGTGGAAATAAACAACGCATCTCATCTCACACATGTGTAAATCGGTTTTATTAAGGGAAACCTCGAGTGTGATAGATTCGCGCATAGTTTCTGCGCACGCCCCGGTGAAATATGACGTCACGAGAAAAAGGCAGGTGCTTCGTGCTACAAATGTACTTGCCCCGTAAGTGTGTATATATTTCATTCCAGACGGGGAACCCCGTTCCCGTTCCACTCTGAAACCTCTCGAGCACAATCGTTTGTTTACAGTTAACCATGCCACGGTCCTTCAAATGCGAGTCCCGCAAGGGCTGACGTAATAGTATTGATTGTCGGTGCAAACTGCACGAGAACACAGACGGTGGAGAAGGCCGCCAGCCTGTTCCCGTTGCAAATTGTACGTTGCACAATACGGTGGCCGTAAACTTGACAATCAGGCGACTCCACAAATGAACGCCAACCGACGCGATTAATTTCCCTAATTACACACGAACTAAAAGCTTCAGGAATGGCATGGTTGCGTAGTATGGAGTATTAGAGGGGTAAGAAAATAGTGTTTTCCCCAAAGGAAATATATCTACCAAGTTCTAAGATAGAAAAAGACGGTTACACATTGAAGACAACCCTGAACTGATGAGGTCGATTATCATTGTTTACAAATTGATAAGTAACGATAGATAGCGATGGAAATATGGCAAGGAATATTGATTGCGCAGAAAATATATGAATATACTGTTTTATTGTGTCGTCAAAGACGAACACTTATGGTAATGAATAACTTTAAAAAAAAATTAAGCGATTTCAGTTCGAAGGATTTTATGTTTGCGATGTCTAGAAAATCTATCCCTTAAATAGCAGGGTGCAGCGAGAGTGATTACCTAACCAGTTGTCGAGCAACTAATTACCAAGCAGTCCTTGTAGAAAAACTTATGTTGAGAAACCTCTATTTGGAGTCCTACATTGGGAGCAGACATGGATTAGAAAAAAACAATAAATATAATATATTTCAATATACACCACTAATCTCTTGTATCAGAAAGCATAAAAACAATTAGTAATTTTCTTCTTCGAATGATAATTTTACCGTTTACGCTAGCCGACAGAATAATGTATCCTCCAATCCAAGTGCTGGTAATACCAGTGGGTTATTAATTGATTTGGCATTTACTTGGTAGAACTCCATTATAACAGATTAAAAATGGCATGAGTTTAAGTATAGAGCCAACCGTTTTGCATCTTTGTCATAAGGGTCAAAAATTAAATTTATTAGAACAACTTGAAATTAATAGGCATAAACAAAACACTTTAAATGAACAAACTATTATTAATCCATCACCGTTGTTAAAACCCCTAATTTAATTAATAATAAATATTTGTATAATTTATCCTAATTTACTTTGAAAAATCCCATATTGCTTATTGTTTTTCGAAACAATAAAGCCATAGTTAATAAATTTTATGTAATGTAATTAATAATAAATATCAGTTTAATTTTATCCTAATTAATGTTTTAATAAATAATCCCAGATTGTTAATCGTTCTTTGATACACTAGAATCACATTTAATAAGTGTAAATATTGTAATTATAATTAGGATGTTAGAGTGAATAACTTGATGCAATGTGTATCTCTTCAGAGCCAGTATATGTAGCTGAGCAAAATATAAGTTTAAACATAGTTCTGACGATGGTGAAAGCCGAAATAGCTATCAACGCATAAAAAATATTAAAAACTGTAGAACTAAAATACTTTGATAGTTTTAATCTGTTACCAGTGGGTTACTTCATAATGTACAGCTATTCAATACAGATAGTATAAAAGGGTGTGGACCGATTGCGAATCTAGCGGAAACAAACTGGGGTCAGACCTCCCCCGACACCAGCCCTACAAATTTCTTATTACTTTATCTTCTGTCCGGTATAGGGCAGAGTAAGTCGACCTAAAATTAGCCATTGCTTACAACACCACTATCGGAACATATTATTTTACGATATGGGCTCCGGCGACATAATGGTGACACGTAACATTTAATACACCGGTAATTCACATCCACTTTATGGTCAGTATTTGTTGTAGTAAATTTATATAACTTTTTTAGAGGAAGTTAATAGACAAACATGTTAAAAATTGCAAAGCTCGTCAAAACACGCTCATCGTAAATTACAGCGATCATGAATCGTTAATATGACAATAAACAGAAGATTTTATTATAAAACTGTGCTCGTAATGGTAGGTATATTATACATTCGAAAATCCGAAATTTAAGAAGCATGTTCATAGATTTTTTACCACTATTATAATGCTGATATTTGTTTTTTTAAATACTTACACTTGCTATAAAAATGTAAAATATACATTATGTTTCATTTTTATTAATAAAATATAATACAATGTCTTTCGAACTAGAATTTACAAATAACACAAATTAACTGATTTTTATTATTAATAAATCATAAAATGACCGAACAATAAAAACGAATTTGCATAATATGTGAGATACTCGAGATAAGTCGCATCCTAAAAAAAAATATTTTTGTTTGCGTGCATATTTCCAAATAATTATTTTACTAATTGCAATTGGATCAAAATCTCCCACCTAAAACACATTGTACTTACAAATTGCAAATTTTCTTATTTACCTACATACGATGTTTTGCGTTATAAAAATGTACACAATTGAAGTTTGAAATATAATAATTACATTATAAAAAAAATAAAATGATTAACAATTAAGTCTAAAATCAAGGATGGAATTTTGATCGAGAAAAATGATTCTCGGCAACGTTAAAAATGAAAACGTTGCTTATTTTTTTTCGACAAAGAATCTTTGAAATCCTCTTCATAATTATTGGATTAGAGTGGATGAAGGGAACAGCCATCGGCCACCGCGTTTCAGAACTCATTTTTTCGTTCGGTTTTATTGCAGGAACTTTGCAGACGTAAACAAAAGTACCTTTTATGACGGCGCCCGTCTCATCGTCGGTAAATAAATCTACCGTAAAAGAATTTGAGCGCTATTATTCTGTGCCGTCATTTCCTCGAATTTAAAATTCCACGTACCCTATAAAGCCCGTGCGTATGAATAACCCAGCACATTACGGAGATATCGTGTAGTAGGTATACGAACTGCATTATAATACATGACACACGGAGCGAAATCATCAATGTTTCAACCGAAAACGTTTCGCGATTGTCAGGTTTGTTACCAGATAAAATGCGAAACCCAAATGCGAAATGACAAAAAAAGATTCGTATTATTTATGAAGAAGAAAAATTCAATAACGACATATACGTGACGAAAAGAATGAAAGTCCTCGAATATCACTTTGACAATTTGGACGAGAACTTTTTTCGTCGAAACTATAAACTAGTTCTACCTATTTTATTAATAGAAAGACTTGGGAAACGTAACAGGTGGTTCATTTGAGAGATGAAAATATCCCGCAAAGTGTTCATTCTGTTTTGTAAACAACATTCTTGTGGGTGACGAGATGAATAATTTGTCACAAACAAAAAGATAGATCTATAACATAATTACCGAATAAAATATACGCATTGGAACGAATGATAATAAATTATATATGATTTTATGTAAATAGTCAATAAACAGCCTGCTTTTGGTGCTCTAATTAAAGTCTCATACGTCCACATCATTTGCAAAAACCCAAACAACCTTGCATATATTTATCAGTTTGTAGTTTACCTTGCAAGATGCAAAGTGGACACACGTGCTAAAATTTTTGTGCAAGAGTTATTAAAATTGAAAATCAACAATAAACAGACCATTGAACACAAAAATGGATACAAAAAGTTAGGGTAATCATCAGAAATTTTATTTATTTATTTATTGTTAAAAATCAAAATTACAGTACATGACAAAACAGCTGACGCCAATTCGCCATGCACTTGAAAAATGTAATAAGACAAAATATAAAATAAAAATACACAGTACATCAAATTCAACATAAAAAATCAAGAAATACAAAAGAAAAATTTATCAAACAGTTCACAAATACCATCACCAAAAATGTCCACTTCTCTAGGCAATGCGTTGATTAGTCGAACGGCCCTTGGAACTGGTGACTCATACCTCCTAAGCGAGGTATAAGTTTTTAGAAATAAAAGTTTTTGCCCATTGTTTCGCCCACATAAGAATAAATTGGGAGCATGTAAATTAATAGTCATGAGAATTTCAGGATTATTAACTCGGCCCCGAAGAAGAAGAGAAAAATGCTTTAAGCTTGAAAACGATCTTCGAGCTTCAAGTGAGTGAAATGATAACATTCCTAAAAGAAATTTGGTGGGGTAGTATTCCTTTAAGGAATTATCAAAGGGGAAGAATTTAAATTTTTTGAAATAATAATATCTTAGAAATTTCTTATGGATTCTCTCCAATTTCAGCTTGTATGAACTTTCATATGGGCTCCAAATGATGGATCCATATTCAAGCTTACTTAAGACCAAAGAAACATAAAGCGTCCGAAACACAGTTGGGTTTTCAAATGGTTTGCTTTGTCTAACAATAAACCCAAGAAGTTTGCTTGCACGCAGTGCAATAGAAGTTATATGTGAATGAAAGGTGAAAGAGGAGTCAAATCTTATACCAAGATCAACAACTTCAGACAAACGCTTTAAAGCATCATTAGATATCACATAGTTATATGTGATGGGTAATCTTGAGCGAGAGAAGGAAATACAAAAACATTTTGAAATGTTGAAGTCGAGTTTGTTTTTTATAGACCAATTTAAAATATTATTCATATTTTGTTGCAGAATAGTACAGTCAGACTCATTACTGATACGTAAAAACAGTTTTAAATCATCAGCAAAGAGCAGATACTTTATTCCACGTATACATTCTATAATATCGTTAATAAAAATAAGAAATAAAATTGGGCCAAGATTAGATCCTTGAGGAACCCCGGAATATGTTGGAAAGACGTTTGATATGCACCCAGCGTAATCAACATATTGGCGTCGATCTGACAAATAGGAAACAAAAAAACTAATCATCCTGTTTGAGCATCCTACAGCACTCAATTTATCCAAGAGAATATCATGGTCAACACGGTCAAATGCTTTAGAAATATCCGTATAAATAGCATCAACCTGACAGTTAGAATCCAAAGATTGCGAAATATAATCAGTATACACAATTAGATTGGTTGTAGTTGAACGTGCTGATCTAAAACCATGTTGAGAATCAGTTAATTGACAATCAACATGCATATAAATATACCTATGTATAATAGATTCAAAAAGTTTAGCCGGTGCTGATAAAATTGCTACTGGACGAAAATTTGTGATTTCAGAGAGAGAGCCTTTTTTGTGGACTGGTCTTATGCGAGTCAAGCTCCAGCATTTAGGAAAAGTGAAGGTACTTAAACTTAAATTGAAAAGATACAATAGAGGTGTACTTAAAATAGATTTGCAGCCTTTAAGCAACCATGGGGGAATACCATCAGGACCCACTGAAGCTTTTGGGTAAAGACGAGAGAAGGCATACCGCATATCGGACACATTAAGATTATTGATATCAAGAGTAGGCCAAGAAGAATGTACTGACTCCGATTGGAAAGGGATGTATTTTGATGGAGTTTTAGAGTAAACTGATTTAAAATACATAGCAAAACCCTCAGCAATAGCCAGATGACCATTCAATACACTACCATCGAGAGACATGGATGAAAGCTGAGCAGAAGAGTCACGTATTTGGCGGACATAGTTCCAGAAAGTTTTAGGTTCTGAATTTATGTTCATACCGATGTTGTTTATATAAATTTTGTAATCGCTTTTAATGAGTTCGTGAACTCTTCTGCGCAGCTCAGAAAAAATATTATAATCATTCGGACATTTATAGCATTTCCATTTTTTATGGCACTTATTTTTTTTGATAATACATTTAATTACATTTTTTGAAAACCATTTCGGAAAGTCCCGTTTTGAGCCAGAGTTAACATTTTTATCAAAAAAAATTTGCAAGACATCATTAATTTTATTATAAAATACACTGACAGCCTTGTCAATATCGCTGATCAAGTACATATCGTCCCACTCAATGCCGTGCATTGTGTTGAACATGTGCAATAAGTCACCACGGCGAAAATTCCATGAAGCTCTTTTTCTAGTGCTATCAGGAAAATCTTCAATCACATCACTTTGATCGCGGTGATAACCGGTTAATTTCTTTTTAAAAATAGGAAACTCAATTACTAAAGCCGGATGATAAATGTCCTCAGGGACAAGAGGATCATCACTTGCATACACAGAGATACAACAATCTACATCAGCCAGTACCAAGTCTAAAATTCGTGACTTTGCATTCCTAATCTGTGAGAACTGTTTAAGATTCACACAGCTCAAAAAGTGAGCAAACTCCAATTCTACCCTAGGCGCTGACGAATACAAATTGAAATCACCAATGATAGCAATAGAGTTTCGTACAGGTAAATTTTGAAGGAAGTTAAAAATCTGTTCATATGTTTCTATAGAGCATTTAGGCGGAAAATAAATGCAACAAATTGTGTGATGTGATACACCACACATCACATCAACAACAACTGCATCAACGTTAATGCACGGATTGCACTCAATCCTAGCAGCACTATCAACGCTGTCAGTGCGTATGGCAATTAAAACACCACCACCTCTTTGGCCATATCTCCGATCTTGACGAAAAACAATATATTTACTACCAAAGAGCTCAGCATCATAGACAGAAATCAAAAAATGAACTGGTAACGTATGTTAAATTCAAAAGATTTGTAGAAAAATATTACAATCGTCACTCGTCAGTAAGTTAGTTACCTACTTGTTAGTGAGTTAACTGTCTACAAAGTATTAATTCGTATTTAAGTATGTATGTTGAAAAATTTACATTGTTGTGTACTGGCATACGCTAAAATGTTAACTGAGCTGTTTAATCGCCTAGTCGTAATGATGTATCATTATAATTTACAACTATTTAAGTATGTACATCCGAAATGATTTTTAAAAAAGAAACGTTCACGGCTAGTTAGTTCGATCTGGCATCCGTGACAGCGATAATTAATTCCTCTGCGAACGAGAAAACAATTCAATACATATAAATATGTTAGTTTGAATATAATATACAATGCACAGATTCCGATTTGAACACGTTATTAGCAATTCAAAATTCAGATGTAGAACAGGAAACATCACAAGATTGATCCAGAAAATGAATCAATGTATAGAGTCACGTCATGACAAAATTGACACCTCGTAAATATTAATTTAAAAAAAATATATAGTTTGGCCTATAAAGAATTTATTATTACAGAAGACTGATAATTTTCGCATATGCTTGCATAGTACAAAATTATATCAGACGCTAGAGAACAATAAAAAAATATATGAAACGAGTTGTCAATGTTAAACCATCAGTAAATCGATGGTCGAACATTGAAAACATACGCAATTGTATCATAATAGTCTTGAAATTGCTGTAGGAAAGAATTTATAATATAATCATACTACTTATGCTAATTCCAATATAAGATTGGACACCTATTCCTACGAAAGATATAATATAATTCAAGCGATATAAACATAATCGAGATATAAAAAACCTTTAATTTAGCTTTTAGAACTATGTACATATATGTTTCAATATTTGAAGTGAAGCTATGAAGAAATTCAATAAAAAAATGTATGTAAATTACCCATGTCGGCTTCGAACATGAATCATTAAAAAAATGTTTACTACGTCCAAATTGATAATTAAACGCATTGACGTACTACGAGCGGTCCCAATATGAAAAAAAATCACACGAATAAAATCGATCAGAAATAATAAGACGGACAAGACGCTAGACTAGACAGTGTCTGCTGTATCGAGGCAATACCATCACCACTACAGCGACGCCATCGTTTGCATGTGGCGGTCGTTCTCACGGCGGTGATTCAGCGTAGAATTCGCAGGCGGCGGCGCCCTCGAGCGGTGGACGTCGGAGTTGATCGATCTCCGAGCTAGATCGCTGCGATTCCCGCCCGGTGGGTAAACAGGCGACCGGTATCTCCTCCTACCCAGGCGCGCCGTGGCTATCCGCGATGATCGGAAACGAGTCCGGTAAACTCTTCGAACGTTCACATAGCACCGTTGAAACGGACACCAATAGTTGAAAACACGGTTCAAAAATTGAGCAAGCATATTAAAACTGCTAAGGCTGCGTCATAATAAAACGGTGATAAATGATCGAAAATTTTGCAGCATTAAACGTTTACTTGTAAATTATTCACTTTTGAGGGGTTTGTTCACTGTTAATATTTAGTGGAAAGGCATTGTATTAAAAAAATAAAGCACTCGTACTAATTCAACATTTTATATGATCGGGACCGATTTCACTCATGACGAGCATTATCATCATCTCGTCTTGGATGGAACCGGTCCTGATCATATAAAAAAAGTGGAATTAGTACAGATGAGTGTTTTGTTTTTTGAATTGTAAATTATTCATTCTAGGAAAAACTTACAACGAGTATAGAATGTTATGAAGTTAAATTGAACGTATCGCGTAAATGATGATGGAAGTATATCGCAATTTTCATGTATGATAAGCAATTAAACAACACGTATATGTGAATTTGGTGCGCGTACCCTTTTGTTTGGCCCAGATGTAAGTAAAGTAGTTAATAATAGTATCCTTATACCCCCCCCCCCCCCCCCGGCGCTTTGATTCGTTTAGGGTGAAAGTCGCAGGTTCGCGATGCCACGCATTTCCAACACACCATTTCGGGGTCGGAGCGGGTAACCTCAACTCACCTTGCAACATTTCGCATGAGAATTCCACTCTAAAATAACTTCGACGCCTGTTCATTAGATGCATTCACAGCCTTAAAGCATCCGTCGAAAAATATTAATAATAAATAGGATACAACATAATTACAAAGAAACGAAGATGTTGGGGAGAAATTGGGTCTTTATACATATATATATTTATATATGTTCTGAAATGTAATTAGCTAAATTAAAAATCATTAGGAATAAATATTAACTTGACGTTAAAAAATATTCATTGCGACTGGTGTAAGATTTCTCACGAAGTATCTTTTTATTCCCAAAGGGGTTGCTTTATTCAACTTATCATTCATGGCACAAAAAACACGATGTAGCAATGATCCCTGGATTTATTATACGTATTCGTAGACATATGAGACCGACACAAAGATACAGGCGCAAGCTATCCTTAATTTTTATCAGAAACGACCGTTAAAAAATCTACCAAGTGGAGTTTTCCACATCGATTGATATTGAAATCCTCAATTCATTAGCTGATGTCAATATTTTAAAACAAATTTACTTATGCAATAGTTGCCGTAACTATAACGGACACCGAAAGCATTTGCATAACCGAACTAATTTAAAATTAAACGGTCCAACCAACTGATTTGCAGCGACCATATTTCACAAATACAAATATCGAGGTCACGAAGCCGTGAAAATCCCATTTAAAAAATTTGAACGATTTATTTCCATAAATATTCATTAGCTATAAAAAAAGATATCCCCTGTAATCGTTTTGAAAATAATAATATAAATAACGTACAAGTAACGCAGAGATTCTTAATGCTCACTAAGTACCTACTTGGGGGAGAGATAGAATTACCCCATCGTACATTATCATAGCGTAAAGCAAAAAGCTAGAAGACAGCGATAAGTAGCAATATATTTATTATGCACATTCAACAATACAAGATGTTATGGTTATTTAGAGTTTAGACAATATTTTAGATAATTGACAGCTTCAATAATAAAAAAAATATAACATACATACACTGTACTTTGTATATATAATATGTACTTTGTAAAAAATGTATAAATATTTGTATAAAAATCATATAAATCTTAGGATTACTGGTGTTTGGAAATAGCCAAATTTTACTTATATGTTTATCAAAGAGATATTTTCCTAAATGTATACCAAATCATAGAACGTACAGTAGGAATCTTTATTCGATTCTTAAATTTATGAAAAATAATATACATTAAATGCCATAAACAAACGATATAAGTTTACACACAGTTTGCCAAAAATCATATGTATCAATGTAAGAGATCAAGAATGCGAGTCCCCGTTGAAGGCGCATAACGCAAAACCGCCAAAGATGATTTAAATCTGGAACAGCATTAGCACCCGGTTCTCGGTTGAAAGTTAGGCGCCCCCCTCGTCGAGCCGGGTGTTTCGCCCCCGCCGGCCGCCAGGGCGGATCGCCGGGAACGGGGGCGGCGGTGGATCCGCGCGATCGATAGCGGCAGACTCTCGCCCGCCCGCCGCCCGTCGTCATGGCGACCGCCCAACGCCGCGAGAGAGCGAGACCAAGCTGGATTCGCGAGTTACCGCCAGGTGCCGCCGCATGTCGGCGTCGCCGATTCGGTCGCGCGCCGCGAGATGCCGAACGCATGCCGCGCGAAATACAGATTTGCAACATCGATGATAACAGCAATGTTCAGACGGGAAAATAAATCTTCAAAATTAAGGCGATCCTATATTATATCCAGTATTTACTACTTCAAAATATATGTAGCTGTATCAAATAATAACAACCAAAAAAGGAAGTAACATGAATTAAATTTAATTATGCCAAGAAAATTTAACTGATAAAGATAAAGGACTTTAAAAATATAATAAATAGCTAAATCAATAATATATTCAACATCTCATCACTTCTCTTCAAAATATATCACTTTTGAAAATGACTTAACACACGTACATTGGAAATATCTGATGGATGTTATATATTTATTTTATATGGGAAATTTATGATCGGGTCTCCGCTTTTTAAATCAGTCGCTAAAAACCCTTCCTTGATAATAATCACACATATTGAACGCGAGCGTGGAACCAAAAAATGCAAGCATGGGTAATTTACATGCAATAAAAGGCGTTTATTGTTTTCATGCGAAATGTGACATGAGAATACACAATAAATTCGCGGAAATAAACAGACCAATTAGCCACCTCGCAGTCACTTATTCTACAATGTAAATGTATTTAATATGTATATACATTGAAAAACTAAAATACTAATTTGTAAAAAATACACAAAATTGTAAAGAATACAATCTTATCAGTTGAAAATGTTCGTCATGAGCGAAACCAGTCCTGATCATAGTTAATAAAAATGAATTGAATATAAAAGGGGATTTTATTTTTTTAATAGAATGCCTTTCAACCAAGTAACAGTGAACGCCCCTAAAGTGATATATACATACATCTAACGGTAGAATAAAGTGGCGAGTAATTAAATTACTAATATAAAATTTCATTATAATTATAAATACATAAGACTAAAATCGGAATGGCGAAGAAGCATAATATATACTTAGGTCACGACACTACCTTAAATCACCTGGATATCTGATGTTTTATTCACTTTTTTTACTCATCAATATCTCATATTACACATTTTTTGGGAATTGGTAGTTTGTGAAACTGGCTACCAAGCAGTTCTCCGAAGACCCCACCTTACGTTTACAACGAAAGTATTTGTATAATGCAAATGTAATAAGTGGCTGATATAATATTTGTACTCTTAAAGATAACTATAAATGCAATAAATACTCCAGTCAAAAAGGCATTGTTTGTGCGCTCGAATTAAGGGCATGAAAATCAACTACATATAATTTTAATACGTACTAAGGGGGAGGTGACCTACATATATTATAAGTTTTAAAAAGTTCTAATATTAAATACTATCTAGCTTTAAATGAGACATTACCAATTGAAGTAGGTACGTGCGTATTAAATGACAATGCGAATATTTTCACAACTCGAAAAGTACGATGTTCGTAGCCGCGTAAATTCAACTCAACTTTCTAAAACGCATTTATGTACATACATGCAATGCTTATTGTGCATGCAGGTATTATTATATTTAGGGCGCGGAAACAAATATGACCACAAAAGTGCTCACTGACGATACTCATTTTATTAGTCATCGGAAGTTTCGGTCGCGGTGATGAGTCACAGGCACGGGGCGGCAGAGGGCGAGGGCGGCAGAGGGATTTGCATGCAGTTGAGCATTCGAAGGGAGTTAGGGCGGCCCCGCCTGCGACGACAACTGCGGCTGAGAACCGATCGCATGCATGCATATCCACAAGCCCTGCGTTACTTGCATCTTGCATGCAGGCGCGGAAAGAAACGGAAAGGACATGCTTACCGGTTCTTAGAAAAGAGGTTTCCTGGTTTCAATTTAATTTAATCTTCCATTAAATTATTTTGAATTAAAGACACGGGAAAATGCATGAACGACCCATTCGAGAGAGTAATAATTAAAACACATTTTTATAATACAAACTATGTAATCGTATTTTATCTGTACTGTTTTGTCAATGATATTGTACGATATTATATGGCATCATTTTTATATTGATGCTACATACAAAAATTAATAAATAAAAATGGGTTTATTTATTCAATAAGCATTTAATTGGTAGAACTCAATCATAATTTTACAAAAGGTTTCTTTTTAATTACTCCCGTACTAAGTTCAATAAAGGAATTCCTTTAATGCTATTAGTAAATAGTAATATATGGTCAATCACTGCCTATCCTGATATTATACTGACTACTTTCAGTTCTCTAGATCTGCGTTTCTCAACCGGGGCCCACGTGGAAGAAACGATAGCAAGTTAAAATGCACGGGTCCTAAAAATATTAGGCGAATGAGATAACGTTTTATAAAATTTATGTCAATGTCGCCCTCGACAATATTGAACAATTATTGGTTTAAAATGCAATTTACTCAATAGTATCGCTTAAGATCTTTTGCTGGTATATGGTCAAAAAGTACCAATGTATTTTAGTTCTAGAATTATATTTTATATATAGTTTAACCCTCTAGTCCTCTACCAAAACTAACGCTAACGAGGGCGAAAGCCGAAATAGCTACAAACTATATATAAAAAAAATCTAACAAAAAATTATTGATTTTTTTTGACCGTATTATAAAAATGGATTTATACGGCCCACACACCTTAATTATTGATATCAAGCTGTTTGATAGCATGTGGAAATTCGCTCGAACATCAACCATAAATAAAATAATAAAAAAATAGATCAATATCGACTAGACGGCGTCTCATGTTTATAATCTGCCATATATTGAAAGCACTTACATGGTAATGTCATCAAACTGGCATCGCATCATCGTGTATTACCATGAATTGAATTATTCATATATAACAAAATTGTATTATTTGCGTACGAGATGAAACATAATAAATGGCTCTCTACGCGCCGATCGCCGCCTATCAAAACAATATGACAAAGTAAATCTCGCTTCGCACTAACATCAGCCGTCAATCAAAAACGTCAGAGTCGATCTGATAAAACACCGAGTACCTAATATCCCACAGCTATATTATACTGCATTATGGCGATGGAAATTTATAATAAAAAAAAAGCATTTCCGGTGTACATGCCGATACAAAAAAAAGCCACGACACAATGAGCCATGTGGAATTCAATGTCACTTAGCAGTTACACTAATTAAAATGAGCAAAAAGCATTTTCAGGGATGTCCCCGCTCAAATAAATTCAAACAAAAAAAAAGCAAAAAAATAACTGATAAACAATGCCTCCAATGCCAAGCTATTTCTCAACGGTAAGGATGCCGAGACAGACTTTTCCGCTGCATCATCGTAATTTAAAATCATCAGCCAACTTCAATTATAGTTTTAGGAAATTAACTGTTAACAGAAGATCGTGCAACAAGTAAACTCTTCTCGAAACGCCAAGTCGGATTTATGTTGTAGACCTGGGTTACTCGAGATTCCTGAATAAGGAAGTCGGCACCCTCTTCAAGAGCTTCATCAATTCGACGTCTGTTAAACGGTTAATAGATTCCTTCGCATACTACTTACTTAAACACTCGTCCTGGAGAGTTCACACAATGTGTACTACGGGGGTTAAAGTTCACGCTTGTTAACTTTGAACGGGAGTGACGTCAATATACGGGTAGACGGGCGTCGTGGCGACGATAAGTTCAACCCCGCGGATGCCTTTATTCCTATCGCTTTCTGCTCGCGAGTGCTATCGAGTTCTTGCCGAAGTGTCACGGTAATTGGCTCTGTATCGGGCAATCACAGTCCTTTTTATGCGTCTAATAAGCAGATAAAGACGAGGCGTGCGAGACTCGTCGCTTCTCAGGCCTCGACAATTACCTACGTACTGGCTCGATGCTTGCCGACACCAAGATGAATGGTTGACGTTATTAAATATATTTTACTTGTAAGTTGAAGTATCTAGCTACAGGATTCAAAGATAGATAACATTATTAATAAAAATAAAACGAAATTAAAGCGTTTTGTTTATTTCGATTCGCAGCCGTGATAAATTTCAATTTAGTTTCTATCGATTCACGAAGATCACCCATGCCAACTGACACAGCTGTTGTATAAGCGGAAAAGCTATCGCAAGAAAAGATATCCGTTGTTACGGTGCAGAAAAGTGCTTGCCCGGGACAAACTTTGCCAACTGGAATGACATTGATGGTGCAATCGGGAACCCGCAAATATATCGCAAGCTTTATCGCGCTTTTAAAATCTGTTTGACCTTTTGTAAACGACACTTCGGCTGCAAGTCGGGTACCAACAATCCATATCACCCTACAGATTTGCGCCTCAGAGACGGTCCTGAATTTCGGGTAATATAAGCAGACTTCAACATTGAAATGTTTTCACTTCTTCACACCTTATCAAGTCGTAAAAACGGCGCCCACGCAACTACTGGCCCTGGTCAAATATATACCGTTGAAGTCTTTACCACACACAGATAAAAAATATTTCATAAAAACGGAAAACTGTAAAAAGTATTGTTATGTTAAATAATATAAGATATACACATGTGACACAGTTATGGTAAAATAATTCAAAGTCAGTAAGACAAAAACGTTTTACATTATGAAAATCTGCCGCGTCGATCAAAACAACTTTGAAAAATTTATCTGCTGAAAGTCAAAGATGCGAATAAGTATAACAGACAATGCAACATTTTCAAGCAAAAAGATGAAAACGAATGTTGTGTGTGTTTTTAATTCATTTTATTTTCCGCATCAGGCTGTAAAGCGCGCGGATTATTTTTATTTGCAAAGAAGCGGTACATAATAATAAGCGCCAAAAATACCAGACGAAACGCTGGCGATTGAGCGAAGGTACTGTTTGTGCCTAGCCACCCTCGAAAATAGCAGACCCCTAAATATAGTAGTCGGCAACCAGTCGACGTTTACACAGCACTTCGACATTATTAAATTGAAGGCAGTGTTACTGTTACGATGATATTCAAACATAATCTTAACATTTATAATGTAAAATTAACATAATGATTTATCAAACAGCATAACATAAATACTATCTGAAAACAGATCTGTTTTATTTATTTTCTAATGGTGTTGAGCTATTCGAAAAATGGATTAACCTAATTTTATGATATTAAAAATGTACGACGACCAACCTGCATGTAAGGTTTTGCGTAGTCTTTAATATAAATGTTAATTTTCAGCATAGCTAAGCAAATAAAATGAGGAGGTAAATGAAAATGACTAAAATTAACTATGTTTAACGCATTTCATTCCAGTATCCAATCAGGTAAAAATGTTAAGTTTTACCGAATACATATATAATAAAAGTGACCATACGTGCCGTTTTTAGGTAGCCTGTCCCGTTTATTAATACATAAAAACTATGAAAAATACGTGTTTTCTTGAATATACATACAATTACGTAAAAATGTCCCGTTTTGAGGACAAAAATAAATGGTCACTACATATAAATAATATTTGAATAACATTATTATTATCATCTGCGTTTCGTGCAGCTGTATACCCGTAGAGAAGATCGCAGACCCCTAATTCCTTCCCCTCGGTCTTGCACATCTCAGTGCTCCGCATCAAACGAAACGACTGTATCCTACTTCCAAGAGAAGTGACGAGTGACCTTGAAAGGGTATTTTTATGAGTAGTTTGCACCACTACTGGCGCATGACGCCATCCCATACGATGGTACATTTTCACTCCCTCTTTATGGATTTATAATCGACGCTATAAAACGGCTTACTCAAGCGTTACGAGCGCAGCGAACACCAATTTTTAAGCGCTGTCCTATCCGTGATGAGGGTTTTTATGTGACGTATTTTTATGATTATTTCCGAGAACGACGATGTAATATATAGCGATAGCATAAATTTTACCCTTTTCGCAATGAAATTGCACAATATCCCGTAATATAAAATATATAAAATAAATCCCCGTAGACTTCGTAGAGGGCGAGAAGTGCATATTATAAAAATCCATAGAACAACGAACATACCCCGCAATTACTACCTTTAAGTTATACATACCGTTAAAACCAAATACAAAAATCATGTTGGGAATAAGAGACCCCTGATATTTTGTGTAGATCCTAATAAACTGCCCCGCAGGTGGAAATCAATATTTTAATTTATGCTTCCTAGTTTAATTAATTTTGTTGTTTTCTTTCATCTTTTTCATAGTGTTTTATTTGATTACGCTATTTTTCTTTAATTGTAAATTTAAATGGTTGTGAATATTTCTACTAAACGTCAAATATATTTTTGAAATCCCCGATAGTTGCGTAAAAAGATGTTTTTATTCGTGAATTTCCATTTGCAGACAAGCAACAGAAAATGTAATATTATCACGAATAATTACGACACGTAGAAGTAGATTGGTTTATTTGAAATCGGCAAGACAGTGTTTCAGAAATGAACGAACGGCGGAATCTCGCAATACAAAAGAGTGAATCATTCGCAGGCTCTGCGCCCGAAGGCAGCATTTCCTGAGAACAAGTCTTCCATCCAACACACACTCACCATGATACCAAAATTAGATACTAACAAAATAGTACTCTAGCAAAGTGCCTAGGGTACAAGGCACAATCATTGATAAAACAATTTTATATAGATTCCATGGGACGAATTTCACATCAGAGTGTATATTTACAAGCGATTGTTCTCTGCGTAAGTAAATAGAAACTATACTGCTATATGATAACGTGGGGGGATATTTCAACGAAAACTTGTTAGTGTTTGTAATCAAACGACACACACGAAATCACTTCATAGTGGAATAAATTATCTATTGTAAACGACCCCTTTTACAACAAACTGATTGATGAAGGACATTTCAGCGTAAATATTAGATTTATATCTCTTCTTAGTATGAAAAGCAATGCGTTGTCCACTATATTTCATAATAATTAAATTAAAAGCTACTAAAATTTAATCGGTAGGTAAAATGTTGAAAATAAATTACCCATTAACACAATAAAACAGACACACATACAAGCAACTACTGTTTGTGGATACGAATTCTCGAGAGATTGAATAAAGTAAATAAATGATGACTTTAAGCAGCAACTTATAATAAATAGCCCAACAATAACTAAATAAATAAATTTACGTTTTTACAGATGATGGGAGTCACGCACGTAAACCAATACACAAAGGGATTAATTAAAAAAGAGCGTCCGAATAGTCCGTTAGAAGGTGCTACTTGCTTCGGCACTATTCAATTATTGCGATGCGTAAAAGTTGGCGTGGCATTAAAAGCATGACGCAGAAGCGAGAGTTTAAAAATATAATAATAAGATGAAGCGCAGAGACACACCAGAAGAAGGAAACATATTTTCCGCGATTAGCATTTGATGTTGCGAAAGATAATTTGTCGCGTTGTAATTTTGCGGAATAGGATCAAAATTTTCTGAACTTTGCGTGATGTTTCCTGTTTAAGTTTTAAATTTGTACGCAGAGTTGGCGAAGTGAAAGTGGAGTGAAAGAGCAAACCAAATATGTAATTTAAGATCTCACACACGTACAAAACTTCTTAAAAATTCTTCTTTGGGGTTCAAAGAGTAAAAAATAACAATACTAGGGATAGACAAACAATTCAAATGTATTTTTACAAACATAATAAATTAAATCCATCCCATAATTCTCAATTTTCACTGCATTATTTTGCATCTTGTTCTAAGCATAGATGAAGTTTTTCTACGAGAACTGCTCGTTATTCAGTTTTGCTCAACCTCTCTTCTTTTCGAAGAGAATTTTTAGGATTGCAATGTTAGGAGGGGGGGGGGTGATTTTTAGACATCACAAGCATCCATGCCTTCGAATAGAAATCGATTGAAAAAATGCTGTTCATACTGGGATTCGAACATGAGAGGTACGGAATGGAACCGTATAAAACAAACAAACATTGCATACATGTTAATAGATATTAAGTTAAGACAGTGCAAGATATCATTACGACATTGAGTAACTAAACTGTGTTGATCGGCGATGAATCTAAGAAGCGGAGAATAAACATCGCTGTGCCAGAATTGCTTTTTCTCTTTATTCCGCATTCTTTATCATTCAAAAAATAATTAAACACAATTCGATTAAAGTGCGTCTAAACTAGGGCATCTAATCCCGGGATTCGGGATCCCGTTCAATTTTCTGACCCCGAAATCCCAGGATCGCGGCCGTGTCGATTCGGATTGAGAAATTTTGAGCAAATCCCGAAAATTTACACGAAATTGGCAAATTCAAGATTTCAAATTCTTCGATGAGCTAAAAAAAAACGATTTTCTGCGACAATCTGGGAAAGAGTATAGCAAATCGGGGATTTCAAATTCCTCGGTGAACTAAAAAAAAAAAACGATGTTCTGTGAAAATCCGGGAAAAAGTATACCAAATCGGGGATTTCAAATTCCTCGGTGAGTAAAAAAAAAAAGATGTTTTGTGAGAATCTGGGAAAAAGTATACCAAATCGGGGATTTCAAATTCCTCGGTGAGTAAAAAAAAAAAAGATGTTTTGTGAGAATCTGGGAAAAAGTATACCAAATCGGGGATTTCAAATTCATCGGTGAACTAAAAAAAAAACGATGTTCTGTGAAAATCCGGGAAAAAGTATACCAAATCGGGGATTTTAAATTCCTCGGTGAGTAAAAAAAAAAAAAAGATGTTTTGTGAGAATCTGGGAAAAAGTATACCAAATCGGGGATTTCAAATTCCTCGGTGAGTAAAAAAAAAAAGATGTTTTGTGAGAATCTGGGAAAAAGTATACCAAATCGGGGATTTCAAATTCATCGGTGAACTAAAAAAAAAACGATGTTCTGTGAAAATCCGGGAAAAAGTATACCAAATCGGGGATTTTAAATTCCTCGGTGAGTAAAAAAAAAAAAAAGATGTTTTGTGAGAATCTGGGAAAAAGTATACCAAATCGGGGATTTCAAATTCCTCGGTGAGTAAAAAAAAAAAGATGTTTTGTGAGAATCTGGGAAAAAGTATACCAAATCGGGGATTTCAAATTCATCGGTGAACTAAAAAAAAAACGATGTTCTGTGAAAATCCGGGAAAAAGTATACCAAATCGGGGATTTTAAATTCCTCGGTGAGTAAAAAAAAAAAAGATGTTCTGTGAGAATCTGGGAAAAAGTATACCAAATCGAGGATTTCAAATTTCTCGGTGAGCTAAAAAAAAAAACGATGTTCTGTGAGAATCCGGGAAAAAGTATACCAAATAGAGGATTTCAAATTCCTGGATTTATATTCCTGGAGGGTATACAACCCTAGTCTAAACCACGACAGCAAATAAAATTTTCCGATACGCTTAATCGACCGAAACCAAAAAAACGCAGCGTTTTATCGATATTTTCTTCAGCTTCCTCAAACTCGCCTTCCACAGGGACAAAAGTTGTAATTTTATTTCATTAAATGCTATTAAAAGAAACGATATCAAATATAATTGTTGTTTTTTTTCAGCATATTTCCTTAACAATTATTACGATAAACCGGGATTAATTATTGATTTATATTATTAATCTTGCGATGAAGAAGCAGTTAATCAGCATACAGTTTTGTAGGTAATATCACATTCAGCAGTAATATACGTAGTTCTTAGAATTGTGCCGATTAAATATCGATGTTTTTCTGATTTTGCTGTTTATCCACCCTAATCAATAAGTACTAAAGCACTCAACTTATGACCAAGGGAAATTTAATCAGTAATCAAATTCAATATACATACGCAATAAACCGCTTTATGAATAATGACAATACAGGTGTATAATGAGATACTATTGAAATACCTCGTCTCAAACGTCGTAATGCGTACACAAAACGTATTTTGAAGGTGATTAATGAGGGGCATTGTGTTCTAAGCGCGTGTCTACGATTGTTTAGTACTGCGTACGGATGCGTTGGAAAATTCGAGTAATGATATGCCACAAACGGAGATATTGTACAGCCTGAGGACATTTCAAACGAATGCCGATCGCTCAGCAAGTTTAATTATGAAAATGGTGTGGAGAGGTTCGAGGCGTAATTATAAACACATTTACTTAATTGATATTTGGTAAATAGCTCTTTACAAAGAAGAAATGTGAAAACGAGCCATATTTAACTGACCGAAACATCTAATAACCCAACACATTTTGAAATATAATATACAACTTCTCACGATCAACAACATCACTAATATATTAATCATTATTTTCAAGCCTGCAAAGAAATTATAATTATATGTTAACCAAAATCTGCGATGGTAACGATTTCCGACGAGGAAAACGATCGGTGTTCCTATTGTTTGACTTATGAAGGTTTGATATACATAAATACTAAATTTTATAACAAGGTGTATTGAGTTAAAAAAAATGTATTATCTGCAATATAACTATTTAACAGTTATCGAGGATCAATAATAAATAAAAGTATTTATGGAGTTTATATACTTTTCATCAGTTATTCGTCGTTATTAGAGTATGTGGAATTTGGACATTAAAAAAGTTGCATTTTATATTTACGAATATCTATAGTACCATAGACCGGAATAGTTTACTAACTATGACTATTATTTGCTACTACTAAAACGTAGCAATAGTCGTTGAATAATATGTAATTACATTTTATAGCGTTTATACGTTGCAGAGGTACTTAAAACATAATAGAAGAATAAAATGTAAATGCCCCCCACTGACAAAAGCAATCTCATCATCATCTGCTCTCCTCTAGTAGCCGAGGAGCAAATAAGTAGAGCCCGCAAGAACACAACATTGTTAAGATGTCGCATCAGTTGCTTCACTAACAATTTCACATTAAAGAGGATCGTATTTTGAGCATGGCCATAACTAAATGGGATATGTGTTGAAGACAATCAAGCCGCGGGGGTTTAAGAAAGATGGGTGTAATTTAATAAGATCAAGAATGTGTTTAGAAGGCGCCATGAAACATTGTTAAAAATATGTTGTTTATAGGCAGAATGCCATCCCAGATTACTCTCGCATGCGCTTATGTGGATATTATTAAGTGTTTATAAAAACTAAAAAACATTCTCGAAATTGTAAAAGAAAAAAATCAACTGGCGTACAAGTTATAAGTGAAGATAATGACATAACATACGTAGGGGAAAATATTGTTAAGTTTTGAATTCCACTGGGATCAACACATAAAAGTATAGTACAATTAATAACTGGGGCGAATTTCTTTGATTGTTGAATAAAAACAATTTTAATACGGTATACGTCAACAATTAGCATCTCGAGATTCGCTCTGGTCGGACTTGCGACGTGAAAACGTCAGGCGGTGAATGAGAATCGCCATCAAGGGTAATTCGAGCTTCCGTCAGAAAATTGGAAAGGGAAATTAAGCGTCAATTCAACCTGTCCGCCGCGGGAAAAGGGAAAACGGCGATGGATTGGAGTGGCGAGTCGGAGGGTGCAGCACGGTGGCAGGTTCCGGAGCGGCTCGGACGCCCGCCCTTCCACCCTCCGCCATACACGCGAGTACCAGGAGAGCAATTAAAACTTTGCGAAAATAAAGAAAATTTTAGTTGTTTAGTACACAAAGGGCAGCATTTTAAAGGCACTTTGTGAAAAATTATTTTTATAAACGCTATTATAACTCTTTAGATATTCGGTGACTGAATTATGCCAAACCATTCCATAAAACTAGTACTGTGAAAATAATTATGTTCCTTTTACAACAATCAACTACAAATGAAAAAAGCTCTTTTTAATAATCAGCTAATATTTTTCATTAGTTTAAAGCACGGGTTCCCAACCTGGGGGTCGCCAACTTTTTTTAGATTTTAACAATATAGCAAATCGAGGATTTCAAATTCCTGGGTGGGGGGTCGCTAGTCGTATGGCTTTTATAAAAAGAGGTCGCCACCCGAAAAGGTTGGGAACCTATGGTTTAAAGGATCAAGACATGAAATTTGAAAAACAAAAGGTGGTTGAAGACTCGACTCAAATAAAATATCAGAAGCGATTGTTTAGAAGCGGTTGGACAAAAACATATCGACTATTGTGGGTAGGTACTAGGGTATCCAATCCCGGGATTCGGGATCCCGTTCAATTTTCTGATCCCGAAATTCCGGGATTGACACGGCCGCGATCCCGAGATTTCGGGATTGAGAAATTTTGAGCAAATTCCGAAAATTGACACGAAATTGGGAAATTCAAGATTTAGAAATTCCTTGGTGAGCTAAAAAAAAAAAAAAAAACAAACGAGGTTTTGTGAGAATCGGGGGAAAAGTATTTTAAAAGGGGGAAGAGAATTTCAAATTCCTCGGTGAGAAAATCTCAATCCCGGGATTGGAAAAAGGCTTCGGGATTGGATATCCTAGTAGGTACCACTTGACCCAGAAATAGCAAAGCTCTTGCGTCAACGGAAAATTTTTTACGATACACGAGTGGTTCAACCATATAGATTTCACTATAATAAAAATTTGTACACGTGGGAACTTGCAAGTTATCTAAATCACCAAGCGTCGGAATGTTTAAATATTTATTCTAAGGGCGTTGCCAACGAACAACTAATAATTTTATGAAAACACGAATGTTACATTTTGACTGATGCCGTAGCATGTATCAAATTCATTAACGAATGGCTGGACTGCCGATCTTGTGTCGAACATGTGGAATTAATACTATAAGTGTACAGTCCAAATCATTCAATCAGTTTCATGATTAAATTAAATCAATCAATTTCAAATCTCGCTATTTAGACTTGACAAATAAAGTTATTAAATACAGTGGTAAACATAACTTAATTAAAATAGTGGCAGTGAGCAATGGCATTCTAAACTAAAAGGCGTCAAGATGCTAAATCTAATACAAACTAACCGGTCAAACACTTCGAACCCTTTGAGTTTCCATACTATTACAAAGCATGGGTATTTTAAATGCTTTAAGTATTATTAATGTTAAATATAATAGGGTCTGATAGCACGATAAGCCTTAAGTAATATCTTCGTAGCCACTCGACATTATGGATCCCATATAAACGGTAGTCGTTAGTAGTACTAACCAGAATACGATGCATAAAAGCAGGTCGGACGAGATTAGAGCACCCGCAAAAGGTCGCGGGATCCGACATGAGAATTCCGACAATGCAATATGCTGGTGGATAAGGCCAATGATATATTCGTTAGACGGACGCCAATAATACGTTTAAAAAAATAGGTATCGCAATTACTAAATTAGTAAAATTGACTAAATGCTCACTATGTGCAATAACGTGCATGAATTATATAGCTACCTCAGGTTCAGTAATTATATTCTTTCGTTAACAAATTTATATACTTAGTATTTGTCGTAATTTATTGATATCGCTTGCTAAAAACATGCGAAAAAAGCCTGAAACGGCGAAATGAAAAACATATCAAGGACAATACGAAAACAAAATGAATAATGGCAGTACATTCTTATGGTGATAGGCCGAAATGCCGCAATTATTCGCTGCACCACCAAGGGTAACAGCATTATGAAATAATTAGACGCAATAAATCTCCATAACAAATCCGACCCATTCCTTGTTACTCTTCGTTTTTGGTGCCTCTTTCAAAGCGCGATTCCTTAAAAAGACGAGCCAGAATTTATGAAAGAATGATAACGAAATCGTTTAACAAAAATTAAAAACTTTCCATTGAATACTTGCCATGCTTATTTATCTTCCCGAACGTTTGCTTTCTGTATGTATTTGAAGAAGCCGAAACATTTTCAAATGGAAATGAAATTTTCACGAGCCGCTCCAAAACAGCGTCCATTGTGAATCAATTAATTAATATTCCGGCCAGTCTTGCGGGCCGCGGGCACGGCAGTATCTTCTCGACACAATATAAAGAAAGTATGCGGAATTTAATTTTGAATTCGAAATCGTTTCCGCTGAACCATCGTTGCAAAATAAAGGAACGATTACGAAACTCAAAGGGCTACCCAAATATAAAATATTCAAAAGAAAACTTCTGGCACACTTCTCGCTCCTTCAAATCAATCCCAAGCGACACACCTCGAATTTGCAAATTCGAAACGTAAAAATAAATGGTAAGCATTTTATTATATCGACATCATCAATAAGATGTAGTCAAAGTGCTAAGTTAAAATTGGGTTGCCCGAATATATAATATGGAAACGTGTAGAAAACTCATGCCTGTTGTGGTTTTTTATCGATGCACATATTCAGCGGTTACTTACTTTTTTTTTATTTTTTTTATTCGATAAACTTTTTCTTTTCTGCATCACACCGAAGATAATATCTCCTCAATGATACAGTTAAGATACATTTTATTTAGGTACAATTTGAAAGGCAACAATAAATAATAATTACAAATATATAGATATTAATACAGGTTAATTAAATGCAAAGAATTGGTATGATTACAAGTAAAAACAATTAAATAATAATAAGAAAGAATGATAGTTAATGGGACTAATAAACAACTTTTAATTTTGAGACAGATGTGATTAAGGATTGAATGGTGAGGGACAGGGAAGGTAAACTTTTTCTCCAAAAGAAGTAGCAAATTTCTTGAAGTGACAGAAATTTTCTGAAGACGAAACTAGATCTGGATGCCCGATAGGACCATCACGATTATTTCTACATGACAAAAACAATATGCTTCTTTCTACTGACATAATCGGACAATTCCAGAGAATATGTTCTGAATCTTGATTACTGTCACCACAAGGGCAGTGTGGGCTAAGTTTGATTTTAAATTTATGTAACTTGGCATTAAATGCACCGTGTCCGGTGATAAATTGTGAGGTCCAGTGATCCGGAGAGAGCCAGGTTGCATTCTGACGAAAAGCAATATCTGGGAAAAATAAATAGGTAATTCTACCACGAAGGGACTTTGACCATCGACTTTGCCAAGTAGTTAAAACGGTTAGTGAGCAGAGTTTTTTCACTTTAACTTTTAAAAAATCCTGTGAATCCAATGGGTGAAGAGTTGTGCGACCAATTTGCGCTGGTTTCCCGTGCAAAAGGTGATGAATTGCAGCTCGTCTTTGGACCTCTAGATCCAATGGAGTAAGTCCTAACATTACAGGAAGACATTCTGTTGAGCAAGTTCGGTAAGCTTTGGAAATAGCCAGAAGGGGAAACCGTTGTCCCCGAAGAAGTATTTGACATATTTCCTGTCGTTGGGTACACCTATATGCCCAACAACTTGCAGCATGACACGCAATACCGAGGAAAATAAAAAAGCGGTTACTTACTAGATTTAATAAATTCGGGCGATATTGTTTATAATCAATAACGATACATAGTTTGCCCATTAACGCAGAGTATCCAAGCGACAAACCCCGATAATATATCGATTATTTTTAAATATTTATAACATTGTTATGGTGTATTGCAAGATGAAATTTTTCAGCTAAAATGCAAGTCAAATGTAACTTTTACTCTTTCGTATGCCAATAATAAGACGACTTTATTAATTCGAAACGCTTTGTATATTGTAAATCAACTATCTTATTTGAATTAAGTAACAGTGTAAGCATTTTTTAAGTATTATGGTAAATTTCATAACATTTAAGAGTCAATCTCGTGCTTGAATTAAGAAAAGTAATATCAGCCGATTACATATGCCATCACTGAATTGCACTGTACATTAACATATGGTGTTAACTATGTTGTGTTAAAACAAAAAAGCGTTCAATTTTGACAAGAATTTAAACAATGACTAGGACGGGTTCGCGTGTTATTTATTAGTATCATAGCATCTCTTACATATTTTCGAAAAATGATTTATGCCAAAATGTCCGACTGTTTACTGAAAACGGAAAACTGTACACTAAAAAACTTTTTAGTGGACTAAATCGTGTCATTTCAAATCAAATACGAAGTCACGAATAACAAATAATTACTAAAATGGCGACAGATTTTACCGGCAGTATAATGACAGATTAGTGGCATGCTTCAAATGTAATTCTGTGATGTGTCGCCTCATACAATACATCGTGCGTCAAATAATTGTAATACTTCGGTTGGAGCAAACGATGCATTGAAGGGATTATTCGGATATATGACTTCCTAATTGGTATTAGAACGGAAAATTTGATATATGCACGTAAATACAAACTTGTTTTTTTCTCTCTTTTCTGTGTCTAAGAGCAGATTTCACTACGCTATAATAATATTCTCGTGTTCAGCTTTTAGTGCAACACTATAGATTTTCATTGGTTAACGGAAATATGACAGTCATTGAATGAATTTCACGTTGGCAAAAAAATACTACTCGTTACCTTCATTGCGAGAGGCGTTATAAATGGGAAGATAGATAGGGCGACAGCAGTGTGGCGTGGGCCACAAAAAAAACGGTCGACCGCATCTGCGCGAAAACTTCTTCAGCGAGACAAGCTGTGCCAAAGTGAGCAAGTACAATATTCTCTCCTCTGATATCAAACTAATAATAATAAGCTCGGACGAGATACGAAAGGGCAGAACATAATAGCGACAGTGCAGAACCGAATAAACCAAATAATATAATGAATAATTTTCGGTTTTCGTACATATTTTTAAACGACTTCTAACGATTAAAACTAATTTATTTTAAATAAACCACCTGTTTGTTAGTAGAATATAGGAAAGAATGTTGGTTTTATATGTATGGTAAAGATTCTACTAATTTTCTAATTCAAACCCAGAAAAGAAGCCCATATCATTGGCGATCGACTGATACTGAGCAGTGCAATTATAACTCCATTTAATAGTACATTTTCACTGAGAGAGTGATCGAAAATATATTGACTAACTATATAAATTTACAAAAATAATTGAACCAATGTGCGTAATACAAATATATAGTTTTATACAATACACATATTAACCCTTTTAATGCTGGAGGGCCGGAAAACCGGCCCTCCCTACCTATGCGAAAAATGCGCCGGGCCGATTTTTTGGCCCGGCGCTTCAGATACCAAATTTATACCTATTAAATTTTTATTTGTATTAGGTGAGTTATTTAACAGATGCGTAAAATGCGCCGGGCCGATTTTTCAGCCCGGCATCTCAATCTATCCCATCGGCCCATATCAATCTTTTCGCAATGTAACGTGACGTTATAGATAAACTCACTTTTTTCACTTGCGCGCATATTTGCGAAAAAAAAATGGTGCTTTGTAAAATAATAAAATATATCTTTTTTTTTTCATTCAATGACTACAAATAGATTTTACTACATAATGACATAAAAAGTGTTTCAAAATTATTATTTTTTAAGGGGAACTTAGTTTTATTTGTTAAAATTTTTCGTTAATCGACGTTAATATTTTTTATTGATGCATCATGTTTGTAAAATGCAGATAATATCTCCGAATATTATTTCCATAGATCATAGAGAATACAAGTATTTAAGTTCCTAAAAAATGTTTTTCAATACTTTTTTTGAAAAATTGTAAAATACGATTTTTTCTATAAAAAACGCTTGGCAGTTTTAGCATATGCGTAGCAAAATCGTCCGGCATGAAAAGGGTTAAACGCGATGAGCGTAAACGGAAAATAGGAACGTAAAAATTATGATTTCAGTACATTTTTTTTTTATATAAATATAATGCATTTCCATGAAAAATGAACACGTTGAAAGTGCACAATGTATACATTATAATATAACTCCAGAAATATTTTAGTAATGCGAGCTAACAACTAAAGCGAAATAATAATTTCAAGCCCAATGGGCATTCTAACGCCCTAATGTGGCACTGTGTGTGCGCCGTCGATTCTGGTCGAGAAACATCTGCTCGTCGGATGGCACCAGATAGTGGGTGCGAATGAGAGGGCGGGAGGGTGCGTTGCGGCGCAAGAGAGACGGACGCGGAGAGGAATGAACCGCGGCGGCACAATCCGAGAGGGTCCGCGGGTCGAACGAACCGCACCGATGGCCCGCCACCAAAAGCCAACAAACGCAAACGGACAACACTTTTCAAGTCGTATGTATGGCCGGCCGATTGGGATGTGCGTGAATTAATCCATTTGCGGAGCAGGTGTTTGTCCAAAACCACTAAAAAGAATAGCTATCACATCGTATTTCTGCACTATTTGAACACACTGGTTTTAACAATCTAAAACAACTAGTGTACTTACTTATAACACGAGAATAAAAGAAAATAAGTGACCACAAATAATAAGAGCTCGGTTTAGTTAACCTTCGTCTTAAAAGAATGACAATTTAAATATCTTAAATAATGGTTACCGCACGTTATATTTACTGTCACCGAGAGAAATACCGACGGAGGAGAGATGAAGTCGGGTCCATGACACACTCACGGGTTCGAATCCCAGTACGAACAGTATTTTTTCAATAGAATTCTCTTCGAAGGCACGATTGATTGCGATGTCAAAAAATCCCCCCATCATTTCGATCTTAAATAGCGGGGGCGTAGCGAGTGATAACCCAACCACAAGTCCTGGCTAAGCCTTATCATTTATATCTCTATTTTCTTTGAACATCGAGAAGTTGAGCAACTGAGTAACACGTTTTTGATCATTTTGTTTGAATTACTGCCACATTTTCCTAACGATCAGTACCGGTTTCGTAGTACAAAAAAATGTTTTATTTTTTATTTTACCTTTCCACTAAGAATATAAAGTTACCATCTTAAAAGTGACATAAACTTATGCCAAAAAGAGTGCAATTATTTTTGGACCCAAGGATCCATGATAACCTTGCATTAACATTTATTTTCTAAGAAATGAAAATATTCATTTGTTCAATAAAAAAAAACATTGATCGGAAAATAGTACAGAGACCAATCCCTAGCATAAGCTTTTGTATAGACATAAGTAATAAATATTACCGGGGAAAAAATTAAGTACACCATTCATAGGTCTGTGTCACGTGTATTCTTTTGCTGTTCAAATTGCAATCAAATTTATGAATAACAACTCATTGTTATTATCAGCATTATTGCCATTTATGTTTCACAGTAAACAGACGTTTCAACCTAACAATCGGATAGTGTGCTCATGAACTTCTCAAATTACACAATTGTATGCAGCAAAGCGCACGAATAATAACAATCAAACAAAATTGGCGATAATCAAAGCGGTTATCAGAAATCATAAATTCACCCGGTGGAATTATATCTCATTCGGAATTTAGAATAGCAACACGGTTACCACGGTATCTACCGCACAACAAAAGAAGTAAACAATCAAGCCAAGGAAGTTTAATTATTTTATAACGTTACGTTATTATGTTACGTGGCAAACTTTTAGCACAACAGTCATTGAAATTCCAAGCGCTGCCAAGCAATGACAAGTGACAACACACAGTCAAATGTGTTTTATTCTTCGAAACAAACTACGATACACATATTACGAACGTATCATTTGATAAACCGCTCCCAACAGCAACATACATATACCATCTGAAACTGGGTATGTAAATTTTCAGTTTGGATTTTAAAAAACCATACTTCCACAAAGAACTACTGTATAATCGTTAATGTGTCACTTGTATCCGTTGGCTGTCTTTTAATTTCAACATGCATAATAATAAACATTAATGAGAAATGAGACACTCTAAATTTGCTGTAAATATTGCGTACAGAGCAAGCGAGGAAAACTAAATAAATAGTATAATTACAATTGCTATCATGTTAGTACTCCATACTGAAAATATTTAGCAAAGGACGTATGAGTCAAACTTAAACCGTATATGATAATAATTTATTCTATGGGTGACAATAGTATTTGCATACTCGTCTCACGCACGCGAAATAATTCATAAAATGATTATTATACTAGCCAAATTTTGCTGTACCAACCAGTACAGGTAGGTGTCTTCAAACATTTAGTCCTAGGAAATCTTTCGGAGGTTATATCGGTATGTACATGTACAAGGAAGGCATGTTAATTTAAGTGAGCCGAGTAAGTGGTAACGTGTTTCCTTAACGAAACTTCCTTCCTCAAAAGCAGCATTGTAAATATATTATAGTCAAATTTATATACATTTTCTTGAGCATTAAATTAGGCAATATGCTCTTACATTATAAATAACTAATGTAGATTTTAGATGTCCACGTTTAACATTTGGATTATCGGTATACTATTCATATGATTCATGCTTGAGATCACTTTTACACGCAATTTGAGTGAAAAGACACGCACGTGACTTAGTCATCCCTGAACAAACATAAACTTGGAATACTGTGAAGGGCAATATTGAACGGCCCATGTTCTGTTCTCTAAATTATATGTTGACAATGATTGTTCAATTGCATTACCGCAAAGTGCTTAGTTTACCCAAGCGTAGCGGCGTTCGTCGCAAGACAAAAGAGGAAAAGATGATCAGGCAAAATATTCATCAGATGCGATGAATGCATATTCAACAAATGCACAACACGGAGCGCATAAATGTGCCCATATCCACACTCGAGGAAAACAAATAATGCAGAGCGGTTCCGTTAAAAACATGCCTAAATAACCAGTTTGGAACTACGCTAGTACGTACCGCGGTATACCTTCACACTGTACACATACGGACGAGAGAAACTAAAGCTTCGGCAATGAAGAGACGTGATAATTATATTATTACTGTCATCTTCATGAAATTAAAAACGAGGTGCCACCACACATGTTTTTATTACACTTGTAATAATATTATTACAGGCATGTATGTGTCACGAGTCGCTTCATCGAGAAGAACATTCAAAGTGAATTAAAAAAAAGCTTTTAAGATTTTTATCGAGTCCGCCCTTATTTACACAAGAAATAAAAAGCAATAGATACGATATTTAGTCTACGACGGTTGTAAGGAGAAGATGCATCAAATAAAATAAAATTATCAATTTTACGCAGGGGGCGTGTGGAATTTTTTCGATGAACAATAAAATTAAAATAAAGACGGTATCCAAAAACAGTTAACATTGAAATCGATTTTCATAAATTACTGTAAACCGACAATACAAATCCTTACGTCAAAAAATATTTTAATCGAACACACTACCAGTAGTTGTTTAAAAAGTTTACAAAAATTAACAGAATGCGTACATTTATGTCTAGTATACATAGATAATATACGTTCGATGTGCGTATATTGGGAATTCTGTGACGACAATCAGGATTACAATAATACAACAATGGAGCGCGAAAACAAACATACATAAAACATCGGCGATAATGAGAAAGACGAGGAGCAAGACAAAATTAATATTTGTTTGCGGGCAGCGGCTGGTGAAACGTTCGCATTCCAATCAGAAACAATGGCAGAGGCCTGGAGGGACCTTGGGCCACCTCGTGTCCGGCATGCTAATTCCTCCACATCGCCAAGGATTGTTATTTTGACCCATAACGAAATCGAAAATGTGTCCATACTCACACATATGCATGCAAGTCACTCACTCCGTGCTTTATCTCTCAAATCCAACAGACAGACATACACAATGGGAGCGTAGTCAAGTGGGGGGCTGATACGCTTGGATGTGTATCTTGCCAGGTAAAGTATGTCTGTCGTTCAAAAACTCCCATCGAATCAAATTGTGTCGATTGATAATTTCAACAAATTTGGACACCCAAGAGACTATTTTTTTATTAGAACGTATCAAAAATATTTAAGTCAATCCTAATCATACAAATACACGACTGGAATTAATTCTTAAGTTTGTCTTTAGAACTCTTGAAGAGTTATTTTTTCTGATTTTCTGCTGCTCATTTACACCTGTAATATAATGTGTTTGTATTGATAAAATCACTGGATTTAAATTTGAAATAAAGACGATGAATGGCGATAGAAAAAATGCAACGAATTGATAAACGAAACTTACTAGTGATATTGAGACCATTCTACGGAGACCTCGATAGGGAAGGAGTGCAAAAAAAGATGCGACAGTGAAATCGTAAATTATATCGAGCAAGAGATATTTTCATCGGCGAACTTATCAAGATGGAGAAGATTTATGTATTAAATTCTATTGTCCGACCAGTGTGCTAAATTATCGGGGGCATAGAGAAACTTTTATCATCTGATCAGATCTAGAAACTTCCCTCGAAATTCTTTCGAGCCGGTACTATCTATCTAAATACGAGAGCAGTACAAAATATACCACTTCTAGATATTAACTTTAGTATATATTGCTACGCGGATACGTTTTGCAGTCAATTTTAGTTCGTAAAACCATTAAAGACCGTGATTCATCGGTATGAAATGCACTTATCGATTTGATTTGATCAATGCAATTGTATAGACAATAAAACTGTTCCGCACAATAATATCGACTGTTTAAATTGAGACGAAATAACAGCAAAAAAACATAAAAGATTTTCATATTTTGTTTGCTAAAAATTGTGTTTTCTATAAACGTTGATCATTCCATTTCTGAGTGTATAAATTGTAACTAAAATAATCTACCAAATAATAGAAAATTATTTATATGGTGGTTGAACGCCTACTATTTAATAACACAATTATAACGAGTAAGAATTAAACATTAAACTAAAAATCATCCAGCTACACAGTTATAAACTAAGTACTGTATGTAGTGTTTAAATAGAAAAGACCAGTCATGGCAATTAGGCCACTTAACTATTAGAGAAAAATATCAGTTAATTAGGCAAATAAATACCAAAGCCGTAGGAGAGAGAGAAGACGACATACAAAGCAGTCGATAACGACATGGGAATTAATTTAAATTTCGAGCGGATCGCAAGAATGAAGTCGCGCTAACAATGAATCTGCTGACGAGCAATATAATATCTAATCATTACACTCAAAATAGCACCAACACCAACGGGGTATCACATTCAGCGAAATTGGTTTAAATTAACGTTTCTATGAATATGTCTTACCTAATGACAACATGTATAATATATTCAGTGACATGATTTTTAGAGTCGATGAGATAAGTCAAATGAAACAAGATGACACGAACAGTCCGACGAATACCTTTATTAGAAAACTTAAATCACACGTTTTCACAAGTTAGTCGAGATTTCTATGCATTTTCCGACAATAAAATTACAACATGATCAAAGATAATTAATTCAAAGAATTTTGTGAAATACCTTTAACGCGTGTAAAAAAACCTATGTCGAGTTTAACTTTAGAGTATGTTGGAGCTTGGGAGCATATTATATATCTATATTATTTACAATGCGGTTAGGAATGATGTCTTGCGTCTATCTGATTTTACATGTCATTGTACGAATAAAGTCCTTCCTAAGTCGACCTCGGATGCCATTGAATGTTAAATCAACAAATAGTTTCCAAAGCTTTTTATTCAAATCTGAGCTGAAGTAATCATGTTTGTTTCTGAACACTAAGATCTTATTTAAAAATACTCACACCGAGTTTAAATTTAAAACATCAAATGACAATAATTGGAAATTCGTAAGAATGTGATCAAGTATTTGTTTATCATTAATAACCATTCAAGCCCGGATGACGTGCACAGCACCCCAAAAACATGCTATTTTTGGACGTTCATTTATAATAGCAAAAGTTCAGATTTTTCGTTCAAATAACATGATTTCTTATAAAAATAACAGAAGTTTGAGAAATTTATACTTTTTATTCTATTTTTAAAATAAAAAAGAATTGTGACTGTTAAAATTTATTTCATTATTTTTTAAAACGAAGTTTTGTAAGATAGTAGAATTTAGGAATCTGACATATTCTAAGCACATAAGGAATAATTTTTATGAAGCTATGTAACCAAGTGATATTTAACAGTACTTTCGATGGTTTCGGCGGTAACTTTGTGGAAATTCATTTTAATAGAAAATTTAAAATAACTTTGATTATTCCACGTATTGTGTTACTAACTGTGACACGTGTTTCGCCTCTTTCAGAGGCATCTTCAGACTTACTATCGCAAAGTTTGATATTCAACAGGGTGAAAAAAATATTATTCGGTTCTATGGTCGGAGTTTTTAGCGTTTCTATGTAGCGCCAATAAATTGCCGGTTAAAATTTTTAAAAAAATCAACCACTGTTTTTAAAATTATTTGCCAAAAATGTTTATTCAAAACGAAAAATCACTGTTATTTATCAACTATTTATTTGTTATAATCTGCGGCTATATAATATATATTTTAGGTATCCGTGCCTGGAGGGTTAAGGAGGTCGTATATTGTAGATGTGTTTTATAAATATAACAAAAAAATATTTACTATACATAATATCTAATACGTTATCTGACAAGGTACGTCAGATTTAAATACAGTGATGTATTACTATTTGAAGCAGAGCAAGAAACAAAACGGCGTATGACAAAATTAATTAAACGAAATGAACAATTTAAATCGACATCAGTGAACAAAGATGAAATTCGTGACAACTAAACATTCAAATTCTATATAGGTATGTACAGCTTCGTGAGCTATCATCTAGAGATAGATATATGATTGAACGTGTGTCAATAATATTTAGTATTGAATTCGAAACAATACTGCGACGGTGATTATGTTATCAGAAATAGTCGCCAAGCACGCACCGTGTACATTGTCGATCTGAAAGCGAGTCGTTTATCGCGAATAAAGTAAAATACCTACATAATACAAGAATGATCAGGCTGCATACAGGTCTGTGGAACCCAATTACTGAATGCGATCTACACAATCAAAGGGGAAAAAATCAGCTAGCTTCTAAACTTAAATTCCAACGGAAAGAATCGCTTTGTGTGTTTTAAGTGTTCTGTAATAGTAAATTAAATAAACAACCTTCCAATAAAAACATTTTTTTTTATTATAATGCATTACTTAATTATCTATTTAAAAATGTGACAAACAAAATCTACATTACGATAATAGTAATTCTCGAAAAGCAAAATGTTCAGTTCAGTTAATCTAGCAACTAAACAAAAAATTGACATAAACAGTTGCGAAACATTGATATAGATGCCATGGAATCTGTTTTAATCTATAACCCTTCGAGTAGCGAGTTATTTTTTACTAAATCAGGATTTTTTGTATATTTTTACCATTGATACACAAAAAAATATAAAAACGTTTTGTTCATTGGTCATCAGTTTCAGACACTTATTTCAGGTGGTAAACATATTTTTATAATTATACAATGCATAATTATAAATGTAAATTATACGACCAAATTTTTACTTTTCAATAATTTTCAAGAAACCATTACTTCCAATTTTGGCCAAGATCTATTTTTGCTTTCATCTGTAGACAATATACATGTACCGCTCTACTGACGTTGATTCCAGGATGGGAAATGTAATTTTCGCTCAGTATTGTACGGTTACCGATTTGTGTACAAATTGACCTTTTTACATACATATATATATTTTAATTTGCAACAAATAATAAAAAAAAAATAGAATTTCGACTGAAGATGCTTGATGGAATTTCAAATTTTAATTGTCTGAGCTCAAGTAAATTTGCCGAAAGACGAAACCCGGGTCGTTAACGACAAGATTAATGGAAGAGTACATCATTCAGACAATTCAAATTTGAAATGATAATTTATAAAGCGACTGCCAAAAATCACAGATATATATGTTTTTTATACATGTGTGAAGAAATGATGACAATTCAATTAAAAGCACGAGAATGATATATATTAGACAACACAACATTCTGCCGCACGTACGCGAAGGGTTAACTGTCAACCACAATTTGTAGTGTTTATTATACATTGATCCAAGTATGAAATGATCGCCTACCAATATCCACTGGAGTCATAATATCCTAGAATTAACTGCTAAGTACCTCTCCTCCCATCACATCAGCGTGTATTAGAAACCGCAAAATCGCATCGCGGAGGCGGTCGGCTGGTCGGTTTCTTGGTGTACGATGACCATTGCCGCGACAAAAGCAACGTGCGGTTTGCATCGATCGAAGGTATCCTATAGCTGGTCGATGGAGATTATTACGTCTCAATTCACATGTTACGTTTTATGTGTGATTTGAATGTCATAGAAAAGAAAACACAGCGATCCTGCATACTAGTAGCTTTGAGAATATATTATTGCAACACTTGGACTTGTATTATTGGTAGACAGAAAAACACATGAATTTTCTTTTTTACGGAATATGTACAAATATATTAAATTACAATACACCTGACATAACCGCAGGTCTCAAAAGCTATGGAATGGCGATTGAATTAAGCACCCGTAGAAACTTAGAATATAACGATACTAAACGCGTTAAATGTCGGAGTAAAGATTTAATTGTGAGGGATTTATTAGATTCGGTACACGCTATTATGGCGATATTGCAGCGTACGAGTGATTTGGACTGAACTTTGCGTGTAATTCTAGCATCAAATATAATATAAAGATAAAATAAATTTTGCACTATTCAACGTTTCACTAAAGAGGATCCATGCGGATTCGCGGAAATGCACGTCGCATTCCGGATGATGATGTGCCACGCGACGAATGAATGCACTGAACAGTGAAACGAGACGAAAATTCGACCTCCAAATAAATAAAATACAGCATTATTAAATTAAAAATGCACACAATAAGTGCTTCACAGAATACTAATGAAAAAAAATACTTGCTCCAAATAACAAATCATAATTTGCATTCGTCGTTATTTTCTCTTACATATAATAAATAATATGCATCAACATGACATTTGTATCGTCACGGAGACAGTTGTACTGCTATTATTGACTATTAAATGATTTGATCAAATATCACCTAAGTATACAATTATGTACATACCTATATTTTAATCGAAAGTAAAATGTCACGGTGAGATTCATCACCAATTTTGGTACAGCTGATTCTCAGTATGTATCATTTTTTGTATGAAGTATGGAAAACGGAAATTAATATATGTAATATTGCATGTACATGTGATTTGTGCATTTAAATGATGACTAAAATATGATTCCATTAAAAAAAAAAAGTGCAAGTCTATGAATATAAGCCAACTATATATCAATTGCATACAGGGTTGCCAGGCGTTCCCATTTGAGCGGGGCTGTCCAGGGTTCAATAGACAAATCCCGAGTCTCGCATTGCAAGTCCCTTTAAAAATGCCGACTTCAGAAAATGTGTACATGTATAAAAATCTTCGAAATAGTGAATGTCCCGATCTGTGATTTTGGAAATCTGGCAACACTGATTGCATACAACGTTCACTGTTATATTTTGTATAGGAGTCCTTGGAACGTGTCCACGGTCCCAAATTACAGGGGTTTTATGCTGCAACTGTGACAAATAAATAGGTGGGCTTTGACTATCTGTGTTAATTCGAATGTTGTTTTTCGTGCAGCACAGATATATAATAAAATTATTGCATGGAATAACTTCCGCGATATAGCTGCATAGCGCAACACGCCTGCGGTGCAGACAAAAACCAGCTCTCAAACATTATTATTTAATGACGGGAGTTTCAATAATACAATTTGGCAAGCGGCAACAGCTGTTTATATGCTGCGGTGGGAAAGTCAAGAGCGAGCAGCTGCAAAGTTTTCAATTACGCTGAAACAAAACAATGTAAAAACACTGCGAAATCCCAACAAAAGCGCTTGGCAAAAGACTCGTCGAATAACATACTTTTAGACCACCAATATTACTCGTTCGCCCTTCTCTGATCGCTGTATAAACTGTAACTTGTGTTCTTTACACTGCATCTCAGCTGCACGGGCTATACACACTCCAAATCTTATCGGAACAAGCTGATCAATGATTATTAAGTGGCCGATAAGACATCTTAAGTACCACTGTCAAATATTAAGTAATCTAGTCAGATCGATGGCAATTAATCAATCGCATTATTCTGGTTATCTTTATATACAGTAAAAACGCTACATTATTTTATCACTCTTAATAAAAAGAATTTTGTTAACGTAATCAAATAACGAGTATTTACAATAAATTACGAACATAGATTAAAGCATTGTTGCGAGCAGATTGAGAAAAAATGTAAATTTACCCTTTGGAGGAGTGAAGTGACCCAACTATTAAAATGGTAAAACTTTTTTCTTCTAAGTACTATTCACGTCTTTTCTTGGTGCTTTGGTGGATTGCAACACTATTGCAATGTGTATTTAAACAAAGGTCACTCCACTTTTACGATACTTTAAGGCAGTGGTTTCCAACCGTCATGTTACTGCGCCGCCCTTGAAGAAAAAAATATCATCGCGCCTCCCGATCCTTTATTTCATATGGTGATAAAGACACGTTTTAAAGAGTGAATGTCGCCTGCTGTGGCCCAGTTGGTTAGAGATTGCTCTACCGATCACGCATGTATGGGTTCGATTCCCGGTCAGATCACAGTGAATTTGAGAATTATTCAATTCAAAGTTGTGATCGAAGATTGGGTGATTGTGATGTCAATTCACAACATTACCTCTCCACTCATCCTTCTGATCCTTTAATAACTGGATGTAGCAATAGCGATTAGCCAACCACTAGTCCTGTTCTAGCCTTATCCTTCTTTCCCTACTACTCACATTGAAAAAAGTGAGGTTGGGCGACTGAGTAACAGTTCTCTTCAAAAACTTCTGTTGAGATACCTCTATTAGGGGGCCATATGTTCCACATTGCGAACATGGATTAAATGTACATATATATATATTGGACTGTTCGCGCCTCCCTTTGCAATAGCCCACGCCTCCCAGGTTGGAAATCGCTGCTTTAAGGCGTGTAGAATATTACAAAGCATCTAACGTATTTTTTTCTAAAATACCACTCGGCTCACTTCACCTCTGATGGGCCCATATGTTATTCATACTTGAAGAATATATATGCTCACAGACAGACACTACTGTGTTGAGTCAAAGTACGTCCATACTAGGGGGCATCCAATCCCGGGATCCCGTTCAATTTTCCGATCCCGAAATTGGCAAATCGAGAATTTCAGATTCCTCAGTGAGCTAAAAAAACGAAGTTCTGTGACAATCGGGAAAAAAGTATACCAAATCGAGGTTTTAAAATTCCTCGGTGAGTTAAAAAAAAAAAATGAGGTTTGGAGATAATCCGGAGAAAAAGTATAGCAAATTGAGGATTTCAAATTCCTCGGTGAGCAAATCCCAATCCCGGGATTGAAAATTAATCAATCCCGAAACCACAGGATTGGAAAAAGGCTTCGGGATTGGATACCCTAGTCCAAGGTTTCCAAAACTATGTTCCGCGGAGCCAGAATAGGTGTTCCGAAAAAATTGGAATGGTTTTATACGCTGCAACACAGTTTGAAAAAAATCTTGAAAATTCCGCCTAAGTGTTCCGTTATATTTTCCAGACTTGCGAAGTGTTCCATTCCAGAAAATGTTTGGGAAACCCTGCCCTAGTCCATGCTAATTTACAGAAAAATGCCCCCGAAATACATCTACGATCATACTCATCTAAAGGTTAAAGCGGTAGAATTATTATATTTATTTTCCTTAAATTTAAAATGTATTAATAAATTGGTAATAGAAGTTTTGCTATCTATTTCCCGGGTGTATTCTAGGTATGTACTGCCGAACTGTTACGAATACTAAGCTCGTGCAAAATTCTTAATTAAAAAAAAAAATCACGCTTACTGTGAAAAATGAAAGGTTTGCATCATACGTAAAAAGTTTGCGTGACAATATGCATTTCTTGAAATGCGGTTTGCTTGGTTGACATTTGACAGAATTTTTCGACCACAGACTAGAGGCCTGCAAGCCCATGCCCAACATTTCAATTAACGTCCAACTAAATTATCCTCAAGCTAGAAGAACAACGCGGAAATAATTAAGTTGACTGTTCCATTTTAACTGACACCTTCTTTCGAAATTAGCTCTATCTAGATTTACCATCTCCAGTATTATTACTTGAGAAACAATGTAGTTAGTAGTATTGTGTATTAAGTGGATTTCGAAAATAAAAAAATAAGTACAATTTAAAATAAAATCTAATAATGTATAAAAGTAAGAAATCGAGAAATTTCATATCCAGCGAAAGCTCTATAAAATGACGCCTTTTATGATAGCTTGCTATAAATAAATATAAATAAAACTCAATATTACACTTGGAAAAAATCACCATTTCCTACACGCGCATCCGTAATTTTCTTTTTTGAATTTTGATTAATTTAAATTGTCAAAAATAGCGATATTAACTTTATCCATAATAAAAAAAAACCAATAAGAAAAACTATTAGCGTTCGGTAGAATCTTCTTACATCAATTCGCCAAGGATTTTTATTTGATGAAGATATGTAATGTAAATATTTCTAACGACAAGTACCATCGGAAAAGATATGGTCGGGCCGCCCGAGAAGCATGTTTATGATGTATCCGATAAGTGTATTCGATCCAGTTCATATTTAAAGTTATTAATGACATAAATCCAACTTTAAATACCAAATGACTAGCCTATTCGAAAGAGAAATACTGGATTCCTTTCACAAATAAGTTTCAATAAAATATCACACACATTGACTATTTTATAAATTCTGCGGCATACAGAAATAAATACCATGATTAATAGTGGTTTTGAAGCATAACGTTATCTAACTACGGTAAAATTTAAATAAATCATGCAAAACACAAATTAATTTTATAATAATTTTGATTGTACCGACTTATTATCCGATTTAATCGAAATCAATATAAGGCGACAAAAAGCCATTCATTTTCATGTAGACACGACCAACGTTCCCTCTAAGCTGCGCGCGTGCGCGGCCGCGCAGCAGTTGAGAAGCCCCCGCGCACTCATTTCGGGTTGGCGCGCACTACAAGACAGTTGCTCAATTAATATTTGATCGGTCCGCGCAGCCTTTGAAATTTCCGCGCAGTTAACCCTTCGGCTTAGTGGGAACGTTGGACACGACACGTTAATGAATACTATGCAGTTTATAATATAGTGGTCTCGTATATTATATTGTGGCAGAAAAAAAAACTAGGAAAAAGAAATCTAATGAAAAAGTTACAGAAAAAGTTTTTCCCTCGGGAGAAACAGTTTTTATTAGGTTAGCTATTTTTCAATCCGTAGACCTTCTGTATCTCGGATAAAACAAAGACTTAGTTGCCTTTCCGCTTCCAAATTACGCGACAGTTGACTGATGAGTTGATATAACAAACAAAAACGAAAAAACAAAGCCTACCTCTTCTGGAACTTTGTCGCAATCGCCATTTGTCTCTTCCTTTTTCGTTGGTTTTTGTTTGTCCTTTCTGCTGAAGCTGATCGACCGGAAGGACCATTTCTTCTTTACCTTGGGAGAAATCAAACATTTCAAACAAACGAATTTCTACTATTACAATTTACTATGAAAACACATACATGAACTAAAGAGTTGAATTTGTTTGAAGTTTAATAAAATGTATCGAAAACTCAAAGAAAATGGAATAGATGTTACCTGTCCAAATTAAATAATAAAAAAACAAATACACACACAAATGACGACAGGTTTTTATATTTTCGACGTCGCTAAGATACACATCGACTCATAATAACTCAAGTGTACGGACAATTTGTTTTCAATGAACGATACCAAAAACTGATTTGAGAGACAAAACAAAATGTTTAAGAATATAAAAGATTCATAGAAAAATGAACGGCATGCAGATGCTTGGCCACACAATAAGCTAAAAGCGTGATCATAATATAAAGCAAGTACATATAAACAGCCATTACCTTTTCTTTTTTTGGTTTCTTATTGTTATCTGGTTCAGGTGTTTCAGGGGCAACTTCATCACCATCTTTACCATTTTCCTCGGTGTCTCCGCTTCCTCCGTTTACTGTGACTGGTGATAAGATGATTTCTTTTTCGTTATTTGTATCTTTTTCATTTTCGGGCGCCTCGTCTAAGTCTTGCATTTTCTTTTCCTTGTCCTGTTTACGCGAGAGCCAAAAGCATGATAGATTGAATACATTATTATTTCATGAATGATCATGTCAAACAAATGTAATGATTTAAAAATATCTTCAGTTCAGGGATTATACACAACATATAATATATGTCATGTATAAGGCTCAAACTCTAACATTTCAAATATGATCAAGATAAAAAAGGCATAGTCAATAAAAAAAAAGCATTAATTTGAATGGATAAGAAGATGATCATATTAATGGTAGCTAAAATAATCAAATAATATATAACTACCTAATATATTTGCAAAAGTGAGCTGCTAGTTAATATATTTTTTGATAGAATAATTCTAAGAAATCTATGACTAACATCCGAGTAATGGTGACTAGTGAGTAGTGACTACTTATGAATCATTAAAAAATGTTATCACGATCAATAAAAATAACATTTAAGTGTTCTTTGAAATTGATATAAAGCCATCGTAGATGATTTGATTGTACACACATCAAAGGATATATTTATCTGTATTAAAAAAAGTGTGTTTTCAATCTAACAACGGTGCGGTTGTATAGTTAGGATTCATATGACCTTTATTTCATAAAATACAGATATCTATAGAAATATCTCTTTTTCTCAAAATAGCTTCCGTGGTATATTTCTGTATTTGCATTTGACCCCTTCATATATTGAATCAATTTTTTTTTCGTATAGTCATTCAATCGTTTCTTTATAATATAATGATATTAATTTGAAATATTCCGCATAAAAATAATGAACTAGAGAAACAACATCTCCAGCTATCAATAAAATCGCATAGAAAGATCGTCCGAGCTTAAAGCTTACCCACATCAAGATAAGCACCAAAATCAATATAAACGATGGGTATTATCAAAAAACTTTATCAGTCGTTTTCAAACAAAAATAATGATAGCTTTAAATATACGAATCGTCAAATCAATATTTTAACAAAATTCTCGTATAATGAATGCATGTTTTCAAAAATAAGACCTAAAAATTAAACAGAATACTTGAGTAACATCATGTTTTGTAATTAACGTCTCGTTAAAATTTATCACAGGAAGAACGTAATACAGTAAACAAATCAACAGCTGAAGAATTTTCTATAGAATGCAATCAACACATGTACCTGTAACTACGTAATTATTAAAACGCACCTGTTGTACTAAAATTATTCTTCTATGATAAATAATTACTCAACATAATTCATAACATTGATTCAAATGGTCAATGACTGAAAGGATATGAAAATGACTATTTAAGCTACCATTGAGAGACTAAAAATATTGTGATAAACAGATCGTTCCGACTAATATTTTTTTTTGTTTTTTATCTTTCACTTAAAGTCGGTTCATCAGAAAGTATCACCGTTGGTTCCAGCTCAAAATCGTATCAGCAAAATCAAACTTGTACATTACAAATAAACTCCTCATATTGCTGTTTGCCGACGAATTGTAGTTATCATTTTCATTTCATGTTAGCGAGTATAATATAAGTTAAGAGTATTTATTATAATTAAGTTATCATGGTTTGAGTAATGAAAATAGACAGATTACTATAGATACACAGTGACGTTCCTAGGGTATCTGCCGCCCCTAGGAAGAGTTAAAAAGAACACTCTTACTGTTTTTGAAATTACATTACACAAACATTAAATGCAATAAGAGTACAAGTGTCATTTTTTTAATTCCGATTATTTTAGAAATACACATATAGTAAATTCGAATCCTCTTCGCATGTACGTACACTAAATGTTTCTTTAACTTATTTAGTTTTGGTTTCAGGAGATTTATTTTATATGTGTACAACTTATTGACAAAGATCCTCACGAATATGCTACAAAAAATCATTTAATCGCCCAGGCCATTTTCACTCGACTTTATTAATTTACGGGAAAGGCCTATTCAAGGCCTATTTGTAGTGGGCCATCAGAAATGTCATATTTAAAGAAAATTCTTGCGATAAAGTTAAGTACTGTACAACCTTCGGTCATAATATTATTAGCATTGAGGCATCAAATTTAATCTAAGCCAAATTGGTGTGGCAGAAATATTCAGTCATTTATTTTTCTATTCTGTAGGACTTGGGGACTTGGGCACCTGGGCAACTGCCTACTCCCCTTTGTCCACGGGGCTGTGACTATATTATAGTTTGGCTGACGATACAATGATAATGAGACTATTATATTAGACAAACAGGGTATTATCCGGTCGGTGTCAAGAAATATGGATTGCTATTGTACCGATAAGTTAAGTTCTTCTGCCTGTCTAATGTTGAAATCGAGAGACTTGCGACGCGAAGTGACAAAAGGTCGTCTTGCGAGACGATTACAAAATGTTTGCATGCAAATCTGAGAAAAGAGAACGGCATGCAACTCAGTACTATATACATATATATGCATGTATTTATCATCACTATAAAGCAATGTTGGCTAAACATTCATGACAATGATGACTTCAGAATAATGGACTTAGTTTATTTAAAAAATGTGATAAGCGATTATTTTACACCACCAGCACATTCCAAAGGTGAGAATAGTGGAAATCGGAGAAACTATCGAAATCCATTCAAGATGATGAATTTATAAACATAAAAATAGCACCTTGTAATGTTATAGAGATGAAGCTGTAAAATTTTAGTAAAAAATATTTTAGGCTACATGGACGGTTAAGTGCAAAGATATTGTGTCTAATTTGAACATTTTTTAGCATGATAAATAAATATTGGTGGAATGGACATAATATGTAGATTAATGATACGATATCTTCTCAAGTACGTACAATAAATTTACAACATAAAGATATATTGCACATACAATATTTTTGCACAAAGCCTTTGACTCAGCGATCGTGACTCCAATATATTTATTTTAGGACGAGAATAGGTGCGGAAGTTGAATGATCTTACAAATGTGTGTATAAAATAATTTGAGCCATTTAATAAATCAGCTTAAACCGGCCCCTCGTGTGATATGCACCGTTGGGAGAGCTTATATGTTACGCGGCCTTGCCAGGTGAAAATTGCAATATTTTGCTTACCCAAATGAAAACCTCTGTAAATAAGAGATAAACAAATATGTAATAGTCATTTTGAAGAGCTAATATAGATTTTTTTTCGTCAACTCAAAACTTTTAAAAAAATAGTTGAAATTAGTTATGGAAGCATCTATCAGGCTTATATGTCAATGAAAAACAGTTCATATGACCCACGATACAGAACGTGTTTTATATGCTTTTCTTGGTTCCATCCCTTCATGTTAAATTTGAATCTGTCATCGCCCCTGGAAGATGGAACAGGTCGTTGATACTTCGGCTCATCATACGACCTGTCACTCCAACTGAACGACGTCGACTTACGGATATTTCGATTTCCTGATGTGCTGCATCTCCATTTAACTGAGGTTTGAGTGCGTCGAGATCTTCAATTCGTTCTAATTTGCCTTCGCCACCGGACGCGGCGACGTCGCCACCATCGACGATCACTTCTTTGCCGGTTGTAATGTCAACAGATCGTTTGCTCTGTCTCGCACCCATCGTGCCTACTGCAAACAAAATAGAAAACCAAATAAAATATCTTGTCACATATTTCTGTTCGTTAATTAAATGCTATTTACGGGTGCATTTAAAGACACAAACTTAAAACTAACCATTTTTTCAAAACCAAAACATGACAAAACTTATAGGCTTAGCCAGTAGGTCCATGGTGAATAAAATACAGCAAAGTGTTTCAATGCAACATTTAAAGTAAAGATATAATAATAAATAAGAAAGATACACGAATACCTAAAATATATCTAAAAAGGTCGTGCTCCATGAAAATTCATATGTATTTATATTTAAGTAAAGCATGGACGTCATTTTAGTCTTTTGATAGGTCCTCCCAATTTGGGACGGTTTAGAATAAAGCATATAAGAATTTGCCAAATGAGCTTTAATTTGCTGTCAAAGACGGTTGTGTCGTAAAAATAAGACCATTATTATGGAGGATTTATATTTAAATACACATTTGAACGATCACCTAATTAATCGTGCGGGCGTGATATTTATCGATTTCTTCTTTTTTGGTTCGTGAGATGTGAATAGGCTAATAACCGATACATTGAAGAATATCCATATAAGTCGGAAGGTGCATCTTTTTAAGCCCTACGGAAGTAAAGTTAGTAAACTAATGATTGACCGTCGATTTAAGTGACGAATCAGATTAGAGTTTTAGAAAAAGTTAATAAATAGATTTCTGACAAGACCTCCCTATCAATATTTTGTTGCCAGCCTTTACAAAATATACGCTTAGTCTTATAACAGAAAGATTCGTCTTCATAGTGAATAAAGGCATCATTTTCACATTGAAGGCTTCTTGAATTATTTCACGGAGAAAGTCATTAATAACACGCCGCAAAGCATTCTAATGCCAAGAAGTTATAATAAATGAGAAATCCTAGAGAAATAATATATCCCTTCGATAGAGAAGGAAATCGTACAATGTAATCTATACATTAAATACATTCCAAGCCAGCGCTATAGTATTCACTTTTATAAAATAAAACTTTGTGTAAGGTCTTCTTTCCATAAGTGGAATCAGTACAAATGAGTGTTTTAATTTTTGAATAGAATGTTTCTCCGTCAAGTATTGACAGTGAACTTCTTAAAAATAATTGTCTATATTGCAAGATTGAATTTATTTAGTCATAAATAAATAGCGCCTTTTAAAGTTTCGCGAATAATATTTTACGCACGGCGTTATCTTAGTAAGATAAAAATAATTGAAGAAACTTTTTCAAAAGCCAAATCGAGAATCTGGCCGATCTTGGTTTATTTATCATGGTAACCCTCAAGGTCGACAAGTTGCAAACATCCATCGCTAGGTAGAATACAATGCAAGGATAAATAATATAGCCCTTGCTCTCGAATACATTTGTTTTGTACGAAACCGCATGTGTAAATCTTAAGAGGTTTTTGATTGAATATTTAGTATTATTCTATTCGGGGGCGATTACAATTTTCCGCAATGCCCGCGAGTGACCTATATGTTATCTCAGTCTTCTTTTGGATATATTACAACAAAACGAAAGCGGTTTTAAAATAAAACATTTGTTTACCAACAAGAGTGCCGACTCACTCGACAAGCATTTATAAATAGAAAGGCAAACAAATAGTAAGACCGATAACTTTTCACGGCCAACGCTTCGGCGTTATTTTCATATTATTGTTTGAAACTTCAATAAATAGTAGTAAACGGACATAAACTTGAAATTGAGCACGAATCAACTTGTATAAGTGGAAGTTTGTACGCACAGTTAAAAATATATATAAACCGCGTTGCTACGCTGACAAAATGAGTGCAGAGATACTCATGTAAATAAATTAATTTAAATTTATGGGCGTCTGGTTGATATTCTAAAAATACGCGAAATTTGAAACAAAGGACGCACGTCGTGCCTTATCCTGAAATAAACAAACCAAATGAAATGATCGTACATACATACATCTGTAATATTTCTAGCTAGTGTTATTTGCAAGTTATACAAATTATTGCTGTATTGCAATCTCAAATATTTCCAAAATATCTGAAACAATATTGCCATGATTAAAATGTGACAATTTTCATTTTACTGAAAAAATAATATTATGTATGCACTTATCCAGTTGGTTTTGACTCGGTTAAGTTTTAATTTATGTCGAGACAACAAAATAATTGAAGTTGTAAACTTTAAATGCGATTTATTCATAACATGACAGTTGAGATTGTGGAGGTGTTGTTGTCAGGGTTTTTTTTATTCCAATACATACAAACATTTTATTCCTTACATAATACAGTGCTTAAAATATAATTTGTGAAGACCGATATTTTATAATCTGTCCTTTAAATAATGTCTTATGACACCGAACCAGCCGAATACTAAATACTATATTCGAAAAGAAGTAAAATAAATCTTTATTTTTCCCCTTCATTTTATAGAAGCGGCGAGATAGCTACACACGCATATAAATTTTTTTTTTCTCCCTATAAAACCGTATTTTTAGGGCATTATCGGCCCGACGATGAAATCACACGGGTCGTAAGTCACGCCCGGACTGTTTCCCCTACACATCGAAGGAACCTAGTATAAATCAATTCAGCAGGAAAACTTCACAAACAGTTTTCTAACCAATATTAGCGCCGCGTCATATATGGATATACATTTATCAGTGTTAGACCAGCCACTTTACAAACTTTGCGTATCTTCCTGCTGAAATGTATGCAATAAGAGTGAATGCACAAGAATGAATTATTTATGAATTTGTAAAATCACAAATAAAAATTATCAGCTGCTAGGAGAGCAATGGTAATTTATGGTCACTCTACTTTCAGTTTGCTGTGCTGAAAGAGCTAAGTCTTACAAAAGAATCATTCATTACATAGTATAAAAAGCAAAATCTGACGATGAAGAATTTTTCAATCCAATAATATCATATCGAAAAATGATTTAGCTATATGCGGTTGCGTTGTTTAAAAAGTAGCCGGAATATTAATTTCATAAAAAAGGATTATCTAAAGCAGTGCTTCCCAAACTATTTTATACAACGGCCCCCTTTATCCGAAAAACATATTCCGTGACCCTGGAAAAAACCTGCGGCCTCCGGATCTAAGGAACAAATCCAACAAAAACAATATTTAAGAAAAACAGAAAAACACAAAGAAATAGAAGTGTATAAACGAATTTCTTGTTTTGAAATGATAAAATAATATATTTTCATAAATAATTTCTGTCCGAAAAAAGTACGTAAAACATTCAACGCTGAATTCAATTCTAAAAATAGCGATTTATAGATTCGTGCAATGTTTTCCATAAATGGAGTAAAAACTTTTAAAATCTAAATAACTGAACTGAAAAATCGGTCAACGTAACCATAAATAGGTGGTTTTAACACTAAAAAACTAACCAGTCAAGTTAGTATAGTACTTAGTGCCAAGGAATAAGTGCCGCTTTTAGCATACAAGTTTCATTGAAAATGATAAGAGCATTGAGTAACCTTTCACTGTGACAGTATAAAGAATGCTAAGAATCCTCATGTGAATTTAAATAATTAAAAACAAATCATTACGACAAGCCAACCTGTGTAATAAAATATGATAAAATAATTAAAGGATAATACTATCTACGGGCAAAGTGGGGGAAAATCGATGTATCAAGTAATACGGCCGACCTAAGAGATTATAAACACAAGGGATGAAAGTTTCACCAGAAATCAATTTTCGTACCCGAGAGGTTGAAATTTTCCTTTGATGAAAGTAATTACGTAAAATTCTTGGCAGTCACCATTGATCACGTTTCTAAAACCGAATCGCACCCATGGAATATTAATAATTCGTAATAGTCATTATGGGCAGGACGAGTTTTGAATGTAATTATAGAAAATGTTGTATGGTCAACACGATGAATATTATTTCAGAGTTTTACAATTACGACTTAGAACGTAATGATTATGTTGTCAATCATTTTATTCACTCTTCTTTGCGTTCTAAATTATGTTACAAACGACTTCGAAGAAATGCGCCAGCGCATTATACAAATTAGGACTTTCAATACAGGGATCCGGGATTCTCAAATTAATTTATTAATTCTGCGTATTCACTGTTAAATGTTAAGAAAAATAAATTTCACATGAAAACATTTTCCTATTTACAACCAAATTTAATTATAATAAGTTTCCGACTGCAATTCAAATTGTTTATATTATATATATTAATAGCCGATAATGTCTGTTTTTTTTTGTTTTGCATAAATAACAGTATCTTTATTTGCAAGGCCAGTAGATATTAAATATAAAATACCGCAATTTCTACAGACGTCTTTTATTGCAATCCCTTGTATCAATATTCGACAACGATATAATTCTCAGGAAAGTATGAAATCGGAAAAGACCTAATTATATTGAGTCGAGGCGAACCAAATACTACACTGTTCATCTCGCACAAAATGCATCGCTTCACTGAGGTAGTCGATATGTAATGACTGATAATACTCATAACAAGTTTGACAAGTTGACTTTAAGTGTAGTGCAATAAATTTGATTTTAAAAGACGATATCAATTATATTTATGTGGTATCGCAGGAAAAAAATAATTGTGGACATGAATTGTTGTATTATTCGATCTGGACCACTTATACAAAATAGAGCGAAGAAACCAATGCCATCAAGGTTCGTTAACCCGACCACGTGATCCGTCAAATAATTCCACGTTCATCATATATAATAATGAAACACACAATGAATAGACCGGTGCACTTATTTTGGATGATACATAATATTATTAACTGTAGATTTGTACGTATCGCTGGTCGACATAAGAAGTTTTTAAAAATTTATAATACCTATTATGCATACTGATATCACTCGTTTTGGTTCAACAGTAAATACATACGACTTGTCAAATATTATTTTTTTGTTTCATCGGAAATTGACACTTTTCATACAAAAATATATAATATTTATTTAGGCTTCATTCTGTCAGAACTATCAATGATCAAATATTTGTAAATCATAATTTAAAATTTCGACTGAAGGTGTTGATGGAAATTCAACGTTAATTTAGAATTATATGTAATTGTCGAGAAAATACAGGTTCTTAACATGAAAAATAACATCATTATATAAAATGTCGCCCGCTGTGGTCTAGTTGGTTAGAGCTTGCTCTACCGATCAGGTGGGTCTGGGTTCGATTCCCGGTAAGGTCAATGTCAAAATTGATTTTTTTTCAATTTTAATTTGAGATCTAAGACATGGGTGTTTGTGAAGTCAATTCTCCTCGAGTTAACCTCATGTGACTTTCAAAAATTCTAATCGAGTATATCTCGTATGATATTTCAACTTCAAAATTTTTGACGCATTGGCGTAAACTGTAATGTCATTTTTTTTTTTAAATCTAAAAAATCGACTGAAGGTGCTTGGAGAAATTTCTAATTCAAATGTTAACCAGACAGTTCACGAACATCCGTGCACTTACTTGCATGTCGAAAACTGAAACCCGACTCAAGTTAATTATGGAAACGTCAACAATTTGATAACTATCATCGATAATTTTATCGTAACAGCTGTTTGAACAAAAATAAATTCATATGTACATTGTTTGTATAAATTCAGGAGGCGTCTGAAAATGTGTCATTTAATATGTAAATAAAACGGACGAGTCGACGTCCTGTCGCGATATAAATGTGTATGGGTCCATCTGCCGCCACCTTGCCGCGCTTATCTTTTAGTGCGTCCTTATCACGAACCGCGAATAGAAAATAATGACTCATAAACGGCACAACACTTTATTTTCACTGCCGACGCTCAACAAGTCCGTGGCATGTAAACAAAAGAACGAGAGTGCGATAGCACTCGACAAAAACAATGCGGTAAAGAACCTCGACTTAGTTGCAATAAATACGTTTTAAATTTATGTAACATAAAAAAGAAGCTAGATATCTTAAATAAATGAAAAAAATTAAAGAGTTATTTAATAAAAACGTTTAGAAAGGTTATTCATACATTTTTGATACTTTTAACCCGATATTTTGACTATTGGAACAAATTTATCGAATTATATGAATGTAAGGTATTTTTACGCAATTTTTTTTATTCTGGAACCAATTATCGCAAGAAGAATTGGGTGTAAGTAAAAAGTATCTGGTCATGTTAGTCATAATAAAACGATGTACACTGAAATAAGTGATTCGAATTGGGCATTGGACATCGACAAATTTAATAACGTTGATAGCCACAGCAAAAAAAAAATATTATACTTATTTCCTCTTTATTGTCATTATTTGCGTCATTTATGTGAATCAGATCATTAAAATTATATTCTGACACATCTCCGACACAAATATTGTGTCCAATAAAACTGTCCTATAATATATTAATGGTATTTCAGTAAAAAAAAAAACAGTAAAAACAAAATGAAAGAAATAAGGCGGTTTATTATATATAACATTTATACTATACTTATTGTGTACATTTTTTACTGCTAATATATAAAACGTTATAAAAAGATATGCAAAAGGTAATATTTGTATCGTTAACAACCTACGAGTTAACTACTAGTTTTATTATTAATAATATATATTCACAGTAAACGTTTCATTTAAAAAATGGCTTTACAGTTAGCAGTTATTAGTTTGAAATTGATTGAACCGGTTTACTAAGAAATATGATTTTAAAAATGTAGCAATATTAGATCGGTGTTCTTGGAATACAAAACATGACTTACTCACAGAAAATTATTATGTTAAATAAATATAAGCCCAGTCGATAAGATTTATAAAAAAAAACTGTAGTTCACGTAATAAAATAACACTATATACACAAAGTATTAATGCACTATAAACCACTTCACTTTCACAACACGTCAGGTGAGTAGGTTGATCTTAAAACGACTGAAGGGGAATAAAAAAAAAAGTGAAATAAAGGTAGCAGCATGAAAAACAACCAAAAGAATTCTAATACCCAAAAAGGTCCCCAACAAGGTCGTGCTTTATCTCGTTTTCATATGCGATTACCGATGCAACGAACATTCCATCGCGGCTAGCTACGAAAAAAACTTTTTCATCTATTATTAAAATCTGAAATATATTATGTCAACATGTCATACCTGGCGAGGATAGAGTGAAAAGGCATGAAAAAATGTGTGGGCGTTCACGATTAAGCCCATAAGTGATTTGAGAATATAATACATTTTTATCAATATATTAGTTGAAACATTTTTTAATCGTAATAATAAATAAAGAGCCACAATAATTAGTATGCAACAATACTATATATACTTCTGCTTTTTTTCTAAGTACACTGTTAGTTAGGTAAATGGGAAGAACGAGTTTACAAGTATGTACATATATTCGAAGATAAAAAAAGTACATAACATGGTATGCAAATTTATGATCGGCAAGAGTGACAGATAAATATTGTTCAAAAACAAATATTAAATTAAATTAACTACATACTTATTTAATCAGTTAGATAGCATTTATTGGTCAATAAAATATTTGTTGATATTTTAATATACAATTGATTGCATTATCATATCTGAAACCACTGTTAATACGGATTATTTCAAAATCGATTTATTGGCGCGATTGCATTATTATTTAATACAAGCGTTTCAAAGCGATAAAATAAAGGAATTAGCTCAATATGTACACACAACATTCCCGTATTACATCAACCCCCTTTCACATTGCGCTACCACTGATAAACTGGGCTATATTCGACGACAATAATTTGCTTGGCTAACTACCCCTATTTTGGTCGATCGGTAGGTTGCTATCCCTCTGCACATAGGTGCATGTATTCGTGAGAATACAATGGCCCACTTCTTTGCAATACTCACAGAATGACTCATCAATGCGATATCGAATTATGATATTGGCATTGAGTCAGAAGTATTCTAAAGCATACCACATAATCATTCCAGTCAACCTTATTTATTACGCGAGTAGTTTCCTTGATTTCATTGAAAATTAAAATCATTTTATAACCAAAATATCTGTAGTGTTGTTCCTAACCGAACTGTCGTCGAAGGGCGCATTCAAATTAACAAAAGAAGCGGCGAGCGAAAACGGAGTTTCAAAACACCCCAAATGAAAATAAGATGCGTTACATCCGTCCTATAATAATTAATTTGCTGTACATCGCTACATTAACAATGTATAATCCTTAAGAGGGGGGGGGGGGGGGGTATTTAAAAAAAACTTTTCATTTTCGACAACGTTTTTCGTTAGTTAATGTTTTGTTATGGGCGTATGCCAATAGCGTGAATAGGGCTGGGAAACCCTGGTATACAGCATATGAATAAAGTCAACACACAACAATAATAGTATGCCTTTAAAGGTCACCAGGAATGTTACGATAAATATACACATTATATAGTAGTTCTGTTAGATTGATGCAGAGGTCAGCAACTTACGGCTTTGATGTTACAATTTTAAAAAAAATCTGTGGAAAATGATTTCTCTACGAATTGTTCTTGATTTTCCTGTTACTTTGGTCGCCCCGCTTGGGACTACAAAATCTCAAATATAAAATTATACCATTTTTCACATGCGATTGCAATTTCAACTCATGAGTTAATAATTAACGAGATAAAGCTCGTTAGTAACACAATACGTGGAATAATCAAAGTTAATTTAAATTTTCTATTAAAATGAACTTCCACAAAGTTACCGCCGAAACCATCGAAAGTATTGAGATAAAGCTCTTTTTGCACCGACATATTAAAAGTTAATGTATTGGAAATTAAGATAACCAACAGCATCATAGAAAGAGAAGTTGATAATTTTAAAAGGAGTATCAATTCTTAAATTCGCATGCACAACATAGTACGATGGCGAACGCTTTTGTTATTCGATCTAGTAAAATAAATATTATGCCCCCTTCAATAAATATGAATGGTTGTTTTTACCCACATTTGAAACAAAGGGTTTGCAATCCCTGTGTAAATGTCATCGTTAATGAATTTCCGATGGAACATTCATCAATGTGTATATGGCAGTGATTAACAATTAAATTGAAAAAAATCAAAACAATACCGTATGAAAACGAAGTCGGCTGAACGCACGTCGAGATTATTGGTCAACAGCAGGCCGAAGTTTAAATGTAAGTCTTGCCGTGTGCGGTTCACTGACCCTCGCAAGATTTTTCTGTCATGCCAGTGAAATAAATGCACAGATGCAACTGTTTGGATCGGAGAGCGGAGTCGAAAACACGACCGACGAGTAGTTCGTCTTGGTTCCAATGAATTGACGACGTCAACGTCCCAAATGGCCCACATTCGTGAATTTTTAACAGTTTCAATAATGGGACCCTAGAATCTACAGTCTATTCATAATTATCCACAGTGAATGAAGCGATTGCCATTGTGTATGGACAAATAAATCTGTGGCAAAATGATTTATAACGATACTTAGTATAAAAACGGGTAATGTTTAAAATATAGATTTCAAGGACTGAATTACGTGACGGCAATCTCGGTCGCAAATTTCACTGTCGAATCAAAAATGAAATAGGAATAATATACAATGGCAATTAAATGATAAGTGATGAGCTCCATAAGACATAAGAAACAATAAAATGAATAAGCAAAAATATTACTACCATACATTATGTCAATGATTCATTTAACTCTTATTCCTTCAACAAAATGATTCACGGTCCACAATTCTAAAACAATGAATCAGAAATATTTTATCTTCTCGTTATGACAAATAGTTGTAAACAACGGTTAGCCTATGATGCCTCAATTTAACAAAAATAATTCAGACGGGACAATAAATGTTGCGCGATCGTTATATGAGGCAGATATTTCCCTAGAAAATAGAATTTTAGTCAGCAAATAACACGTGAATCGTGTTGTTATGACGGATTATAAGTCGAGGCGACGTGTCATTTCGGCAAGAAATCTTCTGGTTCATGTCTCGCACATGCAGTTATAATTAAAGAGTTAGAGCGGAGAGCTCGGAGCAGAGGAGCAAAGGGATTTTTCCCAAAAAGGAGCAGAGCACGAAAGAATTGTAATCCGGCTTCGAATATTTGTTTAAAATATTTTTCTTCAATTACTACAATATTAAGAAAACTCTTTCGGGTCGCAATTGTCAGGGGACCGTGTTTTTCAAATATAAAAGTTTATTTTAGATACTTATTCGCTATTTGCAACATATATCCTTTCGATAGAATGTGTATTAAGTTGTATACATTGCGACTGTTTTCTGCGCTAATATAATAAAAACGTTTTGCTCTCAGGCATATTTTATTACAATGTATTTAAATAACGATGACGATTTATTGGAATTTGATAAATCTTTTTAAGATTTATGTTACTATTATTTTTTAAAGAAAAGTTACGTAACGTTTGTATGTATATTATTCTAACGGAAACTTTCCCCAGAACTTGGAGCAAATTCTTCGATACCGGAGCGGAGCTGTTCAGAAAATGGTCCGCTCCAAGCTTCTGGTTAGAATAACTATACTTAACACATCTGTTCAGATAGTATGGACATTCGAAATATGTGGTAAAAAAATAAATGTTTCATACCTAAAAACGATTCTTACAATAATCAATAAGCTTTATCAATTCCTAGTAGTATTTTCAAGAAACCTGTTTTCGGAATTGAACAAATAAAGAATAATTCAAATTATATTAGGAAAAAAGTTTTTTTTCCTTAGTTTTTTTGGAAGATATACGCACTGAAAGATAACTACAATTTTGTTCGTAATTCATAGTTAGGAAATATGTTTTAAGAGACAACCTATTTTCAAATATACTTAAATTGAATGTAGTTTCAGCGCATTCTTTGACATATATTCCTTATTCAATTACATAGTAATTCATCTAGTTGTATTTGTTACCATGGCGGTTTCGAGTCAAAATATTTGGTTTATAATAAAATAATAAAAAAATCAGCTTTCGAATTCCGTTATAATTTAAATAAAAACTTGGTACTTCAAAAACCAACAAGCTCTTATTCCCAGAATACAATAAAGCGTTTTTATAAAGATTTGGTTCGTGAATTGTCGGCGATATGTATAAATTACCTAGAAGCGTTAGTATTTAAACTACAATGTATCGCAAACTTAACCATATCTAGTTTGCTTATCAATTGTAGAAATGTCGTATAGTGTCCATTGCGAAAATTATATTAAAAACTTCAAAGGGAAACCACATGATAAAATATTCATTACGAAACGAGAATTATTTATTAGGACAGAATATATCCCAAAATAAATAATAAAAAAACACAATGTCCTGTCGCAATGAAAAAAAGCATTAAAAGAATTCACTGGAAATTTATTCGAAAAAAAAAACTTTTATAAACGGCCTCGAGGCATATCTTCTTGCGGTATTATCCTATAAAAAGAACCTTCCCGCTCCCCAACTTAAGAAAGATGAAAGATAAATAATGATAATAGCAACTTCTACAATACATTATGCCCCCTTTTAAGGCATAACATACGAGTGAGATGATCAAATATGCGAGAGAAAGAGTGACTGTAATTCAAAACGAAGTAGCTTTTACGAAGATGAAATGAAGACAAATTTAGAAATAAACTTGATAAACGTCTAAAACAGGAAACAAACAATGATATATATATATAATGCGTCACCCAGATATGCTGTTATAGAATATGACATATTTGAGAACGTACAAGCGTACGATTATGAAAAATACTCGGAAAATATGTATATCGTTAAATCGGGGAATTGTAAATTTAGTAGAATTCTTATCAATATTTGGCTGTTGTAATAAAATAAAAAAAGAGATATAAAATTTCGATAAGGTAAAAAAATGACTATGGTACTTAATTAAAATATATTCTACGATTTGGCACACTAAAAGTTCACCATGTATAGTCACTTGGGCATGAAAAATATATAGATGGGTAGTTTACAGGTAGTTAGCGTATGTTATACGTATAATAACTGAATCGTTCGGATCTATAAAATCCACGAGAGTATGGGATATAGTCAGCAAAAAAGATAAAACTACATCTTCGACCGAAAACATGAAAATCTGCAAACTAAACGTTTTATAGGAATTGAAAATTTAGCGCGTCATAATGCCACGCTGTATGGAAGGCATCCAGCTCTCTCCCCTGCACGCTCCGGGTGAAGATATATCGTCGAGAGGATTTCTATGCAGCGATAACGAGATTATAGCGAAGCTTGTAGGCACGGAGAGCGGAAACATTGAACTAATGAAGCGAAGTAACAAATCCCTAACCTTTCTCGCTTGAATGTACGTGTCGCATGATCATAAGATTGTTGCAGACTAAAAGATTTCCTGGATTTTTTATGGGTAAAAAAGTAAGCATAGCTTTCCGCAATAAAATATATTGAAACGTGTAAAATCAAATAATATGACACTCACTGAGATTTATGAATTGTATCGAGTAGTAATTATGGCACTGGATTTCTTAATGATGATCATCTTTTAAATAAAATCAAAAACGTTTAACTATCATCGTCAAACCAATGAATTTGTTTGTAAATAAACGAGTATCCATGGAGACAAAAAACGAATGTGACAAGCGTACGATTCGAATGGAAAATATCGAAAAGTTTGAATATTTCATTAATTTAAATTTGTACTGCGCTTATAAATTTGCAATCATTGTAAAAACGAAACACTGTAAGAGAACACGATTTTTTAAAATCAATTTTTGTGTTTTACTACATAAAATAGGGACGATTATGACGTATTGTCTGTATTACAGAATCACGCCTATTTTGCTATATTCTGTGCCACTGGCATATGCGTTTCATGTTTCGATATTAGAAATTCGATTCCAGCAAAATATGCTTCATGGTCAAAAATAAAAATAAGCCCCTTTAAATAATCACTCAACAATTATGGTTCCAGACAAATAGAGGTATTTAAAATTATTTAGTAAAGTATTTTAAGTATGTACACATTTTAAAACTCGGGTTTATCCGTATATGTTGAGTAACGCAATTTGTACAGGAAAATTTGCAATCACACAAGAAGCCCAACATTAACGTGTCCACAATATAAGTACACCAACAGAATAATAAGTAATAAGTACTCCAAGATAAGTTTTAATATAAAATACAATACAGTACGAAACTTCATGCGATGAAGTAAACTAAGCTTAAAATAAAGTATGTATAAGTGAACCCTAACTTCCTCAAGTCAAGATTCCAGATTATATCCCGACTAAAGTTACTGAAGGAAGTGTCACTTTTGCCAGCTTTCGAAGACGAGACTCTAATCCCAGAAACTCCAGCGCGAAGTCGTCTCAGTACACATTTAACGCCTGGGTTATTGGAGTTCGTCTCAGGCGTAATTTGAGGGGATCTAGAGATCGTAAAAGTCCCTAGATAAGCACGCGCGTCTGTCTGTTCCATATTATTATCATCGTTCTCCTCTTACTCCAATTCTCTCAGCTACCCGACCTTGTTTCGTTAATCTAATTTATGATTCGTAAATAGAGTAAAGGAAGTTCGCGAAGACGCCCTACATCCCAATCTAATCGGTAGTGGAAATGAGATTATAGACACCTATCCAATGAAGCTTTCAACAAAGGTGAATCAAATAATGTAGTTATATGAATCGTGATTGTTGATTCTAATATTATGTCGTACATTTACGCTCAATTCATCTATATGTAATCATTTTAACAGTCTCAATGTGAATGAAAATTAATAATACAAAAATATTAAGATAATTTTATCCTAAAATAATATTTATCGGTAATACCAAAAACATATTACATAAACTATGATCGAGTTGCAAAAAGAAATTACAGATATTCTGTTAAAAGTTACAATTGAATAGCTGAAGATTCTTATAGAAATAAATATGTATATTGCATTATAAAATTTGGTAACTTTGTTATTTTACGATTTGTGTAACGCATTTCGCGTTTTTGAAAAGCATTTAAAAAAATCTATCGTTAGGATATTTATTAATAAATTAAACATTGATTCTAATTCTTAACTTAGAAATGAATCCAGAGAGCTCTACTGTTTCACAGAGAAGTCAAAATTTTCAGCTATATGAATACAAAGTAACTTAAGTAGGATTATATAAAAGTGGTTGACTGGCTACCTGAAGATGCTGAAAATACTTGAAATGAGATACTGTCCTTTTATAAAAAATAGCTGTCAAAGTGTCACCCATTTGGTCATCTTTAATAAACTCAAAATAAATGAGAACGCATTGCTCAAATATAACATATTTGAACTACACTGCCGATGTTCATTTGTTTTAAGTTTTTGGCATTTTCCTCTGCCCTGACTGTAACTGATTAACATGTGATATGATTCAAAAGATAAAGACGATTATTATACATAAGAAAAAGTTGAACTTCGCAGAAAAAAACTTGAAAAGAAGGATGTGACTTAAAATATTACATATAGCACAAAATGTCTGACAAGATTTTCATATAACTATGTATGCAACGTGGATGGACACATACAGCGGGGAAAGTGAATGGAAAACTTACAATGTTATTATGTATGTACTCTATAAAATGACTAAAACCCTATCATAATAATGATCTATGATTATACATAATTCAATCATAATATATAATATGACAAGTTACATGCACATTATGTTTCCCGCATTGCTGCATGCACGCAACCAACGTAAATAGAATATTAAACTCAATTTGTATTCTGTGCATCCATCACAATTGGATATCAATTTGGACGATTCATATCTGGAGCACAAACAGTTGGTATTGATAAGGAGGGTCCACTTCCTGTGTCCTTTTATAGCGCATTGTTTGTCAAATAAGTGCTACAAAGAATCTCTCGCACAGGAAATGGAAAGAATGCTATCAGTCAAAAACATTGAAATGCATTCAATCAACTTCAGAATAATGTCACATTTTTACGTAGAGATAAGACAGCAAAATCATAATTTTCGTTTAACAAGAACAATGCTGCATTTGAAAAGTTATTCAGTAAGTATATATTTTTGTTGAAATGCAATAGATACGTACGTAACCCTTTGAGGGCTATCTTGTCATCTATTATCTATTGCTATTCCCATATTTTTTTATTGAAGTATTGTTATTTCTTCATACATGAATACTGCACATATATATCATTGTTTTTTGGCAGTCACATGATATTTATCATTTGTTGCAAATAATCAAAAGATTTTTTTAAAAGGTTAAATATTCGTAAAGAAACCGGTATCCATATAATATTGGGCGTAAAATGCCATTTCGGGTCGATTCCCTTCCCGGAATCGACGTTATTAGAGCGCCACATGCCCACAGATGAAAGCAAAAAAAAAACGTCTAGGTCCAAACTCCAAGTAATTTAGTACACAATAGCTCACTACATACCCAAAGGGTTAATTGTTATTACAATTATGAAAATTAAAAAACGCTACATGACTGGATAAATCTATGACGAGTTTGGATAATTCACAATCAGGGAGTGCATGCAATACAAAATTTCATTAAATTTATTTAACAACGTAAAAAATCTACTAACACTTAAATAAGCAAGAACAAATACGCACCACAAAATATTACTGCCGATGGCGTGCTGATAGAATTAATTAATTATATTTTACCATTTAAAAATATCAATGTGCTCACTGCACGGTATTATGGAAGATTTTGTATCTAATTGAATCAACATTCTATATTCTTGTCGGGTTCGAATCCCAATACGAATAATATGTTTTCAATCGATTTCTGTTCGATTGCATGGATGTTTGCGATTTATAAAAATACCCTTCCACACTTCCAATCCTAAATAACGTGCCGCAGCGAGAGCGATTAGCTAAACACTTTCACAGCAATCCTAGCACCGTCCTTTCATCACTTCTCTCTTCGAAAAAAGAGGTTGAACAACTGAGTAGCAAACATTTTGTCGACATGGCTACATTTACCACATTTGGAGCGGATGTGGATTAAAAAATAGAAATTTTCATTTAATTTTTCTGAATTGCCATAATTTAATGTCTCGCTCTTTTCCCGTTAGCATACTTGTGCTCAGTGCTGATATACCCAAACCAATAACGGATAACCTGGATTTCGTATTCGTAGTTACAGTTCGTTCCACGGGTATTGATGGTATCCTATTATTACAAAACATTTTTTTCATGTGGCATTGTTATAAATTCCATTCACCATTTCTACACTGCAGATGAGAGATAAGTGTTTCAAAAGTAAGAAATGTTTTTTTTTGAAAAGTAGCTTAGTTAAGAAGCTCGATTTCAAAAGGTCTGGCCGGGGCCAATCGTGATAAGGTCTCTTGTGAACCCCAAAACATTCTTTTGTGGCACAAGTACAGCACCAAGAGGCCACGGAGTTAATTACATGACGGACAGCTCATGAAAAGGCTTGGGATATCGAAATTACTACAGCGGTCGGCTGTCTTGCGTTACAATTAAAAGCAATTGAGTTTAACCACCAGACTAATGTAATGACCGGCTAACTAATAAGAGTGCTTTGTCCCCAAAGGATCACAAAACGAGTAGGATGTAAAACCCGTATCAGCAAAGTCTTTATATATTAAAATGAATTGTTCGTTACAGTCACGCATGAATGAAGCTTTTTTAATGTAATGTATACAACTTTTAAATCAAAGAATTACCAAACAAGGTCATGTATTTTTTTATTTGATCAACATATTAAGCTTTTTATCAATACATATCTTTAAATCTAGGAATAAATTGCATCTATATTTTCACACGATTATACTTTGTCGCATTTCATTGTAAATATAAGCTCAGACTTAGAATCTACGTTTACTTTAATAATAAATAAACTTACGATAGTCAGTCTGAAGATGCTTCTCAGAAAGGCGAAAGTGTTTTAATAAAAATAGCTTAGTACCAAAGGGTACGTATATCTAGAGCAGGGGTTCCCAATCGTATTTATCTCATTCCCCCCTTTCAGTATTATTCAGAATAAAATCCCCCCCTACCCAAAATAGTCTAGCCAAGAAGGTATACTTTAAATCAGCAGACACCAAACTACGGCCCGCCGAAGATTTTCATCCGGCCCGCGAAAAGTTCTGGATTTTTGCATAGAAATTATTCATATAAGAAATATAAATTTTCATGATTTAGTTGTGAATTCACGACAACTATTTATTTCAAATCATCAATTGTCATACAACTATCTGGTAGGGGACTCAAAGTGAAGGAAGTTGGATAGAAATTGGAGGCGAGACGACCAGTTGTTCGTTAACTCAAAAATTTCTCGAATATTCTCATTGATTGAAATTCTAAGGGCAAACATTTGTTTACATTCTAATTATTATGTAACCACATAAAATGAAATAATATTCTGATTGTGTTCCAATAAGAATTTATTTAATTTAAGATTTCGACTGAAGGTGCTTGGTGGAATTTCAATATTAAATTTGAATCGTTCAAACTATGTACATTCTCACAAATTTTGTCATTAACGACCCGGGTTTCGCCTTTCGGCATCTTCAGGCATTCAAGTGCACGGATGAACTTGAACTGACGCTTAGTAAATGAAAGTTTCGTGTTTATATAAGATATAAATGCATCACTGAGTCCAAAGCCACTGCTGGCAAAAAGGATAAGCCCATGGGAATTCCAACAGATTTGACTAGTGAGCAGTTTCAAGAATTATAATCATAAAACCTTTGCCGACAAACAAATTATATAATTCTTGAAACTGCTCACTAGTCAAATCTGTTGGAATTCCCATGGGCTTATCCTTTTTGCCAGCAGTGGCTTTGGACTCAGTGATGCATTTATATCTTATATAAACACGAAACTTTCATTTACTAAGCGTCAGTTCAAGTTCATCCGTGCACTTGAATGCCTGAAGATGCCGAAAGGCGAAACCCGGGTCGTTAATGACAAAATTTGTGAGAATGTACATAGTTTGAACGATTCAAATTTAAGAATTTATTTGTCGTCCGGCCCCTTTAGTTTTTAAAAAAGTTGAATCCGGCCCGCTTCTCAAAAAGTTTGATGTCCACTGCTTTAAATGATACGTTGTGTTTAAACTCTTTTTTTATGTGTAGGTATTTATGAACATGACATTATAAATATATTGAAGATATTTCAATGAAAAAATAACTATAGTAGTACAGGGTATTCAAAAATGTTCATTTCCATGAATAATGATTGATGAACATGTTATATTGTATTTAAAATAATACTTTTAAAGAACTGTACAAAATAAAGAACAATATAGTTATTCAGTGATCCCCATGGAACTCGGCATTTCCCCTCAAGGGGGAATTCCCCACCGGTTGGGAACCCCTGCTCTAGAGTCTAGTCAAGACGCTGAATGCCTGAAGATGCCGAAAGGCGAAACCCGGGTCGTTAGTGACAAAATCTGTGAGAATGTACATAGTTTGAACGATTCAAAAAAAACATACTTATTTTTTTTTAATATTGTTACTTATCAGCTTCTGCCAGTACGGTGACGATATATGCGTTGCATTTTCTGGCATGTATTATATTTGCGATACAGGAATGTTTTACAAGATTACTTTGTGTTTCGATTTATTAAGTGCCGCAGGTCAAGTCAGCGAGAACAATCTCAAGCAACTTTATTAATTTATTGGTTAAATACGGGATTAGTTATTTATACAATGACCGAGGTTATTGAAACAATCATGTCAACACAATTGCCTCTAAGCTACAATTTTTCGTGCGCTGCAATAAACCGTGAGCTTTTTTATAAAATTACGAAAAATGGGTAATTCAGAGATCAAAATTAGCCATTTTTTAACATGCAAAATTTTCAAATTTTGTTTCGATTCAGAGCGTAAGATATTGTTTTACGGAACTGGTTGTTTAGAAGTAGCCTAACCTTTTCCGCATAGAAAAGGATAGAAAATAACACCGACTTAGTTAGCTTATAGATCTAAATGCGTCCTGTTTTTATATATATCAGATTGATGAGAATTAAAATATCATATACATATATGCACCTGAGCCCAGATCTTTGAATCGATTGAAAAATCAGAAAAATCAAGTCTCTTAATTATGTTAACAACTCGTTTACGGTACAGGCAAAATTTTTTGTTTATATATAAAGATAGATTACAACATCTGTAGTTGTAATGTCTAACTTTTAATCGAGTTTAGAAAGATTTAACGAGATAACATTAAGTGAACGTAAATTGGGTTTATTACTCGTTGATACGGTTAGTAAATTGAGTGATAACGGAGGAATATTACACGCAGTATTAAAAAAAACAGTGGAAACGAAGACAATGAAATAGTCGGCAAGGCATTAAAAGTGAATTAGGGGATCTCATCAGCGCAGTTGCAAGAGAATACGAGCCGAACTAACCGCCAGATGTATATTTTCAATCGCCCTATAAAATAAACAAGCGTACTGAGATTAGGCATCTAAATTGACTGGAACACATAAAAAAGAATGTGATTTTAAACACTTGGAAACAAAAATCCAATCCTTCACATGTGGTAAAACGTTGTTTATTCCAGTGAGAATATAACTGAAGATTACTGGGGGCGTTCTAAATAGTTGTCGAACGATTACGTCTTGAGAAGCTGTACGCTAAAATAATATGTAATTTATAAGTCAAGAATTTACATAGGTGTTTTAGAATATCATCATTCACTATTTAACATTGTTGCGCTGATGATCCTTAGTAAAAGGATATAATTAGGTGTCGTAATTAACGAAACTTTTAAACTACGAGACCAGCTATACTTATATAATATATGATATCAAATAACTTAATTTTAAAGTGTTTGAACTTGCAAGTCCATGAAACCTCAATTGTTAAAATTTTATCTGCCGTACATTTCTATTCATGCGTGCCCTTGATTGCCTGAAGATACCGAAAGTCGAAACCAGGGTCGATAGTTGCAAAACTTATGGAAGTTTACAATTTTTGTTGAATCAAGTACCCTCAGTATGGAGTACTTGATTATTTTTATGTTACTCTTCCAATTTTTTATTTATTTAAATAAATTCATGAAAATTTAAAAATATTCACGATCTGAAGGAAACCGATCATATTGTTTCAGACCGATATAACGTGGAATAGTTTACATGATGTGTCATTATATCTTGCATCGAATTCATTATTTATAAGGCTGCATTTAATATAAAAAGTATTATCATAATGGTCATAGGGCAAGAATGTTATAAAAATAAACTAAAGGTTATCATCGAGACGAGACGCTTGCTCGACTCGTAGTACATCGTCGTTGAAAATCGTTTATATGTATCTTCAAACTAAAATCTTGACGAATAGGAAATGTTTAAATTCCATACACGTACCTTCCACAGCTTAGTCGACATCCGTTGGCGTATTTGTGTTTCTAAAAACACTTCCTCAACCAAAATAAACTTACGATTTAAAGCACCGTTCGATTTACATCCCAATATAAGCAAAGACTGACAATATATCGATAGATAGATACGTTCTATAATGTAAGCAGGAGCGTTTAACGAGCAATCAAAGAGCAAACTCGGTATGGGATGGAAAAATTAACGTTACTCCGATGATATCGTATTGCAGCGTTAGTAGACTATTAAATACAGAGTACATATAAAACTGTTGTAGACGTAAATTTGTGAGATTTCAGTGAATGATGTATGGTTATAACTGAGAAAGATGTATGGTTATAACTGGGAGAGATAACACTATTGCAACGTGTATTAACTGAGGTAACTTCACTTTTACCATACTTATACCATACAACGCATCTATTATTTGTTTTTACATAAAATATCACTTAGCTCACCTTACCTCTAATGGGTCCATTTAAGGAAGGATTGTGAGTTATTGTCACGTCAGTAAATTTACATTTAAAATTAAATAATGAAAAATATACCAGTTATCAAATATTATTGTTACGTATTTTGACAGGGAGCCTGGCGTGCATATCAATTTTCGAAATCACTTCGCATGGAACGTATGGGTCATATTAGTATGCTGAAAGATAACTATTAAATAAAAACATAAGGAAAATGTGCATGCAATTGTCGGTTCATTAGCCCTCCTATTGATTGTCAATTATCACTTAGTCATTCCGCGAACATAAAGTTACTGCGCACACTGTCTTTACACTTAGTTTAAGTGAAATTGATTAATATACAGACTTTTCTAACAGTAGCTACAACAAACCTATTATGATTTAAGTGCAGACAACGTCTTTGACGCTGCTTCCTACATACTATTGATTAATTTATGATAACTGATAGAAATATATTCACAAGAAGATTAAAAAGACAATAGACTTTGGGGATCAGCCGATTCCATACCCGAGGACTTGAGCACGAGTGCTTTCACCACTTAACTGCGGCGGTTGACTAGCTAATCGACACATCGCGAGGAGACATAAACATAATTAGGTGAAAAATATCAGTCATTTTAGGTCTAAAACAATATTTTTTATAGATATTTGTATAGAACTCAAATACTTTAATATTTTTTTACCTCACTACAATGGAGTTCTAGCAAGAAAATGCCAATCCAATCAATGACATACATATAATATATATTGATTCCGATCACGTTGAGATCAAAAGGAGCCAATAAGATTAATAATTAGTCTCTTTCGCTCAGCGACGTCGAATTTCTTGCCTACAAAAAAAATATGTTGTTATATTACATCATATTGTTTTATTAGTGTATTATAATATCATTTTACATTTTGCACGACATATTTGTCATTTTATTGACGAATAGAAAAGTGAGTAGCATAAATGCGTGCTCAAATGTAAAAGTATGATAATAAATTCCCTAGGGAAAGGTCAACCACATGTGGTCAGAGACAGAATAAAACAATAATTAACACAATGCATAGGCATCCTGTTAATCGCATATGTTGGATGATTGTTTCACAATACAAAAATAAATCTTTTCGATGGATTCGGCGGTAATTAAAGAAACTTTTTTTTAACATAAAGTTTAATTTTCTTACTTTGTTATTATAAAACTGTGGAATAAAAAAGTTATCAGATTTTATTTTACAATTTGCTAAGGCTCAGCGTACATATTATCTCATTAAATGTTCAAAAATATATTTTTTAAAAATTCTTCTGGTTCGTTTTATTTATTAAGTCGTCAACATTTGAATTTGTCACTGTTCACTGTCAATACTTGGTAGAAAGGCATTATACTAATAAAAAACACAATATTCCTTTGTACTTTGTTTCACTTTAATTAAAAGGTCCTGACCTTTTAAATAAAGTGGAATAAAGTGCAAAGGAATATTGTGTTTTTATTAATTTGAATCTGTACGTTTGTTTTTCTATTCTGTGTTCGCTTATTCTAAAATATGTATTTTCCCTAATTATTTGTAGTTGTATGTACTATCTTAATTATTTATATTTGCAAAAAATGGCGTTGGTTTGTAATGCTGTGTATTTTCTTCTCGGTTTACAGTAAACAGACCGAAATTACGGTAAGTTCCCTGAAGAGAAACCTTTTTTTTAAAAAAAAACTAGGGATTGATAAATCAATTTGCATCCAAACTTATCCCATTTAAAGTGACATCAGAGTTAATTAGGTTAACAGTATTATCCATTAATTGACATCCTCTTAGCTAATATCTTGAATAAGACATGAAGTATAAGCGCTAAGCAAAGGCCTTCGAAAAAATCTCCCTACACTTACTACAGGCTAATTAGGCTCATTTAAAATCGCAAGTAATCGTGCCAGCGCGGAAAAAAAATGAATAGGTTTCCTATCTAACAGCGAGCCATTTTGATGTGGAAGCCTCTCGGTTAGCATAACGTACAGAAAAGACGACGGGGAAAGACGATCGCGAAGCCAAAGAGGACGTACAAAAGGACGCGAGGGAGGCTAATATAGAATTGTAAGAATCCTCAGGCTGTCAGGGGAGAGAAAATGTATGCACATTAAGCGGGCCCGCTAAATCCAGGAACCATTATATTATTGTTTCACTACCAGGAATGTGGAGAAAAATAAGCTTCAGCCAATAAAGAAACACTTTGTGTTTTTATATATTTATATATTGCAATGTATCACGAATTTATATGACGTGCATCGTCTACACCAGCTGTCACCAAGCTGCGGCCCGAAAAAAAATGATTGATGTCGTCACAGTAATTGTATTGTATGAACTACTAAATTGATAACCTGATTAATTCTAATATACAGCTTTTGTCGTGAAATCGTCCACCAAACATAACATCGTGTAAGTCAATTAAGAATTGGTTTAGCGGTTATTTTTAAAATTTTATTTAAAAAAAACACCCTTTTGTACTAATTTCACTTTTATTTTACAGGTTCAGGACCGGTTTAGCTTATGACGAGTATTTTCAACTGAGAATAAAATACATTAATACGGTGCTATTTATACTGAATAAAGTAAAATTATTAGCGGTGTAAAAACAATCGGTAATAGAAATATGCTCGTAACAAGCAAAACCGGTTCTGAGTATATCAAATAAAATTGGAATTAGTTTTAATACAATGCACTTTCAAGAAATATTGACATCAAACACCTTTAGAGTGATCTTGAAGATTGTTCTAGTTTTATATCCTCGGTTCTTTTTCGTATCACATTAAAAAATACAAAAACTTGAAATAACTTGGAATCCACGCAATTTTCACAAAACAAATAACATAAAATCGTTGCAAAATTCTACGTAATATAAGAAGAAATATTGAAAACTGAATACATGCGTTTTTTGGGGCCTTCTGCTATAATGGGCTAATCCGCCACTGATAACGATTATATTATGTTATGTATATAATTGTACATATTACAATAAATAATATATACACCAAAATATGACAATGAAGATAATATATACAACAAAGAAAAAGTGCCGTTTCCTGAACAGGGTATGATAACAAAATACCTTTTAGTGGAAAGCATTTTACAGTAGGGTATAATAAATTGACATCGTAAATCAAGTAGGGTATGACATCTAACGGGAACGCTCTAAACCAAAATTACCAGAGTTCCGCGGATATCCAGAAAATACAAAAATCGAACAAAAATGAAAACGCACCGAATTACGCTTTATGCCTTGTTCGCTCTGCGGGGAAATCACAACACCTTTCTATGTTTTCAGAAAATCCTCGTACGGGAATAGAATATTTTATGAAGACATGGTTATCATATTTTATGTAACAAAATAACGAAGTACCTATTAGCCTACCCGTCATCTAACGCGTAGAGATAAAGGAGTTGATAGAGCACAGTAATTAATTTAACCTACGTAAAAGACGTTTTGACAGTTTCATGTAAACGTATTCGTTGTCTTAAAATTCTTTGATATCGTTAAAATATTGATGAACAAATAATTAACTACATTGAATTGATCACCGATGGAGATTATTCGACGCACTAATTATAACACCAAAATGTTCCGTAATTACATGTGTAAACATCGTACGACAGAAATAATTCGAGTTGTAGGCGCTATTAAAAATGCGCATATTTTGGCGTCATACACCAGGAAATCCGTAATAACCTTTATAACTGAATACCGAAAAGAACACATTTGGTTTATTAGATATATAATTGGCATTTTATTATACAACCAATTTAGTAATGATATATTTTTCAATAATCACAAGCGCATCAACAGTTATTTTACTCACGACTTGCAGAGATTCTCTACTGGAAAGCACTCGGCCTCTCCCAACAATATCGACGTAGTAAAACTTTTTTTATTTCGGAATTAAGTGTCGAGCTTGACTTAGCGGTTATGATCGTCAGGCGGAAATCAATTGATAAGGTGTAAACTGTAAGATATGGAGCGATTTTGCTGCTCTCACGGCCTCAGTTAACGGGATAATCGATGATCGGGATGCAGATATTACGTTCAAACATTCACAACAGTAGTAATATATATTGTCTTTATAAAGGTAATCATAAATTTTTCATTTAATAGTGCGGCCTGTGTTATTAGCCTGCCCCTGTTACCGTATGAACTTCGATATATTAAAAAAAATGTTGATAAATCCGCGTATGGATAAGAAATAAATTAGAGCACAGAACATAATCAAACCGTCTATATATACAAAAATACTAAATATAATATATTCAATTAAAATTCTAGTGGGTATTTCTAATGTTTCGTTGTAACATAAAATCATAATACGAGCCCCTGAGAGGTAAAGTGATATTTTAGGAACAAATCGGCTAGATGCATTATAATATTCTGCGTTTATAGTATTGTAAAAGTGAAGTGCGCTTAGTAAACACATACTGCAATAGTATTATTTTAACACCAAGTAAAGATGTGATTGTACTTTAAAAAGTCCAATAGAAAATTTTTACCAATTTACTACTTGGCTCACTTCACTTATTGAGGGCTCATATGTTATATACTTATATAGCTATGCAATATTGTATATTATAGATCATAAATTTATAGTTCGTTTAGCTTTTTAGTGCTTAAAAATAATAATAATCTTAAATACTGTGATTACAGAAAATAGTAGTCGTTACCTTTTAAGCTACGGCACATAGTACTGCGATGCAGTTCTGATAAAGATTGAGTATGTAATTAAAATATATTATATTCGAGCGATGGGGCATCAATTTAATTCGTCTTATAAATCTCATTATGTCATAGCTGTACCCGGTCAGCTAGTTCTAAATACCCGATTATTTAAAAAATCGTATTGACAAAAAGGAACTCGATAAGTCAGTTTCAAATAAAAAATATACAAAACAAAGCATACAAAAAAGGTTTATTTTATCATTTTCTTGTGTGACTGTGCACTAAATATGATATAGGGTATTTTATTTAAACAATTATATTTCGATTCATACTAAATTGATTTTTTATGTAATAGTTTGCTTTGCTAAGGGGCCTTCAACTTTTTATTTATAGATTATTTTTCTTGGATTGTGCTTCAATTTATTTGCTTAATTGTAATACCAATTGTTTGTCATACCTTGTTTTTCTTACTTAACTTTTGTATAAATATCACTGTTTCATTGTTTTTCTTATCAGTTGACAATGCTCACCATGAGCGAAACCGGTCCTGATCCAATAAATTTTATGTGGAAAAAGTAACAAAAATGTTTTATTATTTTTATTACTATTATTCATGTTTAAGAAAAGGGCCGACTACTGGACATGGCTGACATAGGAACAGTCACCCTATCCTACGTACGTGTAATAATTATACTCTTACGTTTTTATAAATCTTCCAAAATGTATGTACATACCTACGTACCCGGTGAACACTGAACGAAGATACCCAAGATTTTCTAAGCGTCGCATTTATAGAAATAAGTGCTTTCTGTATTTGTACAGTGATTGCCTTGGTTTCATTTATTTCTACAGTGAAAAAATGTGCCACAGTCACAACACACGATGACGAACGGTGAGTAGTTCGACGAAGTAGAGTTTTCCAAACAGCCATTATTTTAATAAACATGAATGGATTCTATCTGCATCGGTATATATATTATATTATTCGGTATAAGATTTCGACTGATGGTGCTTGGTTTAATTTCAATATCAAATTTAATAGTAAAATCAATCCATATTTTTTGGTAACAGTATAAACGACAATATTGAATTGCAACGTATTTAGTTCTACAAGCATTGTAAAATATTGTCGAAAGCTATTAGATGTATCATTATTCACTCACTCATTATTCAGGTACAACTCGTAGCATATCAAAACGCCTTTTAAAAGATATGTAACAAAATAACGTGCAGTATTAAGAGGATAGTAACTGAATCAAATTTTCAATGTGACCGCACAAGGAAATTAAGACATGTTTGCTAGCAGGCTCATTAAGCCGATTTCCTTCATAAAGAATCTGCAATATGGGGCAAAAAAAAACCGAATTCGACTCCAATAAACATTGTTACATAATGTTGGAAAGATTACTTGTTATATTTTAAAGACTGACAATAACTGTCTCATACAGAAAATAGCATGAAATATTTTAAGACGCGTCTCTCACAATGTATTATAGAAAAAAGAATCGTGGTGAAATATAATTTTTACTGCATTTAAAGATCGGATATTTACGATAACTAGACGACACTTTTGAAAGCGTTGCGTGAAAATAATGAGGGTGTACAACCCCTCACCAATAGCGCGACACCTCCGACAGCGGGGTCGAAAGGGAAAAAAGAGTCGTCTATAATGAACGAAGTCGGAGACATTAGCAAACACACAAACTGTATTTTCAGCCGACATCCTGGCGACGGGGATGTCGACTCCCAGTCACGCACGACCACGTCTAGGGAACCCACTGCATAATGCAATACATAGTCCGATTCCTGCTCGTGAGCACGTGTGCTATTCGACGTATTACTATTATGGGCTATGTATAATAATTGCAACGTCGGCCTATGAAAAAACACGAATCACAACTGAAATGATTATCGCAAGGGTTACACTCCAATTACTTACTTGACGAAACGACGTTGACCGCTGCGCCATGAACCCGGTATTATAATAATGTTTATTTTCTAAGTATGCATCTAGAATCTAGATCAGGGGTTACCAACCCCGGCCCGCCAACTAAAAGCCTAAATCGTTAAATTCATGGGATTTTGGATTTCAAAACTCTTGGAAGAGCTAAAAAAAAAAAAAGAGTCACACTGATAATTAGGGCACATCTTTAAATTCCTGCGTTATAAATAACCTTGAATAAAATTTGGTGCCCACCGCCCTACCAATATTTTAGAATGCGCTCTAGGGTCCAAAAAGGTTGGTAAACCCTGATCTAGGTGAAACTTTGATGAGCGGTAAAATTCGTATGTTTTTCAGATTTAATATTGATGAATTTACAAACAAAATTAACTTTTTTTTAAATACATATTGAACCGGATTTTGAATGTGAAGTAAACTGCATTAAAAGTTATTTCATAAGAAAAAAGCAAGTAGAACCTTGTTTACCCCAGGCGAAGATAAGTTAAAAGAAACTAAAGTCAAATTATGTATTATAAACAAAGGCATATGAACTGTGATGTAAATTATAAAGATTTTTTGAAATACAATTTATAGGTATGTTGCCTTGAAAAGCGATATTATTGTGAATCGTGATCAATAAAATTTTCTTAATAAATGTAACTAGTGTTGAAACTTGAAATCAAAGATAATATTTCGTTGCTCATAATATGTCTTTTGTTTACAAAGTAAATTCCAATTCAATCAATACGGTGTAAATGCTTTATTTAAACTAAACTTTACACCATATCATATTTTCTTCAGAGACCAAACGAGATCAAGGATAATACACGAACGAGTGTTTGTCATCCCTGGATAGTTTATTTTTCCATAAGATGTTTTAAAAGCCTTTAAGATAATATTCAAAGAAATTACGTAAAGTATTGGAAACTCTACATTGAACACGTTAACCTTTCAGATACAATTCGTCACCGCACAAGCTTACTACTATCTCGCGACTCAGACAACTGATCAACATGGTGAATTTTGATGTAACGTTACGTGTAAGTGTCAATCCGACGTTTTGATTGCAACTCGACTAAGCGAGTGAATATTATATTTATAATTTGGATTGAATAAGACTAGTGTAATAAATGACGCTATAATAACATCGATAGTTATAATAAATTCCACATTATGAATGTTGTGAAATCCGAATGACAATTGACTGTGAGCTATTGTTGAAATATGTAAGACTGAATAACAGTCGGTATGATAAATATCAACGCTGCAAGCAAGATTGCAATGCAAACCTGAAATAATGGTCAACTCGTAAAATAACACTATCCACTTCATGCAAGTGCACTCGCCCTGTTATCATTAATTATCGGAATGAATGTTAGACAAAACGAAATGTTTTTTTAATTGTAAAAAACTTCAAGCAGCACCATGCAGGAGCAGTACAAATATCTTACTAAACTGAAATAAAAAAAACTTCTGATCATTCAGGTGCACTTAACACAATAATCGTATCTACATTTTTCTTCTAGTGGGTACGCCCCTTCGACGATTGTGTACATAATTTGATGTTCCGGTGTACTTGTTGAAGACGACGTAAATTATTGACTAATTCGAGCTTTAAATGAAGTATGATGTGGCAAAAATTGAATTTTTCAAATATGGAAAGAAATAAATTCGGTTTAATGGAATTTGTAACGGCTACGTATAAATGAATATGGGTATGAATACTTAATTAATTATCAAACGGTTTGTCTATATTTAAGGATTAGCTTCCTTCGAGCAATGAGTAAGTATGTATTTAGGTATTATAAAACACATGAATAAGCTTGCTATATTACGATACTTGTAAAATTACATGAGCAATTTATTATTCCCTATCTTTGTACAACGGCCTAATGGGAACCATTTTCGGTATATGTACTGTTATCGATGGTTCTGCGAAATACTGAACTAAAATATTTCTCTACACAAACCGCTTTCGTCACCGTATAAGCTAGTGCTTTTTTGAAACAGTTTGAATATGTATTTTAAAGAAATGTACCAAATATGGATAGTGACAGATGTAATCTTGAAACGGATTTGAACACACCTCTTTCGCAGAAAAAAAATGTCTGTTGGCCGTCTCGGTTTAGTATGCCGCGGGCTATTATTTTAATTCTGCAGGCATACAAACTATCGACGAGACAATGAACGTCGAGTGATGTCGATTGTCGGGAAGGAGCTGCGGTACCCGTGGATAACCTTTTGTCTAAAAATATGGCGAAGAATTATTTTCAGCTGACGACCGAGTGTGCTCAAACATTTTTTTTTAATCGTTTTGCGATTGTTTGACCGCGTGACGAACATATTTTTCTGTCATGTTTTGTTAATTTGTCGGTGGTGATGCATAATATCATTTGTATGCATCAGCTAACAAATGGCTGTTTTCGGCTCTATCAGTTCCATTAGTCACAGGTTAAAGAAACAACGCATTAAGAGATATATAATATATTAACATAGTTCGAGGAAAACATGCGGATATAATATTCTAGAAAGGTTATTAATGGTATACCCAAAATTGATATGAATAAACATTACACAAAATGAACAGAGAAATAATTTTCATACCAAAATCAGAAAAATAGTATCTTAGAATCATGTATATTTGTAGAGAAAGTAATGTAAATACGTTTTATTTTTAATTAAAAATAATATAGTCATAATTTAAACGGTTAAAGCTCCCAAAATGTGCAAATAATTTATGTTGACAAGGTTGGACACACTTATACCAGGTAGAGGAAAGTTATGAGCTGACGATCACTTATTATAAATTAGAGGTCCGATAAAATTACAAATTGATGGTTTTATAATTCGAATATTATTATACATTTTATTATATTCCATCAAATGACCGATTCTAAAAATTACCACACACCAAAATGGAATACTTTTATATTACTAAATGTTCGAAACCAATTTGATTACTTCATTATATTGTCTTTAAAAAATATAAATGAGTAGTGAAACATTACAAAAATCATGCGTCTGATAAATGTGACATGGGAAGACAATTTATATGTAGAAAAAAGGAACGACCGTTTAATAAAAAAATTTAAAAACACGAGGACTGGAGAAGGACCGTGTCAGTACGTATATTGAAGATAAATCAGTTTATTGTTATTGTATAAGTCTTGGTTACTTTTCAAATATTTTTATCAACAAGTATATTTGCATATGATCACTTTTCTACGAAATATTTGTATAATGAACAAAAGTATGTACAACTACCGACAGAAAACGTGTAAATGCGATTGCACCTGTTTAACGACCTTAATTTTAAAAGTCATGTATTATGATAGGTACTTATAGATAATATGCAATATATTTTTAGCTAAACATCAATAAAATATGTCTTTAAGAAGAGCACACGATAAAAATTATTACAAAAACAAATAGAATTTGTTAGACCGGCGTGCGTCTATCAAAAACCACCGTAAAAGCGAATAAGTAGAATGAAAAGTGTGATTAAAAAAATATAAAAGAGAATAGATAGCAATATTACCTTTAATTTGATATAATCCAAGACTGAATCACTAAACTTTATGACAAAGAACACACTTAACAGTTTTAACAAGTACAGACTCACTTGACCGGGGCGCGCACACAGCTCAATATGGCGGCTACCCCACCCCGACTTGATTTCAAACTTTTGTTGAAGAAGACAGACAATTTTGGCGTAATTTCATTGGTACAAAATACTACGACGCTTCAATGCAGCCAACATAAAAACAGTTGCGGAGTAAATGAGAACTATGGATTCATTTTTACCAACTGGATAGGCCTACCTGTTATGTTTTAAATTAAGACAATTTTATTTAAATTTTGAATTCGTATTTTATTTTATTTTGCAAAAAAGATAAAGTGGAATGAAATTATTTGTTAATTTATTTGGATTTGTATATTCTAAAAAAATTGATTTAGATTTAAAAATGGATATTCATCTATGGTAAAATTTAAAAAAATACGTCTGTGTAATAAAATAAATAACCTAATTATTAAGTACAGTGATACCTTCAAATAAGTTTTATTATTTCACAACACGCTCAGAGTATCATTCCATATTTATGATTCTTGGAAATGTGGGAAAGAACTCTACAATCTAAATAGGACATTTAATAAATTATTTTATTTTTACAAATCCAATTTTAATCAAACATACTTTTCTAACATACTATTAAATTAATGACTTTTGACTGTAACCTAATTGACTCAATAATTAATTTCATAACAAATTTTACTCTCAAAAGGGACACACCATAAATTTATCAGAAAAGTAATTATTATTTATCAACACTAAAAATAAAAAGAAATAAATAAGTATAAAGTATATAAATGCTTTCATAAAATTAAAAAATATATTTATTTTAATTCTCTCCTTCTTTCCAAAAGTAGGACTTTCAGAGTCGTAACATGTCTCTTGAAGAAACACACTCGGTGGATTCCCACAGCACACAGATTACCTTCCTTTAGCGCTGGCGCTACGTGCAAGCGGAGCAGGTGATTACCTGTTTCGGTAAATCTGAAGAGGTGGCAAAATGCCTAAGCGCCTAAGAAAATTTTATAAATAAGGTAGAAAATACAATCTTGCCTGGGTGACCAAATGTTTAGAGCCGGTATTAAAAATAATTAAGTAACTTTTCTTTACTAGTATCGAACTTTTAAGCATATATAATATTTGAAATCATGTCACTACAATTTAACAAAACAACATGTTTAATTTATCAATTATTCTAGAAAGAATTGCAAACAGTCGTATCTTTGGATAAAAAATTTTTTTTCTTTTGAAAAATCAATGAATGTACTTAATGGTTCTAGATTTTAATTAAGGTATCAACCATGGATCCAAAAATTGCACCCTATTTTAAAACTTAGAATGTCATAGCTAATGATTTCTTCTTCAAATAAAAATCAGCATTTCAAATATAAAATTTGACCATACATAATGTTGAAAAAAATACCTCTTAATATCTTTATTCTTCAGCCTTATGGCTTCATTTTATGCCATAAATGGAATATATAGTTTAGTGTGTTGGCAATACAAACCATTGTCAAATAGATATGTCAAAATAGGTGAAAACGTTTTTGAAATTCTTTTCTTAGTAAAAATTATAAAAATGTTTGGTAAACTTATTAAATATCTCGATGATCCATTGTTAGTCGTGAAAATTCAAAATCTTTTCGGTGTCCGTTATTGTAAAGAAAAGAAAGAGTGTGAAGTGAATAAATTTAATAATGGTTATTCCAACATCGGTGAACATTTGAATGAAAGTGACGCGAATGTCACAATTATTCGAAATAAAATATTTGAAATCGAAAATCGCAACGACAGCCAATCGACGAATATTTCTAGTGATAATGATAATGATGGATCAGGCGATTCTGATACCACCGAAGACCCACCTTGTATGGTGACTAATAAATTTTGGTATTACTTATTCATTATTTGTACTGCCCTGGGGGATGAAATATTCTATGCGACCTTTATACCATTTTGGTTTTGGAACATAGATGGAGCCGTGGGAAGAAGAGTTGTGTTAGTATGGGCCATCGTAATGTATGTTGGTAAGTTTTTTTTTTTTTTTAAACAAATCCATGTTCACCCCCATGTGGAGTATATGACCGACTGTTAAGTCCGTGGTGCAGTGGTCAACGCAGTTGGCTTCCGTGACGGATCTCATGAGTTCGTTGCAAAGACGGACAGCATTGTTTTCAATTGATTTCTGTTCGAAGGCATGGGTGTTTGTGATGTCTTAAATTTCCTCCCACCCTTCCAATCCTGAATTTTTGATAATTTAAAATATCAAATTTAATCTCCAATTCTCGGGCATATAAAATATCACAGTAACTTTTAGCATTGTTATCACATGTCTTAAGAAATAGTCAACCATGACAGGAATTTATGTATTGATTGGCTTTAGAATCAAGGCTGGGCATGTGTTTATACTGTGCTCGGTATTAGAGTGAACATGATGAAAAAAAATCAGAGTAAGCCCAACACCACAAAGATACTGCCAAAAAAAATACGAGTTACCCAGAAAGAAGTCAAAAAACATTGCGATAATCTTAATTAACCGAAATAACTTCTTATGTCGACCCATCTATTTTACAGTTGTATGGGCATGGAATTGAAATTTGCCACTCATCTTTAGTTTATTCTTTTTGCAAAATTATAATAATTAGCTTCGAAATTATTGTAAAAATTATATTATTTGTGATTTTAAAAATCCAAGAAGAAATTAAAAAATTATAGGGACTTGATATTGAAGTTAGTATTACGGAGTCCTATATATGTATGCAAACTGATAATCATAATTTATCTGAAACACATTTATGAATATCAACGTTTGTAAGGATTATTGCTTTTTATTGCAGGGCAAGGCTTCAAAGATGTCATAAAAATGCCGCGACCCGGACCACCAGTCCAAAAACTCCAAAAGAAATGGGCATTGGAATATGGAATGCCTTCAACGCACGCCATGGTCGGAGTGTCGATACCATTCTCAGTGCTATTTTATACAATGAATAGATATCAATATTCGTTTGTTTGGGGACTATCATTTGCATTAATTTGGTGCTCTTTGATTTGCATTAGCCGAATCTATTTAGGCATGCACAGTGTTCTGGTACGTTTCTATTTTGTTGAATGATTATTTTGATTTTCAATGTTATTTACTAATCGAAATAATATTATAGGTTGAGTTATAAGGGATGTCGTTTTTTTTAATAAAACAAATGGTTTTCTTTTTTACAATATTCATTCAATTATTTTATTATATAATTTTTGTTATTACTAACAACTGTCCCCCATCTTTCAGTAAACTTTTTTAATCCAAACTTTCCAGTTTTGATACAAGAATGTGTCCGATACAGTTTTTAACTTCTCTGTTCTTTTAATATTTTTCAAATTCATTTAGTAAACAGTGTCTTATATGTAATATTTTTCTGACATTTAAAAATTCACAAGGACTCAGTTTCATCTAACTGCTGGCTATCAACTGAAGATATTTTAAATAGTACAAAAGCAACATTTACCACAGATGTTAAGGCGCTGGTCTACAATTAATACAGCTTGACGCCGTATGTGACCGATGAATAAGAATGTGTTGAATTCAAAAACTACTATCTTTCCAAATTGCTTATTTTAATAAATATGATAATTTTAACATCGAATGGTATTTTTGGATTAAATAAAATAGGATAAAAAGTTTATTAACAAAAACTTCAATCTTATCCTTATAGCTCAAGTTATTTAAATGAAATCGATGATTCTTTGCTATTATAAATGTACGTTAAAACAGAGCAATGTTTTCGTGTGCCGGCATGCGTCTATCCCTGGGCGTGGTTTGGAATTAAACAAAAATAATACAAACATAGAATATGTGAGAAAATTATAAATTAATATAGATGACAAAATTAGCTACACTGTCTTGTTATACGAAAACAAACCTGTACTATTGCTCGCCTTGAACATCGTTGAACTTCATCATACAATTTCAATTTTATTTTTTAGGATATCGTAGCTGGGCTATTATTGGCCGTCGGTCTGTTGATTCCGCTCATACCATTAGTAGATGCTCTTGATTCTTGTCTTCTCACCCACCACTGGTCGCCTGTTTTTGTACTCTTTGTGTCAATATTAGTAATTGTTTATTATCCGAACAGCGATAAATGGACACCCACAAGGTCAGTAATTATATTTCTATTAGTATAGTAATGAATAAATTATGATAATTTTGAATGTACAAATACATCATTGTACTCGAGCTATGAATAAATTCGCTTCCAGGCAAAATATATTTAGTATATTATCTTACAATTTAGAGGTTATGATCGATTGCAGAATGAACAAGCTTTATCAAGCAGTTTTCAATGAGCATACATCCATGACAGATACAGTGCTGTTTTTGAAGCAAATATTTTTCAGTGACATTTATAGAGTTCTAGGATTAAACCGGAAAAAAGCGGATGGGAAATAACCGTGTATGAACAAAACTGAACAGGGTAAAAAGGGACTGGAACAAACCGTACATGGACAATAGTGAACATGAATAAGACCATTAGTGGAAAAAACGCACAGTACAATTTGTCTGTTTCGGAAAATCTTAAGTTTTATAATACTTTGCAAAAAATTAATTCTTTATATACAGTAGGAAAATCTTTATAAAATTGATTTTATCGTTAATTTCATTACTTTGTATTTACATATTAGTATATGAATGTCATATCAAGTACTATTACTAAACTAGAAATAACAGAAGTAATCTATTGTCAACGGTCAAAACGCAACGAATGAATCTATAGTCGTCAGAGGTTTTGAGTTTCTGATGATTATTTATTTTTAAAAATTGAATTTTTTCAAGCTGAAAAAATCATGAAAATATTATAAGAATTTTATATGGGAATATTTCTTTTTCTATTTACGGTTTTTTCCACGTCCACGTTTATACATGTACGATTTTTCCCACATGGTTTTATCCATGTATGGTTTTTTCCTGTCCGCTATATATCCGGCTTAATCTTTTCACCCATTTGTAGTCAATGCTGTTGGCAGGCAGATAAGACAACCTTTTTTAATAAATATTTGAATGAAATTAATGCTAACATCAATTGATGTGTCAGCTAACGGCTAAAGAAATTTTCTGAAACTGAAACAAAAATAAACTGATTTCAACCAGTTATATTATCTAAGATTTCGACTGAAGGTGCTTGGTGGAATTTCAATATTAAATTTGAATCGTTCAAACTATGTACATTCTCACAGATTTTGTCACTAATGATCCGGTTTTCGCCTTTCGGCATCTTCAGGCGTTCAAGTGCACGGATAAACTTGAACTGACGCTTAGTAAATAAATGTTTCGTGTTTATATAAGAAATAAATGTATCATTGAGTTTAAAGCCATTGCTGGCGAAAAGGATAAGCTCATGGGAATGCCCACAGATTTGAGTAGTAAGTAGTTTCAAAAATTATATTTATTTGTTTTTCGGCAAAGGTTTTATGATTATATTTATATAGGGTATAGAAGTGGAGATCCCGGAAGGTTTAATATTTCATTTAAAATCTGAAGACTATGCAATTGTGCTCTATTTATTTCCAAAATTTCCTGAAAAAAGATATATCGGCAATTTTTATATCGGCCAATCTTTATATCGGCGAAACAGAAAGGACACTGAACACCCGAGTTTTAGAACATATGGCAGCCTTTAGATTAAAAAAAAGACACGTCTACTATTGCTAATCACTTAATTTCGGAAGGACACGTGTTCAATCAGGAACAAGGGATAAAAATGTTACACCCAAATACGGTCATAAGCTCTTTGGACCCCTATTTAAAAAAAAAAAAATTTGGACCCCTTGGTAATTTACAAAGTATTTTGGCCTAAGCTGTGAAAAGGATAAAACAGAATTTAGAAAAAAAACTCCCTTTCTTAAGTGTTCGGTCAATAGTGCAACTATAATTAAATTATCTTAACTACTTATCACAATATTCACTACACCTTTGGATTGAAAGATTAGTTACCCAATTCTGGTCTGCAGATTATATTAATCTGTTCTCATTTTTCTGTCTGATAATAATCTTATCATTTTGCAAATATTGATACCATTAACTCGATGGCTGCCACGAGATATCTCGTAAAATTTTTCGTGCTCAACACGCCAGAGACAAGTTATCTTGTCGATAACTAATTAAATTATAGCCGGCTTACTAATACGGGCCGATAACTAATTAAATAGTTGCAAATTATAGCCGGTGTGCTAGGTAATTACTTTAAGGCTAAAACTTTAAAATTTAAAATGTATCTATCGACCTAATTTAATTATGCACATTCACGCAAGTTTTGTCACTAACAAACCGGGTTTCGCCTTTCGGTATCTTCAGGCATTCAAGTGCATGGAAAACTTGAACTGAGTTATTGACAAAACTTGTGTGAACGTACATAATTTGAACGATTCAAATTTAGTATCTATCGACCATTTAAAATGTTGATGGATGACTCGCTACATACTAGACATTTATAAAATACTATTATCGATAATTTTTCAGATACCCTACTCGTGTCAAATTTATCCGAAGATTATCAATTAATCTCACTTTTATTGTTCTTTTATCGACATTTCCGAATCATTCAATAATTCATTTTAAATGTGAATAATAAAGATATATAATAAACAATACTGATTTTTTTAGGGGCGATACAACAATGGTAGTGAGCGTCTGCGCCGGAATTCACATTGGTGCGTGGATCAATTATCAATTGGGTCATATGGAAGTCAGCAGTATGTCACCGCCCTACCGAATCATCTGGCCGTCTTATGACATGCTGGGAATGGCCATCCTGAGGACTATTCTCGGTTTCTGTGGCGTAATAGCGACGCGGGGCATCGCAAAGTCGCTGTCTTACGCCGTCGTCTGCGCCTTGCTGGGCAAGGACAAGAACGAACTGAGAAATTCAGAGAACAGCTTGGAAAACAAAAACAAAATAATAGTAGAACTCTGTTACAAATATTTCACTTGCGGAATGATAGGATTGAATACTCTCGTTTTGCTGCCGAACGTATTTAAATTAGTCGGCATTGAAAGGCCCACCTTTTATACAGAAATATAGTATAAACTATACAGTATAGAACTCATTATTTCATGTTAAATAATCTTCTATGTTAAGATTAATGTACAATATTTTGTACACCGTTAGAAAAAGAAGTAGTGCCTACCCAGTGAATTAAACTTTTGTATTATTTTTCTTCTCAATTAGATAATGTTAAGTTTACAGTTATTGATCGTCTTTCTACTCACTTATTTATATTTCCACTGCTTTGATTCACCTTTCTTCTCTAGAAACATATCGACCCGTAATAGGCAGAAAATCGTAACTGACAATTTATAAATTTTACAGAAGCTTTTTTTTTTATATTAAGTTTGAAAATGGAACTCTTTATGTGCGGTTAGTAAATAGTAATATAGGGTCAATGCCTATCCTGATATTATAATAAAATTGTCTGAATACTTTCAGTTCTCTAGATCAGCGTTTCTAAAACAGGGTCCACGTGAAACAAACGATAACAAGTCAAAACACTAAAATGCACAGGACCTAAAAAAGATCAGGCGAATGAGATAACGCTCTAAATTTTTCTTCACTGACGCCTTAGGCGATATTGAACCATTATTGGCTTAAAACGTAATTTACTGAATTGTGTCGCTTAAATTCTTGTGCCGATTATGGGTTGATATATTCGCTGTGAAACCAAAATGTTTCTTTTCCTAGTGGATTATTGCAATTTTTATCATAACGTAGAATAATATTGTCAAAAAAAAGTAAGTCCCATTACTTACTCTTTTATATTTCATTCAAGGAAACATTTTAACGATTCAATTGTCTTAATTGTAATATTTTTATACCAATATAATAATTCATGTTCTTCCAAGGCCACTAATTTTGTATTCTCAAAGTTTTTTTGTAATGGAAAATGTTATTTAATAGCTTAAAAACACCAAAAAGCAATGAGCGAATAGTTATTTGAGTGTAATAAGTCCAAATATTGCATTTCAATTAAGTTTTACACATGTATAGGGAAACTGTATATTTTTCTTCATGTATGCAGTCTCAACAGACTTGGTAAGCTTTAAGTACATATTATAATGTTTTTAGTTCTAAATGAGATTTTAAGATATTCTCATGGTTTCTTATGTCTAATAATGTCTCCTATATAATGTTTTTTCGTTGATTTGAATCTCTAAGTGGGCCACTTGATAGGTAATTTTCAACACATGCGTTCCAGATGTGTATTAAGAATTAACATTAAATTGATGTACTATTCAAAAATTCAATAAGGTATATCAAAAAAATAAGTTGACCAACTGAGTCACAAGCAGTTCTCGTCGAAAAACCTGATGAAATACCTCCATTAAGAGGACGCATTCTCCACATCGCGAGCGGATATGGATTAAAAAAAAATATAAATATAAGTGTTTTGAACACTATTAGTAATTAAAAGGGTAAAATAAAATCAAGGAATAAAAATATGAATACCAGTTATAAATAATATAAAAAACTATTATTACGCCAAAATATAAATGAAAAAAGATTAATATACAGTCCGCGCACCTTGCGAAAATTCATTTTTGTATTGTAAAATGTCCTAAATGTACAAAAAAAAAGGATATGTTTAAATTTGAATCGTTCAAACTATGTACATTCTCACAAATTTTGTCACTAACGACCCGGGTTTCGCCTTTCGGCATCTTCAGGCATTCAAGTGCACGGATGAACTTGAACTGACGCTTAGCAAATAAAATTTAATATTGAAATTCCACCAAGCACCTTCAGTCGAAATCTTAAATTAAAGGATATGTTTGTTAGGTTTTATTATTCGATGAAATTTACGGCCTACTGGGTACCGCCATATTAATATCTCGCGACAGTTAAAAGGTTAAGAGCTTCAGATAAATTATATCTTAATAAATATCATTACAAATTTGTCGAAGCATGCATCCACATTTCAAATATAAATAGTTTTACTCTTGATAACATTTTGAAAGGCTTATCATGAACTGATAATAAAACCCAGGTAGTAGAATTAACAATCGCATTCATTAAATAATTTTAAATTTAAATTTGCGTTTTTTTTATCAGTTGAAAATAATTGATAACATCCAGGGAATATGAAAATGTATTTTAAAAAATCCATGTTTTCTTTAAAGAATTTAATACCAATTAATGTCCAGTTTCCTACCCTTTGCTTTTATAAGTGTAGTTATTCGCCATGGCATGGAATTCTTGCGCGGACTATATATTGTTCTTTTTTCATTTATATTTTGGCATGATAATAGTTTTTTATATTATTTATAACTAATATTTATATTTTGACGGTAAAGTTGCATACATTCGCTCCACGCTATGCGTATCTAGACTGTTTGCAGTTGTATGGGAAGGCAGGTTTTGCAGCTGGGCACAACGATCGCCTTTGCGAATAAGACCGCACAACAATAATACTTAGTACATTCAGGGTGTGTAGTGTACACCTTGCACACCCTGACTATACACCCCTGATGCATACACGGTTCACAGTAAAATCACTAATGTAACATGAAACAATTCGACCCATTTTTTCATGACATTTCACATTTCTATGCTTTGTAGTATTGTATGTTATAGTGCGAATTACCGAGTATTAGATACTTCATAGATTTCTGATTTAATTCTTTTGAAAAGTTATTTATTGAATTCAGCAAACTGATTCTTAATTCAAATAAATCCAATGTAAATCTTTTGATTTAATCATTGATGAAACATTATTAATGAAATATTGTAATTTGTAATCAATTCGAAGACTTAAAGATAAATAATGAAAACGCAGTTATCTATTTCCTGTTTGACGAGGCTGATTGTAAAAACATGATTTAAGGGAAATGTGTTATAAATATTATTCAATGGCATTAACTCTCGCAGCTCGGAGACTAGAAAAATACTTCTTATCCGATGGGGGTCGTTTAGGGACCCCAGTGGTTTCCTCATTATTGGCCTTATTCTTATGAATTTCAAAAAAAAAATTGTCTAAGGGCTTTAAAATATATCTCTGCATCATTCCTCATACATTTTTTTAATAAAAATCTGTGGTTTTTTAATAATTAATCATATTTTAAGTTGCGTGTAAAAAAGACGTCATCCCAGCACACATATGAAATTGCAACTGGCGAGTTAAGCCCAGCTATCTTACAAACGATCGCTTATCACATTATCGTGTATTTATATAAACTACAAAAGGTCCAAAAAACTATGATATAAGAAAACCTTAATTATAAACATTGTATCACCCATATTAAAATAGATATTTAAGAAAATGTGGGTATTGGGGTCGCATTTCTTGAGCTTAGAACCGGAAAAGTTAATAGTGGCATAATAAAAGTGTATATAACTATTAATGTTATTGACACAAGCATTTTTGAAATAGAAAATAATATGTATCAAAGGTGATGACATGATTGGTAATTACATGTCATTTTAGCTGTCCCATTTAGAGATTAAGATTTTTATCTACACATATTTCTTTCATATTATATTGTCGTTTGGCGTGCAACACCGAGCTAACGACAAAAAAAAATTTGTACATGAGAGAAAAAAATAGATATTTTTGAAATATGTGAATGAAATACACTCCACTCTTTTTTAACACAGAGATACGTTCCACAAAAATTGTGTATAAAAAGCAGTGTAAAAAAAGTCATAGAAATAATAGAAAAATTTAAGATTGGTTCTATGAAGTTAAAAAACTGCGTTATTTGAAAATAAAACAACATAGTAGTATAGAAAATCATGTAAAAAGTTAATAATGAAGATCCATTGAGTAAATGACTCAAAATACACATAATATGTATTTTAATTTAGAAAAAATATTACTATTTATCGCTACTTGATTATATACGAAGACTTTTACGAGAGACTGGAACAATGTTCCCGCTAAGGTGTTCGCGCTCACAGTTTCCAAAATGTGGCCGCACACATTTTTCCCTCCCGCACAGCCCCATACAGAAATATTTTAAAAAGAAATTTGTTTTATCAAAGTATTAAATTTTAAGTAATCTTTTTGTAGCCAGGACAAATAAATTTTAGCTTCAGTGTTGTGTTTAAAAAGAAATAAGCAAATAATGGGTTGATTGACTGGACTCTAATGGGATAAAGCACCAAGCAATAAGATACGAAAATTATACAATTTTCATAAACTTTATTGAATTCTAGTTTGTTTAGCGGCATATGGCGAATTGATTTATTAAGCGTCAGTGAGTTCCTACCTTAATACTTGCGCATTTGTTTTGTTTTTGCTGAAAATTAATTGCACAAAGGTGTTGATGGCCGCACACCAATAGAAAAATTAGAGGGAACGTTGAAATGGACATTAATCGCTTTCATCGCTAGAAAATTCTGATTGTTAGGGATCTAATGAAGCCTTTTGTTTGTTATCACCTTTTTTTTGTTGCTGAATTTCTTTTTATTAGGAAATTCGTTATCTGTTTTTGTGGTTTTTAGTTTCTGGGAAACGTGTTAGAAAAAATAATTCATTCTTTAAAGTGAACCGTGTTGTTTCAAAACTGTGTAAAAAAAGGGGTTGAGTGTACAATTCAATCAGTGTTACAAGTTGCCTACAAAAATGTTGATTAAAACAAATATGTTGCATTCGCAGAAAAATAGAGTTAGAAACGAATGGCAACTAAAATTATGCAGTATTGCATGCCGAATGACTATATACCATAGTATTTTTCATGGAAGGATAGTTAAGAAATACATTGATTTGTAGCATTTGTTTTACTTTTAATATTTAAATGATTTACAGGGAGTCTTTGTAATTAATTATTTTAATTACTTGCATCAAATTAAGTAGGCATATTGTATACATTACAATTAAAAATAAATTAGATTAAAATATATATCGACAAATATTTGTTATATTAACCATAGTATCTACTGTTGAAAAATGAATTCTGTTATTACTTAAATTTGCTGTAACTCCTAGACACTGACAAATGAGGGGCTTAGATATTCTTGTAATTATTAAAAATGATAAAAAATAGCATGAATGTTTTTATCGCATGTGAAAAGTAGCACTTTCTTAACCCTTTCTTATCTAAGATGTGTAAACAGTACACATACCTTCTAATCATTTACATTTCTCTGTATATATAATAAATACTCGGCCTAAAATTCAGGTATTCATCTCTTATACATTTACGCATTGAGTAATGCAATAATAGAAATATTGTAGTAGTGTTATGTAATTGTCATGATTCACTCCCGTTTGCATGATGTGTAACGGATACACAGCTCAGGAGCGCGTGTTTTTTTGCATAGTAAGGAAAGGGTTAAGATGCGAAATATAATATTACTCCATTAATAAAAAAATGATCGCCAATTGGTTCTTTTTAACCATATCATATTATTCATTTAAAAATGTGAGCTTAGACACCGATGGTGATGTGATTTGGAGTGGTTTTAACATTGTTTAAAGTAAATTTTAATACCCAACTACATATTGATATATGTAGTGAAGCATTTAGAATTTTTTGGCATATTTTTGATACCAAGCCCCTCAAATATTAAAACTGGTAAAGTTTCAGTAGATTCTGTGATAAATTTTCATTGTGAGGCTTTTAAGCATAGTATTAGTGCACCAAAAGATAGTCCCGCATAAGCTAAAACAATTAAAATTCTTTACAAAGAAGTCGATATGATTTAATCTTCGGAGCGGATATGGCGAGTAAAAAAGATCTCTCGCCATTTACAATATATAGTGCAAAAACAATTACCTTCAGTGTTCAAACAAATGTGCCAGAGGTCGCAGATTTTAGAAACCTTTTTCTCATCTCGTCATTTACAGTGATATTTATTTTAATTATGATATTAATGATGAAAATCGATTCCATAGCTATAAAAATGATCATTAATTTGATTGATAATTTTTAAACATTGATTTAAATGTTGCATTCAGAAGCTTGTTTTAAACAGCAGGTATTAGGTATCATATGTGTTTAAAAAAAGATATAAGTAGAAAAATTAATTAGGATATAAATATATAATAATTGACACCTTCAACATAGCTTACCGGATTTAAAAAAATATGTTTATATTCTCTAAGGTTGTGTATCTTGTTCCATCGATATATAGTGTACCAATGCATATCACTTTTATTAATGTTATCAGAGGTCAAACCCTGATAATTAGACCTATGCTTGATCATAATCTCTTTGCAGTATTAATGTAATTCTAACTAAGTTACACTAGACACATGAATACCTGTAAATTAGATTTTTATAGAGGCAATATGGAATGAACACGCTTAAACTTTGTGCCATTTTTAAATATAATTTTCATGTACATAATTAGAATTTCGATTTACTTTTTGGTGTTATCGAATTATCATGGTTGGACCTGTAATTGTATTAAGTGCTGCGAGATTTTGAATTTCCAATAAACAATTTGATTTCATATATTTTTATATTTATATTATTGTTATTGTATGTCGTCCGTGTATTATGTCATCTATTTTCCATTGGCATTTTCAAATTTATTTTTATTTATTCAGATATCTACAAAAATCAATCAACTTAATACTTAATAATCAAATATGACGGCAGTCATATTATTTAAATTAATTGTAGCATATGAACAAAAGAATTTTGTAATCAGCTTAATTTTATATTTTTGTGAATAAAATTAATATAATTATATACACAAGAGTAATAGCTTCTATAAAATTGAAAAGTTATATGGATTTGTTCATTCATACTTTTTAATATGCATATTAAAATTCTAAAAAAATATTTATCACTTGAAATAATGTTATATTTTTCCCCTATTGACCCATAACTAAAAATAATGTTTTTATATTTTTGTGTGCCGTAAATAAACGAAAATACCAAAATTTACAAAAACTTTAATTTATATTATCATATTACACCTATCCCTCGATTTACACGGTACCTTTTTTACACGTTTTCGCTTTTACACGGTTTAAAAAAGTTAACTTGAAATTTTTAATTCTTCATATTCGTAAGTAAAAAACGAGAACATAATTTTTAATTACGTGTTTTATATCTTGAATAATATTTGTAGCCTTATTATGTCGAAAGAAGTAAAAAGAAAAGTTATTTCGTTAGCAAAAAAATAAAAATATTGGATCTTTTACAAAACGGAGAAAGAGTAATAGATGTTGCTAGATTATTATAGCATGAATGAAGCTACAATAAGAACCATTAGAAAAAATGAAAACTCAATTAGAAAGAGTGTATCAGCTGGCACTACGAGTACGAGCACAACTTCATATATCAGAGATATTGCAATGGAAAACATGGAGAAAGCATTAATGATTTAGATAGAGGACTGAACTCAAAAACGGATGCCAATTGATACCAATGCTATTACAAATAAAGCATTGCGGATTTATGAAAAAAAAAATAGGAAATACCATCCTCTTCTTCATCTGAAAAGAAGCATACTTTCACAGCAAGTCATCAAGTCAAGTCACAGTGATTTGTGATAGTGATGAATGATAAAAACTCCACCAACCGTTGCAATATTTTTTTAATGAATCTTTTGGATTTCATTTTTTTGTTACTCTATAAGCTTTACCTGTATTTAATTAATAAAAGAATACGTATGTTTATAATTTTTAATAATTTTGTTTTTTATGTATCTTAGAAAACACCCAAATTATGCGTTTTTCATGTACTTTTCGATTTACACGGTTTTACATTAAAAATATACAATTTCGATTTACACGTTTTTCTCAGGAACCTATCTACCGTGTAAATCGAGGGATAGGTGTATTTACCTTTTTAATATCCTATAGCAGTATAGCTGGTCAAGATGTTTTCCATATAAAAATCTTTATAAGGTATTTGAAAAAAAAAGTTTTTTTTATCTTACCACAATAATTTTTATAAATAAGTAAATAAATTTTATCATTTATTTTTTTAGTGGATGTACAACAGTTGTATGTACAATTTAAAAAATCTAACCTGCAGTAAATCTTAGTAGCAGTATAGTATAGTTAACACATTGTTTACGGTTATATTTTTTTAAAAATCTGACTTGCCGCGGGTGATAAATAATTGAGACAAAGGGAGTTTAGATAAGCGCTCCGCGCTAAGCAATCGCCCTTAATTACGTCAGTAAACTTCAAACCGTGAGGTGCGTATCAATAAAACGAACTTTGTTTGAATATACATAATAATATATAATGGAAAAAATATATTTAGACGACGTGAATTAACTGTTTTCATAATATACAGTAAAACTTTTTACTATAAACATCTTAGACTTGCTGATCCACAACCATTTTTTTTTTTCGATAAAATCAATATTTGCAGAATATATTTTTGAACATTTAAAAAAATCCTAGCAGGTGTCCCATTCTGCTTTTTTTAATTCTCGAATGGTTATATCGGTTCATTTACGTGCATGGGCTGATCTCAGACGGTTGTGATAATTTTTTTCCATATACGTATTTGTATCCTTGACTATTCTTTCGAATAAATCATCTCCTATGAAGAGTGATGTCACATCCCCTACACTTGATGGATTTTAAGGGTAAACTTTCATACCCGGTACACCTTCAAAATCAGGCAAATGCCTAGGAGGATCAAACTCTGCCCAATCCAACGTTATATCTGGGATTTCTGAAGATTCTTCAGATGATGATGATGATATACGCACTACTCGCGGTCTTGAAGTAGTACGTAGCACTGGTCTATCCTCATCTTCACTGTTATCTTCTTGAGCGTCATTATTTTCATCTTCAATGTCACTCGGTATATCGGAAAGACAGTCTTCAAAATTTTCGTCGACAAAAGTATCCTCTCTCTCTCATTCATTTTAAATAAATAAAAAATTCACACCAGTCCCAAAAACTAATCACAAACTTGCTTACAAAAATCTAAATACTAAATAAATTCAAATACACATACAAATACGGTTTAAAAATCTCTAATGTCTCAAAAACAAATGGCAAAAGTTCACAAATTATTTAGTACTAGCTGTAAGCCCGTTGCCCAGCAACATGAGATTTTTGTTGCATAGTATTTAATTTTATCTTATTTTATGGTATTTCATTTTATTTTATTTTATGTTATTTTATTTTATTTTGTTATATTTTATTTTTATTTATTTTATTTTTATAGTTAGCAAAAATTTCGGAAATTATTTAATATTTGGAATAATGTTTAAGTTTGCTAACAACCATTTTTCGTAGTAGCCGAAATTTCGTAAATTATTTAATTTTTGGAATAATGTTTAAGTTTGCTTACAACCATTTTTCGTAGTAGCATAAATTACGTAAATTATATTTTGGAATAATTTTTAAGTTTGCTAACAACCATTTTTCATAGTAGCAGAAATTTCGTAAATTATTTAATATTTGGAATAATGTTTATGTTTGCTAACAACCATTTTTCGCAGTAGCAGAAATTTCGTGAACTATTTAATTTTTGGAATAATGTTTAAGTTTGCTAACAACCATTTTTCGTAGTAGCAGAAATTTCGCAAATTATTTAATTTTTGGAATTATGTTTAAGTTTGCTAACAACCATTTTTCGTAGTAGCAGAAATTTCGTGAATTATCGAATTTTTGCAGTAATAGCAGAACAGATGTCGTAAATTTTTTTTTTTGGGACATCAGTACAGACACATTTGTGGTTTGTGAATTGTGGGTTGTGATTATTTTATCGACTATTAATATATAGATGATAAAGTTAAATACACTTCATATAATATTACACAATAACGCTCGTTAGTATATGTAACACGGTTTAACCCATGCTGAAAAAAATAACTCGGCGCGGAGAATATTGATAGGTAATGCACTTTGAAAGAATGACGATTCTAGCATCATTTTCATTTAAATATTTAATTGTGTTATTGAACCAACAAAGAATCGATAATCGAAGTTTTGCCTTTGGAGACATCTTCCAATCACGCAGTAATGTAAATATGTCAAGAAATAAGGTCTTTGACATGCGTTTTTTATATATGACGATGAAAAGCATAAAAATATGCACACGCGGCAATACAAAGTTACTGAAACACACGAATTTGTGCACACCGTACGCAACGTGTTAATAGCAGTAGATTGTTAATTTATCTGCAGAAGTATCATGTAAACATTGCAAAATTACATTAGATGATTTTTATAATTAATTATTTATCAAAAACATTCAATAAATTATGCATATTTTTAATTTACACTATGTTAAATTTATAGAAAACTCAAAATATGTTTTGACCACATATTTATTAAAAAATTTAAAACATTTCATGGTTTTTATATACATTATTTCTACAGCAGGTCTGGGCAAACTATGGCCCCTAAGATGTGTCAATGAATTGTTTGTTGTTAAAGAATCACTTATTTTTTATGTTGAAATTCATATTTCACGATAATAAATAATGGACTTTTAAAAATACTTATTTTTAATATGACCCTTCAGTCCGGCATGTACACAAAATTTCCTGTGGTTTGTGTGATCCACTATATGTACATACGTAGGACAGACAGAATGGAGTATTTCAACGCAACGCACTCAAACAACTACAGATTAATAGATGTAATCAAGGAATTATTCTCGTTGTTGATTAAACCAATATTATCCTTTAATCACATAGGTGCCGTGCGCAGTAGGAGTGGCCCACTGCCCAAGCGTTATTGTAACTTAACAATAATGAGCATACTGCAGAAATACCTTTATGTATAATAATACCAAAAGTAGCCGAAACGTGTATCAGTTCTAGAGACTCCAATTTGTGTATCGAATACTCGATAGAGTTTTTTCTACTGCGGGAATTATAAAAACAAAACTTTGAACCAATTTAAAATTTGAGACCTTTAATTCTCTATTATTTTTGAAATATATGTTTTATAAATTGAAATAAATGTATTAATGAAATTAAATAAGCTTATTTATTTATTTATGATCTATTTATATACACAAATTTGAATTATAATAAATATTTTTTTATATCTGAAACTACTCGAGTATTTTAAAATTTTACCACTCGATACTCGAGTAGTTGAGATGTCGAGTAATTGGAGTCTCTAATCAGTTCATATAAAAATAATTTGCATTAGAGATTTGCCACTGGACCAGCTGTAATAAATACACTTGAATATATTATAATAGGGACATTAAAAAACACAATCTTTTTGCAAAATCTATGGTTTATTTCACGAATTGCTCTAGTTGAAATTCAGCATTATTTTTCAACATTCCTGTCAACAAAATAACCTCAAAATTATTAATACTGGCTTATAAAAATAAACTTATGAATAACAAAGTAGGTACATGGTAAATTTTAAATATTGACACACATCTGATGGGTTTCTTCGGGCACAAGAATTATAAAATCATCATAAGCTTGGAATTCTGTAAATTGCAGGATATGTGTAATTTTGAAAATAAGGTTGCAGTTCAACATGCCTTTAGTGAATTATATTATAAAGAATTTAATTTTCAAGTAATATTTTTGAGAAAACATCTGACTAGGGGATTTCCATGCCTACTATCTACAAGTGCTTTCAGTAATTTTCAGGCACTGCTTGATAACCTATTTGTTAAGTCATAATTTACAATTTTTGGCGAAGTTGGGATTTGAACATTTTAAAATTTAACGAAGGGTGAGGTAGAATTATGATAGCGTTGTAAAAATAATATTTTCTTTTAATAAACTAGAATATTAAAATATACATTGTCTTATATAGTTTAAGTGGCATACATATAAATAAAAAATGTATAATAAATTATCTATCAGAATTTTTTATAATAATCATTATTATTATTACTAAGGTGACTTTAACATTAAAAAAGAAACATTGATAAAATAATCTCAAAAACAACATTCATAAGTTATAATTTAACTAATTAATAACAATCAAATGAAATCAATGAAATAGTATATTAGACAACACGATGTGTTAAAATTATGTAAACAATATATAAGTACAAAAAAAATATTAATTTAAAATTAATAATTTATTAAGTCAAAAAGTTCTGTATCAAGTAGGCAGTGACAGCGGTTTTAAGTGCATTTTATTCAGTATATTTGATTGCATCAAACGGGGCAGATTCAATCTACTTATATATTTCAAGTATATTATAGAGAATATTCTCATCATTAATGTCCACACTGATAAGTAGTTTTGTTTATATTGCGGAAAGTAATAATTATTACTTTTATGAGTAAATATCAACGCCTTATCATAGGAATAATTTAAAAGCAAAATAATATTTGAACATTATCGTACCCCTTCAGTTTGAAAATTTGATTTCTACCTAAATTATTGTACACTGTTGAACTGTTATATTTGGACTCGACCGTTTCTGTTTGAAAGGATATGCATATTTAATATTTATTATTCTATCTAGATATATTCAAATTTTATTTACAAAATAAAAAGTGTAAGGCTATTATTATTTAATTCAACGAGCACCTCGATAATATATTAAATTGTATATACTTAATAATAAAAAAATACGCTATGTATTCTTAGGTAGAATAAAAAAAAATGGTCTTCATTGTGCATATTACACATAAAATTGTGAACAGTCACAAAAAACTTATTTTCACGCGATAAAAAAGTAAAACGACATTGTCACGTTGTGACAAAACAACAAACACACACATATAAGTAAAAAGGCATTAAGTGAACAAGGCATCCGTCTGTGATGGCAATCGGCACGGCGATTTTAAATCTTCAATTGCGAATACCATTCTTGCATACCGCTCAAAATTACAAAGCTCTAGTGGGATACTGTATCTACAAATATTGTATATGTAGTAATATGAACTTAAAATTATGTATATTTAATTGCATCGCTTTAACTTTCCATACTGTAACATTTTAATGCCGGTTATCAAATATTTATCATAAAAAATTCTCACAAAACTTACATTTACAATAAGGCAAGATTGAGAACGATAACAACCGACTCAATTAACAAGTCCGGCATCTTTCGCCATGCTGTAAAACAGAGAATTCTTATTTTGTAACAGTTTTTCTGGCGTATCAAATTCGGCAAGTTTGCCTTTGTCCAACACCAAAACCCTGTTAGAGTCCATAATGGTATTTAACCGATGAGCGATGGTTAACACTGTGCATGATGAAAATTCTGTGCGGATGGTTCTCTGCAAGTAAAGAAAATATTTTTATTATACGATAATAAAGAATGTCTCGAAAAATTTACAATCTATAGACTTTCAACACCTCGTCTGCAAAGCTACGATATAGTTTTGCTCTAGAGCAGTGTTTCCCAAACTTATGACATATGTGTTCAATAATTTTTTAACACCGAGTACCCCTCGTCAAAAAAAAATGCATATACTTTAATAATAATCAAAATATATAAAACTTTCCGAAATTAAGTGATTAGCAAAAGTAGACGTGTCCTTTTTTCCATCTAAAGGCTGATACGCTGGTCTTCAATGTCCTTTCGTTTTTCCCGATATAATTATTTTTTTTCCGACAAACAAAATAAATATAATTCTTAAAACTACTCACTACTCAAATCTGTGGACATTCCCATGGGCTTATCCCTTCGCCAGCAATAGCTTTAAGCTCAGTGATGCATTTATTTCTTATATAAACACGAAACATTCATTTGCTAAGCGTCAGTTCAAGTTCATCCATGCACTTGAACGCCTGAAGATGCCGAAAGGCGAAACCCGGGTCATTAGTGACAAAATTTGTGTGAATGTACATAATTTGAACAATTTAAATTTAATCTAAGAGGAAATACAATTATTCTATTTACCTGAATGAGGTCATCAGTCTCGAGATCAACAGCGGCCGTAGCCTCATCGAGGATGAGTAATTTTGTCTTACGAAGAAGAGCTCTCGCTAAGCACAGCAGTTGTCGCTGACCGACGGATAGATTGTCTCCACCCTCAGATATAGTGTGATTCAATCCTGCTGCTAAGCCTAAAAAAACAATACATGACAAAAGTAATGTTAAGATTTCACATTTCACACATATGCAGTTAGTTGGTTTAAAGAAATCTTCCCGTAATGTTAAATTATGCAGTGATTTGACTTAACGTTGGTAAAGTGAGAGTTATAAACAATTTCAAAATTAGAATATTTTTTTATTGGGACGATGAATAATTTGATAATAAAGAATGTATTGGTGAGTGCTAAAAAAATCACTGATTTGATTTGTCGAATGGTCTTTAATTGATTCATCAGATCATTGATCTTCATTAGTGAGTTTCTCTATGTAGGTAGGTTATGGTGACAACATTTTAGTTTCATATGCGTATTAGAAACAAATACTCCTTGCATGGACAACAATGCTATGTGTTGATTCAGAAGTTATGTGAAAACAAAGTGAATTGTGTAAATTATTAGCTAAACTTACCTTTAACAAATGACTTTAGATGAGCATGTTCCAAAGCTCTCCATAAGTCGTCATCGGTGAAAGAAGAAAATGGATCAAGGTTTGAACGTAGACTTCCGGAGAACAGCACGGGATCCTGCGGGATGATGGTGAGACGAGAACGCAGAGCGTGGAGACCCAAAGATGCGATGTCAATTCCGTCTATCATTATTTTACCGCTAGAAGCTTCCACAATCCTGTTGAATAAAATTTTGCCACATGAATAAAGTTGAAAAAACGCATATCATCATTGCTTTTTGTGTTGTCTTTTTAAAAACTTTACAAGAGAGGCAAAAAAACAGAGCAATTTACAAATTCTGTCCCCCATAACAGTGCTTCGCAACCTTTTCTCTCCCACGGCACACCAAAGTTTTCTCCAATTTCCGCTGCCCACTTCACATATGCATATATGTATATATTAGGGTTTGCCGGTTTTCAAAAACCAGTTTGTTGGCAAAATTTGTGACATTCGAAAACCGGTTTTTCACCTAAGTAACCGATTGTGCCGAATTTGCCTTAAACGAGTATAAACAAAAGGACAGAAAGACACATAGCTGATTTCCAAGGCACAACGACGCGAGTATAATATGACTACTCTGTACTATTTTTTAAATTTTCTTGAAGAGAGTAAATTGAGGCTCATTACTTTGGAAAAGTGATAACCTTCACTTTTTGCGGAAATAAAATTAACACACTATTTGGGTACCGCACCGGATGGATGGGTGTCATAGGTCAGCGACTGGCGTAGCACCGAGCCGAATGCAGAAGATTTGAACACCACACAAATGGTGCGTTAAAATAAAATATAATGTATTTAAACGTATGTAAAGAAGTAAACGTGGACCTTTTTATTCATATGCCTCTTGATAGATTCACAATTAAAATTGAGGAGGAACAATAATTAGGCCAGAGCCAGTAACAAATACCTGAAAAGGGCAAGGGTGAGGGTGCTCTTTCCGGCGCCAGTTCTTCCAACGATACCCACTTTCTCTCCAGACTTGACATCGCAACTAATGCCGTGCAGTACTGGTTCGGTGTTCGATCGATAGCGCATGACTAAGCTGTCAATGGTGACGCGCCCTTCCGTCGGCCAATCCGCTTTCGGAGCGGTGGCAGGGATATCCCATGGCGCTTCCTAATTATCAAAATAAATGACAGTTTTCACATCAATACCTAAAAGTAAGGTGTTTTTTTTATAAAAAATCAATCCCGATATAACGAATCTCCACTCGCGAAGGTCGTGATCAAGGGGGTTACATTTAAATTGGGCATTTTATTTATTAAAAAATATATAAATTTGGGCTTCGGGTTGGGTTAACAAGTGTGGTAGACTCAGGTCCAGGTCGGGCAAAATCTGGATTGGTCGACCTCGGAGCATGTAATCTCACCAAATTTTGGCCCGCATATATCTCTACTAATTGGGCGACCTTTTTAATTTGAAAGGTCAAATTAAAGAAACAAGATAAACTTTAGAGATAGACTCCATTGTCAGAACTATGAATAATAGAGTTCTACCAAGTCAATGCCATTTCAATCAATATAATGAATATGAGGAGCAAACATTCAAAAAGTGTTTTGTCACACAAATACAAAGCTTGGAAAATGATGATTTAAGTGTTGCAAAAGTAACGGTTTGTATGAATGTGTCAACTTTATGATTTAATTTTAATATGGAAAAAAATCTTTTTGAACACTAATTTTGATTTCCATTCATAGGTTTTATTATGGGCTATCAGAATTGATATAAAAAGCCATTTTTCAAAATTTGTGACAAAAGACTTTTTGAATGTTTGCTCCTCATATATATTACACTTGAAAATGTATGCATATTGTTTTTTTTAATTAATGAAAGATTTGGATTTATTCTAAACGCTGAAAGAGTCCTCTCTGTAATATGTTCTCGGTTACCGGAAATTCTCAGGACTTGATAATTCTGCGTCTCGCAGAAGACATGGAGAGCATCCCTAGTTGACCGTCACAAAGTATTATTAACACAGTTTAGTTGACATACCTGAACTGCTTCCCCGTATTCCTTGATTCTCTCAACTGCGACAATGTTTGTTTCCACTTCTGATGTCATTCTCACTAGCCAATTCAGAGTTTGAGTGATCTGGGAAATAGGTCGGTAAATTCAATATATATAAATTGGGTGGAAAGAATTAAAATGCGATACTGTGGTTTGCCAATCTCATAAAAAATCATGCAACGTAAAAATCTAAGAATTGCGTTTAAAAATTGTCAATTGAATGCATTACCTGTAGAGCATAGCTGACAGACAGTCCGACCAATCCAGGGTTCATGGTTTCTCTTCCGAGAACAGCAAACAAAGCAGAAAACAAAATGATAAGATTTCCTATCATTTCTAGTCTTACAGCCAACCAGCGGTTAGCTATGATGCTCGGGTATGTGCAGACTTGGTTATAGTCTACTTTCGCTTCAGATTCACTGATAAATCTATCGATACATAAAAATCACTGGTTGAGATAAATGTAAATTTTGTAAAATGCTCAAATTAAAACTAATATTTCTAAAACACTGTTGCAGTCTTAAAGCAGTGCTTCTTATACTTGATATATTACCACATTTATAAGTTTGCACTATTTGTAAGGTTTATGTTTAAGGTACATTTATATCGAAAATATTTTGCAATTCAAAGCTTTAAAACGAGATAAGAATAACAAAAGCAACTATTTAAAATTTCGTATCACTGCAGCTTTTTAAGCAATTTATAATTTTTCTGAAAATTTGAAATTTGAAAAAATTTAACTGAAATTGATCATACCTATCTGGAATTCCATAAGCTCTGATAACAGTGGCGCCAGTCACACTCTCTCCAAAATGAGAATAAATGGGAGACCGAGACACGGACTCTAGTCTCTTAAGTTGCCGGGAAGTGGCGACATAAAATCTTTGTATAAAGTAATAGACAATGCCGATGGGAATGATCACAGCAACAAAAATCGGAGTCGATATGCAGATCACCACTAAAGTGGCGATGACCTATAAACGATAAACTCTCTTCAAATGCAACGTCAAGACCAGCTGTTGAATTGTAATTAATATTGATTACTGATTTATATCAGTTTCTTATTGAAACTATTGAAACAACTAAAAAGAATACATTCTCATTTCTATAACAGAAAAATAATATTTCAATAACTAACAAATCATTCGTCATCTACATATTATAGGAGTGCTTTAGAAATAATAATAAATTCACATTTTCCCACTTCATATTACGGTTTTAAAATTAATAAAAGAAAAAAAACAAGAAGCCATAGTAAATAATATACGCCAAAAGTAAATAATTACTATTCGATTTTAGTACAAATGGAATATTACATTGAAAGCCTACGCTAATAGGTTAAGCGCTCAAGACTAAGAAAAATGTAAAACATTAAAAAGATTAATCCAACCCGTTCAAGAAGGCAATGAATAGAGTAAGGCTAACTGTATAGACAGTAGTATATTATTATTAAATATGTATAAAAAATGAAGAAAAGAGGTAAATCTTGAATGACTGAAAAATGAATGGTTTGTCGAAACGGTGGGTAAAAAAAAATGCTAAAACGAAAATGCACAAGGATTTTTGCACGCAGAAAACTAAATCAAAATAATGGATGCATCTGCATTGTATTAAAAAAAAAACTAGTGCCAAGAAGTCAGCCGTATGATCTGTTAATTACCTCAAAGACACAATAGGTACAATCGGATATTTCCTGCGGCAGAGACGTATCCAAAATGTCGACGTCTTTAGAAAACCTAGCGAGAATCCTGCCTGTGGGCGTGGTGTCGAAGAAATTAAGCGGAGACTTCATTATTCCGTTCAGCATGACGGTGTGCATCACCTTGGCGGCCATCCAGCAGCCCAGTTGAGGAGATAGGTCGCAAAAGAAAGAAGCCACCGCTGCAATGCACCACATCAAAAACCGCATTTCAAACAATTTGCAAGTCACCTCCGGAACACAGACAGCCGGACACCTCAAAATTGAATCGACGCCGAACCCTCTAACCTAACTACTAAACAAGCACTAGCACCAAGCCTACATACAATAGAATACATTCTACGCTACTCTACGATGCATGACTATTTATTGTACTTATGTCTCAAAGATGAAATATCTTCAGTGATAATTGTAACCGTTCGCTTGAACCAGAACTAAATGAGCCATATCATTTGATCAACGTTGTATTAACCCTTTGAGGAGTGAGTTAATTTTCTATTAAATTTGTTTTTTTTTTATATTTTGACTATTTGTACTATGCTACACACAAAAATTTAAAAACATTTTTTTTGGGAAGAATATTGATTATTATTTCAAGAAGTAAATATTTTTTTTGAATTATAAAACAGATTTTCTAGAAGTTATTGCTCCGAATTTGGTCTGAGATCTTTTTTGTACTCATCTGTGTGCATGTGAAACTCTACTGACGTCGCTTCCAGGAAGGAAATCAACCCGAAATGAAATTTCTCAATATTAGCCATCTACCGATTTTTTTACGAATATTAACCTTTCAAAAAAAAAATTGTTAAGTTGAAATAAATGAAAAAAATAATATGACAGATCACAGATATATGTTTTTTTATCCATATGTTTAGAAATAAAGACAATCCAATTAACAGGATGAGATTGGCAATATATAGTAGACTAGACAAAACAACATTTGGACGCACATACGAGGCCTCACTCAAAGGGTTAAGAATGCCTTTGAGACAATTCTCACTAAACAAAATGAATTCTAAAAAGAGAAGAAGATAGATACATGAATGAATGCTGCGTAGGAAAAAAAATAGTATAAAACGAACGTTAAGTTGAACGTAAAGTAGGCAGGTAATATACTTGCGATGTTTTAGCGCAAAGATATTGTAGGCTACATGTCTTGCATGTTCTGAAAACATTTGGACTTATTTTATATAATAAATATGATAAGACAAATATTTTATGCCACACATTCCAAAGGTGAGAATAATGGAAATCGGAGGAACTATCGAAATACATTCAACATGATGAATTTATAAAAATAAAAAATAGCACCTTGTAAGGTTATAGAGATGAAGCTGTAAAATTTTAGGATAAATTGATGGTTTAGCGCAGGGGTTGGGAACCTTTTCTTCTCTAAAGGACGCATTCATTTTTCTGATTCGACATAAGGCCGCAGTAAACATTGACTAGGGAAATCTTTGGCCGGAAACAATTTCATGCCAATTTCTAAAGCCCAGAAATTTGCAGATTTTCCAAAATTACCAGCGTGGGACCTTTTTTTAGGTCTTCCAAGGATTTTGACATCCAAAATCTCAGGAATTTACAAAAATTTACAGAATTGGCCAGAAGGCTGCACCAGAGTAGCCAAAAGGCCGCAGGTTCCCCACGCCTGGTTTTGCGCAAAGATATAGAACCAAGGTCTAGAACCAGCCTGCCAATGGGGATGCCACTGGGGAGAGCTTTAACAGTGTTCAATAATATTGCTTCGGATGTCGACATATTCCACGTAGACGTGGGTGAGTTCCGACGAATACTATTTTTTATGTATTAAAGTAGAGTTTGTCGGAGCTTACTCAGTTGACGTCCTTGCCACTTTTTTTTTACTGCTTTTAATATTAAATTATACTATTTTTTTTCTCCATTTTAAAAGTTTTAAATTTATAATTTGTCAACCTTGTACAATGTTAATTAAATAAATAAATAAATAAAATATTGTGTCTAATTTGAACAACTTTTTGCATGATAAATATTGGTAAAATGGACATATTATGTATTTGAATTATATAATATCTTCTCAAATACTCTTTTTGAACGTAATAAATTGTATAGCTAGGTGTAATGCTGATGAACATTTGAGAACTGATACTGATGTAATACAGGATGTTCGCCGGGGAGGTTTACTACTTTGTTTGGTCGCCATTTTAGCAGTCGCGAAGTATTTATGCGGCAAATTTATTATGGAAAAATATTCAATAGTAATTTTGAATGACTTTAGTCATAAAAATATTTTATCAAAGTTAATCATCAAATATTGTGATGATTAGAAAATTACATGAAATTTTGGGCAGAAATAAACATCAACTATTAATTGTTTAGTGCAGCAATTTCCAACCTGGGAGGCGTGGACTATTGCAAAGCTAGGCGCGAACAGTCTAAAATGTTTATTTACCCTTTAAAACTTGTCTTTATTACTATATGAAATAAAGGATGGAGAGGCGCAAAGGTATTTTTTTTTCAAAGGGAGGCGTAGTAACAAAGGTTGGAAACCACTAGTTTAGTGAATAATTTTGAAGAAAGAGGCTCTGTAGCAAATAAACACAAGCCTGAGCCACAACATACTAGAAGATCAGCTGAAAATATTGCTGCTGTCCAAGAAAGTGCTCAAGAGATTAGACTTAAGAAAACAATTTTGTAGAAAATTATGCATAAAAATTTGCTTTTGTTTTCATTTAAAATTCAATTGACACAAGAATTTCTTCCACAAGACCATTAAAGACGACGTACATATGCCAATAAAATCTTATAGCGTGCTCATGATAATCCTAATTTTTATGAAAAAATCATAATGAGTGATGAGGTCCTTTTCATTCAAATGGATACATTAATTAACAAAATGGTCAGTTCTGGACAATCAGTCACCTTTGCATCCATTAAAAGTGACAGTATGGTCCGTTTAGTATTGACAATGTCAATACTTGACCTTCCTGGCGAACACCCTGTATATAAAAATGACAAATTGTCATGATTTTGACTCCGTACCCCTTCTTTTTTTTACAAAGATATTTGCTTTGTAATAAATCATGAATGACGAGGGCTGTTTAATAAGTTATGTAAACGAAAACGAACCATCTCAACATCTTTTTGAGCATTGATATTTGAGGGTTTTTGATAGACCAATTCAGTCAACTTTTTTGAATAATTGACCATAACCATTTATTGAGTATGGGGATGATTCTCAAAGAAATAAGCACATATCACATCTAGTTACATGATGAGTCGAATGATGCCAATTCTATATTGAAAAATGAATATCCACAATGCAGCCAACTAATTCAAAGAAATTGATTTTCGATGTTGATTGGATTGAAACTGTTCTTGGATTACTTTAGGCTTAGCTTGCTTGGCTTTGACATGCCTGATCTAATGGAAACAGGTATCAGGAATGGAAAACAGATTATCTTGGTAAAATTTTAATGTTATGACTTGATTTAATCATGCAAAAATAACCATGAATTGTCTAATTTTCAATCTAAGGCTTTTCAGAAATTGATTTTTTTTACCTACTAATTACTCAAAAAACTAAAATTACTGATGCATATTTCAAGTAAGAAAAATTTCAGTAGAATTAAAGTGTATTCAAGATTATTTTATTTACACCAAAAATGTAGCCCATGTGCAGTGATTTTATGAAAAATAATTAATGAATATGTCATGTTATATTTAAAATAAAAGTGGACTTTACAAAAAAAACAAGAATCTAACAGTAATTCAGTGATTCACCCTCTGGAACTCTGTAATTCCCTGCTCTAGCCATTTGCATCCTTTCTGCATAACTTTTGATGTAACAGAGGAAGGTTTGATGGATTCCAACCTCAATTTCTATATGAAGGTATACCACCGTTTGCGTAGTCAGGTAAACAGGTTTTCTTAGCCTTCACCGAGGAAGGTAAGTGGTTATTAGCCTTGAAATAATGGTATTGTCTCAAAGCTGCTTAACAGTGGTGAATAATGGGCGATCAGTAGCATACCAAACTGAAACTTCACATTTGCCTGATTGCAAAAATAACACAAGCGGATAGATTTTTTCAATAAGACTGAAATGTCATTTATCTTAACCCTCCAGAGACGAGAGCTTTTTTCCGATAAAAAAAATATTTTCTAAGCCATATTGAAGTCACGGATAACTTTTATTCCTATCCAAAATTAAAAAAAAAAAAAACGCAAAGTCGTTGTATAGAAACTCCGCATGACTATATGGTCATGCTCATCCTTTTATTACCGTGTAATATTGAGTACGGACAGTAGTAAGGACAAAAGTGACCGTATGGGCTTGCAAACATTCGGGGTTGAAATATAGCTAAACGTGATTTTTTTTTAAATATTTACAATTTGACCTCTTTAGATCAACATAATTTCAAAACAAATATATTAGCAAAATAACTGTAAATAATTTTATGTTTTTATAAAAAAATATCTAACAGTTTCAAAAAGTAAATTAAAAAAAACGGAAATTAAAAAAATCACATGTGCTTTTAGAGACCGTTCCTGTTCCCACGGCTGATGACTAACTGTAGTCCGTACCCTTCTTAACCAAATATGAGCAAAAGCAACGATATTCAGGTAGAAAAAGTATGAATAGTGGGATCAATAGACAACGGTGTTTTGTGTGACCATATGGTGACGCTCGTCCTTGGAGGGTTAATAGAAAATTTAAATTAACTTTGATTATTCCACGTATTGTGTTACTAACTGTGACACGTGTTTCGCCTCTTTCAGAGGCATCTTCAGACTAAGTAATGAAGCAAGATTGATTCTAACATTTTAACCACCTGTGCTATTAATAATATTATTTAATAATATTTCTTTTTTGTTAAGAGTTTTATTAATTTCTAAAAATTCTAAACTATTCATCTTTAAACCCTTTTTATTTACTCGGTGGAGTATTTCTAAATTACAAATCTGATTATTTTCTATTAAATGATTGGCAAACTCAGAAAAATTGTTACTTTTTAGACATCTTATATGTTCTTTAATTCTAATATTAAAGTTTCTACCTGTCTGTCCAACATAAGACGCTTGACAGTCTCCACAAGAGAGTCGATAGATACCACTCTGTGACGATGAATCTACGCGATCTTTACTGTTCAATAAAATTTTACCTAAATTATTTACTGTATAAAACGCGGGTTCTATATTGTCTGGCAAAAATTTAACTATCTTTGACGAGATGTCTCCTAAATAAATAATTCTACGCCAGTTTTTAATATTATCGTTTGCTTTCTTCTCTCCTGAAAAAATATTATTTACTAGGAGTTGTTTAACTTGCTTACGCTTAAGTAAGTTAACTACTACGTCTGTGTTGTAACCATTATTTACAGCTATCTGTTTAATAATGTTTAACTCTAATTCAAAGTTGACTTTAGTGAGAGGGATGTTAACTAATCTATTAATCATTGCATGGAATGGAGTTTTTGCGACCACGGGTGAATTGATTGATGGTGAATGACGACATCTGTATAAGTAGGCTTTCTGTGAATGGAAAATTCTAATCTGTTGCTATTATTTATCTTTATTGTTATGTCAAGAAAATTTAAGGTTTTTTGCTGCTCGATTTCTAGTGTGAATTCAATATTTGTATGGAATGAATTTATATGATGTAAAAAGGTATCTAACTGTCTATCTGTTCCTGTCCAAATGCAAAAGATATCGTCTACATAACCATACCAAGTTTTTACATTTTTAAGTAACGTGTGATTTGACTTAGAGATTATTCTCAAAATAATCCATAAAAATATCCGCGAGCAAAGGTGAAATATGACCACCCGTAGGTAATCCTACCGATTGTTTGTAAAATTTTTTATTAAACAAAAAATAGTTTTGTTCAATACAAATATTAAAAAGTCTAAGCATTTCTTTAACAACGTTGCTATTAATATCCGAAAAAGTCTTTTATCTTAATTATTTTTTTTTATCTTAATTATCAAACAATTCAATAGTTATTGCATAAATAATTTAAATAAAATATACATTTAATTTATTTAGCGATAAAACTAGATGACACTAATTAAGCTGAGGAATCGGTGACCGTGTCGATTGCTGAAACGAATTATTCGTATTCCTTATCCTTTAAAGTGCCATTTTTGGTTTCACATACCCCACATATTCTACTCAAGCAGGTTCGGAGGTTATCAGGGAAACGTTTGTCCAAGACTTCTATGTCATTGGAGAATCTCGCCAGCAGTCTGCCTACAGGCGTGATATTGAAGAATTGCATTGGACCTCGTAGGATATTTTGGAGAAGCCATGTGTGAATTTTTTGGGCAGAATTCAATACACCGTAATATAGTAAGATGGAACCAAAGAAATACGACAGTGCTGTAAAAATATAACTGTTGTTATAATATTTTGGTAAGGTTTCATGAAAATAAAAAGGCAACAGAAATACACTTAAATTAAATGCATTGATGAAACTACCAGTAAGCTTGATATAAAATTTGAAGCGTTAAAATTTTGTAAATTTCCACATGTTTCGTCACTAACGACCCAGGTTTCTTCAGGCATTCGAGTGCATGGACGCACATTACATCCATTCACTTTAATGCCTGAAGATACCGAAAGGCGAATCGTGGGTCATTTAGTGATGAAATCTGTGGAAATGTACAAAATAAGATAAATTCAAATTCTATTATACAGCCTTCAATTAGAGTCTATAGAATGAAAAAAAAAACACCTATACTATAGTCCATCAAATTATTATAGTACCCAATTAGCTATCGAAGATACATGCCGACAATGTTAAGATATACAGGACTCTATGACACACATGGACAGATATTTAATTTTGTTAGTTAAACAAAAACCTTACAATAAAGTCAAATCAACAACAGGGGCCGGCGATAAAGCTTCTATTTATTACAGTAAATAGTTAAATAGAATCTTCAATGCTTGATAGTCAGACCCCATTATTGATTATGACAAATTTATAATATTTCAAGCATCTTAACCAATATTATATCGAGCAAGCTTCGCTATACTACAGTTCAGGGATGGCCATTGCGTCGATCACGGAAGTATGTTTGATCACTGCCAATACTTGGTGAAAAGGCATTATATTAAGAAAAACACAATATTCCTTTGTGCTTAATTTCCACTTTTATTTATCAAGATCAGGACTGGTTTCGAGCGAAACCGGTCCTGATCTTGATAAATAAAAGTGAAAATTAAGTACAAAGGAATGTTTTTTTTTCTTAAAGTATGTTTGGTGGATCGCGGATCCACAAATTGATAGATCAAAATGTTCAACTAATTAACCCAACGAAATCTTAAGACTACCTACCATCCCACATTGCAATTCTTTATAAGTATAAAATATTTGTTTTTGAAATATATATACATATAAAAATTATAAAACATGCGTTTTTATTGTTCTCTCGTGATATAATTGCAAGCAATATCAGTCAAACGCCATCGATAATTTTACCGACTAGTCGTTCCTAGAAAAAATAGTACAGTCACCCTTGCTATAGATATACATGCCGAGTGATGTGTGATTATAAAAGTCAGACACGGCTCAGCTGTTATCAAGTCAAACCTGGCCGTATCATTTTTTAAAATGACATAAATTATTCAAATCATTCAGAAGAGGTTAATAATGAAATAAGTTAACATGTGATTTTCCATTGTCGCAAGCCCATTCATTTTTGTGTACTAACAATCAAACAAAATTGTATTAAACAAAGCCAAAGCTACAAAGCACTCAAGTCATATTAAGCATAAAAATAATCTAAAATGCTGCATTGTCTCTCAGCTTCCCAATGATCGCAGACTAGGCTGCGTGCTTTCGATATATATATTTCATAGTATTAAGTTTAAATAAAAACTGAAAAGAAAACATGAAGCAGAAAATTCCTTCCTTGTCATTTTCTTGAATATTGAATATATGTCACATCGTCTGGAAAAAATATCCCTAAATTTAATTTAATTATTTTCAGTGTTCATATGGTGGCGTAGCAAGGGGGGTGCAGCAGGGACGGACCGCCCCGGGCGGCACATTTTTGGAGGCGGCATTTTCAAAAATATATGCAATATTTTTCGATAAATTATATTTATACATAAAAAAATTAAGCCACCTGTATTTAAAAGTCTTAGTTCATAGATAAAAATAGTAGAATTGATTTAAAAACAAAACTAGAGGGCACATTGGGGGCGGCAAATTCAAGGATAGCCCCGGGCGGCAGGACCCCTTCCTACACCACCGCTCATATGTTTTGAATACGAATAACATAAAATTTGCACTAAATTGAATAAGAATTAATCTGAGCAGTTCTTCTAAAAATCTTGACCACATAGTTTGATAATAAAATAGAAGCGACCTCAATCTCATCGATATTTAAACATTATGAAAAAGCTTCATTCATAAATATCACAAATTGACAATTATTTTTTTCAGTTATGTGCACGTTCATTCAAACATGATAAATAAAATACTAGCCGCGGGTAGTAAACCGGCGGTTGAAAAAGTATACACCCCATAGAAGCTTACTCACAAAAAGCGAGTAGCCTACGTACCTGCTAATAAAAATCTTAACCTCAAGAATACCAACTAATTAATTAAAAATATAATATATTACAATATCCATTATTTCTAATCATGCAAATGGTCAATAGAGTTTTTATAACAGTATCCAGATACACGGTACTATTGAATGAATTAAATAATTCAACATCTTTATCTAAATAACATCTAATACATATGGCAAGACAAAAGAATTATTTTCCACTTGACCCACTTTATTCACAAATTTGGTTGGTGCCCGAAATAGATAGTTACACTGGAGTATGCTAATTACAAAACCATGATTGATTTAAAATATTTTTTTCTCAGAACGACATATTCCGAGCACCGAGATCAGAATAAGTTTTTTCCCGTATGATAGCTAATCAAGAGAAAAATGATACAGACAGTGTTAATACTCTAAGCATTTGTTTGTTTTCTACTTGCCTTTTCTACGCTACTCGATGAAGAAATCACATGTGTTGAATGAATGTGATGAAAAGGGTGGAGATGAAAATGTTGGAGATGGGAAATGAAATTTAATATGAATGACGATTCAGCCGGTAACTGTCTAATTGAGAATTTTTCTTCATTGAATGTTTCTAATACACAAATTTGTTTATTAAAATTTCAGGACACGTGTGTATTTTCACACCTATACGTCACAATATGTATTTAAACCTAAGCAAGAGTATTATTACACCGCATAAGGGAAAATGTGAATTCACTACAGCAATTGTAAATTATTAATATTAAATAGTTTTCGATGAAGCGGGCCGCCACATATTTTATAAGAAGTGTAAATCGCATCACATCAGTGCATTCAAAGAATGAAACAAAATTATGTGACGTCAGCCGCATTGAAAATAATTTAAATTTCATATTATTAGTTTCAGCGAACACAAATCAATTATCAAATAGGTCGCGGCATCAAAACAAGTATTAGAATGCATCGGATGCGACAACAATAGTAATGAAGTTGGGACGTAGCCGTACCGCAAAGAAGCAAGAGACCCATCCGCGCAGAGTCATCGGCAGAACGTTGTCGAGCACGTCGACGTCTTTGCTGAATCGGTTGAGGATGCGGCCGACCGGAGTGATGTCGAAGAATTCGGTGGTGGGCGCACGCAGAATGGACGTCAGCATGTGCACGTGCAAGATGGCCGACGCATCCAGAGTTCCCACGTACAGCGCCAGAGACGACAGCGACACCGTCAAGACTGTCACATGTTTTCACTTTAGTCTTTCAGTAAAGTGCACATCAAACATAACCTTTTGAAACGGAATCCAAAGCCGCAGGGGACGACTTCACAATGTATAAAGGTAACATAATGAAAGCCAGTAAGACACCTCACCCCTTCTATTATGTTTCGCAAGCGACAAAATCTGGATAACTTTCCCAGATAAATATCGCATCAAATGCAATATAACTTGATTACAAACAGATATAGTGAAATGTGTCAATTCTTAAGTGAGAACGCTTTTTTGATGAATGAAATAAGCTTGATAATATTTTTTTACCCTTACAATCCTTAAGACAAAGGTTTGCCACAAATTCTGTAATGTTTTTTTTTTACTGACTATGCAAACTGATGTATAGAAGTAATTTAAAAAGTATTTTATTTTCCTGCCAAAATATACTTATTTAAAGAAAATCGTACTTATTCAGAACCATTGTAAAAATGCTTGGCTTATTTTAGATGATAAGCTGTAATATTTGTAAAGTTGTTTTTTTGCCAAGCTGGGCTTAAAATTGACATTATGATTCTGCAGAAAACATCATTATACAAAGGTATGTGAATATACATACTATAGAAATCTAGCGTAGTCTATTGTTTGTTATAATTTAGGGTTTCAACATAAAACCAATAGTGGTTTTTTTTCTAAACATATGAAGGGTTTTTCAATTATTACATTCTGATGTAAGAATTAGAAACTAGTGCGGACTCTGGCTTTTGCCAAAGGAAGATATATTTCAGATAGGCTTAATATTTTTTTTTATATACAAGCGCTAGTCATACCAGGCTGTCATTTTAAGCTCAAGACGGAATGGTTGGACTTGGTCGAAATATGTTTTTATAGCAGATGTGAAAGTAAGTTAATGAAATATTACTAGCATTATTATGCTGATATTTTGTAAATATATGTATTATAGAAGAGATATATATTTTTAAGAGGCCAATAACCCAAAACGGATAGATTTTTTCACCATCTACATTATGTATTATGAAAGAAGAGAATTGCTTGACTGAAATTATGTTCACATGGGAACATATTATTCCGAAATTGAATATGTGACGTGATTTTTCTAACAGTATGAATTTAATTTTACCCAAGACTGATAATTCAGTTTACATTTTAACAAAAGGAGTTTCTTTAAAGGATATGGTGTTTAATATTGCTACTTACAAGCTAGTATTTAAACTGTAACAGAAATAACTATTAAAGAATTAAGTACTTATTAAATATGTTGTTTCTTAGAGTAAATATGAACACATCTTATGTTGTTGTAGCACTAAACTATGTATCTTTGGCAGTGAAAATTGTACTACATATGTTGTTTTATAAACGTGGTAATAAGAGAAAATTATTAAAATTTATTTATTAGTTTAATTAAACATCAATAATTTTGATTTCATTTCTCTTTGACAAAAATATCATTGTGTATTTCGTGTTGGCGAATGTTAAATTAAAAATAATCATCATTTCAAACAGAGTAGAAATAATAATCGAGACTCCCAAGCTGAAACGTAGATTTAATTTTAAATTTAATGATGAAAAAATCAACTGCACAAGATTTTTAATGATATATGAATTGAAAGTTACATTCTATTTAAAATTTGGCGATTGTACGCACTGGCGCCTAGCAGTTTTGCGGCAGGCCACCGATGCTAACTACAATTTTTATTTTATATGAAAAACGTATATGCATTGAAAATCGGCCGTTTCAAACTAGCGGCAGACAGCTGCCAGTGCTTGCAGGCGCTTAGCTATAGTCACAGATTCATTGTTTTGTAAAAAATGACAAGGAAACCAAACCTTTAAAACATTCACTTGGAAAACTAGTCAAGAACGATTCTTAAGCGAAGCAAGTCATTGGAAATACATCAAGTAGCGAAAATGACGTGTGGCCAACTATTGGGAGAATAATATTTATTAGACATCTTGAACTGATAGCTTTATATTTTCATAATATGTGAAGAATTATAAACATGATGAAGTCAAGATACAAGACTTAATTCGTTAAATCTGACAGTGTAGTCATTTGTAATTCGATTTTCCGGATAATTAGTCTAGCTGTTTTTTTCTAACATTTACCACATATCAATGTGACTTTTACATATTGATTAAAATAAGTCTCATATATTCAATTGTTAAAATTGGTATTGATCAATTAAAAAATAATCTAGAGAATTTATTGAATAAATCAAATTTCGTGCGATTCCAAAGTGACAGTTCAAGAACTGGGTAACAGACTTAAATAAAGAAACAGAACATCAAAGTGATATTGACACAATAAGAATTGAAGGAACATTACGTTGTTAAAAACTTATGGCAAAATGGTAACTGCAGAAAATTGAAACAAAACAATTTAAATTTCAGCAAAATTAATAAGAAAAAAAAGATACTTCTGGCAGGGCTAATCTCAAATTGATTAAGACACTATTTATGGTGGGTCTCTACTACTCGACTTGATTATTGTATTTAGTTTATACAGTTGGTATAACTTGAATGTAATAATTGTGGTTATATTCACTAAGGTTTTGAAAACTCTTTGATGTCCATTCGCTATATGTATAAGAGCAAATGTAATGAGATAAATATGCTTTACATCATGCTACTCGATGAGCTTGCGTTAATTTTGACAGTTTGTTTCAATATAACCATATTTCTAACACACTTTTTGAATGGTCAAATAAATCAACAAAAGATCGACTATAACAGTGAACATGTTAACCATAATTATTACAGTTTAGTTATACCAGCCGTATGAAACAAATGCAAAAACCATGTTGAGTGCCTAGATCTTAATAAATTTGAGAATAACCCCATGGAATACAATACTTGGAATTCTACATGTTGACGAATTAATTTGAGAATATATTATAGAATAATTTTATTATCGAAAGACGATAGTTTTTTAGGAGGGTATAGGTGTGAAAAAATATAATACAATATTACAAGGACGAGTAAGATGAACAAATACAAATTATTTTCATATATTTCATATTGAAGCATTGTGAATAATGTATAGAAAACGAAAATATAGGCGTGAAAATACACATTTTGATAATTTGTAAATCCACAACCCCTGGCATGTTTCACCAATCTCGAAAGGCATTTTTTAAAAATTTAAGAGTCGTTAGGCGTATGATAATTAAGCACGAAAGCAACTTTCACCAAGCAGAGAATGAATAAGATTATTTTCATATGAAAACGTAGATGGTAAACGATGAAATATTCCATCATCGGAATACTTTGATATTTCACAGTTTTAAAAATAAATGATGGTCAGATGATATGTGTAGAGGCCCCATGATGAATTGATCATATTCGACATGTATACAAATTGACAATCACAAAATACAATACAGAATTCGATTCAAGTATTACCCTTAATCAATTATTAATAATAATTGCAACATATATTCAAAAATATTCCAAGATGACAAAACAATAACAGCTAAATAAAATTGAAATATACTCATAAAAAAAAAAGTTAAAAAAATGAATATAAATTATTCAGGGAACAATATGACACAGCTTGACGATAAAATTTTCATTATCTTTTAAGAGATGCAAAATTTTCATTGTATTAAATAATTCGGTAAAAATGACAAGATCATTGAATAAAAGATGATAATAATGAAATACCTTGTCCAGCTCCCATCGCACCGTAAACACCCAAATATAAATCACGCTTTTGTGGATCTGTTGTGCCATTCGCTGTCTGAAATTTATTTCAGATAATATTAAACATGTATTTGTAAAACAAGCACTCTAATTTTCTAAAATATTAATCATAGTACACTTACCACCATATCTGGATCAGCTGACCACACAGACAGCCAAACATTAGAACCAATAGAGAAGGCTTGGAATATCAAGTTCATTATGATAGTGCCAACGGAAAGGAAGATGCCAATACTTCGCAGATAGTGGGAATACACACGCCATTTTACCTATAACAGACAATAATGCATATTACACGGAACTCTCACCCATTCACAATTAACAACTAAAATTGTGAGGAAACTGTGAATCCGTAAAACCTAACAGAAATGTATAATCGAAGAAGCCAGTAAATATAATTTAACTTATTAAACTCAGAGCTGAAAACTCGTCTAATGTGTTTTTCACTATATACGTCTTATCTGCCTCCAACAAATTTGTAAACATCTACAGCTGAATGTGCTATGAAATAATATTGCCAGACTTTAAAATATTCTAAAACTCAAAATTTTGATTCGGTATTTTATCGATGCATTCATACGTACGTCACTGCTGAATCATTTGTTTCAGTTTGAATATTTATTTAGAAAGCAGTAAAGAAAATTATTTTATTGATAACACTGACGAATAAATATCAAATTGTGTTCACTATCGTTGGGAATTGTCCACAACCGTCAAAAAGTACAAGTTTTCAGGAGACACATAGATGTGCTTTGTTCTAATACTATCGCTTTCTATTACTATAAAATATCACTGGAATGGTTTTGTCCTTAAAATCTGTGATGAATTTAATATGGCACGAAGCAAAGATGTTTCCATCCATGCCACTCTATCCTTCATGCCAAAAATAGCACATGGCCGTATTATTCGCAAACGTATTAGATTAAATAAAACATAAAGAAAATATATAATCTACCAAAACACCAAGTAAAGACGTGATTGCATTTAAAAATCCAAGAAAAAAGTTTTACTATTTTACTAGTTGGCTCACTTCACCTCTCGAGGGCTCAAAAATCGATTGAAAAATCACAGGTAAAAAATAATTAATTAATTAAAAAAAATAATAATAACGATGTAATAGCAAGTGAAATAGCAGTGGTCAAATAAAGTAAGGAAAACTTACACTTCCGGTTTCAGTCTTTTCTACCTCAATGAGCTTATTTTCAGCAGCTTTGGGAGGAGGAGTGAAAGTATCAGGAGTCTTTTCCGGAGTGCGTTTTCTTACACTGCTACTGCGTTCAGCTAAAATAATGTTAAAAATAGGTTGAGTCACATTTGAAATAAAATTAAAATTCACAACTTTTTTTTATATTCAGAATGAATTTCCACAAATTACAAGAGAGCATTCAAAGATTTGATTTCAATCTCATAATTGTTAGATAGCAAAAAGTAATTGGAACTGTCCATTAAAAATAGCCAACGTAAAAATAAGCAAAAAAGCGACTTGGACTGGTTAAAAATATCATAAATAATCAAAAAACATATTTTTTAAGTAATAACCAATCAAATGAATCATATTTGTGCAGTATATATTTGAAATATTTAGCTGACAGCATCTGAATCATTTTTTTTTAATTTGCAACATAAAAGCTGTGTATTTTCTTGAATATGACTACGTGAATATTATATCAAATTATTTTATATTACAATGAAAACCACTAGACGTAACATAGATTATAAAACAAAATAATTTCTTTGAGCTAGGAGGGTTAATTCTTTCGGTCTCTCGAAAATTGGTAAATCAAGAATCCACTGTGCTCCATTGTTATCAGTTGAATGCAGTTTGGATTGGTTATTAAAATTAGTCTTACAACCAATGTTCCCTCTAAGGCAAGAGGTTAGCTGCGCGGACCGATCAAATATGAATTGACCAACTGTCTTGTAGTGCGCGCCAACCCGGAATGAGTGCGCGGGGGCTTCCCAACTGCTGTGCGGCTGCGCACGCGCGCAGCTTAGAGGGAACGTTGCTTACAACTTACTGCTGGGTGATTTGTTGTCTGACATTGTTTCCGATGCACTCTCTGACAGTGAACGAGCTCTCTGAAGTTTGTTTAAGAATTCCATACTGCCGAGACTGTGCTCCAGCTGTTGCTTAATCTCAATCAATTCTGAAAACAAAACAGACAAATACTGAGCGAGTGATACAGTAGACTCCCGCTTAGAGAAGTTTAAAAAATGGTGTATTTTCAACATAATCTAACTTGAGTAAGAATTATTTTTGACAAATATAAGTTGGTCAAAGGGGTGCTGTATTATTTGCCTAGGCAAATCTATATCATTGTTTTTAATGAGTCATATTATGATACATCAGGGTTAGTTAGCGCAAACAGATCAAAGCTGTCACTGCTGTAAGGATTTCAGCAGACTTGCCCTCTGATTTTATGATTTATTTTTCCCCATCCATCCCAGTTGAATGGGAGCCTTACAAAATTGAATGTATTTTCCATTTACAATAAAGCCATATCACTGTTTCTATTTTACCTGGTTTTTCTTCAGTTATTTCATCAATATGCTGCATTAAGAAATCGGCGAAGGCTCCTTTTTTGGCAAGGAGCTGTTTATATGTTCCGAATTCAGACACTTCTCCGTTTTTCAAAACGATAATGTGGTCTACTTTTGGTAAATAAGTGATACCGTGAGTGACGAGAATACGTGTTTTGGATTTCAAAAGGCCAGTCGGGCCGATGACATTTTCAAATATGTGCTTGCCGACGTGGGAATCGACAGCGCTCAGAGGATCGTCCAAGAAATAAATATCACTGTCAAAGTAAACTGCGCGGGCGAGAGAAACTCTTTGTTTTTGACCGCCGGAAAGATTTATTCCTGAAATGAGAAAAATGAATCATTCGTATTTCTATTTTTATGATGGTATAGCTAAACTTTTATAATTTTTGACTATATTCAGCAGCAATATCTCAGTTACAAAAATATTCATGTACTAGCCGGGAATACACATTTTCCTTCGACTAGCTTGCAACTTCAGGTCTGTTTCATTTTAGAACATTTAATTGCGACTTTACTGTTTGTATTTCTTGAAATTTATGTCTGAAATATAAAAAAATTAAGTAGATTGAGGTCCATAAAAGTTACTTTTCCAGCATTGATGATGGATAAAACAAAAACCTTTAAAATTATAATATCAAAAGAATTTGGTAGAAGCATTAAAAGAAAAAATTAAAAATTAGGGTTTCACTCCATTCCACACTTTTCACTTCATTCAACACAGGGTTCCATCTCAAAGGGATTATTTTTGTATTACTTTCGACCCAGATTAACAAAGAAGATGCAGAAATCTTTTCAAAAATTATTTTGTAAAAATTACCTTTCTCTCCGATTTCAGTTTGATCTCCTCCTGGTAACATGTCCAAATCAGGTCTCAGAGCGCAACTGTCAACAATTGTATCGTAGTTCTTTTGATCAAGTGTTTTGCCAAACAGTATGTTGTCCTGAAGAGTGCAATTTTGTATCCAAGCCTGCTGAGAGACGTAAGAGATTGTGCCGTGAGTGTTCACTCGGCCGGACAACTTATCCATCTCCCCGAGGAAGGCGGAAAGCAAAGAACTCTTTCCGGAGCCGACGCTTCCTACCACGGCTACCAGAGAGCCGGCCTGGATGCTGATGTTGATATTGGTCAGAACGGGTTCATCGGAGCCCCATGAAAATCTGCCATTCTCAATGAGAAGTGGATCAACTGGAATTAAGTATAAGTTAAATGAATGTTATGGTTAATGCTTGCGCCTGTAAAATTTATTTATGAGTGGTGTAGCCAATTGCCACAGGTAACCGAGGAATATGAGGTTAAGAAAATTGTTTGAAGTTAAAAAGTGATTATAATAACATAACTTAACCAATATATCAACTAGGTAACTGACAAAATATGTTTGTAATGAACGAAGATTTACGATATTTCGAGAAAATGATAGATACTGTATTTAAATGTAATCTATGACTGTTAAAAGGTTTGGATGCTCTCTGATGAGGGAGAATAGATAGCATGTTTTTCTTAATTAATATGTAACAGAAAATACCTTCTGAAGTGTCGTGCTCTGTGCTGTCAGGATCTAATTCTTCGGCATTCATAAATTTATTGATTCTTTTAACAGACACACCAGTCTGAAAAAATATAATTCAATAAGAAAATGCTTCTTTGATTTTATTGAAAAAAAGAAAGATAAATTGTTGCGAATTACATAAAGTAGGAAAATAACTAAAATGATTATTTATATATTCATAGTTTTGATTGAAAATTTGAAATATTATATGAAATAATTTACCTCACCTTTAGATAATTTATCTACGATATATTGTCACTGTTCTGACAGAAGTTGGTAAGTAACAGATTGATGGTTCTGAGCAGTGGCGGCCGGTCAATGTGGCATTCGATCAATGCACCCCTTGTATATGCAGGGGCGGTTATATTTCATGAAATAATATTCAAACATAACATTTATACCATTCACTCATTTTAAATTTTTCATGTATTTATTGTCTATAATAAATATTTTAGAAAAAAATATTTTATTTAATTTAAATTTTTTTTTTATTATTGAATTTAAAATGAGGGAATGGTATAAATGTTATTTCATGAAATATATCCGCCCCTGCAAATACAAGGCGTGCATTGATCAAATGCCACATTGACCGGCTGCTACTGGTTCTGAGTAAACAGCTAATAAAAATTGTCAGCTTTTAGTATAGAGCATAGGTTCCCAACCTTTTTCGAGTAGCGACACCTTTTTATAAAAGCCATGTGCCCCGCGGCCCCGATGCAATTGAAAAAGGCATTTTTTTCAATAAAGTAATTTTAGTTGACTGTAGTTTTAGTTTTGTTGTTCAAATCCAAAATCAAAAAAAGTTGGAGACCCATAGGTTGGGAACCCGTGGTATAGAGCCTCTAGCATTGATATTTTATGTTATATAGATAATTATAATAACAAACTGTAGATGTATTAATGCTGATCTAATACAAATAAGAGTTTAAAATTAATTTACAGATACAATTACCTGCCTTTAAACCGGTATTAATCCTCCAGAGATGAGAGCTTTTTTCCGATAAAAAAAATATTTTCTAAGCCATATTGAAGTCACGACTCATACGAAGTCATAACTTTTATTCATATCCAAAATTAAAAAAAAAAACTAGCTAAACGTGATTTTTTTTTAAATATTTACAATTTGACCTCTTTAGATCAACATAATTTCAATTCAAATATATTAGCAAAATAACTGTAAATAATTTGATGTTTTTATAAAAAAAATAACTAACAGTTTCAAAAAGGAAATTAAAAAAAACAGAAATTCAAAAAATCACATGTGCTTTTGGAGGCCGTTTCTGTCCCCACGGCTGATAACTAACTGTAGTCTGTACCCTTCTTAACCAAATATGAGCGAAAGCAACGATATTCAGGTAGAAAAAGGATAGTGGGATCAATAGACAACGGTGTTTACTGTGACCATATGGTGACGCTCGTCCTTGGACGGTTAATAATAATATTCTACAGATAAATTCTAGTAAAGTACTTAACTCATTTGTTTCAGTTTTTTACTTACCAACTTCTGCCAGAAAGGTGACGATATATATAAAATAAGTATTTCTAGACATATATAAAAGACGAAAGTAAAATTATTTTTACCGTTAAAATATCACATGACGGTACTTATTTTTACACAGAGGAATATCTGCTCACATCAAAACTAAAACATTGCTTCAAATTTTAACCAATCATGAATAAAGTAATGTAATACATTAACAAATATTGAACTAGATCACAAATGGGTTATGTTGATTTGAACTAAAAAAAATTATACCCCAAATCTGATTCACCGTTATAACTAATAAAGAAATGTTGCATCAAGCACTCAAATTATGAACAATTAACAAGAAATATTATTGTAGCAACTACTCGCTAGGTGTTCAAGTGAAATGTTAAAAAAGGCATGTCTAAAGAGAGTGGCAGAATTTTGTGACTTACCTGTACGACATTAGATATCATCATAGGCAGCATAGAGAGAGGAAACCGTAGAATGTTGAACAATGAAAGAGAGACGAAAGCCGTCTTGGAGTCCAGAACATTTGTGGGGTCGGATAACACAAATGTTGCAAATGTTACCAGCGACACCTGAGTACCATAGATCAATTTTGCATAGTGAGAGATCAGCGAAAGAAATGAATGAATCATAAACATGTATCGAAGTAACCTTCACCGTTCAATCTCGAATGATGTGAAGGATGTTTGCAATGAATAAAATGCAAAAAATTGTGGAACCGAGTGGAAAACACACTATCTCAAACGGCATCTTGTCATTTCTAATTTGAAATTACATTGATTTTTCTTTTAGTAATTTTTTATAGAAGCTGACAAAATGATTTTTTAAGATAATCAACATACATGATAATGTTGCGTTTATTGATTATATTTCTTAATTTAATCTTTGACGCGTCAAGTTATGTATCCACCGAGTACCGAAACTCTTGCATTTAGATATTTATAGCAAATGTAAAAAGAATAATTAAAAAGGTAAGTGGGTCGCTCTCTGTATTCGAGGATACGTCGGCTGTTTAGACGTACCTATTAGTAAAGAGGCGGCCGTGTTAGTTTGGCTGAAAGAAGTTGTAGAGCAGTGGCTACCGCAAGGCCAGATTAAAATCATTTGTAATAAAATACCTCTGCACAGAAAACAATCAAAATTGGCAGCAAATTGAGAGGCATGTACATAACGTTGAACAGAGTGAGCGAGACGAAAGCTTTCTGCGGAGTCAGCACGTTCTTCTCATCAGCAAATACGTACGTGATAAATGTCAAAATGGTTACCTTTTAAGGGATGTCATCAGTCAAAAAATCTTTTTAAATAACAAAGGCATAACAAATTCTCACTTAATGAGCCTGGCTAAAAAATATATATAAATACGAGTAAAATATAAACATGTAATTGTTATATTGAGTTGTTTATATTGAAATGTTTTTTTTTCAAGCACTTAAAAATTTCAACATATCTGACTGAAGATATTGCCAGAAAAATCAGGATACATTTCCCCAGATAATTTTGATTGTAACAAGTGATTTTCATTACTTTATAAAAAGGTTTACTCTGTTCAATATTAAGAGTTTACACTTATCTTCTGATGAACAAAGATAAAAAAAAAAACAAATCAATAAAATGTAATTAATTTCAGTGGTAATTGGGGTGGCGAGGTATGATAAGGATGTTGAAAAACTATATTGTTTCATCATGATTCTTTCATCAGCCTTCCTGTTGCATGTAATGCGACACTATAAAATAATCATATCAACAAAATCAATTAAAAAACATTTCAAGCCATAGCTAAAATTGTTTTTGAATATGTATCATTTTAATAAATTTTAAGTAGTTTGAATTACTCACCAAAAATGGAGCGCAAGACCAGATGAATGAAGTGGCAGCATTTAAATATGCAGACTGTTTCAAAACATGGATTTCTTTATCTCTAATTCTCAATATTTGATCTTCAAAACTGGGCTCCCATGCATACAATTTAAGAACCTGAAAACAAAGTAAGAAATCTAATATATTATATATAAAGTGGAAAAAATATGTAATGAAACTTGAATTTAAAACAATCAAGCAGAAAAAACGTAACAATATATCGTCCTTTCGTAACTAGATTTTTTTCATTTAACTATGTCTGTTTAATACGTGGAGAATATTGTCGTAAATTTTCTAAAAACACGTGTCTCAACTTTTGTCAGTTTTGAGTATTTTGATGTAATGAATTCAGAATTTCAATAAGACACATTCCTTTAATTTGTATACTATATTTAACCTAATAAAAAAACGGCTATGTCATATTCAGCATGAAGGAGAAGGTGGCATGGATGGAAACGTCTTTGCTTTCTTCCTTATTAACTTCCTTAAAGATGTTGAGGACAAATCAATTCCAGTGGTGTTTTATAGCGATAGAAAGCCATAGCAGTAGTGGTAGAGTAAAGTACATTTATGTGTCTCCTAAAAACTTGTACTTTTAGAGATATGAGGTTGTAGAAAATTACCAACGATATGGAATCCTAACCGAGCTTATCTCAACAAAGTTTTTCTACGAGAACTGCTTGTTACGCAGTTGTTCAACCTCTTTTTTTGAAGAGAGTAAAGGTGGGTAGTAGGATTTGGACCCATAAGCATCGCATCGAAGCAAACAATGGCTTGGTTTTTATTGTGTAGTACAGTAAAAGTCCGTTAATTCAAAATTCAAGGGACCGGATTTCCCAAAAAATCCGAATTACGAATTACGCGATCACAAAAAAAGAAAAAATGCGGCAAATGCCGAATTCTTGGAACATCGTGGCCATTTTTTCGTTCTGTCAAAATCAAAATTATAGTCAAGTTTTGATATAATAACAATAGAATTCGAATTACGAATTATGCGATCACAAAAAAAAAAACTCGGCAATTGCCCTTCGGCTTGAAATGCAACCATTTCTTCGTTCTGTCAAAATAAAAATTATGTATTTCGGCAATATTACGATAATAGAACATATTCAATTATTTTATCTCATATGAATAAAAAACACTATACATATTCAATGTATTTGTCCGGGCACGTGCTATAAAATAGAATGACGTCACTTACAAACAGTGTACCATTCAAAGTTTTAGTAAATACCTAATATATAGATGTCTCTCTTGCACTAATGTGCGTTCAAAACAAAAACGGATTTTTTCTCATGTAATACTTTATATTGATGTCTACCTTACACTAACGGGTTTGTTGTGAAGACACAACAGGGCCACACAGTCCTTGGTACATTCCAAAGATGGTAGAATAACTGTCAAATAAAAAATGCATAAGGTGCACATTTGCTTGGCAAGTTCGTATTCGACGTAGCCTTGAGATTTTTTTTTGTGTTTTCCGTCCCTACTTTCTTATTACCATCTGTTTACCACATTAGTGTGACAAAAGCCTCAACAAAATTTTTGAATTATTAGAAATCGTAAGTACATTTCGACGAAAAACATTACGAATTACGAAACATGCGATATTTTGAATTATCGGTAGAATTTACTTTGAAAAGTCAATTTTGGGACAGAGAAATTACGAAAATTACGAAACTTTCGAATTACGAATTATTGTTGTTTGAATTAACGGACTTTTACTGTAATAATAACAAACCATTTTTTTAAAATGTTTCTTTGTCATGATGCTGAGAGGCTTTCGGTGTATATTTTTGTCTGGAAATGACGAGATTGAATCAGTATAAAAAAATATTTTTAGAATTAATCTAAAATTGTGAAATGAATACTTAATAGATTCGTTCACTATAAAATAATGAGTTATTGCATCACTCTCTACATAAAATTGAGAATAATCAACTTTTGCAAAATATAAAGCATAAAAACTATTTCATTTTACTGCAACCAGAGATAACATAATATTTTACTTTGATATGAAAAATAGGAGTCCTCCAGTACTGTTCTGTGATTATTCATGAAATACATAAATTCTTTCAATCAAAAACAATGTAAAATTTGCTTCTCACCCTAAGAGACTTATTCTATACATTATTAAAATCTGTGTAATTCTGTGTGTTTATCTCTATTTAGCTAAGGAAAATCACGACAAATAAGATTATTGCTCTATACCAGCGGTCACCAAACTAAGCCCGCGGGCCCGCCCCTCCAAAGATTTCAATACAGCCCCCGATTTTTCATATATAAATATTTAACATTTAAAAAATATTGATTTTTTGAAAATCCTTATAGGATTCCAATTTTGTCCGGCCCTGCAACTTTTTTGAAAAAACAATACGGTCTGTTTCTTGAAAAGTTTGGTGACCTCTGCTCTATACCTTTATTCCGCTAAGAACTTCGTTCATGAGTTTCACTCTTTCATCCTTGTTCTTCATCTGACGAATTTGAAGGATCTTTACACGGTTAGCGATAAAACCGTTAATGGGGATAAGTATAATCATAACAGCCAGACCGGCTAACACTGAAGGTCCCAGAATGTTCCACAAGAAGTACAGCGCGAGTGCGATTTGAAGAGGGGCAGACCATATCATATTGATGTAGGCAGTCAGATCCATGAACCTAGAAAAATATATTTAGAGTTCCAATCATTACACGTGTATATAACTACGAACATAGGTAACTGAGATTTCAATCATTCTTTTACCACTTACTAGAGGTCTGCAAGGACAGAAATTTTACAAAATTACCCGGCCGAGCCCGAAAGACTCAGACCCGGCCCCGAGTCTAATACCACACTTGTTACCCGAACCCGACCCGGAGCCCAGATGTATATTCCTCACCCCGAAAAAAACCCATTTTTATAAATTTACAAAAATATATGCTCTATAGCAGTGCTCCACAACCTTTTCTCACCTACGACACACCAAAATTCTTCCTAGAATTCCGCGGCACACCAAAAGCATAAACATATAGGTATTAAATTGATACACAATTTTTCGTTTTTAATTTGAAAAGTATACATACATAAAACTATAATATATTTACTTTTATGCAATCTTAATAATTGTTATAAAATAATAACTAATTAACGTGATACCTGTGTTTGTTTTAATGAACACAGAGGTTTTAATAATAATTCAATTAAAATAATTTTTCATTATGTATTTGACCGCGGCACACCTGTATCCGGCTCACGGCACACCGGTTGCGGAGCACTGCTCTATAGAACTGGTAATAATTAAAATTAAAACAAATTAATGAAATCATTGTTTCAGATTCAAGATTTCAAAGCGTCAACTGGGTCACAATTTTATGGGTCTCTAAGCTTCGTTGTCCTGAAATATATATATATGCGATGGCGCCATACGTATGAATATCTTTCAAAACAATAGCTTCTATTGTTTTGAAAGATATTCATAACAGCGTGAAACCGATTACTAGGCTATTAACTTTTCGTTACGAATAATATTGCCGCATGGCTGACTTTAGTTTGAAATAGTTTTATGAAGAAATAAATTCCTTACCCGGACCGAACCCGAATCTCAATTGCTGACCCGGCCCTCTACCACTTTGGTACAGGGGCACGGACCGATCAGTTAAAGACCACTGTTTCTAACTTTATTTTTGTAACCATTCCGATCTCTCTATGAAGCACATGGACTACTAATGGAGCTTATCCCAACGGATATTATTTTACGATAACGACTTTTTATTTAAAAACAAATTCTTAGATAATAACGATGGTAGGGTGGGGTTAGAGTAGTGAGCTAATAGCTCCTGCTATGGTTACTGCGTTTTTAGGATTGGATGGACGAAAGGAAATTTGTATACACACCTTCAAACTCAAATCCATAAAAGAAACATCTCACAATTTTTTTAATTTTCATTCTCTATGCTGAAAGCTTATATTACTATTGTATATCTACTTATTTTTAGTTAATATAATAATACTCATGATGCATTGCATTTTAGTGAAATGTCAACATATATAAATAGAGTGAATTAGATTACCTTTGTGCGTCCACCGACATAAGATTGACGATTTCTCCGACAGTAGATTCTTTTCGTGAGGAGTTAGATAATTTCAAAGCTTTTCTGTAAATGGCACTTATTAAAGCTGTCCTGATTCGGAGGCCAACTATGAACATCCGGTGGAAATACTGAGCCAGGACTAGAGTTTGAATGACAGCTGTCAGAAAGAGAAGAATCACGTACATGTATCCTTTCCACACATCTTCATCGCCCTCGACAAATGTTATTAACCAGCTGAACAAGAAAATGAATGTTAATGGACATCGTTATAATAAAACAGTCGTAAATCAGATGGAATTTCAGGGTTGAACCAAATTCAGAGTTTATTGTCTTATTTTTTTGGAAAAAAAATTATTTAAGAAAAATAGTTATGCAAAGTAAATAAATAAAGAAGCAATAGATTTTTTGTGTCTTATAGAATATTGATAGTTACTGTAAATTTAGATATTTTATAAAAAAATCTGATGCGATGATATTGACAGAAAAAGAAATTAATAAAAAATTACTCCACAATTTTTGCTTATACATTATACAACGTTTAAAAAAATACTAAAAAATAAAAAAATTCGCAACCTCAAAATCTGCGGAGACAGAAATGTCATAACATCTTGGGTTAACTTCAAAAATGATCCAAGCAAAAATGTAGGCCCAAAAGCTTTACAGAGAGCGGGTAAAATCGACGCTTGATTTTTGAGTTTTGCATTACCAAAGTCTACACTGCCTGATGCTTTTCTGAAAGATGCCTTTGCCGTTTGTTTTCTGAAATTCATTAAATTATAGTGAAAAGATAATCAATTTTAATTGTCAACAAGTGTGGTAAATAGTAGCAAAATATTTTTACTTGGCACTTTTCTTCAGTGATTGATTCCAATATTTATCAAAGAGCGGTACCACTTCAATCGACCGGTCTTCAGCGTTCATTGTCCACAGGTCGTCAACAACGAGAGGTCTTCTGAAGCCCACCCACGATAGAGAGTCGAACCAGGCATATAGGATTCGAGATAAGAAACTGCTGTGATACTCAGGACAAGGATTCTGAAGAAAAAATAAACTGAATGTTTATACTCTATTGCTATGAATAGTCGATTTCAATTGACTGGTTAAATCTCAATTAAGATGTTTAGAATTAATGGAAAAATGCATGAAGAATTTTTGCTTCCTCATACCTTTATAAAAAAATACGAAAATGCTAAAAAAAAAAAATATAATATGATATTGAATGATATATTTCTTTTGGAGAATTTCATTTAAATAACTTTAAAAAAAGTATAAACATTTTTATAAGATTCGAGAATAAAAGTACGATCATCATGAAACATGTGAATTAAAAATAGCTCCCAGCCTCAAAGACGTTGGGTATCCTTGCCTAAGAGCAGGGGTCACCAAAATCTTCGATAAACGGACCGGAGTGTTTTTTCAAAAATCGAAAAGACGTCAAATATTCTCGATGGAATCAATCAATATTTCTTACATGAAAATATTTTCATATTAAAAATCAGGGGTCGGATTGAAATCTTTGGAGGATTCAGGCCGCGGGCTGTAGTTTGATGACCACTGCCTTAGAGTATTCAAACATACATTATCAGCATACTGGCTACGACTGATACCTTTCGACAATTCTAATCATATAATATGAACAGTAGGTATGATACATTTAAAACATAGGGAAGAAAAAAATAATTAGCACATGTCTTTTAAAACTGATGTCATTGATATAAAAAATGAATACCGTATTGACAACAGCTATCTTTAGACTACAATCAATAAAACCCCACTCAAAGCAAGAGTCATAATAAATTACAAAATCAAATCATAATGATAATTGGAATTAATTATCTTATAGGCATGTGACAGTGCCAACAGAATGCTGAATATTTCTCATTCTACAAAACAATGTCAATAGTTTTGTAAGATAACATGTAATTTTATAAAATATTCTAAAGGGCTCCTTTGATACAAAGATATACATTTGTGTACATCACATTTTAGTATAATAGTTTTCATTCACATAAATCATTTTTTCTACTGTTAACAACTAAAATAGGTTTATCCTCGATTTCACATTGAAATTTTCAATAATGTTGTGATATAAGGTTATTCAAAATAAAATTTCACTGAGATAACAATATAAAAATAATTATTTCTGCATACAAATATAAACAAGACATTGTATCGTTGTCGATTGTTATCTATAATGGAAGGTTTTATATGATAAAATTTATTATTTCAAAGACGTTGCGCCAAATGTTTTTTTGGCTTTTTACAATTTGAAAAATAATTTTTATGTAAATAATTTACATAAGTATTTCTTCAATGATCGAATTTAAAGTCATTTTGTGAACAAGTCATACATTGTTTTTGTCCAGTTTAGATTGTGTTATTATGCATTGTATATGTAGCTAATTGCACAATGTATCAAATATTTTTGATTTACTGAGATAAACTCAAAGAGAAAAGTTATGACAACACCCAAGCTCAAAACTATGGATGATAATGACTTTTCTGGGAAATTTTGTTAATTTTCACTAACCAGATTGCTTTCAAATGATGTTAAGGTTATGTTTGGTGAACAACTGAATGTAAAAAAATGTGCTACAAATAAAAAACTACTTTGTTAGAAATGATCAGTGGCGGCTCGTCCATATGCACTGCGGAACTGCAGCACCCCCAGGAAAATTGAAAAAAATGTAATATTATGTAAATAATATATGTACATAAATTGTTACCTTACATTGTAATTATAATATCAGAAATTGACGCACATACATACATATTGAGCAGTTTTCGATAGTAAAATACAATCCAAAGGTATTTTTTTTATTTTTAAACTACCGCAGCACCCCCAGATATTTGATCTACGAGCCGCGCCTGGAAATGATTGCGACACGTGTTTCGACTCTGAGAAGTATCTTCAGACTAACTGTCAAAAGGTTATTTATTAACAAGTTAAACATTGATTAAAATTCTAACTTAAGCCCCGGTGCAGCCCGTACCCCCACCAAACTCTTCCCATCCCCCAAGGATTGGAGGTAACACACTTTGGTAAACACTGCTCAATCAGATGAAAAATTACTTATATATGCGACAATCACGTACTTATGTCTAAAACTGAGATAGTGTGACAAGTATTATTATTGTCAAAGATGAGATATTGTTTCCTTAGATTTTTCAATTTCAAGATAACGAATCATCGTAATCTCCAATTATCAATTAAATAATGACTTAACAATAATCGTGTTAAATTCATAATGAGAAGAAACAACTCACCTTTTGTTGCGGATAGGCAGTTTCACTTGCAAGTTTATCAGCAAAGCAGTTCAAAAAGAATAAGACCAAGACCAACGGGAAAAAGATCATGAAACTGATGAAGGGGTATAAGTCGGCATCGGGATCTGTTCTGTCTATCTCTCTCGTAATTTCAGATCTGAATTGAGGAATGCTGCATACCGCCAGTAAAAACCAGAATAGAAAGAGTAGGCCGGACGTTTGCAGTCCATACTTTCTGTTGTAATACAGAAAAGTTCCGCACAAGCACTGAAAAACAAAACAATGTGTCTATGCTAAAAATCAGAAAAAAATACACAAGAATCATTGATCACATCTAAATTTTAAGAAATGTGTTTTTAAAAGGAAAAAATCAAGTACGATTAGCTCACCAATTATAGAGAAGTATATCATTTTAAGGTGAAATATATTGAATATTGAGTAATTAAATCTAAATAGTTCAGTTATCAAATTTCTAATTGCCTGTTCACGTAAATAATCGAGACCCATAAAATTGAATGAATTAGAAAACGTCATTATAATTATATCACTGATGATCTTAACAGTTTTCTTACATTATTGAGTTAAGATATAGTCTTGTTGCGTTATCACATTATTTCTGAAAACTAATTACCGACCAAAATATTGGTACAAGAAAAGAATAAGCTTTGAGTGAAATATTAACTAGTGATTAGATATAAAAATTAATGGAATCTGTCGGATTTTTTTTTAAATTAGTATCCCTGCAAAAAACATTCTAATCATGATATTTTGACTCTGTGATGTGGTTTTATAACATTTTTGTTAAAAAAGAGAATATTTGAGATATAAATTTGATCTCAAACTGATACCAAACTATTAGATAGACTTCCATGTTATTTTTTTTAAAAGGTTGGCCCATATTTCCGTGATTTTGCTGCGTCCGTGGATGACTTTGTAAACTTTTATTAGTTTTGAAAAGGCAAGGATTGTGAATTCAAATTATGCAGCAATGATGCAGGTAACATTCGCACAAATTTTCAGGGGATATTTATTTTCATTTCGGATATTTTGATTTGAAAGTAACAAAAAATAACTAGTTGTGTTCGACAATCAACAGTTAATGTTGCTAATTGAAAATAGTCCACAACAGACAGCACATGAAATAGTACTGAAAATAAATAAAATAAAAAGAAAGCGAGGGCACTTCAGTAGAAAATTAACAATGTTATCCCGAAGACGTCACACTTGACCTATTTTCACTGACACGAGTTATGGGTCAACCTATTATTAAGGTTATTGAATTTATTTTCTATATGCTAAAAATTTGGGTCAATAGAACAGAAAGAAAACATAAGAAAGAGTTATTTTTTAATATTTAAACGAAAATCAATACTCACGAAACTTAATATTTTGATGACAGGTGTGTAATATTCTACATCATACACAATTTCAGTCGACGACTTGTGGACCGCAACACCGAGGTCCACGACGGTCAACACTACCAGTAAAAATGTTGTAAATAATTTGCTAATACTAAGAAAATTCCATGGTATATTTCTGTCTTTGCTGTGTAGTATGTAGGATATTTCCATCAACGAGAACGTCCATAGGAATGCACACGGCGTCCAAACCAGGACCGTCTTTTCAAAGCACGGAGTGAGATACGGATTGCTTGTGTTCCACGTGAGGTTAGCATCCTGAAATAAGAAGAAAAATCTGTTCAGTCACAAATACATTTTAAGTGTTGGTCGACCATTTTCTTTTGAATGTACATCGATAAATGTCCATGGCAACATTGTTGGCCTCACGGATTCGGATCCCAGTACGAACAACATTTTTTCAATCGATTTACCAATTTCTCTTTGAAGGCATGGATGTTTGTGTTGTCTAGAAATTTCCTACCACCCTTCCAATCCTAAAATAGCGGGACGTAGCGAGAGCAATTAGCCGTCCACAAGTCCTGTACTAACCTTAACTTTTCTATACCTACACTCTTTGAAAAAAAAAGAGAGGTTAAGCAATTGAGTAACAAGCAGTTCTCGTAGAAAAATTATGTATTGAATTTTTGTTGTCAATTACGAACATTTATGAAACATTTGCGTTGGCATTGACTACGAACTAAGGCTAAATAGATTATTTTGTATAGCAAACAATAATAAGTAATGCAGAATAGTAAGTACTCATTATTTCATTGTATTTTCAATCATTATTCAAGGGATTTCAAAATTTCTGACAATTTGTGGATTTTTAATTTATTTTCAAACGTATCCAAAATCTATATAATTACTAGCTGACCCAACGAACTTCGTACCGCCTCAGAATCCATAGGTGTTGTGTTAACTTGATAACTTGAAACATGATGACTACCGACCCAACCGTCAGTTGTAAATTGTGCGGTGGCAAGCCAGGCAAATCCAATGAGTTTAAAAATTCAGTTGGATAGTTGGTTGCTTCGTCTTCGTTTGTTACACGGTCGATAGATTTGAAGGAATGTAGTGGACTAACGATTTGATTTTGAATTCTGAAGTTTAAATGATCCTCATCTTTGTTCTTTGCCGCAAGAATGCTCGTTCACTCAACCAATTGTGGTTTTCGTGATTAGATGTTAGGGAACATTTTGTTGATGAAGCCGTCCTTCGTTGAGGCGAAATTGCTAAAATTCGGCGGAAATGAAATCAATCCGTTCGATTCGTCAACAGGAACATGGTCGTTACCGACGATAGTCAGCAATTGCTTGGAGAAATCTTCGGCAGATGGATCGTTTAGCAATGCAACTCGCACGTTTGTCGTCAGCTTAAGTTTCTTCACATAGCGCCAGAGTCAATGATTTGAGGCAAGCATTTATTTCATCGGCAGCGGTCGATCTTGGAATGACTGTTAGTGTTTGGCGGAAATTGCCAGATACTAAAATCATCGCACCTCCAAAAGATCTTGAGTCATTGCACAGATCTTTCATAGTTCGATTGAGTGCTTCCAATGCGCATTTGTGCGCCATTATCCGTTCATCCCATCCAAAAATTTGGCCATTGCTGAGTGTTTTGCAATTTTGCATGTCGGTTTTTCAGTGGTTTGAAGATATAACGGCAATTTCAACGCTTAATAAGCCGTTCGGCATCCTTCTATCTATGTGGCCGCTATCTATTTCAGAAGAAGAAACTGCTACAGCAATTTTATATCTCGCACAAACAGTAGCCATAATCAATGACATGAGGAATGTCTTCCCAGCTCCACCGGGCGCATCGAGGAAAAATAAGCCACCATTTCCATCATCAATGTTTATTAAAAGGATGTATTGACCTCATCAAAAGTCCTTTGTGTTATATATTTAATCTCGTTATGAAATCGGGCATTTTCCCTGAAATATGGAAAATATCTAAGATTACACCAATTTTTAAGAATGGCGCAGAATCATCAGTGGAAAATTATAGACCGGTGGCTGTTCTCTAAGCGCCAGCTAAAGTTCTTGAGATGATTATGCATCATATGATTATAAAAAGGATTGAACCATTTATAATTAATGAGCAGCATGGGTTCAGAGTTGGAAGATCAACCGACACAAACTTGATGGTGTTTACGGATTACGTGTCAACGGCGTTAGATAAAGGACTGCAAGTTGACTGTTCTTACAATGATTTCTCGAAGGCATTTGACAGGGTCGATCATGACATTCTTTTGGAAAAACTCCAATTGATCGGTTGGTCTGATGGTTTTGCATGTACTCTGGTGTTCCGCAGGGTTCAAACCTGGGGCCATTGCTGTTCACTATTTTCATAAATGATATAGCAAACGTTATTAAAAATTCTATGTTCTTGTTATTCGCTGATGATTTGAAACTTTTTTTGAAGGTTGTCACCTTAGATGATTGTCATCGTCTTCAGTCTGATATAGATAATATAATAGATTGGGGGCGGTGTAACAAACTCGATTTCAATATTGATAAATGCAATCTTTTATCCTTTACAAGGTCGCGAGTGTTATTTTTCCGTTATTCAATGAATGGCCGAATTCTCTCGCAAATTTCATCAGTCAAAGATCTTGCCGTACAATTTGAGAGCAAACTAACATTCAATAATCACATTAAGATTACTTGCAAAAAAGCATTGCAAATGTTGGGCTTTATCATCCGTACCACCAGAGCCTTTTAGGGAGTTAAAATTCTAATATTAATGTACAACGCTTTGGTTCGAAGCAGGCTTGAGAGTGGGTCAATTGTTTGGGCCCCAAGATGCTCGAAATATACCCTTATGGTGGAGAAGATTCAGAAGAAATTTTTGAGACTTCTCTATATGAGAGTGTATGGATATTACCCATGGCTTTATCCAACTAACTTTCTCTTAGGCATGCTTAACTTTAATAGCTTGAACGTTCGAAGAGAAATGTATCTGGCCATATATTTCTTTCGACTTATACGAGGCCAAAATGAGAATTCCACCATTCTTGAGAATGTGAATCTAAATGTTCCTGATTATTTTTTGAGAAATCGTGGACATGAATTGTTTGTTTTCCCATAGTGTAGAACCAGCCTGCCAATGGGGATGCCACTGGGGAGAACTTTAACGGTGGTCAACAATATTGCTTCGGATGCCGACATATTCCACGTATACGTGGGTGAGTTCCGACGAATACTATTTTTTATGTATTAAAGTAGAGTTCGTCGGAGCTTACTCAGTTGACTTCCCTGCCACTTTTTTTTTACTGCGTTTAATATTAAATTATACTATTTTTTTTTCTCCATTGTAAAAGTTTTAAATTTATAATTTGTCAACCTTGTACAATGTTAATTAAATAAATAAATAAAAAATAAAAATCAATTGCCTTCATTAACGTATCGTACATTTCTTTATGTTGAGGGTTCAACAGTGGTACATTCGTTCAAACTGATTGGTTCAATGCATCTCGATCATATTCACGTTCACGTTCCGATTCTCGATTGAAAGCGTCGTTCATTCCACGATCTGGCGTTGGCATTCCTAACTTGACTAACAAGCTGCCGCACATAAGGTAACACATGTCTTCAATCAAAAGCAAAGCCTGGTTATGTATCTCTTCATTCATCTCGAGATCGGGATTCCCTGAACTGACACGAATTCGATGTAAAATGTATTCGGACATGTCAGTCTTGTACTTGTTCTACAGTTCACGGGGATTCGATGGGAAGCATGTCAAAATAATGATAGAAAATAATGTGCGTATCTGACTTGGAGATTCAGAAACAATTTCTTCAGCGATTGTTATTTCCTTATGAGCATCATTTTAAAGCAAATTGAGCTGTTGACATGCAATTAGAAGCATTCGTCATTTTTCAGATGAACTGTGTAAATGCGACCAAGAGCATCAGTAGTCATTCGGGTGATCAGGAACCGCATCGCCTCGCTTTTGACGTCAAAATTTCTTTGATGTAGCGTTCCAAGTGTAATAATGTGGCATCTCATAGTAGAGCAACGTTCGCGCAAACAGCGTAATATTGTTGTCAAAAAAATTATCATACCTAATTATAAACATAACCTTATTTCAATATTATCCGATTTTCTTTCGTTTTCATTTCATATCATCGATTTTTTTATTCTAATCCATACTCTAAATTTAAAATTATTTAAAAGTCAGTCGTATGCAAAAGAAGCAGAAACAAATGAATTTTGGAAACATTGCCATCTAGTGGATGAAATCAGCATACAACGACGTTTTCATTATTTCAAGCTCTTCATCATTTGAAAACTGTATGAGAATATTAATTTTCTTCATAATTTCTTCTCCGTGATATTTTTCCGATGTTTTAATGCTTATTCTGCTATTCTAGGCGGAGACGTATTTAATAAACCAAAGATCATTAAAATTAGCCAAGCCCTTCTTGAGATATACGTGGTGTAAATAACCCGACTTTGTTTTATATATATAAGATGTCATGGGATGTGTTTTCCTAGAAAATGTGTTGTTAATATGCTGAATCTTCATTCAATATGAGTATTCAAGATGTAATCAATATCTATAAAAATCACTAGTCAAAATTATTACGACTGGTGATACTGAATTATCACCAACGTTCCCTCTAAGCTGCCGCGCAGCAGTTGGGAACCCTCCGCGCACTCATTCCGGGTTGGCGCGCACTACAATACAGTTGCTCAATTAATATTTGATCGTTCCGCGCAGCCTTTGAAATTTCCGCGCAGCTAACCCTTCGGCTTAGAGGGAACGTTGATTATCACTAATATTTTTTCTTAAGCAGTCTGAAACTGAGTAATATCTCCTGCTAAAACAAAAAAAAATGTTTTTATGTGGTTACCATGTGCTTAAAATGTAGATAAGCTAACTGCACTTAGTATGATAGTAAAGTAGATGATAACTATGGTTTTAATCTTTATTATATTGTGGTATGTGAGTGAAAATTACTAATGTGAATTATACTAATAGTTCAATTATTTATCAAGCCTCCTATTGTTGTGACTAAGCTTCTGGCCCAGATAGGACCGGAACCGGTTACCGGTATGTTTTTAAAAGAACCGAAAAACGGGTACTAGGTTATTTTAATTTCAATATAATATTTGATTTCTCCATGCTAAATATATCTTCTCAAGATGCGAAATTCTCCGTATATACCTACTTCGATATCGCAAAACCTATTTTTACATTAACCCATTAATGCCCAAAAGAAAACCACGTGCGAAAACTATTTTTTTATGTTTTTTATTGAGAGTTTATGAGAAAATACAAACATGAGGAAAAAAAAACAATTTTCATCGGACATAATCGATACAAATGTTGCTTCTTTTGAGTCTTTCATCAAAATCAAAACGAAAAGACTAGCGCAGTTTTGGTGGGCAGTAATGGGTTAAGTGAATCAGGAATCTACTGGTAAACAAGTCCAATGCTAGAAAACTTTTTAACAGCTTGCTGTCTATGCAGTCTACTTTAACTGCGAGTGAACATGTATTTTCCGTTGTTAACAATTATTCTATGGATGCATTGGTATTTTTAAAATATTGTTTATTTGACCTATATGTGTAACATTAAGTATACATCTGTAAAAAAAAATATTCAAATATTTTTGTATATGTGTATGTTATTATACATATCGACTGTGGAAAGGAAAAAGGACGTAACCCTCAATTTTCAAAAACAGCTTTTTTTCGATTATCACAATGTATACAACTTGACACACATTCTATCAAAAGGATGGAAGCTTAAAATGCCGAATAAGTATCTAAATTTAGCTTTTAAGTTTGAAAAAGATGACCTTGTAAAAAATTAAAACCAAGAAAAATCACTGAAATAAAGGTTTTTCCGAGAAAATTTCTTTAATAAATATTAGGTTATGTCAATTAAACACCAGTTTAGAAGTCTCCGTGCACTTCAAGGTTGTGTATAATTCATAATTTGCATATGTCACAAAATCATCAAAACACGTTTTTAGCGCCTCCTGTAAAATTTGATATGTGTGGGTTACGTCCTTTTTCCTTTCCACAGTCGATATGTACATATACTCTGTATATTATAAATTTTAACTCTGAGTTAGTATATGATGGTTGATAAAAATTAGCCAAAACTGAACCAAATACCAGGTTATTTTATGAAAAAATACTTGAAGACTTTGAGTGGGTATGTGGATGCCCTAGTTTGTGACCATAATTTCACGGCTTTAACGGTTGATTAAACAGTGTAAATTAATCAATATTACTTTTCCATGGATAAAAATTCAACCTTGGAAGCTATCTATTAAATAATTAACAATGTAAACATATTAAATTGAATAGGTTATTATCAAAGTAGCATCTATTTTGTTTAATATTTCTTTTTTTACAATAAAAGTCTTTTCAATGTTGGTTCAATGGCCTTGTATCTGAACTATATTTGGCAACAAATTGGTAAACAAATATGCTTACTTTACTGATTTGAGTACATACTTATTATTATTGTTATTTCATATATGGATTGGAATAAAGGTTTGAGTTACATTGCTAAAATAAACAATAGTGTACATCTTTCATTCTTCGGAATGAACAAGGTTACGCAACAATGTTTGCTATGATTATGAAAGACCAATTCACAATAAATTACAGCTATATAACACACAATGGCAAAGGATATACATTTGACAGCGTTGAAGTATTAACAGTTAACTATGCACATATACAGGGCTGGATTTAAAAAAAGGGTAATGGTGCTTTAGGACAGGGCCCTGCATTGTTGGTCAGTTTTTTTTTAAATTTTCAAAAAAATCATTTATTTAAGCAATATTATTAAAAGCACTTGCACTAAAAATACTAATCGCTTAAAAATGTATGTTATATTCAGAATTTATTTAGGTTCTCTGGCTTTAGATTTGGCCATATATTTCTTTCGGTTTATACTAGACCAAAATGAGAATTTCAACATTCTTGAGAATGTGAAACTGAATGTTCCTGATTATTTTTTGAGAAATAGTGTACATGAATTGTTTGTTCTCCCAAGGCATAGGAACAAGCCTGCCGATGGGGATGCCACCGACAAGAGCTATAAAAATATTTAAAAATATTACTTTGAATGTCGACATATTCCATACAGACATGGGTGAGTTTTCCAACGAATGGTATTTTTTACGCATTCAAGTAGTTTATCGTAGCTTACTCGTTGACTGCCTTGCCAATTTAAAAGGCAACAAAATAAATGGTCAGAATTTCAATCAAGTTGTGGTCAGAATTTAAATCATCTTTTGGTCATAATAAAATTCACTTTTGGGTCAGAATACAAATGTTAACGGTCAGAAAAAATACGAACGGTCAGAATAACATTATTATACGGTCAGAATAACATTATTATACGGTCAGAATAACATTATTATACGGTCAGAATAAAATTATTATACGGTCAGAATAAAATTATTATACGGTCGGAATAAAATCTATTATACGGTAAGATTTTCATAAACATTTTGATTGTGTCGATTTTTCAACACTTCATGTGCGAAAAAATTACTGCACATTCGACATTTTTTTCTTTTAATTTCGGATTCTTGCTGTTTATTTCGGGAATAAATACAATATTCCCAAATATGCAAGACTTATTCGACATTTTTTTTTTTAAATATAATATTAGATAATCTTTTAAAAAAAAATGTCGAATATGCAGTAATTATTTGGAATATTATCAGATAATATTTTTACTGCATATTTGAGCACATTGTATTCATTCCCAAAATTCACAGCAGGAATTCGAAATTTAAAAAAATATATCTGAACCGATTCCGCGGCGAAATTTCCATCATCTTCTTAGGCTTAACTTTTAAATTAAAAATTGCCTGTATCTTATTTTTAATGTCATCATTTAATTTCATCGTGTAATTTACTAATGTTTCATGTGAATGTTCCTTCTTCTGTTTTAAATACAATAACATGAGGTTTATCAATGCAGTATAAAATATATAGTCCAGTATAACATTGCTACCCTCTTCTTTTTACAGTATTACAGCGATGAAATAATTCTTTTCCCCGTCGTAAAGAAGATCCGTTAACCGTTGCCAAAAGATGAGAACTAGTATATTATTGTCTCTGATGGGAACTGTCAATTCATCCTTCGCAATACTGGTGATTGTGCAATACAATAACCGTGACGCTAGTAGCAACGCTCTCCCATTGGACGATTTGCCGGAAACAACTTCACTTTGCAGTTTTGCACCAATAGCATCGCAATACGATGACATCATTATCATCAAAAAAATTCTGACTAGTAAAATAAATATGACCAATGTCATTTAGATTCTGACCATTTAATATAAATTCTGACCATAAATTATTTATTCTGTCCGCTGTAATTCTGACCGATACATTATGACCATTTAATATAAATTCTGACCAAAAATTTTGACTGATACTGAATAAAAATTCTGACCGTTTAAATACGAGCCAATTTAAAATAATTATTTCTTCATTGTAAAAGTTTTAAATTTAAAATTTGTTAATCTTTTGCAATGTTTATATGAAAAAAATAAATAAATAGAAGATCTTGATGAAATTCCAAGTGATTTTGTCGACAATTATTGAATAGTAATCGTCAAAAGGTTTTTTAAGGGACTTCCAACATGTCAGAGCTTAAGTTCGATCCTGCGTATAGATGGAAATGCAATTATTTTAGTATATAATCAAGTAAACACATTATTCAAATTGACTTCCATTATAATTACCAGTTGATTTCAACTATTATTATATTGCCTGATAAGATCATAAATAAAAACGAGATAACTCAAATTCTAACTGCAATAATAATTTTATCTTATCTTTAGATGCAAATGAATGACAATTATTATTTATAATAAAGAACCTCTGACAAGTAAGAGTTTTGGGAATATTCACTTTGTAGCCCATGAATGGTCAGTGTTGGGCAAATTATATGCGGTAAAGGTATTTTTATCCATTTTGCCGACTGCAATGTATAATTATACGTTTTATTTAATTCTGATCTCTAGATTGAAACGATAATTCAACTGCAACAAGGTTTAGCTCTATTCCAAAGGTTAAATGCATAAGTATGTGTCTTTCGTGATGCACCATTTCACTTTGACAATAACCGAGTACTATTTTTATTAAATTTGAATCGTTCAAACTATGTACATTCTCACAAATTTTGTCACTAACGACCCGGGTTTCGCCTTTCGGCATCTTCAGGCATTCAAGTGCACGGATGAACTTGAACTGACGCTTAGCAAATAAAAGTTTCGTGCTTATATAAGATACAAATGCATCACTGAGTCCAAAGCCATTGCTGGCGAAAAGGATGAGCTCATGGGAATGCCAACAGATTTGTGTAGTGAGCAGTTTCAAGAATTATATAATCTGTTTGTCGGCAAAGGTTTTATGATTATATGATTTTATGGTTATATAGGGTATAGAAGAGGAGATGTGGGAAAATTTGTTATTTCGTAACCAATACCTAGTATGATCTAGTATGATCTAGTATGACCTAGTATGACCTAGTAGATCATACTAGGTATTGGCGTAGAATCATTTTTTTAGGAAATACAAGTCTCAAAATTAAAAAACAGCTAGCTGATAGTGTTAGACCTGCTTTTTACTGTAAAAACTCTTTAGGCAAATTATTAATTAATAATAAAGATAAAATACATTACTTAAATAAATCCGGGATTTATAGATTGCAATGCTCTTGTTGTACAAAGTTTTATATCGGCAAAACAGAAAGAACATTGAACATCCGAGTTTTAGAACATATGGCAGCCTTTAGATTGAAAAAAGACACGTCTACTTTTGCTAATCACTTAATTTCGGAAGGACACGTGTTCAATCAGGAACAAGGGATAAAAATGTTACACCCAAATACGGACAGTCATAAGCTCTTTTTCCAAGAAATTTTAGAAATCAATAAAGCACAGTTGCAAAGTCTTCCGATTTTAAACGAAATAACAAATTTTCCCACATCTCCTCTTCTATACCCTATATAACCATAAAATCATATAATCATAAAACCTTTGCCGACAAACAGATTATATAATTCTTGAAACTGCTCACTACACAAATCTGTTGGCATTCCCATGAGCTCATCCTTTTCGCCAGCAATGGCTTTGGACTCAGTGATGCATTTGTATCTTATATAAGCACGAAACTTTTATTTGCTAAGCGTCAGTTCAAGTTCATCCGTGCACTTGAATGCCTGAAGATGCCGAAAGGCGAAACCCGGGTCGTTAGTGACAAAATTTGTGAGAATGTACATAGTTTGAACGATTCAAATTTAATATTGAAATTCCACCAAGCACCTTCAGTCGAAATCTTAAATTACTATTTTTATATATAGCCGGCCGCGCGTTCGAATGTCAACATGGTTGGCTTAGAACACGGAGGTTACGGGTTTGAGTCCCAGTACGGACAGTTTTTATTGATCGATTTTTCAATCAATTCATGAATTTCTGTTCAAAGGCATGCGTGTATGTAATGTCTTGAATTCCCGCTCCCACCCATCCTATACTAAAAAACGGGACGTAGCGAGAGCTTTTAGCTGACTACTAATCTTATCCTAACCCTACTGTCTAAGACAGGTTGAGCAACCGAAACTCTTCTGTTGAGATAAACTCCATTATAAGTCCTCCACATTGGGAGCGGAAATGGTAAAAAAAAAAGAAGATATTTCTCGTGTCACTACATATTTATCATTGTAAGAATGTAGGCATAAAGTAAATAGTTATATTACCGACTCAGATTTATCTGATTTATGGCAACTATGCAGCGCAGGTATTTATTTTGTAAATTGTTTTTATTGAGATATGAGTTTGTTTTGATATTACTATTTCGCTTACTGTATGCTGATAAAGAAACGGCGATCGGCGGTCTGTAATGTTTTAAGTCAAAAGTGGCACCATATCACAGGTCATACATTACGATTGCACTGAAGTTGTTAAGTTTACGAATATATTACAAACAATAAATTTTCTACAGAAAATATTGAGATCAGTGTGCTATATTTACTTGCAATACATTTTTACAAATCATCACCTTTCTGGCAGAAGTTGGTAAGTAACATACCTGACATAAATGGGTCAAGTATACATACAGAGATATTTTGTCTGGAATAACTCAGTTGGTGCATTTATTATACCAGTTTGCCAAAAAAAAATATTTATTCATATGGGCATAGGCAATAAAGATTAATGCGAATTTAAAGGCAGGCAACTGTCCCTGTCTATTAATTTTATACTCTTATAATTATGTATGTAACATAAAATATTGATGCTCGAGGCTTTATCCTAAAAGCTGAATTCAGAACTATTAATATGTTACTTACAACCTTCTGTCACAACCAACGTTCCTTATAGGCTGCACAGCAGTTGGGAAGCCCCCGTGCACTCATTCAGGGATGGCGCGCACTTCAAGACAGTTGTTCAATTAATATTTGATCGGTCCATGCAGTCTTTGAAATTTCCGCGCAGCTAACCTCTTGCCTTAGAGGAAACGTTGGTCACAACAGTGATGAAATGTTATAATTTCCCATCTATGGATGATTTTAAAAGACTATACCAAAGTAACCAAGTTCTACATAAAAAGTTTATTTATTAGCTTTACTCTTTTTCTATACAGTACAGTTACATAGTTGAAAAATTAAAAATTTAAAAAAATAATTGTGTACACATACTGTAAAAATCTAAAAATATTTGTTATATTGTGACGTCTTTATAGATCTTATTAGTTTTTTTTACCATGTCTGCTCCCAATGCAGAGCATATGGACTCTTAGTGGAATTTATCTCAATAGAAGGGTTTCTACGAGAACTGCTTGTTACTCAGTTGCTCAACCTCTCTTTTTCCAAACAGAGTAGGAATAGAAGGATAGGGCTAGGACAGAACTGTGGTTAGCTAATTGCTCTTGATACGCCCCGTTCATAGGATAGGATGGGTGGAAGGGGGGAATTCAAGACATCACATACATCCATGCCTTCGAACAGAAATTCATAAATCAATTTATAAAGCTGTTCGTACTGGGATTCAAACCCGTGACCTCTGTAACCGAAGCCAACGACGTTGACCTCTCAACCACACAGGCGGCATTTATTTTTATATTTTCTTAAATATCCCTCAATACGAAAATGTGAAGCACATAAAATATAATACATCAAATTAAATTGTTAAATGTTATCAGCCGATAGTATGTTTACTGAACTAATCAAGAGTACAATAGAATCTTACGGCTTAAACTTAACATAATCGCATAATACTGAATAAATAACTGTATTAGAGAAATTGCCTTCTTCAGTTCCTTCACAGCATATAAAATTAATAACAGTGTCTGTTAATCACAGACAAAACCGGTTTCTATCCAATGATCTATAAATTCAAAACACTGTCAAAAATGCTAATCTATTTTTTTTTATAGTATAATTTTAAAATTGTAAACAATACCGTATTAGTTTTTAGAAAATCCTAATGACACTGGAAAAGATACCTAACGATTATTCAAAACCAACACAGCTCATAAAAACAGGAATAATTATATTAATACTACATTACATAATACGTGAAGGTCAGCATGAGCGATTATATTGATTGAATAGATAGCTTCAAATAAAAAAGTGTAGAGTCGATTGAGAGGAATACAGATATGGCAACGGCAGAGAAAATTTGTGAAAAAACATGGCACAATGAATAAATTTATTACTAATGAACTCATGACATGGCAAAATAGTGACACATCAATACAATATTATCATGCTTCGGTATGATATAACATATTTTATTGTGACGGTAGCAATGTTCGTATTAAGATGTCTTTGATACTGAATGAATCAGTTAAGAGTTTAATTGATATGAACTTAAATAACAATAAATGCGTTCCGAAGACAGAATTACATCCAGTTGAATTTTCATAGAGTAGGAATAAATGAAATGCTTTCATGTAGATGTTTAATACGCAGTTCTTTTTATTTCATATTGATATAATTGGAACAAACGATTTATTCATTTATAGAAACAACTATCCTACTTATACGATTACCTCACATCACTTTTAAAATGTCAATTCTCAGCGGAAGAGCATTATATATATAGAAATAAAACATTTGTTATTGTAATTTTATACAATGATCATATGAAAATGCTCAAGATTAGCAAGACTGGTCCCTTATCTTTCCATAAATATTATACCTTTCCACTGACAAATGTCAGTCAACAGCGTAAAAGCTATTAATGATATAATTGTCAATTACCCACTTATTTAAAATTATCACAAACCTTCGCTCGAGTTGCTTTATACACTTTTCCTATTTTTTTTATATATACTTGAATTGTTTAAATTAATTTTCATCGGTAACATTAAAAAACAAAGTAATGAGTGAAACGATAAATAATATCTGGGAAATTTCGAGCTTTGAGAATATTTTTATAACGATTGGTAGAGACTTCTGGCGTCAATATTTTCATCTCATCATTTGACTTGCTGTGCATGCATGCATACATTACTGCAACTTACAGCAGTGACGTAGTGTCAGTTTTGAAGAACACTCGAGGCATTATATAATAAATAACCACCGATGACTAGCTGTGAATATTCAAGGAACAAAAATTATTTTTAAGATTAGAAAATTTTGCTTTAATATTATTATCATTTAGTACTTGCGTTTATTATAATAAAACGAGTCAGAGGAATGAAAATGTTTACGTCGGAGCAAAGCGTGAAATAAAAAAGCGTTTACAATACAAATAAAAAAATAATGATGAAGAATGTTAGTAAAAAAACTAACAAGAAGTAGCTGTAAAGTAAAAACCAGTAATTTCAATGTCATTACCCACTCTTCGTTTTAATAGTTATTATGATACATCTTTGTTAATAAATTGAGTTTCACAAACTCATATAGTACATATTATCACAGTAGCTAATGCATAACTGTGTGGTTCAAAAATCATGTAAAGTTTTTTTTTTCTAAATATCTGACACTTTTCAACGGAAGATGTTGCCATTTAGACAGAATAATTGATTTTCTGGACTATTCATATTTCTGTCTATCCAAAAATAGCTGTAAGAAAAAATCTATCATTTAATTCGGCCAGAGCGTTAACCTAGCTGACAGACGCTTTCGGGTTCCTGGATATAAGGTTCAACAAATTCGATTTTTTATTAATTAAAAATTGATATCTTTGGCGTTCGTGTTGCCTTTTCTTCTATAGTTGAACTTGAGTGTCAATTTTTTTACTGAATTTGGCAATTATAAACATTAATTCCAAAAATTTCTTATTACTATTTTTGTATATTTGGACTAACCGAGAAATCACTAATCAGTAAAATGGGAGTCTACTGTTGGTGTGAATTCCAATTTTATTGTGTTTATACATAAATAGTATTTATGAAGTATACCACAGTAAGAATGTGGTATTCGGCCAGCTGAATTAAACATTTTCTCTACTACGGGCCAAGCCATGAATAAATTAAAAAATAATATTTTCAGTTGATTTTGTATTAAGAAATATTTTAAAAGAAAGGAAATGATTTTTAATGATGTTGTTATGACTTGATGATTTTATCTTTAGAAAGAAGATATAAAAGCAATAATAATTATCATAATTACGTTTTTTAAATACTAGTATTTAAATTGCTTCATACAAATACTCAAGGAATTGGTCCTTCAGATTATATAACAAGTATTTTAAAGAAGTTATGATGACTGGCGTATTTGAAACGGAATGAAATGGACACACATTATATATAAGTAGATAGACAAAGTAAATATACTATAATTTAGCATATTTATTTTCACTTCCGAGGAAAGAGGAAAAAAGTGATGAGTGTTCAACTCGCAGATTGCATTGCAACAGAGTTATACTTGACAATGCACATCTCCTGTTGAAGTAGTCTGATAAATATGTTGTAATCTTGGTAATATAAAAGATAAGAGAAAGCTTAATTTTGACACAGCACTATTTTATTGCGACACAAATAAAAATTAATACGGTTATGTTATGTAAGCGGTCAGCATGATTTCATTAATTTTTTTTTATATTTTATGTCAGATAAAAAAACAGTTGTATCGAAACCATTCTCATTCTAAATAATAGCAAATCATTATAGAACAGGTGCTAATTGCAAAACTTTACCGATAGCATATTCAATTCTTACGCTGACAACAAGCAGTTGAGCATTTCTTGAATGTTATGAACCTATTATCATCTATGTTTTTTTACGTATATCAATTAGGGATTCTGTGTCGAGACGTCCCGGGATTTTAAGGTTTTTTGCTGTCTTAAGTCCCGGGACATTTAACAACAAAGTCCCGGGACTTAAGACAGCCAAATTGTACATTTTTAATTTTGAAAAAACCATTCTAACAAATAAAAATTGGATGCAAGCAATCGCTAATGTGACCTAAAAAGTTAATTTTGATTTAAAATAAAGTTACATTTGTGTCTATCCGCGGGATCAGTTTTGAAAAAAATGCATTATATTTAGGCTAAGAATTAAAGGCCGGGGTTTTAACAAAATTAAGTATGCATATATAACAGGGATCTTATAAAAGAAACAGCTGTTTGGATTTAAAATTGAAAAAAAATACGTCTAACTGCGTAAAAAAAACGCTCAAAAAAATAGTTTAATTGAAACGAAATATTAAAAAACGTTTGGGAGAAAGATATCTTCATTTATGTTATTAGAAATTTGTTTAAATCAATTCATAATCGTATTAAAAATATAACTGTAGCAAAAACAAATTAAAAAATAATATAATTAAGTGTTCATACCTGATGTTGTTTTATTTACAAATGTTTTTCACTATTGTACAAAGTTACCAATGTCTCAATAGGACAAAAAAGGTATAAAAGCTGTATTGTGATTTGTGAAATAACGGTTATAATTTTACCCAATTCATTGTTATTTTTTCAATACATGAACCGTTATCATCCCTTTTTAGTACATACATACAAATATTTAATTTTAATAATTTTATTGAAGGGGAAATAAAAGTCCCAAGTCCCGGGACTTTGACTTTATCACATCTCGTGTCCCGGGACTTTGAAAAACCCGAGACTTCAGAGTCCTTAATATCAATACTAATATAAAGACATTCAAAATATTGACCTTTAGGTGACTGCAAAAACTGTACCATGAATATGAAACTAATCATCGGCAATAGAATAATATGTAGTTAGATTTGTTTTGATGAATAATAATCAGCTCATTGGACTTGTTTGAGTGCATCAACATAATTTCAACTTAGAAACAAAACATTACAAATATGCTTCAGATAATCAACTATACAAAGGCAAATGTTAGTTTCTAAAGGCAAATTAATTATAATAATACATTTCAATGTGTCGCAAATTCCATAGCAGAGGAACTCATTTCGTGCATTGCAAAATAATTAGGTCCTGCCTGCCTCATATCTAATCGGATTAAGAGCACACTTTAGAAAGCACTCGTAAAGCTTTTGCTCATCTATGCACTGGAAAAATGTTTTTCCTTAAAACTGGACTTCTCGATATTTATAGTAATTATTTTTTTTAAATTTAAGATTTCGACTGAAGGTGCTTGGTGGAATTTCAACATTAAATTTGAATCATTCAAATTATGAACATTCAGATGAGTTGCCGAAAGACAAAACCCAGGTCATTAGCGACAAAACTTGTGTGAATGTACATAATTGGAACGATTCAAAAAGTTTTTATATTATTATTTACACTACTTTACTAATATATTTATATTGAAATTAAGTTGATCTAAAGAAGTCAAATTGTAAATATTCTTTAACATTTTACGTTTAGTTCAACCCCGAATGTTTGTGTGACCACGCTCATCCTTACACAATATTACACGAGGCCTATTAAGACAAGCGTGACCGCATGGTCATGCGGCTTTTTTACACAATGGCTTTATGATTTTATTTTTGCTGGAAATAATAGTAATCTGTGAACGCAATATGGTTCAAAATTTATTTTTTTATTAAAAAAAAGTCTTGTCTCTGAAGGGTTAACTCCACAAATTGAATGGGGCCTGAGTATCTTCGAAAGAAATATCTTCCGCTGTATCTATGGACCAGTGAGGGATGGAAATATTGGGAGGCAAACGTATATTGCTTAGATTCATGTTCTGTGTGAAAAGAGTATTTCATTCTATTGAGATTGGGAAGCTGCGCTGACTAGGTGACAAAAGGTACACGTAAATAAAAATGATTTGGCAAAAAGTTATATGTCCAGTACTGTTAGCTACAGGTTGCAGAAGAAACGGAGATGTGAATGACTATAGTTTTCTTGGAGAGTTGAGGAGGACAGATTCCTTTAGGGAGAAGGGTGCGTTATTTGTACTCTGCAGTACTGTTATTAAAGAATTGAAATCAAGCGGTTCAGTTCAATTCTTGAAATCAGACATCGGTGTAGTATGTAATAATTTGCATTTTTGGTGGACTACATATTCTTCAAGTGAATTCTTTAGCTCAGGGTTTCCCAAACTATGTTCCGCAGAGCCAGAGTAAGTATTAAAACATGTTTTTTCCCTTGGTTCTTTAAGGGCCAGCAGCATATCGGAAATATTTTTTAGCACCGTAGGGGAAGTGTTTAACTGTTTTATTGATTCTAAATTGATATTTTTTGAATTAAAAAAAAAAGGACTTGGCATTACAGCTAGTGCTAATGCTCATCTCACTGCACATTATATCTCAGTCAAGATTAGTATCTTTTAATGCATTGCCTTTCCACCAAAAATTAACAGTGAACACCTTAAACTTAGTAAAGTTATCATAGTACAGAGACAATATTTTCGAAAAAGTTTCATTTGATCTCATTGTATACGATCAAAAACAAAATAGATCAATGTCAAATATGTTGTTTTACACTTAATTGTAAATTGAAAAAAATGTTAGCTAACAACTAGAGCTAAAACTGTTGCATTAGATAAATTACACCTAAATAAATATGATAGACTTAGTCAGTGTAAAATCTATATATTAATAGTCGATAAGGTCCGTTTGTCTGGCAGTATGAAGGATATCCGCGATTTCCCCTACCCCTCCTCCACCCCAGCCCCGCTGTCACCAATTTTTTATTCATACTAAAGACATATTTCGATTATGTCAATGTCATAAGTCGATTTATGCTACTACGAAAAATGATTGTTAGCAAACTTGAACATTATTACAAAAATTTAATAATTTACGAAATTTCTGTTACTACGAAAAATAGTTGTTAGCAAACTTAAACATTATTCTAAAAATTAAATATTTTACGAAATTTCTGCTACTACGAAAAATGGTTGTTAGCAAACTTAAACATAATTCCAAAAATTCTATAATTTACAAAATTTCTGCTACTCTGAAAAATGGTTGTTAGCAAACTTAAACATTATTCCAAAAATTCAATAATATACAAAATTTCTGCTATCTGGATATGGATCTGTCGGTCAAAGAATTCTTGGATAAATAGTTGAGTTAAATAGATAAAATCTAATATTTTCAACTGCACTTAATTATTTATTAACTTTTAATTTCTGCACACTGTAGTGCATGCAACCAAGTCTTGAGGAATTTCTTCTCGGGACATTTCTGGCAAAATTTTGAACACGACTAACGTTGTTACGCTACGGAATACACCCTATAAAAGAGTGTGAAGCCGTAGCGGGTGGTGGTGGGTACAACGTGGAGTACCCTAGGGAAAAATAAAAACGGAGCTTATTAATTATGTGTTATTAGATTATATACATATATAATAATAAATATGCATTCAATTGTTCATGCCAGTAAATTTCTGACTTTTCTATAATGCAACAAAAATCTCACATTGCTGGGCAACGGGCTTACAGCTAGTTGTCTATTAAAACATTACCAAGTTTAATGTGTTCTCGTTCAAGGGTCACCGAACATTTTTCAAAACGGGCCGGATGATTTTTTTCAAAACGTTATCAATATTTCGCATATGTAAAATATTTATATATTAAAATTAATTAGTGAAAACTTTGGAGGGTCAGATCTGATCCACGGGTTGAGTTTGGTGACCGCAGTATTAAAAGATACTGATCTTGATTGAGATAAAGAAAATGCTATATATTTTTTAATAGTATATATAATGATGAAACAAAAAACAGTTCAATTACTGTTCTGATAATGGCATGATTGTGAAAAACTCATCAACAACATTTGGCAATTTGTATGGGTAAAACTAATATTCTTGCTTTTTTTTTTAAAACATAACAATGTGGAGCTTTGTAATGAAGTATTATTATAAGAGTAAGCAACGGAGAGGAATAAGTCCAGCAGTGGATTGAGAATGGCTGATGTGTGTATAAGTGAAAATTCTCAGAATGATTCTTATGTCAATGAGATGTTATCTGGAGTTAGTTGTTAAAAAAAACTAAAAAAAAAACCATTTTAACATTGTATAGATCTCAAGGCCCTCAATAAATATTGTATTAGCAGAATTTCAGGTATTTTAATACATAAGGCAGGGATAGCAAATCATTGATATATATTTCTAAGAAATACTCTTGAGGCCTGTTGATATGAATATTTTTATTTAGCCTCACTGTTTGTACATTTTTTATAATTTTAAAGGCCTTTCAACTATTCTACGATTTAATTTTATCAATAGATATTAGGGCCAGCCAACAAGTAGGTCACAACTACATTAACAATTATAATCATTGCCCCCATTCACCACGGATTTATACGAATCTGTAAATTCTCTGCTCTGTGGCCAGTAGATCAATCTTTGTGAAATGATGTATGTAATACTTCAAGGCATAAATGCATATTTATATTTATTTTAATATTGAATTTATAAAAACCCAGAAAAGATTCTTAATGAATGTTTGGAGAGAAAGGTAAACACTTATAAATCTAACATTGTGAATCATTTACAACATAAAAATTATTGCCCGATCTATTCATGATTTTTTTTATATTGATAAAAATAATTTAGGTAGTTGCCTACCCCTGGTCTGTATTATCTGTTATTAAAGCAGGAAATAAATAATGAGATAAGTTTAGCTATATCATTAGCAGTTATAATAATTTTGATTAATGTTATTAGTAATTATTATTTATTACATCATAAATGTTCTGGGGAAATAAAGCAGATGAAGCATTGACTTTTCAACAATTACAGTATTACATATGTATTTTTCTACTTTTTATTTTTCTTTTTATGTCCGTTCCCAGTGTAGAGCATATATGTATACTTAAAATGAAGTTTATATCAAAAAGCGTTTTCTCTATGAGAATGGTTGGTTACTCAGTTGCTCATCCTCTCTTTTCAAAGAGAATAGGGAGTCTGCCTTTAAACAGAAATAATCAATAAAAAAATCTGCCCGCACTGCAATTACAACCTATGAATCAGCAACCGAAGCCAATGACGTTGACTACTCGACAACGGACTTGGGCACTGTTTTTACTATAGGACTGAAATGAAACAATGTGGGCTCAACATTGCATCTATCTATGGATCAAATTTGGGCTAGTCATCTTTCCAATCTTGTCAATTTACAGATTTACAGGCAGCAGATTTAATGAGTATAATTTAATATTCCCTTTAATTGTTCACCATCACTGAATGGTATAATATGATTTGATGTTAACCTTTAAAAAGATAATGTTTCATAAGTGATAGCAATCATGATTACTCACAGATAATCAGTAAATAGCCAAAAAAATTCATGTAATACTGAGAGTATTTATTTCATGACAGTTTACGCTGATGACAAATGATAATGTCGATATTGCCTTGTCATGAAAAACAGGTCAGTTGATAGGCTTTCGATATATTCTAGAATTATAGATACCTAAACATGTTTTTGTATCTAAATGTGTTAAGACTAACTCTGACCTAACCCTAGAGCAGGGTTTCCTAAACTTATTCTGGAATGGAACACTTTGGCAGTCTGGAAATTTTAACGGAACACTTAGTTAAATTGTTGTAATGGGTAATTCATCTAAAACAAAAATGTACGTATAAAACCATTCCATTTCTCTTTTGCGGAACGCCTAGTCCGGCCCCGCGGAACATCTACTTTGGCTGCACGGAACATAGTTTAGGAAACCCTGCCCTAGAGTATGTGGAAAATGGATTTACAGAAATTGCTACGAACCTTTAGCTATAATACCGTATTTCTATAAAAACAACAGTGATACTGCTAATTATAAAATCACAGCAATCACTGTTTAAATATTATGGTTATTTCAGGAAACACAAATTCCAAGCAGTTTCCATTCCATGCACGTTTGAAAGTTAAATTATCCTCATGTCTTAAAAAGCAGATGACAATCTATATATCTTTGTTGTAAGGTATCTTAACCAGTCGATCATTCCATCAAGTCTTGATAACATTGTTTCAGGAATATTTTTATAAACGCAATGAATTATTTCATAATTATGATATATTTGCATGACAATCAATTAAAATATTTTTTTCAAATTTCGGGGTTTTTTCGAATGGTTGGAGTGATTTTTTTTGTTTATTTTTAAAAAATACGCAATTTTCAAATGAAATAATTATCCGGACATTTAAACAGTATAAATATCAGGGTTGTGGAGTAGGAGATAGAAAAAAATTATGACACCAATATCTTTAAAATGATCTAATGATGTGTATTGAAACCAATTACACCAATGTCACACGGAACTACTACACAGAAAATATATCTCCGGCTCCATACACTTGGTATGGGCTACCTTCTGCATATACTCCTACTAGGAGACATTATCTGTATGGTGGAATGCCATCACTCATGCTTTTTCTATACAATATGATTAAAACATTTTGTAAAAAAATAGTTTGTGTATGAGTACCTTTTTCAAATCATCTTCTCAACTTTGCTTACCGAGACATTTTCCAAAATATGGGTTTTTTGCCAATTTGTAATGTGTCAGGAGAAAGACCATTTCTACTCCATTATTTTAAAAAAATTGGCACAGATCAAAAACAATATGCGCATAGCATTCAAAGAAATAAAATCAAAAAATAATTAGAAAATTCAAAAATACATATTTTTCTACATTTACATATGAGATTAAAATGCGATCTAAAGCCATACATAAAAGTAGTTATCATGTTTACCTTATACAACATAGAACAGTGGAACTTACCCCCTTTTAATGACTAGGTTGTTTTGTAATACATTTTTTTTTAAATGTCAAAATAGAAACTTCTCCCGCACCCCAGGTTAAGAACCACTGATATAGAACATTGGTGAATAAGATTTGAAAAATATATATGTATTTAACTTATATTTTCATTAAAAAAACGCAAAAACAAAAAAATGATTATTTGCCAATTAAAAACAATATGCATTAAAACTACTCAATATTTATATTTTTCAATTTGGTTGACTACATACAATATTGTCGCATGCCGCGCAGCGTTTATAAAATGCAGATTTCTTTTCGAATCCCGTTTTAAGAAATATATATTTTATGAGGGTTGGGTTCATAAAAATGAGCGCCGTGAGACAAAAATAAAATTGTGCTATGTGACTAAAATAAAAACAATTGGGGCGAGGTTTTTAAAAATGAATAGAAAACTTCGGTAATAAACATATAAAAATAGTTTTGTACAAATAATCAATACAACCGATATTTCATTCGCCATGTTTTCTTTCTGATTTTTAACTCTTTGAAAAAATATAATATGTATTTCGCTTCTGAAAATTCTGATGAAATGTCGATGATTAATCCTTAAATAAATATGGTGTTTGTAGTGATGTTTCAACAATAATAAAACTAGATTTATAAAAAGAACAATTTACCAACATAGAAAAGATAAAAGTGTTAACTTAGAACAATATCTAGTTTCGTATCTTTCCATAGGCAATTTTATATTGCATCAACGTGAGTCTTAAATCACCGCTTGGTAAGCAGAGATAAATTACCATAAAAATAAATTAAACGTTAGATTCCACTAGCAGTATTGAAAACCCTCATTCAATCTGTCAGCGCAAACCTTGATAGGTCACATGAAAACCAATATCATAGGTTTTTGATGTTTAGTATATAATTGATTGACTTTTATACGACATGAAAAAGTTTGTGCAGATGATTGTGCAAAAGTCTCATTTTAGATTTTCTTTGACAGCATTACGATACTAGTGAAATTGTGGGAATTGTAACAATAAGGAAAGAGTGTCCTAAAAATAACATGATATATTTGTCAATTCACAGCATCACACAGCGTGTGGAAACACACACTTGATAAAAGGTATATTGTTTTTAAAATTCTTTTTAGTGAAATTTATGCTCCGTGGAGTAGAAAATAAGTACATTTTATATTTTATAATAGATAAATATATATATTTTTTGGTTATTTTAAAGAATAGCGTCGTGAAGCATTTGATGTATAATCGAAATTGCCGCCAACACAGAAATCGTTTGTGAATTATTTGTTTTAATTAATTATACAAATCTAAGAAGCGTTATGATCTTTGATTACTGTCAGAATAAATGAAAAAAATAAATGTATATTCAATCGTACCGATTTTGCCGCGAAATCATTAATATTGGAAGCTATGTGTAACTACTTATACATCTTAGTTAAGATGAAGAAATCGGTACGATTGAATATACATTTATTTTTTTCATTTATTCTGACAGTAATCAAAGATCATAACGCTTCTTAGATTTGTATAATTATTTAAAACAAATAATTCACAAACGATTTCTGTGTTGGCGGCAATTTCGATTATACATCAAATGCTTCACAACGCTATTCTTTAAGATAACCTATATTTTTTATTGAAGAGTTATATAGCAATTAAGAAATGAACTTTCAAGAAGGACTTGAACTTAGGAGTTTAAGAAGTGAAAAGCGTTGCATGCATTTGATCTCTCTTCTTAATAAATAAGATAATTATCAATTACTTTTATCTAAAATAGACTGAGAAACTTCTTTTAGAACTTTCACATGATAGTAAGTGTAAATATTGAACCAACATGGTATTTTTAAGCTATAGCTTTAATACTATATTTATAAATACCAGGTGACAATTTAACCTGTCAACATTTGCTCAATGCACTCAATGAGCTTAATGTGCATTTTGCGAAGACAGAGAGTGCATGTATGCTGTATGTTACAGACAGATAAATAAACATCAATATAGTGACCAATAAAATATTTATATTTTTTAATTTATTGTAAAAAATATATTACATTAGTTGAAATTGTGTCAGGGCAGTAAGATACTTTAAACATAAGAAGTGACTAAAGATTTCCAGCAGTGACATTTTAAAATCAAAACAAAACATCTAGTAACGGGTCATTGCCCTAGAATTCATATTATAGCAGCTGAGATCATTATTAAATTAAATCTACATGATGTAATATGAAAATAAAAGACTTTATTTTAATGTTGGAAATACTTACCTAAATTTGAAATAGAGAATAATTTTTACGAAGCACAATAATAAAATGATTTCTTAGATAACCTAACTTTTTAAAGTGGAGTAGAGTTCGAACATTATTAATAAACTTAGCATTAAATATTGTACATTTCGAAGAGAGAAACTATAATCCTTTTATTAATAAAATAACAACTGTGATTTAAAAACAGTTCACACATTGAAATGACTAGGTAATTTTCCAATCTGCCAAATGTCAAATTTCATTTTTTTCAATGAATAATTGTGATATTTAATGTATTATTATTTAAATAAACAAAAATGTCACGTGCATGGAGGAGATACTCACTTAATAGTAATTACCAACATTTTTAAAACATGGATTATTGTATCAATTTCGAAACATTGTGCAACTTTGTAATTATATGTAAATTTTGTTTAAAACATGAATTAAGGCCTATAGAAACTGTTCAAAATATTCAATTTTAAAGCTCGTCTATGTCATAATTTCCAAAATTTATTGTCACTTTTATGTCAAAATGATAATTAAAACAAAGATATACACGCGAGTGTCAGAATCCATGTATGATACGAGGGAAATAAGAAAACTCTGTTTTATCAAATAAAAGAATATAATACATACCCAAAATTTTGAACCGCAAAACTCGTCCATGGAGCTGCTTTCCATGGAACTGTTTTCCATGGTGAAGCGGTGACACTGTAGTAATGACACAACGCCCAACTACCGAGACCGGTGAATTTCGAGAGAATGTCGAAATCGAAAACAATCCTAGCCAACCGCTAACAACCTGGCCTTGACCAGAATTGTTAATCGAAATATGCGATTCTTCACTTGACTGATGTATAATGTATCAAAATCGCTTCAATAAAAAGACCTGCAACGCTGCCGACAATAATATGTACTTGTTAAGTAAACGCACGCTCAAATGGCAGCTGTAATAAAACTCAATAATCTACATTTTTTTTTTATTTAAAACTTCCATATTCGCAATTTATACACAATCAACCCCAAAAATAAAAATACATTGACACATTGAAAGTGTTAAGTACTTACCCTGATTGCCTATATAATAGTAAAAACTAATTATTTGAAATAGTAATAATTGGAACGAATGAAGAATGGTTTTGTTGCATACACACAGGGCTGGCTCCAGGATATCTGCACCCGTTTCTTAGCTTCTCGCCTTGGGCGCCTCAAAAAACCCCATCTAAATGAGTAGGATAGTATGGCATCTAATCCCGGACCACGGATTTCTGTGAAATCCGAAATCCCAAGAATTTATGAAATTCCCAAAACGAAAAGGTGCGAGAACTTTTTTTTTTTAGCTCTTAGACTTTCAGAATCCTAAAATTCTATGCGCCTGTGCGCCTGTGTGCGCCGCACTCTTTGCACAAGCCACGAGCCAGCCCTGCATACACATTATTATGTGTAAAATTAATAATATATTGATTGATAAATATAATAAGTATATAGACAGGTTTCAAAAAATAATTCTTCATAAACGTCTCCATGCTAAATATTTATTTTAAATATTATTATACGAATTTCAAAAATAATACAATGTTAAAAAATATTTTCCATATTTTTTCTTGAAGATCTACATATATAAATTATAATGTCTAGCAAGGCTAGTAACATATATTTTTAGAATCTATCCTCCCGAATGGGCTGCTATTAGTGATGTGAGAGGGGAAGATACCCAGGGTTTTTGCGGGCTGAAGCCCGGTCAGATCCAACTTATTAATTGATGACTCCACAGCCCTAAGTAATAAAATAATACTATGTGACAGCCTGTCCTGATCGTGAGTCGTGACGTATTAGAAGCAAAATTTCTGATGAGTAGCTCAATGCATTCACTGATAAGCAAGGGTGGGCTGGAAGGGGCTCGTAGGAGCTCGCGTGATCCCCTTGTTAAATTTTACTTTGACTAGCGAGCCCTTTGAATTTATTTTTAAAAAACAAGAAATAATATTTTTAAATTTTCCCAATGCTTCCAAACAGTTTATTCCCACCAAATTTTCCCAGCTTAACTCCGGAGTTTTTCCCGCCTCGTATCACTTAAAAGGCCCATACACTAAAGAACTTTGTTCCCGAACTATCTTTATATCAATAGTCGATAATGTCCGTCCATCCGTCTGTATGATTGTCCCCGATTTTCTTTTGATAACCAATCAATCAGGATAAGTATGTATACTATAAGGAACCATATGATCTACGTTGGGGCATAAATGATAAAAAAAACTGTAACTTTTCTTATTAGTTTATTCCTTTTTGTTTTTTATTGTTTGAGATGTAATTTACAATGTAAAATTTTGTTTAATAAAGCCATAAAAATAAAAAATACTAAGCCATACAATTATTTTCATTTAACATAGTTTTAGATGATAGAAATGATACATAGCATATGATTCACTTACATTATTATTTTTTACATTAATGAATTAATAATATGTTAGAGTAAAATACCTCATATGTGAGGACAGTGCGGACAGAATTACTCCCATGTGAGAAAAAAATGTAAAATCAACGATTTTACCATCCAAAATTGAAGGTTTTATAAAAAAGTTATGATATTAAAATTATAATATATTATGCGGATCTATAATGTGTAAAAAAATATATCGTTTTTCTCTATTTTTTTTTGATTATCTCGGAATGTTGATTTAACCACATAGGAGGTATTTAAAATGCATGCGCGATATGTCAAAAAATGGAGTATGGTCAATTAAAAATAAATGAGATCTCTATGTTATGATACCATTATTGTATCTCATTTAAATCTTCGGAATATATTTTTACATATAATCTCGACAGTTAAATGTAAATATTCCATGTATGTCACATACAGTCTGCGCAAGAATGTTTCGCGAAGCTTACGAAAATTCAGTTTTGTATTTTAAAATGTCGTTTAAAGGTACAGATGAATTATATTATTTCTTCTACTACGACAAATGATTGTTGGCAAACTTAAAACATTACTCCAAAAAATAAATAATTTACAATTTAAATACTGCAGGGCTGTCGATATATGCGCCGAGGTCGATTTCTGCTACTACGAAATATATTTGTTAGTAAACTTAAACATTTCAATTATTCTAAAAAATATATTATATACAATTTAAATACTGCAGGGTAGGGCTGTCGATATATCCCCCAAAATACATTTCTTTTACTTTTAGAATTTCTGGCTTATTCAATAAATAGGTTTATAATTTATTTTTCACGCCAGAAAATTTTCTGACTACTGAAAAATGTAACAAAAATCCCCCCGTAAACGGGCTTACAGCCAGTCTACGTAATTTCTTGAACACACGAGGGGTTGTACAGTGCTGCGTCTGAATGAACGTTATTTGATTTTATTGGATGCAAAAAATGCGAATAAATTTAATTACTAATGTTTATAAACTTTCTACAATTAAAATACAACTATTTTATCAACCACTATGACAGCTTTTTCTTATATCATAGATAATTCCAATATAATTATGTCTATGGATTATTTTGACACCTGTCACATAGGGAGACATTTCTAAGTCGAAAAAGGATCTGTAAAATGACACCCGATGAGTTGATGGAGAAAAGAATATCTTCGCGCCTCCCCGTCCTTTATCTCATATAGTAATAAAGAAACGTTTTAAAGGGTAAATAAATATTTTGGACTGTCCGCGCCTCCCTTTTGGAAATCGCTGAATAAAAAAAATATTTTCTAAGCCATATTGAAGTCACGGATAACTTTTATTTCTATCCAAAATTAAAAAAAGAAAAAAAAAAACGCAAAGTCGTTGTATATAAACCCCGCATGACCATATGGTCATGCTCATCCTTTTATTACCGTGTAATATTGAGTACGGACAGTAGTAAGGACAAAAGTGACCGTATGGGCTCACAAACATTCGGGGTTGAAATATAGCTAAACGTGATTTTTTTTTAAATATTTACAATTTGACCTTTTTAGATCAACACAATTTCAATACAAATATATTAGCAAAATAACTATAAATAATTTGATGTTTTTATAAAAAAATAACTAACAGTTTCAAAACGGAAATTCAAAAAATCACATGTGCTTTTGGAGGCCGTTTCTGTCCCCATGGCTGATGACTAACTGTAGTCTGTACCCTTCTTAACCAAGTATGAGCGAAAGCAACGATATTCAGGTAGAAAAAGGATGAATAGTGGGATCAATAGACAACGGTGTTTACTGTGACCATATGGTGACGCTCGTCCTTGGAGGGTTAATGTATGGCCGGCATTACCCTAACACAGAATCTGCAAAGTGCGGCTCTTTGGCCCCTTAAATGCGGCTCTGGCAAAAATGTCCACAAATGCAAAAACAATAAAAGATAGAAAAATTAAGGTAAAAGTAGAGTATAGCTCGTCATGTATTATTACGGCGATAAACTTCACAAACTAAACTAAAAACAACGCCACGATTTAAAGTTATTTTTTGAGAGCTTTATAATCGCGTTAAAACCACACATTATTACGAAGAACACTGATAAATTATGCGAAATACGAAATATTTTTCAGTACATCGCCTCTGTTTTCCATTATGGCGGCGCCGCCATAATGGAAAACAGAGGCGATGTACTGAAAAATATTTCGTATTTCGCATAATTTATCAGTGTTCTTCGTAATAATGTGTGGTTTTAACGCGATTATAAAGCTCTCAAAAAATAACTTTAAATCGTGGCGTTGTTTTTAGTTTAGTTTGTGAAGTTTATCGCCGTAATAATCCATGACGAGCTATACTCTATAATTACCAAAATTAAAATGTCTTCCAAGAAAACCATCTAGCAAATCGAATATCTAAAATTGGTTTCTGCTTTATCAATAGCAGTTGGTGAGTCTTGAGACAAATGATACAGCGCAAGGTTCACTTTTTGTAAGATTTATTTCTCATACAGGTCCGAAAGAAGAACTTTTAGTATTATCGCCATTCAAAGGTCGGACGCGTGGAGAGGATATCGTAAATGCTCTAATTGAATGTATGGATAAACATATTCCTCTCGATAAAATTGTGTCGATTTAGAAAAGAAACACAATTTTTTCGATGTTAGAAATCATTTCATTCGAAAATAAATTATCCATTTTTGCTCTAGATTTTGAAAGGTAAACATTGTTTCATTTTACGAGTCTGCTGAAGCATCGCCAAGAAAATAATTCCTCTATTGAAAAACACTATTTCCAAACAACCATTTTAAATATGAGGGAAGCATTTCTCAGCAGGTTTCAGGAATTTAAAAAACAGCAGCGACGTTAGCATTCGTCAAACACCCTCTTAATGCTACGATAACAGATTTGAAATTTTCTCTTTTTGGCATTGACATTGGTGACTTTGAAATACAATTGCTGGATTTAAAAAACAAGGAAATATGTAGCTCTTAATTTGAATGTCTTTGTGTTGATTGGTCAATATTGGAGAAGAACAAATGTGAGCTTAGTTCACAACACAAATGGTCTGATTTGAAAGATCTGGAGAAAGAAGACATGATCATCTTCAACGCCTGGAATAGTATTCCTGACTTTTATGATCAGCTGAAAAAACTCGCGTTTGCCGTTCTTTCCCTTTTCGGTTCTACATATTCATGCGAACAATCTTTTTAACAAGTATGAACTTTATCAAAAGTAAACTGAGAAATCGTCTTATTGATGAGAACCTGGAATCGTGCCTAAAATTAAGAATAACAACATACAAACCTGACTTACTCAAACTTTCCAAGGAGATGCAAGGATATTGCTCGCATCAAGTGTTTGTCAGTCATTGTCATGATTTTATATATTTTGTCATAATGGTTTACTAAATTACATATAATTTTTTTACAATGAATAAAATCTTTACTGACCCAACGAACTTCATACCGCCTCAGAATCAAGAAGTTTTGTGTTAACTTGAAACATGATGACTACCGAGCCAAGCTTTAGTTGTAAATTGTAAGGTGGCAAGCCAGGCAAATCCAATGAGTTTAAAAATTCAGTTGGATAGTTGGTTGCTTCGTCTTCGTTTGTTACACGGTCGATAGATTTGAAGAAATGTAGTGGACCAACGATTTGATTTTGAATTGTGAAGTTTAAATGATCCACATCTTTGTTCTTCGCCGCAAGAATTGTTCGTTCACTCAACCAATTGTGATTTTTGTGATAAGATCTTCGGGAACATTTTGTTGATGAAGCTGTCCTTCGTTGAGACAAATTGCTAAAATTCGGCGGAAACGAAATCAATCCGTTCAATTAAGTACATACTTACGATAAGTCAATCGTATGCAAAAAAAGCAAAAACAAATAAATATAGGAAACAGTGCCATCTAGTGGATTTATCTGAAGCATGCTACGACATTTTATCATTTGAAAACTGTATGAGAATATTTATTTTCTTCATAATTTCTTTGCCGTGATATTTTTCTGATGTTTTAATGCTTCTTCTGCTATTCTAGGCGGAGACGAATTTAATAAATCAAAGATCACAAAAATCCGTGTAGCCATTCTTGAGTTATACGTGGTGTAAATAACCCCACTTTGTTTTATACATATAGATGAAATCAAGCTTTAGTCAGTGTACCTGTAATTTAATGAAGTGCTTAAATTATTATAAAGGTTTGCTAAATCAATAAACAGATTTGGCTCTCTTTTTTTTAAATGTTGTAATGTACATATTTGGCTCTTTGGCTAGTAAGTTTGCCGACCACTACCCTAACACATCCTAAATATACTCCCCATGTCCCAGATATTGTCATACTAATTCAAATTTTACCTGCAATTGCTGTTATTGATTATAGCTGTGAAGATTTCTTCGAAGTTAAAATTGATAAAAAAAACTTTTTAAGATTGACAATGAGCAATTTGCCACTATTTTTTTTACAATAAAATAAACTGGCTGATAAAATAGATTTTGATAATGTAACTGACAATTTTTCGAAGATAAAGGCAAGGAGAATATTTTTTTGTATTGTTTTTTTGCCAAATTTTCCAAAATCCTTATTTTAATGATTTTGGATTCGAAATTTTAGAAGTTAAAAAAAAAAGGTCCCACGCTGGGAATTTGGGGAAATCCGCTAATTCTTGGGATTTTAAAATTCACAGAAGAGCTAAAAAAAAAGGTCCCACGCTGATTATTTGGGCAAATCTGCAAATGAGAATTCCTGAGAATGTCTTGAAATTCAATATTTTCATGGGATGAGAAAAAAATGGTATGGGGGCCACAGAAAAATAAAAACACTTGAAAGAGGCCACAAACTCAAAAAGGTTGAGAAACACTGTTTTAAACTATCACAGCTAATATCTCATTGGATAAGATATTATTCCTTTTTCGTTGGCTTGTGGTTTTGTTTATTTAGAATCTAAATTTTAAATAATAATATACTACTAGTTCTCTCATTATTCTGTATAAGAAACATCTCTGCAACTTTCGTATATTTGCACTTGGCATATCTTTTCAATATTAAGCACAAATATGATTTTATTTGCCAGCATTCATTAATGATTAAAGCAGGAGAGTAATTTTAAAGAGAATGAGTCAGCCAATTTTTTCATGACTGATAAATCTATGACTCAAGATATTTCTGTTAAATTAATATTGAAGTGAAATCTATCCTGTACCTAAATGTATTACAATAACTGTTGTTTTGTTGAAATCTATTCATAAAAAGAATCATATCAATGAACCACTATAAAACATTGAGGATAAATGTCAATCTGATTCAGGCTAAGCGTATGCTGAGACGCAGCGCATGGCTGCACAGTTTTATATTATATGAAGAAGTACAGACCCACGTACGATGCCACACAAGTATGCATCTGCCCTGTGCAATGTTGTGGAGCTGGCACAGATTCTCACTTGACGTGTGCAGGTTTGGATGTGTTCTTTTGATTTCAAAATGAAAATGATTGAGAAACTAATTGAATTAGTGCGAACTGAACTCTTTGTATATTATATTACTCATGTAGACTACTCTTAACTGGATGGCTGCCACAGATGAGGTATCTCATATTTTTTTTTGTGCTCAACACGCCAGAGACGAGTTACCTCCTCAATAACTAATTAAATTAATAATTGCAAATTATATCCGGCATGCTAGGTACAAACGTACTTTCTTCTACTGCAGCCAAAAGGCAAAAAGACATTAAAATATTTATTGTCGGTCATTAACCGGATCTCTGCCGCAAGCGAGTTTATTCGCTCTACAATTTCATGTTTAAGGGGCCGTCCATACAAAATGAGCGAATTAATACGCTCTATTTTATACTTGATTAACAAGTCACCAGTACCTCTCTTAAATAATTAAATTTAACTTGCATATAGTGACATCTTTTGAGATTGTGTTGTAATACTTGAACTCAAAGGCTATTGAATTTTAATCTGTAATACATCGATTTTTTGACATCGACAAAAGTTTTCGTGTGTTGTTGATATGCAGCGCTACTATATAGGGTTACACCATACATATTATATATAGTAACTAATGAAATACCGGGACTTCCCATTTATTCTTACGTTATGTTTGTCCAGTATTATATTTATAAACGGGGAATTATTTCTATTCTGAATACTCACTGCAAGTAACAATGATCCTGGAAAAATGGTCAGTTATGTGTGTGTTTTCATGTTTGACACATCTAAGTTGGTTTTGCGGACCTGATTATCGTTTTTGTTACGTATTTCATTTACAACAGTTTTATAACTAGAAAAAATTAACAGTTTATTTTTAAATTGACGTCTTTTTTCGTTATTTACCAAATGATTGTTTGTGTTTTAAAACTTTATAACCTGCGTTGTTTGTGAGTGTCTGTTTATTTTATAAGATTTTACAGTGCCGTAACTTTTTTGACGATTGTTTATATATCTTTTTCAACTTACGTTTCCTGGATATTTGATTTTTTACATATACTATTTTAACGCCTGAGAATGGAAGGACAACAAAGTACATCTAGGTATAAGTGCAAACAATGTAAAGTGGCTCTCTGCGTAGAACCTTGTTTTGAGGCATACCACACGGTAGAAGACTATTAATTTGTTTTAAACTGTTCGCCGTATTTTATATATATTTTTAAGATACAATTTTGATATGATAGAATTACTTTTGATATACGATCGTGATACGATTTTCCGTGTGAATTTTGTGACAACCCTGAAGTTTTGTTGATCATTTATTTCGAACATTTTTGGATAAATGACGGCGGAAATGGCGCATCGTGTATTTTTATGGTAAGTCTATATGATATACTATTAGGATATGTCCAAAAATATATATTTATTAGGTTTTATTTTTTGAAAGAAAACTGCGGCCCTCCGTGTATGGCCATATTAATCCTTTCAGGCATAGAATCGGTTAAGTGTCATTCATATATATCTCACTTCTCTCAAATAGTGTTGTTCTGTGCAGTGGTAGGTTTTGTATTGCAGTTTGAGGATGTCCTGTTAGTATACCCCATGAAGGCAGTGTGATGACATAAAACTTTGCTCATTTAGAAATCTTCTTGAGTGAGTATCATTGAATACCAGTCACAGTGAGTGTAGTTCAACCATTGTTGTTAAGGAATGTTATGTTGGTATATAAATACATTCTCTAAAATAAATCTTTTAATTGTGGAATTAATACAATAAAAAAGTCATTGTTTTAAATAAATTGTGTATGAATTCACAAATAAAAATTATTGTATAATATATCAATAAAACATTCTTGAAAATCATATCATAAAAAATATAATAATTCTAGCGCTGCGGGCATCCTGGGGACCAATGGCCGACTCCACCGCAAGTAAAGCATTTCCCATACCCTCCATAATAATGGCCATTCACCTCCTGAAATATCAAACAAAATATTTCCAATAAACAATTGGTTTTTTATAAATTGGTCTGCATTTAACCCTTTCCACTCCAAAGGTTTTTCAAAAAAATTCCACCAGCAATTTTTAGTGAATTTGCACATATAAAGATATTGATGTTATAAATAAATAATACAGTTTTGAAAAAAAAAAATATGAGGATTTCTTACACATGATGTCAACTTACTAATCTGTCAACAACCAAACCTAAAAAAACTAAAACCATTCACTAGCCCCACAATCTTTGAAAAAATTCATTTTTTTTTTAAAAAAAATATTTACAAAAAGACAAATAACTTTCAAACTGTTTGACTGAGCAAATCGAAAAATATCACAGCCGGACAACATATGTTTACGTAACCTCGGCGCGAGAACAACTGCCTTTGTTCCGTCGCTGCATTCTTCGCTTGCACCCCCAAACTATTCCATTCTATTGTTTACGCCAGGTAGTTGTCGCAAAGCGTCCCAACTTTCTAACATTCCTAAATTGCTCGACAAATCACGTATTTCGAATGGGTATTCAAGAAAAATATAGAAAAAATTCCTTCACACAAAAAAATCAAATCAAAATATGTAACCGATCATGTCGAGTGACACTCGACATTGGAGTGGAAAGGGTTAAACAGAGTTTAAGTCTATGATGAAACAGTTTACATAGCGCATGTAAGTTGGCGTCTAAATTCTAGTGTTATGAGCTTTACCCTAGGGATTTGATGGGTTTGGGTTAGTCCTGGTAAGTCAATATCAAATCTCAATGTTTTTTAAAAGTTAAATTTGGGAGTGCTTGAATTTGCTTGCCATGACATTTTTCCAGGACTTAATCTCGAGTGACTAACAAAAGTTTTTATTGAGTTTAAGTCATGTGATTTCAAATTAGAAAATATTTGGAATAAATTGACAATAGCCGTAAGGCAAATATTGTTTTTGAAATAAAAACAATGTATATAATAAAACAGTATTTTTCATATTTCTTAACTAATAACTCCAAGTTGAGATTTTCTTACATACTGCACCATTATTGCATTGATATAGTGACAAATTTTACTTTTTTTTTTTAATTTTATGTAGAAAACTAGCTGACCCAACGAACTTCGTTACGCCTAAGAATCAATAAGTGTTATGTTAACTTGATAACTTGAACACATCTTTGTTCTTCGCCGCAAGAATTGCTCGTTCACTCAACCAATTGTGATTTTTGTGATTAGATGTTTGGGAACATTATGTTGATGAAGCCGTCCTAAAATTCGGCGGAAACGAAATCAATACGTTCGATTCGTCAACAGGAACACGGTCGTTACCGACGATAGTCGAAGATCGTTTTCAAACTTAAAGCGTTTTTCTCTTCTCCTTCGGGGCCGAGTTAATAATCCTCAAATTCTCATGACTATTAATTTACATGCTCCCAATTTATTCTTACGTGGGCGAAACTATGAGCAAAAACTTTTATTTCTAAAAACTTATACCTCGCTTAAGAGGTATGAGTCACCAGTTCCAAGGGCCGTTAGATTGATCAACGCATTGCCTAGAGAAGTGGACATTTTTAGTGATAGTAATTGTGAACTGTTTGTAAAGTTTTACTATTTTATTTCTTGATTTTTTATGTTGATTTTGATGTATTATGTAGTTTTATTTTATATTTTGTCTTATTATATTTTCAAGTACATGGCGAATTGGCGTCAGCTGTTATGTCATGTACTGTAATTTTAATTTCTTAGAATAAATAAATAAATATAAAGTCAGCTTGGAGAAATCTTCGGCAGATGGATCGTTTAGCAATGCAACTCGCATATTTGTCGTCAGCTGAAGTTTCTTCACATAGCGCCAGAGTCAATGATTTGAGGCAAGCGTTTATTTCATCGGCAGCGGTCGATCTTGGAATGACTGGTAGTGTTTGGCGGAAATCGCCAGATAGTAAAATCATTGCGCCTCCAAAAGATCTTGAGTCATTGCACAGATCTTTCATAGTTCGATTGAGTGCTTCCAATGCGCATTTGTGCGCCATTGTCCATTCATCCCAGGTGATGATTGTATTTGCCACCAAAAAATTTGCCATTGCTGAATGTTTCGCAATCTTGCATGTCGGTTTTTCAATGGTTTAAAGGTTTAACGGCAATTTCAACGCTGAATAAGCCGTTCGGCATCCTTCTATCTACGTGGCCGCTATTACAGAAGAAGAAACTGCTACAGAATTTTTTTTATCTCGCACGAACAGTGGCCATAATCAATGACATGAGGAATGTCTTCCCAGCTCCACCGGACGCATCGAGGAAAAATAAGCCACCATTTCCATCATCAATTACCTTCATTAACGTATCGTACATTTCCTTCTGTTGAGGGTTCAACAGTGGTACATTCGTTCAAACTGATTGGTTCAATGCATCTCGATCATATTCACGTTCCGATTCTCGATTGAAAGCGTCGTTCATTCCACTATCTGGCGTTGGCATTCCTAACTTGACTAACAATCTGCCGTACATAAGGTAACACATGTCTTCGATCAAAAGCAAAGCCTGGTTATGTATCTCTTCATTCATCTCGAGATCGTGATTCCCTGAACTGACACAAATTCGATGTAAAATGTATTCGGACATGTCATCCTTGTACTTGTTCCACAGTTCACGGGGATTCAATGGGAAGCATGTCAAAATAATGATAGAAAATAATGTGCGTATCTGACTTGGAGATTCAGAAACAATTTCTTCAGCGATTTTCATGTCCCAATGAGTATCATTTTCAAGCAAATTGAGCTGTTGACATGCAAGTAGAAGCATTCGTCATTTTTCGGATGAACTGTGTAAATGCGACCAAGAGCATCAGTAGTCATTCGGATGATCAGGAACTGCATCGCCTTGCTTTCGACGTTAAAATTTCTTCGATGTAGCTTTCCAAGTGTAATAACGTGGCATCTTAGAGTAGAACAACGTTCGTGCAAACAGCGTAATATTTTTTTCAAAAAAATATCATACCTAATTATAAACATAACCTTATTTCAATATTATCCGATTTTCTTTCGTTTTCATTTCATATCATCGATTTTTTTTGTTCTAATCCATACTCTAAATTTAAAATTATTTAAAAGTCAATCGTATGCAAAAAAAAGCAGAAAGAAATGAATTTTGGAAACAACTTGCCATCTAGCGGATAAAATCTGCATACAATGACATTTTCATTATTTCAAGCTGTTCGCCATTTGAAAACTGTATGAGAATATCAATTTTCTTCATAATTTCTTTGCCGTGTTATTTTTCCGATGTTTTAATGCTTATTCTGCTATTCTAGGCGGATACGAATTTAATAAATCAAACATCATTACAATCCATACTGCCATTCTCGAGATATACGTGGTGTAACCAACCCCACTTTGTTTTATATATATAGATATAGACCGTCAACAGAGTTTTGCAGCGCAAGTTTTCAATTGCCGTAAGTCAGTTGTTCAACCATTATATTTGAAGAGGCAAAGATTAATTAGTAAATCTGTCCCTAGTGCCATTTTAGGGCCAGAATGAAAGTGGATGAAGAGGAATGAAAACATGACAAGACTTTCATGTGTCCCTTTGAATACAAATTGATAAATCCATTTGAAAAAGTTACCAGTTAAGCAACAGTTCCGTTAGCGACAGTGGAAACAGTCCTTGCCTAAATAAGCTACAGTGAAATTTTATATTTTTGTCAAATTAAATACCTAGTAAAAATATAAAGCATTTACTATTATTCATATTGATATAAATATTTTTGTGTTTTGGAACGAATCATCTGAGTTTTTATTTCTGAAAAGCATATTTTTTCGGAATGAGTTATGCTCGCATTTCGAGGTTCTGCTGTATTACAAAATTCTCTGTCAAACATCGGTCAAGACGAAAGAGTAAAAAAGAAAAATAAGCCAATTTACCGTCGGGACGATCGCCGGACTGGTCTCGTTCGTCTGCTCTCCTCCTGTAAATATATTGTACAAAAATTATTATAACATATTGGTTAGAAAACTTAACAGAGATAAATAAATACACGCTGATTAGTATTGCTCAATTATTAATCCCCGATTGGAAGTGAAAGCTTATCTTGCATCATATTCGCCTCTGTGTAGAGCGCACAGCCATGAATAGCTTTCAAAAAAACGTATCCCAAAGCGACGAAAATGACGACACATTTGACTTCACTCAGTATTTTATTTCCAAATAATAATAGAAAAAACAACAGCTTCCACGTCGAAATTGTGTAGTAAAATACATAAATGTATAAATGAAGCAAATTCTTCATGGAATGCTCAAAAATCTGCATATCTTTTTTAAGGGCGACTGCATGTATCAATTCTCTGCAGATGAGTCATGCGTCATGGGATCCCGATTTTGGTGATATCAGTTTTGGAATTCCTTATCTGAGATATTACAATAGAGGAATAATGGGAGTCGGTAATTTTACCTGAAGCATTTGAGGTTGTTGTGGAGTCATCAGGGTTAGAATGGGCGGGCGATAGGTGATCCGATCCGTGCGAGTATTGGTCATCCGAATCGCTCCACCCCTCGCTCGAGAGTTCGTCACTCGTGTAGTCGTGAATTCGGAATTGCCTGCGCCTAAAACCGAAGCTGAATTCGGAGTCGTTCTGGTACTCGTCATCGAGGTCGCCGTAGTCGTCGCCCCACTCGTTGTAATCATCACTGTCGCTGTCGCTGCTCTCATTGCTGCCAATGTGATATTACAAAAGTGTGTAAAATAGATTAACTCATTTTGTAAAAATATAAATATTTTTCCATAACAAAAAATGACAAATTTAATTTTGTGTTCTTTTAAGCCTGCCATTGGAAAGCTGTGATATATCACGCTGCTCAGATTTTTTTTGCTAGTCAAGCTGTGTCGCTGTTCCGCTTAGGTAGAGCGACCAATGAGTGCATTGGTCACTCATGACTCACGGGAGTTCACTGTAATTTCATTATGGAAAATTAACTAATGCTCTGTGAAGTCACGTGTCACAATATTTTAGATTGAATTTAAATATGGTGTCCTTTGTCATAAGGAAGTGGTTTACGGTGCCCGACTTAGTAAAAATGGTTGCCAACCATTAATATAAATTAAGGTTTTTATTCTATAAATATGAATACTCGTAACTCAGATTCTTGTTGAAGTTTATAGCTAGTGACCATCATTTAAGGGAAGCATTGAAACCGAATAAAATGAAAAGTATTGAGGAATGTATTGTAAATCAAAGATACATTTTGTTGAAATAGTGCAACAATCATACTATTTATTAGAATATGGTTATATATTTTTAATTTTTTTAAGTTTTTGACGAAAATATACTTTGTAGTTATGAGCAACGTTCCCTCTAAGCCGAAGGGTTAGCTGCGCGGAAATTTCAAAGGCTGCGCGGACCGATCAAATATTAATTGAGCAACTGTCTTGCAGTGCGCGCCAACCCGGAATGAGTGCGCAGAGCCTTCCTAACTGCTGCGCAGCCGCGCACGCGCGCATCTTAGAGGGAACGTTGGTTATGAGTTGTCCACTTAAACAGAATTCTGGATATTAAGTAGCCAACTACCGACCCTCAATATTGTACTAAATCTTTTACGATTTCGAAATTTGACAATATTTTTTTAAGAATCGTCAGAAGCCTGGTTTTCAAGACAAATATGCTAGATCTGGACTGATGTTCCACAATCTACATAAGATCAAAGCTTAAAATTTGGCATCAATACATACAGTCGGACAGTTAAAACGTCATTGGTGTTCCAGGCTGATCTTCCGGTTAGGTCTACGGTTTGTATATTCTGCATATCTGAAAACAGTACAGCCTGATACAGCTAAGGCATTTTATTTATCGATAATATTTGAAAGCTTTACTTCGGAAAAAAAATAAAAATACAGTAGCTGTATTAAGCTGTACTATACTAAAAATAGACACAACCAACACAAGAAACACAAATAGCCTTGATTGCTCCTTAGGTTTGACTATGTATTTTGTATTAATATATTTTGAAATTGTATCAGATTGATTGAAAATGTTACTTGAAAAATATACCGTTTTCTATTTAAAAACAACAAACAATGTTGCATTTTTGGTGGATTCGATGGTAACTTTGTGAAAGTTCATTTTTAATAACTTTGTTGCTCCATTTGTTGTGTTACATACTGTGGCACATGTTTCGCCTCTTTTTGAAGTATCATCAGACAGAATATCGCAAGGTTTACGAATAAACTAAAATTTAATTCCAATACCTAAGTTTAAAATTACAAAATAAAGGTTGGATTTTTTTTTTTCTAATAGTCGCAGGGAGTGGGCAAGATATAAATATTGATAGTAATAATTATAGACTAATCACTTATATTAGGGATGGTAAATCCCAAAGGAAATTAATTCAACACAGGTGAGCAACCTGTGTTATTTACTAATGTTTCAATTATAATAATGATTTTTATCAATATTCAAAAATTAAAACCTGTTCATTCTTAAACCTTTGTTATTTATTAGATGGAGTATTTCAACATCATAATTTTTAAGCAGTGCCATAACATGCTGATTTACTGTAGTCAGAAAATTCAAAATTATTTTTATTCTTTCTTTTGCCATGTTTGCTCCTTATTTGGAGCATATGATTATCAAATGTTAATTTCAAATATTTTTTATCCCTTGGAATCCCTTCCTGGTGCATTCTATGAATGGTCATAGGTGGGCTTCCAGGATGAAAAATAAATACGTAAAATTCAAGCTCTCTTGCAGCACATTTCCAAGCCAGTTTTACAGCCTTTCGCTCTTTAGAGAAACTTTTCCGATAAAATGTATTGTAAAAGTTAACATTAATTAAACCAGGGTTTCCCAAACTATGTCCCGCAGAGCGAGTAGGTGTTCCGAAAAAAAATGGAATGGTTTTATATGCTGCAAAACAGTTTTAATTCCGTGTAAAAAGTGTTCCGTTATATTTTCTGGACTTGCAAAGTGTTCCATTCCAGAAAATGTTTGGGAAACGGTGAATTAAACAGTATAAATGTCTGAGGCTACATAACTAAAAAACCGCAACGTGCATCACACTCAGTTAGACAACAAACAAAATAACGAAGTTATAAATTTAAAATTTCAATTAAGAGTAAAAATATATGCCAACAACTGAAATATGTGAGCGAAAGCATCGCTATCACTTTGCTCTTGAGTCATGTGCTATTTAAATTATGATACAAATAAATATTTACCTGATCGTTCTTTTAGTGTCTGCAAACGTTTTTCTTTGACAGTACTGTCTAAGTTGTTAACCATTTTTTCAATAAATGTATCCAGGACTAAACTTCTGCATTCCGAAGTGATATTAGTTCTAAAAAAAAATACTTTATATTTACAATTGTCTCCAAATGAATTACGTCTGTTTCCGCAGGAATATTTTTCACAGAGATGTTTTGATATATTATTATTCTTTGGACTGATTTATATTTGTAGAAGTATATTGTTGAATTACTATATTTTATAACATAACCCTTACCAACGAAATAGATTGATACAATATTTAGTTTAGAGAGTTGGCAGTACAATACATGGAAAAGCCAATGGCAAAGAAAGAGTTAGTAAATGTATTATTTGTAAAAGTTCAACATATACGTCTACAAACCTGCAAATTGGACAATCTCGTTTTTTCCTCTTCCATGTTGAGATACATAGTTTACAAAAAGTGTGGGAACAATTCAATGTGGTAGCTTCGATGAAAAGCTCTGCGCATATAGAACACTGTAGTTCTGACTCCATTAAATGATTAAATTCACTGAGTATGGCTGTCGGCAGACTTTGAGATGCATTTGCAGTGTTCGAGGTGGACGGGGCTTCAGATTGGTTTTCCTCAATGATGGACGTTGGAGATTCCATTTTTGGAGAAAGTTTCTTTTCAGATTTAAACTGCCAACATCAAAACAACAAAATTTAATACACTGAATGTGTCAACTCATTCAATAGCAAGTGTGTGCCTTTTTTTTTACATATTTTTTTTTAATTAAAAATTATTATATATAGAAGAGAGAAATACAGAAGCAAGTGACAATTTATATTCATCGCTTATGTTTAAGCACACCTTATCAAGTTCTTCTTGCAGCTGTTTCACTGTTGAATCTCGGGTCTCAGCTTCCCGAGCGAGCATCGACATCCAACTTGCCTTTTCTTCTTCCATCTGATGCCGGACTGATGTTTCTCTCTCCAATAAATCTTGCTATAGTATTAAAGATGGACAAAAATAAATTCAGTTGATTGTTTTCGATGGATTCAGCGGAAACTTTGTGGAAGTTTATTTTTAATATAAAATTTGATTTGATAAATTTGTTATTCCACTTGTATTACAGAATGTGACACGTGTTTCGCTTCTTTGAGAAGTATCATCAGACTATTGCAAAGTTAACAAGTAAACTGAAAATTGATTCTAATTCTTATGTTATAAATTACAAAATAAAAGTCAGGGGTTGTTAGCAAATAACATTTTAAATAAGATAACATAGGTGGATCACCATTTTTGAATTTATTTTCATTGGAATTTAACACACATAATGTAAGTAATAGCTCAGAACTCAAAGGCAGCGGTTTCCAACCTGGGAGGCGCCAAAACTTTTTAATAAAATAATACATTTTCATACCATAATTTCTTCATGTAAATAAAACTTCATATCGTAACGTATCAAAAGATTTTTGGGCCACAGCCAATATTGAAGAAGCAAAATATTTTTATTGAACACTTGGATGGTTTATTGCTGCATTTTTAAAATTATTTCAAACATACATTTCTTAACATTTTTGTGGATACAAAAAATCCATTTATCGATAGTGAAGAAGTCGAATTTGAGCTGATAAACATCGAAAAAGAAAAATTAATATAATTATCATTGCGATAATAGCTCACTAAAACAAAAGTTTCAAAATGAAACTATAATTCACTTTTGGATGAATCTTAGTGAAGAGCATACATCTTGTGCTTCTACCCTTCAAAACGTCTTATTTATGAAAAACATGTTTTTCGGCACTGGTTGTAATGAAAACCAAATATTGAGCCAGGTTAATAATCGATAAAGAGTTATGAGTTGCACTCTCCACCAACGTTCCCTCTAAGCCGAAGGTTTAGATGCACGGAAATTTCAAAGGCTGCGCGGACCGATCAAATATCAACATGTTCGCAGTGTTTTTTTTACCATGTAACGCGGTGAAACGGCGTTCCGGCACCTTTTTCTGGGCATTTTTAATGTTTAAAATTAATTTTAGTAAAAAAAAACCTTGAAAACCACTAGTTTTTTTTCCCTTTTGAACCCAAGCGAGCCCTTTGTAAACGCATTGACAGCCTACCACTGCTAATTTAGAAAACTTTGAGGGTGTCCGCACAACAAATCATCAAAGTTTTATTGCAATCGGTAGACGGTATAGAAACAGGAACACATAAAGGAAAAACTACCAAATTACCATATTGGCAGTTCATCGTTGTATGTTTTGATTCAAAAACCTTTGCTGGTGTCCGCAAAACAACTCACCAAAGCTTTATCACAATCAGATGAACGGTATAGGAACGAATACGGAACAAACAAATTAACGTATTGGAAGCCCACCGGTGGCTGTACTTATTCAGATACCGTTGCGGGTGTTTGCACAACAACTAGGGCTTCTAAACCAGGTTAAACTGAAACCGGTTAACTCTCGCAGCTCGGAGACTAGAAAAATACGTCTCTGCCGATGGGGATCTTTTTTGACCCCAGTGGTTTCCTCATTATTGGCCTTATTCTTATGAATTTCAAAAAAAAAAATAGTCTAAGGGCTTTAAAATATCTCTCTGCATCATTCCTCATACATTTTTTTATAAAAATCCGTGGTTTTTTAATAAATAATCATATTTTATGTTGCGCGTAAAAAAGACGTCATCCCAGCACACATATGAATTGACGACTGACGAGTGTTCTCAGCTATCTTACGGACGATCGTTATCGCGGGTGCTTATCGCCTGATAGCGTAATCGCGTTATCACATACTTATTTAAACTATAAAAGGTCCAAAAAACTATGATATAAGAATACCTTAATTATGAACATTGTATCACCCATATTAAAATAGATATTTAAGAAAATGTTGGTATTGGGGTCGCATTTCTTGAGCTTAGAACCTGAAAAGTTAACCAGTTTATCGCATGTTTTGAAAAAAACCGAAAACCGGTTTATTTCACGCGGTTAACCGCGTTTTTACAATAATACTCTTTTCTTATTTTTCATTATTTTTTCAAAAAGAAAAATCTTTTACAATGAATTTACTGCGTAGAAGCGGAAAAAATTTACATAACACAAGACACATACATATGAATTGTATAAAAAAATCTACCTGTCTCAAAGTTGTCCATGTTGTGAACAGAAATGACTTTTTCAAATAATTTAATATTTTTTCGTAGTTATTGACAATTATTTATCAAAAGACGGAAAGATTCTTACATGCACGTCACTCAATAACCTTTATTGTAAATTTGACTAATCATCCGTACAAATCTTGAAAAAACTATTAATAAGGATACCATAAAATAACTATGTACCATTTTAAAACGTATACAATTTAGTTAATGAGTAATAATCTACATCTCCTTACCCACTGTTATTTTTTTGTGTGCTTGTTAGTATAGTATAATTTATATAAGTTTGCCGTTTTACTACATTGATACGCTTTGTGTATAATACACAGAACGTGTAAGTATATTAGTATGTATTTCTTCTGTGATTGGTCAAAAGACGCAAGGGTCGCTTTTTTGCTCTCGAAAACAAGGGTGACCATAATATAATGTCAGAAGTAACGAAATTAGGATGAGGTAAAGCACTGTGCGGTTAGACTAAAGAAGTGGTTATAAATGTGTATAACTAGATAAAAAGAAAATACACGAGAATGTTGACTAGGTAAATATTTATTGATTAATTCATTTATTTTTTCATTCATTCATTCATTTATCATGTTTTTAGATAGTACTTACTTATTGTGATCGAAATTTTTGTATACAGTGCAATTTTTTACATTACATAATAAATATATAGAATTCACATACTGGAAAGGGAAATAAAGACTTAGTCTGTACCAACGTTCCCTCTAAGATGCGCGCGTGCGCGGCCGCGCAGTAGTTGAGAAGCCCCCGCGCACTCATTCCGGGTTGGCGCGCACTACAAGACAGTTGCTAAATTAATATTTGATCGTTCCGCGCAGCCTCCACGCAGCCTTTGAAATTTCCACGCAGCTAACCCTTCGGCTTAGAGGGAACGTTGGTCTGTACCCACTCTGGTAAGAACTTTAGACAGGAAACTAGGTATCCACATCACATATAGTTTCAATATAGAGTAGAGGTAGGAAAAAAAAGATATTCTTATAGTTGTGAGCAAAACCGGCTCCCATCTTATAAAGGAGTTTTAGTTTTTGAATATTGGACATTCGTCAATTATGGTATGCTACAATCTTAAATATTGTAATAAAAAAATGTGTGCAATTAATCGACATAATACATAAAAAAAAACTATTATTTATGTATTTTAGTTTAACTTAACATCAAATGATATTCTCTTGTATAAATATATATAGTTATAAATAAATGGATAATTTAATTATTGAAAAATATATATTACATCATGGTCACCCTAGAGCCCGCCGGCAAGCTTATATTGTACGAAGTCTAGATATATTCTTCCTTTGCATGATTATTGCATTATAATTATTCTAAGTATACTTGATTTTGTCTTCAAATCAACAATGCAAAAAATTGCTGCTTTAAATATGATATTTTTAATTATTGTCTGAACCTTTTATTCTGCATCATAATGCAATATGTGAAAACTAATACCCAAGAGTTAATTGTAAAGTTTTACCTAACGAGGGGTCAAAATTATTCCAAGAACTTTGTCCCATGTCACTTTTACTGTATTGTTCAATTATATGGTTGCTTTTTGTTAACTTCATACATTTCCGTTTGCAAAATGTTGACAAAAGAAGCAGTAGTATTTTTATAACCTAAGTAGGTACTCATCCTTTCTCAGTTGTCATTAAATTAATACCAGATGTGGCTAGAATTTTACAGTCCCACAAGGTCGACGAAATAAGTTAAATAATAATTAAACAATAGAACGAACAAACCTAGTAGATGTTTTATGACCTAGTAGAGTTTAATCCTAATACATTTACTTAAGTATTTTTTAATGTGGAAAAAATGTTTCTTTTTAATAAAACAATGAGATTATTGAAAGTTTCTCAGTAATATACAAATTGCTTATAAGCAGCGATTATGAGGTTATAGGAAATTAAGAAGTCATTGATATTTCTCAGGTAAATAGCACAATATCTATCTTAACTAGAACAATATAAAAAATATATTCAAATACAGCTTTGCTTGGTGCCTGTTTTTGATTGATACAATTTTTGGTTAAAAAGTACCTGAGCGTCTGATATGATTTTTTATGATTTGACGTTTAATACAAAATGGCCGCAGCGTTAGTGTTGCTTGTACGAAAACTTATTATTATATTATGAATCTCGGATATGCGTAACATATTTAAATACAAAAACAGAGTCACTCGTGAATTACTATTATTTATTATTGTACATACCTAAGCAATGTAATTGTCTCGTATTGCCCTTAGAAAGACTGCGAAAACACTGCCCGGAGTGCGAAACGAATTCCTAAATACAAATTCGTCCAAATATGACGTGAATAACGCCCTACTGGTGCCAAATTGGCGTTTAAGCTTTCGTTTGGCTCTCATCCACATATTTTCCACATTTTGCGTATGCAATCCACTATCGTTTGGATCCACAAAGTTGTCTTGATGGATCACAATCGAATGAGTGTAAATTCCACCTGCAATACGTGGAATATTTCCGTACGCTGCCCAACCGTCTGAAATAATATGTGTACCAGGCAGTATATAACGAATTATTTCTTCTTCAAGTGTATTCGCAGTGCGGTCTGGTACTCCAACTAAAAAACATTTTCCGATATTGCCGTTTTCCAGTCTCTCTATTCCACCGAAAACCCAGTATCCTGCGTGATACCTACCACGATGGTATTTTCGGTGGAAAAAATACGACTCGTCGATTTCAACAGTGATCGGTTGGAAATCGACGTCCATCCCTCCGATACGATTATAATGATTGTTTTCTATCCAAATCCCACATTCCTCACGACACAAATTGTACCAATCTTGTACAGTTTTTTTAGAAATGTCTAATTCGAATGCAATATCTTTTTGTGGGCAGTCCTTAGACCAACAACACGGCGAGCGGCATCCTGGAACGCTCAAAAAATGACGACTTTCGTATGGACTGCCGGAAATTGCAAGGGTTGCATCCCCATCTGACGCCATCTATTCCGCTTGCATAATTTAATAACGAACAGGGCTGTCCACACACGTTGCACACACAATTGTTTTTGATTAAGCCACGTTTTGCCAGCCAATTTATACACTGTGGTGTACTTTCCAGCTGTTCTAATAATGGCATATATCTCCATATCTCATCCACAATTTGCTGAACGTCCATTAATTCAGTAACTTCCACTATCACTTTACGAGAACTCGGTCTGCCAGCCATCTTAGAAATTTTGTAGTAAAATGTAAAAATGGTCCGCCTGCCACGAGGAAATTGTATATACTAAAAAACATGTTACGAACATACGAGGTTCATAATATAATAATAAATTTTCGTGCTAGCAACACTGACGCGATTGCAGTTTTGTATTAAACGTCAAATAATATCAGACGCTCAGGTACTTTTTAACCCAATTTTTGAATTCAAATTTGTAGTTTTGTGAAATATAACATTTTCGGTGCATTCTTTTTTCACAAATTATTTTCTTGAGCAATAAATAAACAAACACTGTGAACTATGATTTTTTTTAAGATAATATTATGTAAATAATTTTGTACGTGATACGTAAATGTAAATTTTAGTATCGTATAATACCTATATATATAAATAAATAATTGTTCAGAGAATAACATATACCCAATAAATAATTGATTTTATCATAAAATATAATTATTATTGTGCTTGTTATTCTCATGTATTATGGTCTGCACATGATGAACATGATAACGCCGAGTGGTCAACGTCGTTTCTTTGGGTTGCGGACGAAATGAGTCCCGGTACGGACGGATTCAGTTCATAGATTTCTTTTATATGGCATGGATGTCTGTGATGCCTAATATTCTATTCCACTATCCCTTAAATGACTATAACGTAGTGAGAGTGATCAGCCACCCATGTTCTAGCCATAACTTTCAATCTCTTCTCTCTTCGAAAAAAGAGGGGGTTGAGCAACTGAGTAACAAGCAGTTCTCGATAAAAATAGTTTGAGTCTATATGCTTTAAAGTGGGAGTGGAGACATAATATAAGCTAAAATTATTATATTCTACTATATTTTTGTCTAAGCATTGGATGACCTATCTAGTTGATATGCTCAAAAAAATCAATGCATTTATTTAAAGATCTTTCTTTTGATGAGTTTTATTATCAAGTTCTATTTTTTTATTTGACATATTTTATCATAAAATATTTTCCCAGATTTGATTGTCATTGTTGTGTATATATATGTATAATGCCTTCTGTGTTCCATCTATAAGATAAATATCGATTTTTCATTAAAATTGGAGCATTTATGACAAATATATAAAAAAAATCCAGTTTTTTTTTTTGCCTAACCAAAATACGTTATATTTCGGTTTAAACCGGTTAACCGGTTATATTGCCAGAAATAAACCGAAAACCGGTTAGTTGGAAAGTCCGGTTAATTGGAAGCCCTAACAACAACTCACCAAAGTTTTATCGCAATCGGATGAATGGTATAGGAACAGGAACGCATAAAGGACAAACTAACAAATTAACGTATTGGCAGCCCACCGCTGATTCATATACATTCGCGAGCGTCCGCACAACAGCTCGCCAAAGTTTTATCGCAGTCCGATGAATGGTATAGGATTGCATACGGAAAAACAAACAAATTAACGTATAGGCAGCCTACCGTTGATTTATATACATTTGCAGGCGTCCGCACAACAACTCAACAAAATTTTATCTTAGTTGGATGAACGGTATAGGAACGCATACTAACTAACAAATTAACGCATTGGGAGCCCACCGCTGATTCATAAACCTATTCTGGCGTGCGCATAACATTTCCCCAAAAAAATTATCGCAATCGGATGAGCGGTATAGGAGCGCATAGGTAACAAACAAACAAACATTCATTTATATATATAGATTTAATACGTGTCTGTATTACTATATTTATTAAAAAAATAAAAAGTAGGGGAGGCGCGGCAATTTTATTTTTATTTTAGGGAGGCGCAGTAGCATAAAGGTTGGAAACCGCTGGGTTAAGGTATTCTGCATATTGCGTATGTAGGAATTAGTTTATTCAATTTTCAAAAAGTTGTTACCCACCTGTATTTTCTTAAGCGATTGTTCAATTTTATCTTTAGCAAGCAATGCTTCTTGCAGTTGTTGTTTCTCCTTCTCTCTCTCATCTAAATGCTGTTGAAGTTCTTTTTTCTCCTTTTGTAATTTTTCTTCAGCAAGTATTTTTTCAGCTTCTAATTTTGCATGGTGTTGCTCAAACTGAAATAATTAAAAACAATTTTTGAACCTAATCTATAAATACATCAGTAAAATAAGTTTTTTTTTAACTAATCATTCCAGTCTGAAAATATTCCCATCGTTGTTACATACTGCTTTCCTTTGCATGATATCTATGCATCTTTTCACTGATATTCTTTAATTTTTCTTCAATAAATAAAGATATGTTTAATGATTTTAGTATTTGATTATTTCTTACAGTTTCATTAAGTATCTTCTTGGCCTTTTCAGCTTCATTTTTCATTTCTTCTAATTTGGTTGAGAACTCTTTCTCCCTGGCTACTTTTGATTCCTTTGAAAGATAATCTTGTTTCTGCATTTCTAGTTTCAAAGCATCAATTACTTTTTGCCTACAGTTTTGATCCGATTCCATCGTGGCTTTGAGATCCTTCAGCTCCTGTATATTTAAAAATATTATACATGTTGTATTTTTTTCCCTGCAGTCTAGGGAAGTTGAGGTAGTAGTAAAATATACAAGAAGGTTAATAAAAAGATAGTAAACATTACCTGTTCTTGGGCCAGTTTTTGCTGCTGAACTTGATTAAGTCTAACCTTTTCTTCTGCTTGCCTTTCGTCTTCTCTTTCAGCTAATTTTTTTTCAAGTAGATCTAATTTACGCTGCTTCACGTGGGCTACTTCTTCTATACGCCTCTCGAAATTTTCTCGTTCTTTTTTTAAGCGATCCAAAAGTTGTTTATTGTCATTTTCCAATAAAACCTTCTGACACTTTTGTTCATTTATTTTTTTCTAAAAATGATTCATATATTTAGTTTTTTCGAAGCAATATTTTATATATCACACGCCCGATAAAACAGTCATAAAAGAAATGTAGATTTTTTAGTAGCCAAAAAAATTCTTGCTATAAACAGCTTACCGCCCGCATGTTTTCTATTGAATTTGACCAGGCGGCCGGGCGATTTTGCGGAAAATTCGCAAAAAACTGCCATTCTACTAAATTCCCCATAATTTGTAAACCAATTGAGATATCTTTACCAAATTTGATTTGATAGCTTCCAAATACTTTGCTGCATAAATCAATGCCACTTGAGCAATGGTTCTATATCTGTGGGTTGCATACTTATGTGGTGTAGACAAAATAAATTAAATCTACTAAAAGATTTTCTTTTAAATATGTAAAATCTATTTTTTTTTTTGTTTTCTTTGTTTCTATGTTCATGTATATTAAAAACTTAATTGGATATACTATTTACAAGGTATCATCAAAAAATCGTAAAAAAGTACAGAACGTAAAATAATAATATGAAAAATCACACCTGAAAAAAATAAACGTCTACCATCTTAGGGGTATTTTTACGAAATATTTTAGTATAATATTTTTTTTTGTTAAATATTGTGTCAATGTGTATGCTACCATTTCTCGTTAACATTTGAAATCAAACTCGATCCTAACCAAGTGATTTTTCAATAGAATGGAATGTATGACGAATGACGCATATGTGTCCACGGCCAGCAACCATTGATTTTCAAAAACTTAAATACGCGTCCACGGTCGTTAAGCTGTTAAGAATGATAAGTGGAGCAACATGTTATAAGCATTTTAAATACAATTCATTGGCAATCTATGAATTAAACAAAACTTTTAATATTGTAATTGATCAAAATAGAACAAATAATAACATGCAGTTTAAGTGTCAAATTTTAAAATCTATACTCACTTCCAGATTTGTGATTGAAATGTTCATTGTTCGCCGCACAGTTTCCTTATCATTGGAAAGCTGTTTTTCCAACAGTTCTCTTTGCTTCGAGGTCTCACTATCTTCCCCTACTAAGTCTACCATTTTATTCCTCAAGGAATTTTCTAAATTTACAATTTCGTTAGAAAGACATGTTTCCAGAACGACCTTTTCATTTACCGTATCTAAATGATGTTTCTCAGCTATCATTATTTTTTTCTCCATATTGACAATCTCAAATGTTTGCGTGGAATTGAATTTATCCTTGGCATCTTGAATCCGTTCCTCAACGTCGGACATATTACTCGAATCTGAATGCCTTCTTTTCATACTTTTAGGAAGTAAAGTATTTGAAAAGAAGGAGTAGGTAAATTCTCCATTTAAATCTAGCTGTATGACATCATTGTCTTTTAAAATAATATCATTAGATTTGTCCAATGATATGCCATTAATAGTTGTACCAAATCTACTGACATCTTTTATCATCCATAACTTTTCAGAATTTTGTTGAAGAATACAATGCGTGCGTGATATGCCCACAAAAGGAATCACCTCTGAATTAGATAATGATCTTCCAATTGAAAACTGAAAATGAAGCAGAAACATTAATTAACTCACTGAGCAACAAAAACCTTCATCATGTTTTACACCATGGGACAGATAACTTTTTAAAAATATTAATAGTGGGAACGACTAAGTGCGCTTTATGTGTCATCCGGTTTTCACCCGCATCCCAAATATGGGTCGTCAGTTGTGCGGTGTCCGCACAAGATACTATTTTTAGTGCCATGCGGATTGTCAGTTGTATGATAATTTGCATTGTCAAAAAACAGTAATTTTCACTTACATACTTTTTAAGCAACAAAAGAAATGTAGCATGCATGTTCACCCTATCATAAGGAACATATTCATTATAGGTGCATTTATATTACATTTTGAGAAGCTTTCTTCCAATGCAATTATCATATTTCAGTATCAGTTCCGCTAGACGAGCGTCCTTATTTTTGTATAAATTACATTTCTTATAAAATTTCTCAAACTGCAAATACACTTTGTTAATAGTCCCTTCTGTATCAAAATTTGTTTTAACTAGCTGTACGTACTTGCGTGCTATCCGTATGACAGTGAAAGCGTTTTTAAATTTTTAAGCCTGTCCGCGTGCATGCAGATGACATTTAACTCTGCTCCTGATGTCTGCGTTAAAATAAAATGTTCCACATGCAGTTGTACAGACATCCCGCATGTGGACTGTGGATGAAATCCGCATGACACAAAAAGCGGCCTAACAAATTATATTGATACAAAAATATGTTTGTATAAGAGAAACTAATATTTTTTCACACTAGTCGGAAGAAAAAATGGTAATCATTAACACTAGAGTCTGAAACCATCCGACTGTTAATTTAGTATGGCCGCCGTGTCAGGCAAAAACATAACTCGCTCAATAATTATTATTATTAAGAAGAAATACTTCGACATATACTGCCTGGTACACACATTAATGCCAATTCGGCACAAGTGGGGCTTTATTCGGGTCCTATTTGGATGAATTCGTGTTTAGGAATTTGTTTCGCTCCCCAGGCAGCAGTATTTTCGGAGTATTTCTAACGGTCATTAGAGACAACTATGATTCTTAGGTATGTACAATATTTACAAATAATATTTATTGAGTGAGTTATGTTTTTGTATTGGCAGCACTGACACGGCAGCCATACTAAATTAACAGTCAGATGGTTTCAGACTCTAGTGTTAATGATTACCGAAAAAATCAACTTGCTGCGACAACATACATAATGATAATTCTCAAAGCATGAATTATCTTTTCAGTGATTCGAAATGATTTGTTAAAATTTTGACGCGGAAGTTTTATATTATGTAGTGTTATAGCGTAATAAAAAAGATTTTAAATGGCAAAGAGAAACATATTCACATACAAAGACAGGAAAAGTGTAGCATTGATATGAGAAAAAAAGGCAATACGAAGAGCGCGTCACCGGGACTCGAAGGGTTAATACGCATTATTTATAGTCCGATGAGAATCTTTCGCCAATTTGAGAATAACAGTATAAACAATAGTGTAATAAGTGTACTCAGTGCTATACAGGTCACGATGTTAAGTGATATATTAGATAATATCTAATGAGGAATTTGTAAAGATTACTTACTTGGGATTTATTCAATTTGATGATAGAATGTTTACTGAAGTCAGACAAAAGAGGCTTCGTTGATCGAAGTTCTGCACACTGTGGCTCTGCCATTTTTCAGTGTACTAATAACAAACGATGTAGACAAAAAAATCGTCTCACATTTCAATTTTGCTGCTGAGCCATTAGAGTAATTTAAACAAGGATTTTTAAAAATCAGCAGTATACTGAAAATATTGACATTTGTAGCAGAAGGCACATACATACACAACGCAAAGTATTTCACATTAACGACATAAATTTATTTAATTTGTATTATAGAATATTGTCTATGAGTTATACTATGAACAATATAATTTTCTCATAAAACATATCGATATATTTTCGATAAATTCGGCAATAACTTTTCATTATTCACCACTTAACAGTTAGAAAAAATATACTGATCGACTACGTAAAATTTTTTCAAATATAATAAAAATGTAAAAACGCAACCTATTTGTGTAATTTGTGGTTACTAGACGTAACTAGAACTCAATAAAAAAAAATTTGCAAAGAAAGCTTATAGCCACATAATTTAAGATTTAGTAGTTAGGGTTATCAAACAAATATATGCAATGTTTGATCTAATTTTGGAAAAGTTGAATTTGAAAAATAATTCATTTTATAAAGATACACAATCAATGACTAGAATTAGTATTTACTAATTATTTTACAGACGGAATACATACAAATAGTTGGTGAAATATTTTTTTTTGTTTTTAATTATGAACGGTTTTAAAAATCATAGACTATAATCCGCAAAGCGCTTTTTCAGACTGACAGTTGCGAAGGAGGAAGCTTCAAAATCGATGAAATAAATATTCAGTAAATACTATATAGTTTCTCATCTGCAGGACGTGAAATAAAAGTTTTTTTTTTAATTTTAGAGCAAGGTTCTGCTATAAAATAGCGCCCCACTAATCATTGTTGAAATTCTTTGTACAATGAGTAAGTATAGAATAATAAACTGCGTTACAGAAGGCGTCGTGGAAAAGAGTCGTTTACCTGTTAAGAAACGAATCATAAGACGTAACGCTCGTGAATCACCTATTTATTGCGAAGAGGATGATTCTTCAGCTATAATTCTCAGCGAGCCACTGCTTCGGCGTGATAATGAACCCGTGAATAATATATTTTCCAACGAAGCTATAAGTGAATATGAACTGAGCATTGATCCACAGCTAGATCCAGATGAGTATTTTCAATGCGATCAATATCCCTTGGCAAAGTCTAGAGAAGAAATACAGTTTTGGGTGACCACTTCTCAACCTCCCTGTTTATATTATTCTGATAATGATGTCCCCAAATACAAAACTCGAAGACGTTTAGTAAAAAAACCGCCAACAAAGAAATACCTCAAGCGCGGACCTTCGTATGGTGTGGATGAAATTTTTTCCAACTCTTCAGATTCAGAAAGTGTGGAAAACAATTATGAAGTAATGAATAATAAGATTAAGAAAAATAACCTAATCTCTTCTGAAACAGGTGATGTAAAATATCAAGTTGTCAGATCGATAAAATTAAAAATGCCAGAAGAGGAATCACAATCTAAATTAATGAAATCTGAACGAAACAAAGGTTTGTTCAAGAGAACCCAGCCTGATATGTGTACAGATGATAAGAACACTTCTCTTAAAATACAACTTTCGAAAAAGCAATTAAATAACTTGTCAATGAATGTTGAAAGAGGTTCTTTCAGTTTTCATGATGGAAAAATTCTTCCGGCACAAAAAAAAAATAATCCAACGTTGACAAACACCCCTGAAAAAGAAGAAGCACCCCACAGAAAAATTATACACAATACAGACGAACTGTTGGAAGATTTTGATAGTTGTAGTTCTGTTTTGACTGTAAATTATATCAGATCTGTTAATAGTGCAGCGAAAAGGAATGGGAAGACAACTTCTACTCGAAAAAAACAATATTTCTCTTACAATAATAAGAGTCCTCAGAAAAGACACTCGGCTACTGATACTGATTGTAAGATCTTGAGGCACAATCAATATGAAAACTATGTTCCGAATGTACAGTTAGGGTTAAATAGAATAAAATGCGATAAAGCCAATCCTTTTTTTCTCAAAAGTATTAAAAAAGAAAAGTCTAAACCAAAACCTGCGGTTAATAATGAACGCGAGTATTTGAATGAAAGCAATGCCAAAAGTCTTAGAATCTCAGTTTACAGACCTTCACTTGATGAGATGAAAAGAAACAATGAAAAAGTTCTCGACAGCTGTCCATTGAGTACTTCGTCTATTGAAAATGATATATCAGAACACCGCCGTAATCAATCCGTGAAATCTACAGTTTCGCAAGTGATGGCTGTCAAAACTTACACGTCTCATCACAACACCATATCGTATTCCGATGAAAACATTTCTAGTGAAAACAGTGATGTTCCGCTGAATGTAGTGAATAAATCCATTAAGCATACTACTCGAACAATATCTTTCACTCAAGTTGAAAAAATACAGTATTTTGTGAACCATTAAATTGTTACCTTTATTGTTATAAATCAGATAGAGCCTGACTATTGTGTCATTAGATATTCAAGCTCTTTTCAAAACTATGAATACAATCAAATATCTTACAAATAATCATATTTTATTGAATAATACTTTTATGGAGAGATGATTATTTGTGACGTTACGAAACAAACATGCTAATCTTCAGTTACTGACTTTTTGAGATTTTTGGTATGTGTGACTGACTGCTCATGTTGTTTTATATCATATTTATTTCAAACATGGATATATTGTATTTTTCTCCCACTCAAATTTTCACAAAGTATGTGACATTTTTCGATCCTAGTCATCTCCATCGAGTATTTACATGTTTGTCTTGTTTGAAATAAATAGCTCAACGTCTTTCAATAAACAACTGACAGTTGCATAAACAGTAACACATTAGTAATTATTTTGGCCAAGTCCTGTTTTTGATTTAACTATATATAAATATTTCAATACTAATAAAAAATGCTCATTTTATTTCGAAACTGGTCAAATTTAGAAATATATTCAAAATTTCAATCAAACATGGCTGTCTCCAAAATAAAAATGTATATTTCTTGTATATTAAAAAAAATTGATTTTGCACAATTGCTCAAACCGAATTGGTAAATGGAATCCATGGACTTATGGTAGAATTTACTTGAAAATAAAAAAAAGCTGATTTACTTAGTTTCATATATGATGGTGATGACCACGTTTGTTTTGTAACGTTACATAATATGCAGAGAAGATGAAAATTGTTGTACAATAATTTAGGATGATCGGCAATATTCTAGTTGTCATCTATTTTAATTTGTGTTTTGTTTTTATGTACAAAATAATATTTATAAAATATAAAAATAATAAAACATTTTTATTATAATGCCATTCCACCAAGTATTGACAGTGAACACCTTAAAAATTTGAAATAAAACATGTTTGAATAGCAGTATTGACATGGAATTCTGTTGTGATATCGTACATTTGTCAAGGAGTATCCAATAGAAAAAAATCTTTTCTTGCACATTTCTTTAATTGAATTTGTTTAGTTGTTTGTTAAACTGTGTTTATTGAAAAAAACAGCTTTATTGTTTTTTTCTATACAGGTTATTTGAATGATGGATTGATATAATTTTTATACCAGAAAAATTGTCAACAATGTCTAGTTTGAAATACACTGGTTAATTGTTTTAAATTCAATCACAAAGATTGCCCGTATAAGAGATCCCAATTTAATTTCTATTAAAAGCAGTGAAATTTGATAATTATTTTTGATTTGTTTATAGCAAAGTGAATACTGTTTGTATTGTGATGTTGTTAATTTTTGAATAACTAAGTTTAATATTAGTCACTGTTTATAATATTCTTGTTATGAATAAGTATTGTGTTATGTGATGTTTATCCTTGATGGAGAGATATTGATGTTTTGTAAATATTCAGTATGTAATATCGCATTTTATTTTGGGGGTAAAGCCTCATGTCCACTAATAAATTTTTTCACATCTTCTGATGTCGATAGGTAATTGAAGTAAAAATCTGAAAGAGGGTTTTCTTTTTTTTATCTTGAAGTGTAGAACTTGTTTGTTTTGGTGTTCAGTGAAACATTACTTCACCAAAAGTAGGTATGTGCTTCAAGAAAATGTGTAATGTGAGAGCTTTTCATTTCAGGTTTCTAGTATTTTATTGTGAATCCTTTTCTAGTTTAATAATATTTTGAGTGTTGAAAATTGTAGAAGTAGGTATATTTAAACACATGATACATTGAAACCTTAGTTAATTGTTTTATTATTTTGCTCGGTACTATACATAAATGTTTATAAAATAATCAAATAACTTAACAGTTTTTCAATGTGAGAGGTTGCTCAAAGACTTAGATGTGCATCTGGCAACAGTTTAAAGATATTTTAGAACCTTAGAAAGCCGCTTATTTTTTTAATCTTTTTAAATTTACGCTCAAAATACGCAAAGACCTATGAGACAACCTAATATATGTTGCAATATTGATGCATAAATCAGTGACACTTCTATTGCTGAATGCTAACCTCCAACATCTAGGTACTTGTGTTTTCTATGAAAAATACAAATCTTATTTTCTGTAAACCTTGAATGTCCATATGATTTAAATTTTCTTGTTTTTTTGTGGGAATTATTATTTAACTTTGTAAGTACGAATTTATGTAAACAAAAACAATTATTATTTCTGTAAAATTCATACTGAACAAAGCTGTTAGAACAACCTTAGAATAAAGATCTTTTAAAAAATAATTCTCATTAATTAATATTTTGATACCAAAATGAAATGGTGGAAGTAGCTTGTACGGCATACGCAGTAGAATTTATTGATATCTGAAATCATAGGCTTAAACTGTTTATTAAATTGTAGAAATATTGGCGTGTTTAGGGGTTTTTTTAAATCAGTTCCTTCGAGAATCCACTGCTGCTGTAATTTTATTGCATAAAAAATTAAATCACTTAAGTTTACATGCGAAAATACTCAATAATGATATCATTCTTAAGGATTCAATAATTTCTTGAACATTAGTGTAGTATTGATATATAAACTGATAAGTTTATTGTTTATAAACACTATCAAATATGAAATTTCTATAATATCGATTAACCTACTCTGTCTATATAAATACCTAACCATTGTGTGCTTAGCATAATTATTTTAGTCCATTATTGTGTCTTTTTTTTTGCTCAATGTTCAATTTTGTAAATTGCATTTTTTCTTAAAAATTGGAAGGCTATAAACCAAGCTCTGCTGTGTATTAGTTTAAATGTGAATTCTAATTCTGTGCATATACTTATAATTACAGCTTGGAATACCGTTTTTACTTTGCATTATTTTTTAATAGTTTATGTTAAGGTTTTTATGTTCCTAATCATAATTTCAATGTTCTTAAGAATTTATCGAAATATATGTTTGTATATCCCCATAATCATAAATAATTACAGCATTATCATCAAAATATAAATCATAATTATGTCGTTTCCTCTATTCCTACATTTGGTGGCGGTTAGTAATCACTTTTCAAACTGTTGGGGCCAGTGTTCCCTCTAAGCTGTGTGCGTGCGCGCGCGAACCTACATTACAACAGAGCGCACAAAAGTTACATCAGCCAAACCACTACCAGAATAAATTAATTGAAAAAAAAAAATATTTTTGTTGATTATTGTCACTTTTAAAATATCAACCTTTTCGTTTAGTAGGTCTAAATACCGTTATGTGGAGCATAAATCTTTTTATTCCTTATCAAAGTTGCACAGCCAATGTCTTTTGCGCACATAACCTTCTGAAAATTAGAGAATACATTGGTTGGGGTCAATTAATTCAATACAAAAATATGTCAATTTATTAATTTATTTACATAAATAATAAAATCTCAAATTGACTATCGAGTATTTCTTTCTTTTGGTGGGTTTTAATCTAAGTCATCATGTCATGTCTTTGACTTCGGTTATAGTGCTCGTGGGTTCAAATTATAAATTGATTTTTCAATCAGTTAATGGATTTGCGTTTGATGGCATGTATGGCATAATGGGTTGTAGCGGGAGAGATTAGCTAAACAATAGTCTTGGCCATGCTCTTACCTTCTATCCTTACTCATAAAACAATATTGAGCGATTGAGTCACAAGTTCTTGTAGAAAAAGTTCTGTTACAAAAACACTTGAGAACCGAAACGTAGGAAATATGATCAAGGAGCGATGGGATACAAAATATTTTCATTCCATTTATTGAGGTATCATTGAAGATTAACATAAATATCAGCTAGATATTATTGATATTCAGCGAATAGTTGAAATAAGAAGAATTTTGTAATGTGTATGACCCCATTAAGAACTCGAAGATTAGGAGAAGACATACTTCTGTTTAATCTTGCACGTGAGTATACTTTCTGAGTAAAAAAAATCATTTGAAGTTGCAGTACGGCTTTTACATTCATCGAATAAATTATAACTAAACATAAAAATACAAAAAAAACCTAAAACTAGGGCATTGCGAATTATTTAAATTAAATATTATAAGCACTTCATCCTGTCAGAATTTTATTGAATTGGTTTTTTGCTGCTGCTCAAAAGGCGATGAACTTATTTCCTTTAAATGGGAAATATACCTCAACCTCATAGAGAAAAATGAAAACTGAAGCTTAATGTATTTGGTTACATAAAGACAATTTATAATCTGGAATACCCTTCTGAATTTATTGTATGTGGTTTTAGGTTTCCAGTTAAGAAGTGGACAATTTTTATATTTACAGCTGGATTTGTAACAGCGATTTTTAGTGGCTGGCGGATAAAGCACATGGGAGGCCCCAGGCGCAATAAAATTTGAAGGCCCTGTTTTGTGAATAACAAAAACGTCAGAAAATGCCATGTTAAATAATGAAATATCTAAACAAAAAGTAGATCTGCTATATAATATAATCTATTTTTGAGGCCCCTAAGATTCGGAGGGTTCGAGCGTGCGCCTCATTCGCTTATAGGGTAATCCGCCACTGTGTAGAGTTGGATTTTGTTACAAAATATACCTATGTAAGTATTTGATTATTCTCAGTGATTATATTACTGATGTTTCATCATTTTTCTTCTTCATAATTGAAGTGAACGGTAAATGTCGGTTTCTAATAATTTTGATTAGCATTTATCTAAATTTATTGAGAACAATTTGAAAATATGAATAGATTAACGTTACACTTTTGAAAATGAGGAGAGGGTTTTAAATTTACCGAATCCGATACATAACTTTAATAATATAAAAATATATATTCAATAAATTATTACTTAATTGATAGATGGCAGTGCCTTTAAATTTTAAATATATTGGTAATGTAGCTAGCTATATATTGAGGGAGCTCACCTAAAACACAGAGATGTCAGTAATATCGAAATATGTTGGTAATACATACTATCTCAGAACCCTGAAAAATATTATATCGATGTTACTTAGCAATACATAGGTACTTCTTGTGTAAATTTGTCATTTTTGAGTTACTCTATTTTTCTAGTTTAATGTAATTTTTTGTGACTGTCGTTGAATCTTAGATGAATTCAATTAACAGCAATCACAAAACTTGCTCGATGATGGAAGACAATCAATTTAACTACATTTCACTAGATTCTAGAATAAAACAGTGCAACTCAAATATGTCAACTTTATGCTAACAATAGTTTTGCTAGGGAACATCTAATTATATTTGTATTCTAATTATAATTAGAAAATAATAAAAGCATTCATAAATTTGGACAGATTTTTTAAAAGTTTTATGTGACATTTTTCCCCTTCTTGAATTCAAAAGACCATTCATTATTTGCTGTTCTGGTATGTATACAGCGGTGAGCTGCCAATATGGTAACAAGGGGCTCGCTTACTACTAATATTGTAGCTTTTCGTGGTATTCTGAGGAAGGTGTGATTTGTTTATCACTCATATGCAATTATACTCATTAATTATTAAAGAAATTGAATGTTACTAAACATACCTTATATAATGTAAAAATACGAATATATCGTAATTTTATCAATATCAATAGCTGAAAAATTGATGTCAGAAATAACAGATGTACATCACTACTTTTCTTAATAATATTGCATATTTATAAATTAGATAACGCATACATTTATATAGAGAATTTTAGAGAATATTGTTTTTTTTATTTAACAAGAGGCTCGCTGTCCCAAGTAAAAAATGGCAAAGGGCTCGCCCAAGCCCCCTCTAATCCATCCCTTCCAGTACATTCAAACAAAACAAACAAAAGTGCCATAAAAAATGGAAACGTTATAAATGTCCAGATGATTATAAAAAAAATCTGAGCTGCGCAGACAAGTCCACGATTCCGTCAAAAGCGATTACAAAATTTACATTAACCTCATTGGTATGAACATAAATTCAAACCCAAAAACTTTCTGGAATTATATCCGCCATATGCGCGACTCTTCTGCTCAGCTTTCGTCCATGTCTCTCGACGGTAGTGTGTTGAATGGTCGCCTGTCTATTGCTGAGGGATTTGCTGAACATTTTAAATCGGTTTACTTTAAAATTCCACCAAAATACATCCCTTCCCAATCGGAGTTTGTATATTCTTCCTGGCCCACTCTTGATATTAATAAATTTGATGAGTCCGATATGCGGTATGCTTTCTCTCGTCTTTATCCAAAAGCTTCAGTGGGTCCTGATGGTATTCCCCCGTGGTTGCTTAAAGGCTGCAAATCTATTTTAAGTGCACCTCTACTGTACCTGTTCAATTTAAGTTTAAGTACCTTCACTTTTCCAAAATGCTGGAGCTTGACTCGCATAAGACCAGTCCATAAAAAAGGCTCTCGGTCTGAGATTACAAATTTTCGGCCTGTAGCAATTTTATCAGCACCAGCTAAACTTTTTGAGTCTATTTTACAAAGGTATATTTATTTGCATGTTGATTGTCAATTAACTGATTCTCAACTCGGTTTCAGGTCAGCATGTTCAACCATGACCAATCTAATGGTGTATACTGATTATATTTCACAATTTTTGGATTCTCACTGTCAGGTTGATGCTATTTATACGAATATTTCTAAAGCATTTGATCGTGTAGACCAGGGTTTCCCAAACTATGTTCCGCGGAGCCAGTCTCATTTGCGTAAATATTACGCAAATGTGACTGGGATCACTTTGTACCCCATCGCTCCTATTTGAGACGTTTCGGTACGTGTTAAAAGAAACATTAATTCTGGAACCTGATTGAATTTTTATACATCTCTTATCAGATTTCAAATATGTCAATTAATTGCGAAGCGAACGATTGTATTAAAATACGCGATGATTTCTTTCGATTCAAACATAGATTTTAATTAATTTTCAAAATCAAAATACCGGTATTTTTGCATTTTCACAACCAAACTAATAATGGGAAGTTCGCAGTGTGTTCCCAAATTGTAGTAACGCCACTGTGTAGGATATTATGTCGATGATGACTAATAATAATGAAATCTTGTTTAACATATGAAGATGTTAACATACACATTACACATTCAATAAACAACATTGGCGCGGCGCTTTGTTGCCCACCACCATGTGGTCAGAATTTTATTCCATGATGGCGATTTCCTTACCATGAGCGCTAATTTGAATAAAAAAAACATAAAAATGTATTTCATAATATTATATAAACAATCCTTGAAAACATTCAACGATCAGTTAGCTATCCTCATATCCATTTTCTTTAAATTCCAAACGTCTTGTAAAAGTCAAATTAAGGGGCAACCGAAGGGCCACTTGAAAAAGTCATAATTTACAAATAATTATAAAAACATATAAATCTATAATCTAACATTAGAAATAAATTTCTACAAACTTTTGATTTTATTGTAAAACAAATATCGAAAATAACCAAGAGCATGATTACAAACTACGTTTATTATATGATCCAATGGTTAATTTTCTGTTTTCCCTAATATTATTATTAAATCTTTCGTGTTCAATTGTAAAACAAAAGAGGTATGGTATGTGTAATAGAAGGAACAGCGCGTAACTATCTTTAACCATCTAAAATGTCGGTTTCTTTACAAGTAGTGTGTCTTTTATATTCTGGTTTTGCTTTATAAAGGTGTGCATTTTGTATCCAACAAACGATTGACTCTTTATTCAATAGGCGATGATCACCGTAGCGTGGAAAATAGTCTCTCGTTATGTTATAATATCTACCTTGGTATGTCATATTCTACCATACATCAAACGGTATTTAGTGTGTTTCAGTCCGCTCAGAATATGGACTTCAAAACATTTAGAAGTTTTTAGTTGTTTGAAATTAAAATTGATAAAATTTAAAAACAATACTACTGTTAAATTAGCAAGTTGATTATTTGTATAAGTATGTTGTAAATTAGCAGATTATTTCGAATTTACGCTGTAACAAGTGGCACTAAGATCTCTTTTCAATTGAAATATACATAAAGATAAATAAAATAAAAATTTCAGTCGAAGTATTGGATTCTTTTCCAGCCAATGTTCCAATTACTCGTGTTGTCAATGTACTGTCCGAATTTCGAAGGTGTCTTATGTATATTAATACGAAGAAAGTGCATTACACAATAATCTAGTCAAGTGAGTAGAATAATACAATTTTAGCAAAACGTTCAAACTAAAAATGCTAATATTATAGTCAATTCGTTAGTTGTTTTTATTGCGAGACTTGTGGACCGGTGGGTATAAATCTTAACCATACATTGTACAGAATGTTTCAAAAATAAAAATAAAATATCAGTCATATAAATATTAATTTACTAAAATTATTTCTGACTTTCGTGACAGTATGTTTTACAGCTATTATAATAATCTATTATTTTCTTGCAAACTGTCTTGGCTAAAAGATACAAAAAGTGTTCTAGAGTAGACGTATTATAATTCCAATATTTACAGAGAATGGTCAAAAGTATGTACGATATAGGTACGTATGTATGTCGAAGTCAGAGGGTGTTTGTGAAATTGATTGTGAATTCTGTGTCTTTCTTTTGATGCCTTATAGTTTTCTTTTTCATATAATTTCCATGAAAAGTGTGTCTGGTGGACGAGAATGGTTGAATTTCAAAATGTTTGGCGCATAAGCTGCAGTGAAAAATATTATTGCTGAAAAAATAATAATAAACGAATATGTTTCAGTTGTTAGATAGTGGTGTATTATTATCACTATTTTTATTTTTTCTATGATAATATATTTGGCTTTACAGCTAAAGTTCATTCGAGATAAGCTCGATGATTTTTTTATAAGTCACTCGAGATCAACTCGAGGAGAATTAATATCACAAACACCCATGTTTTAGATCTGAAAATTTAAAAAAAAATCAAAATTTTACATTGACCTTACCAGGAAGTAAGCCCAGACCCGTCTGGTCGGTAGAGTAGAGTTCTTACCAACTAGAACACAGCGGGTGATGTATATTCGATAAAAAAAAAAAAACTTCAGTAAAGCATCGACTTCACTAAATCCATATCCGAGAAACCACTCCTACAGATATGGGATATGGTAAATCTATATTACTACATACAATAAATATAAAAATAACTCAATAGGAAAGTGATTTTAAGCACATTCTGTATTTATTTTAACTTAATAATAACAAGGTATGCCGGAGCAGTCACATAATGTTGTGTTACCTACCTACATACAATCTTTTCGTGTACACTCTGTGCACTATTATATTATACATTATACAGTATAAATAAATCTGTGTGGCGAATGCGAGATGTCACTAACGCCGGCCAATGGTTTCAGATAAATGACTTCATTTGTTGAAAATATTCAGAGATGATGCTTTGATACCCGCCGCCACTGGTACATGTCTCGGAGATTCTTAAACGTTTTTATTATATATATTTTTTTTAATGATTCGAAAATATTATCGCTATAATAACATTTAGAAAAAATATTTAATAAAATATAAAGTAATTAGTACAAACAAAGTGTCATAATTGTTCTAGGATAAAACGTTAAAATCTTTTAATCTTATAAAGCTACTATTTAAAATAAAATAAAACACAGAGCTTTAAAATTCTAGAAAAAATGATTCATATAAAAATATATGTTAAAGTCAACTTGTACTGCTAATCGAGTGGTTCACGAACCGTGTATCTATAATTAGAAGTAGTTTCTCTGATCTAAAGCATTTTCAGCGGATCATTTACGGAGAATCTTGTCAATTTGTAAGTTCTCCACAATACATTGCTATTTTCCCGAGTGTCAAATTTCTTTGTTCCGTTATTAAGTGATGTTTTATCATCTCTTAATCTTGACCATTCTGTTATGTAATGAATAATATTATTTATAGTTTATGAACAGCTATTTGATAGTAAAAGTCAACTTTTTGACTGTCTGAATTTTACCAACAGCTTTCTTTTAGTATCATAAAAATGAAGTAATCACTCAATTTTTGGGCTTTATCAACATATTTATTTTATATTTTATATTTTATATTGACTTAAAAAAATAAAGCCGTGTTGGCGTTTCCAATTCTTTAATTCGCATATTGTTATGGGAAAAATCAAATACTGGTGGTTTTTGAAAATTCAAGGCCGTCATTTAAACAGAATAAAATTTCTAAATTGTAACTTACTGCATCTCCACGGGTGATCTTGAAGTTCATAATAATCCTGTGTAGGTAATCCGATTTGCGGATAATAATACATTCACAAGAATTTCTGGATATTTATAATTAAAAAAATAAATGTATTCCATACAAATGAAATAATACAGCGAATATCTTTATCATCACAGAGGTAAAATGTAAAGCAGTTTATAACTACGATAAGTCATTATCAGAACCGTACTTGTTAATGCCATTTTTATTTATCAATTATTAAAATAAGTTTCAATCAAAGGCAATCTTTGCTAATGAAGAAATCATAAGAAATAATGAAATATTTGAAGAAAATTTGCTTAAAATTAGTCTAATAATTTCCGTGTACGGGCTATTCTGGAAATAATCAGTGTGTGGAGTTAGTGCATAAGAATCGTGTCCGGAATCACCTGTCTAAAGTACTCATGGATTGAAGAATATTGTGCGGAGAAATCACCGAACTGTCCGAGTCCAAATAACAATATATTTAATATATCTAAGATTGGATTGGAAAAATAAACCTCATGCATCCCTGTACGATAATAATTGAAATATTTCATGAAAAAGATCTTTTGTAAATGTTTATCAGAGTAAAATAAGCTTATTTGAGGCATCCATTTAATATTTTGTCATAATTTTGAATGTGTTTGATGATTGCCATTTACATTTCGACTAACTTCTGTTATTTTTTTCTATGATCGATCTTCATCATTTTTACAGGCAAACCATCGTGAGATAGCGTCCTCCATTGTTGCTAAGTTATATACGGTGCATAAATATCGTATTTTAATAATCGATAGTTATTGCATTTGGTTGTGAAAACAGTATTTAATAACATATTATTTTACAATGTCGTTAACGATGAAAAATCTTTCATGTGTCACATAACTAAATTGTGCAGGAACAAGACTTTTTCCACATGTGTATTGCTAACTAAGTTTAGTATATAGAGCATAAGAGCTCTGTTAACATTTTATCAGAAATCATCTGTTATAAGTGACTTAAGAGTCATTTTGACTCAAAGATTTGAGTTGGTAGTAAAAAAAAAATTACCTACGCTGTCTCGGTTGAGAATTATTGAAGTTTAAAAACTAAGATTGAAGAGACTAACAACACATAATCTGTAAGTCGTTACAAAATTGAAAGAATATCATTATTTACGGAGCACCACAGTCAGGGATGGGTTGGAGAGAGCTCACACGATACTCTTATTAAATTTGACTAAGGCTGGCCTCTTGTGAAATAAGGAAAATTATATTTTAATATCTATGCGTTATATAATGTATAAATATGCATCGTAATTAAATTTATAAATTTAAGGTGTTTTTGACATATATTAACTTCGGTTGTTTAAGTATAACGTTTGAAACGTAATATACGAAATTAGAGTCAAAATAATATAGCCACTCTTGGACTCTTGTTTTTCAGTTATAAATATGAGTTTATTTACGGCGAAGCTCGTATTTTTATAAAATATAAATATATATATAGTGACATTTGACAGCTTCGATGATTATTGCGTACACTTGTATAAGAAAGATAAAAACATACATTCCTTCCCTAGAATATCGCGATAAGCTTTGTGATTAAGCGACCATTTATTAATGCATTGGCAGCTCACCGTTGACCACAGTAACACTGCTTGATGTGTAATACGGCATTGTAAAAATGTGTGAAGCTCTAACGTCTGACGATGAGTAAGGCAATGAGTGTTTTTATTGAATATTCACCCTATTGGGATACCCATCAGATGTTTTGAATATTAAAATCATACAAGATAAAATAATAATAATAAGATAAAATATTTCATTAACATCTTCAATTTGATTTTGCCATAAATCACACCTCCTGAATGCTTAGTGAAATGGTTACCGCTAAATTACAAATATATACTGTAAAATGTGGTCGTGGAGGCAGCAGTTGCAATAAAATGATACGAATGGTGTTGATAGTAATGGGGTAACTTTACTAAAGATATATATTTAATAAAATACACCTTGCGTTAGTAGACTATCTGTTCTCTACGTTACACCTTTATACTTAAAGAATAAAAGGTTGCCTGACGCTTTTCAAACTAGGCATGATTTTTGAATACTTAAAAATATGTTATTATTATTTTATGTCGTCTTCTTTTGAAGGTGGACGTGTCGTTAATTCGAAATCCGCTTAACAGATGGAGTTATTTTGAAAACATGACGGTGTCAATGGCGAAACAAACATTCTTTGTTGTGAACACATTTGTAACGATATCATACGTGAGAAAAATCACCAAGCACAATGGACTGCCGAATGTCAGATTTTGTCTTCTCATCTTGCAGTAGATACAAGTTTTGGTTTATTTATGTAAAATCAATAATATGAAGACAAACATGAATTTTCCCAAAATAGATTACGAAGGTATACAGAAAAATAATTGCACGAAAAATTGAAGCGTCTTATTAGAAATATATCAGCTAGCCTACACTTTTTCAGTGATATTAATATAATCTACCAATAAAAAGTTTCCCAGTGCGATTCACAATAGCGCAGAATGCAGGCTTCACGTACTAATTAAAGTTATAATAGAATAGCAGAAAGCATTTATGTAAGCGTGCTAAACGTAGTATGTATTAAACATTATATAAAGTTTATGAAACTAATAACCCAATAATGTTGTAATATAAGGGGTCAAAAGCAAAGACAACTTTCTACCATGGAAGTTGTTTTGAGAAAAATGTAAAAAACTGAAAAAATCATTATAAATTATTTTGATTTATGTTTGATATACTTTTCTATTTTTAATGAATTCGTCAAATATGTAGTCGAATATTTTTTCATGTGACTTTTTATATTCGGCGAAACGTTTAGCGAGAACAAGCAGGATTTGTTTATAAAGCGAATTAAAAAAAAATATATATATAATATCGAATGAAAACAGATTTCCTACTGAAATTTTAGCTCTATGATTCTGCATCTATAGATTGATTTTCTTTTTTAAGATTACTACCTTTGATTCCGACCCCTGCATTTCGATGATTATGATGAGTCCGGGATCTAATCCCTTAGACCAGTGGTTTCCAACCTTTATGTTACTGCGCCTCCCCATCCTTTATTGCATATAGTAATAAAGACACGTTTTATAGGGAAAATACATATTTTGGACTGTTCGCGCCTCCCAGGTTGGAAATCGCTGCCTTAGACCAAGGGTGTCCAACCTTTTTTTCCCAGGGATCAACTTTTCAATCATAAATTTTCTTGCGATCGACTTCTAACATGATTCATATAAGAAAATTTATTTAGTAGGGCTTTTTCTCTTCTTCAAACTTAGAAATACATATCATAAGATAGGTATGTGCTTACAAAATAATTGAATTTTTATATTTTATATTTTTTCGAAAATCGCGGAAGCTTTCGGGATCGACCGGTCGATCGCGATCTACTGGTAAGACACCCATGCCTTAGACCAATTTACCGTGAAGCGAATCATATGGCGTTCGGAAATTAACAGAAATCTTTCAACGAATATTCAGATTATTTATACTTTAATATTTTTATATATTATATATTATATAGTTAAGTGTCACAAAGCGAAACTGTGTGTATGTTTGTTTTTGAAAATATATTGAATTCCTTAAATGTTGCCCTTTGTCAATTAAATTGGCCAGTGTATTCATATTTTTATTATCTATATAACATGTCTATGGTAACAAACTTTCAGCACAATTCGATATTCGAATGTGTTTTATGATTCAATTATTAATTCCCAAGCTAAGTAATTATTATAAAGTACGGCAAATATTTCCAAGGGCGTCTCGAGTTTCAAAGTTAGGCCCTCGCAATCCCCTTATATGTAGGCAGCTTGGATTTATGTGTGTTTTTATATTATTGGTTCCACGGGGACAGTAAATATTTGATACGTCAGGATTCAATATCGCCTAACTTTGCAGTGGAAATCTGACCGCGGCTCATGATAAGCCCAGTGATGGGAAATGTGGGGTAATATGACGCGTTAAGGATGTAATTATTTTCTTAATACCTGATATTCTTGCTGTTATTTTTTTGTTTATTGCTGTCAGGAAAACGAAGATTTTTCTCCTCAAATATCCTTTTATTTTTTTATCGGCTATGGAGATCCTGACATGTTTTTGCAGACTATAATCAAACAATACCAATAAGAATATTTTATACCGCTTTTTAGTATGGTAAAAATAAAGAAATCATAAATTTTATATTCTCGATCCGTGGTAACTTTATGGAAATTAATTTTGAATTTTAAATTAAATATGATAACTTTGTCTTCGTATGACACTGATTGTGTACACAATTTTGTTACACGTGTTACGCTTCTTTGAGAAGCATCTTTAGACTGAAGTTTCAGCCCATAAATAAGTAAACTTACTTATGATTTATTATGTTACAATCAGTTATGTAGTGGTAAATAAATATGTACCAGGTCGGTCATTGACTTCTTCCCTATTTTTTTTAATACCCGTCCGAGGTTATTTAAAAACAGTAGTTTTTACAATTAAATCAATAAAAAAATATGTGTTATATTTTAATATATGTATGTACCTGAAAATTAAGCAACAAGTCAAAAAGGTGGCAGGTCGGCGCCCTGGCTCATTTTTAGGTCCCAGGTCACTGACCTGGTCCGACCTGGCCCCACTACACCACTGGTTACAATCATGTGCATGCGATGGCCAGTGCTAATCGGCTTAACTTATTGATAGTATTAATTTGCCTTCCGTTCATTTTATATTATCATCCTTACCGTTATTAAAAATGGAATGAGCTGACAAGCTTTGAGTATTATATAGTGTTACTAGTTCATCATCAAACAGGTTTAAAGAATAGATTTAAGTAAAACTTAGTTTTGAATCAAAAACAAACTGTGGATGAGAGCAGTGCTTCCCAACCTTTTTCGTTCCACGGCCCCCTAAATGTAAAAAGAAAAAATTCGTGGCCCTCCTCAATTGTCTCCGTAACTCGTTTTTTTAGCTCACCGAGGAATTCGAAATCCTCGATTTGCTATACTTTTCCCCCAGAATCCAATTTCTATCCAATCCAATCCGGCGGCCCCCTTAAGAAATTCCGCGGCCCCCAATATGGGAAACACCGATTTGATAGACTTAAATATATAGATTTTTTTACTTTCTACTGAATTTCGCGGCCCACAGGTTGGGAAGCACTGGATAAGAGGTCGGCACGGGCCGAAATTTTACAAAATTACCCGGTCCGAGCCAGAAAAATATAGGCCCGACCCGGCCCGGGCCCGAGTCTAATACCATACTTGTTACCCGAACCCGACCCGAAGCCCGGATTTATACTCCTCAGCTCGAAAAAAACCCGTTTACAAATTTACAACAATTTACGATTCACTATAGAACTGGTTATAATTAATATTATCATGGCTGACTTATGAGACGAAAGTAGTCCGAAATATTTTTCTGAAGAAATAAATTCCTTACCCGGGCCCGGCCCGAGCCCGAATCTCAATTGCGCTTACCCGCCCGAGCCCGGTCCGCGGGCCGGGCCGGGTAGGAGCCCGAGGGCCAGGCCCGGGCCCGTGCAGATTTCTACTATGGATCGAAGCGTAACTACATACAGTTAATTTTATTGTTTCAATATTTTAATTTTATGACAATAATATCGACTGTGGAAAGGAAAAAGTACGAAGGAGCAAATTTTACAGGAGGCACAAAAACATGTTTTGACGATTTTGGGGCATATGCAAATTATGAAATATACACAACCTTGAAGTACACGGAGACTTTTAAGCTGGTGTTTAGTTGACATAATCTAATATTAATTAAAGAAATTTTCAGTCTTTTTCTTGGTTTAAATTTTCGCAGGCTCATCTTTTTTCAAACATAAAAGTTAAATTGAGATACTAATTCGACATTTGCAGCTTACATTCTTTTGATGGAACGTGTATCAAGTTTTATGCATTGTGATTATTATTAAGCTATTTTGCAAAAACTGTGGGTTAAGTCCTTTTTCCTTTCCACAATCGATATGTAAGCTGTCTGAATTTCTTATAGCACTGTCTGAAATAACGATTGCGCGCCAAAATGTATACATTTTAATAGACAAGTCAGTACTTTCTATGCGTAATTGGTGTTAGAAGCTTTGAACACGGGTGCGCTGTCGTCGCGACAATAAAATGAAATTGTTTCCAAGTGCGCAGGTGGCAAAGCGCAACACTAACGAACGTTCCTTTATTCGAATTTCAAACTTCCAAAAGGCTTTGGATTGTTTGTATTGTCAAGCAAGCAATAGCAACGCAAGTTCTTTATTTTTGGTTTATTGCGTGCTGTGTACGGCATGAATAAAATCAATAGAAATAAATAGGCCATCCACAGTGGCGTCAGAAAAAAATTTAACTGGGAAAGTCATCTATAAATATTATTTTCTGTATAGCTAACTGTCGCTCTTTGAAATTAAATACGTAGCTAATTCAACGTTATATAAGAAAATAAATTAAATAAAAGTCGACAACATATCGTCCTCTGGCAGAAAATGACACATTTGGCCGACATTACTACAGCGATTTGCTTGTTTTATTGTACATATACCAATATTGTATGATAAAAATAAAACACTATTTTGCACTAATTCCACATTTATTTAATATGATCAGGACATGGACAGTGAACAACTTAAAAGTAATATTGGATCGATTCAGTAGACCAGGGATTCCCAAACTATGTTCCGCGGAGCCAGAGTAGGTGTTCCGAAGAAAATTGGAATGGTTTTATACGCTGCAACACAGTTTAAAAAAAATCTTAAAAATTCAGCTAAGTGTTCCGTTATATTTTCCGGACTTGCGAAGTGTTCCATTCCAGAAAATTTTTGGGAAACCTTGCAGTAGACAATTCAAGTCAATTACTCCGTTAGAGACTATAGTTTGATTAATGAGAGCTGAGGCGAAGTATCGAAAAAGATAATTTTCGTTGTAAAATTCTTAAAAAATCAAAGTTAATTTCATACATCATTTCTTAATGACTCTATTATCAAATTCTCATTAATGCATACATTAAAAACACACCGAAGTTTATTTTCTACAGCAAACGGTGCGCGAGTGAGTAAGCGAGTTAGAATGTTTCAGTTATTTAGTATGTATCATATTATATGATCTGATCAAACTAATTAATCTTACTTTCAAATAGTTTGAATATTTTAAGTTTTTTCTTTTGTTAAGGGCATACTATTGTGTTGTAAACGCCACTGGATGCAATACTGAAAATTCGACGAAAAGAAATACACATTTTTAAATTTGGAAAACATTGGACTTTTAAACGTTAAATGCACTTCAGTCTGCCAATAGAACTGTTCTGTTATTCCGTTTTATGTCGTAAACAATTTTGCACATGCCTTTTCATGTCAATTGTTTTCCAATCCACAAAAGAACAATTAACAAGAGCTACAGATTCAACAATAAAGAAACAATCCATAAATAAACACTTGAGACGTTTATTCGGAAAGAATATCAGCTGCTGTTTATGGAAAAAAGTGTTTATATAAAAAAGGAATACATTAAAAGTGTTTAATTCAATAAAGAAGCATCCAAAATATTTTTTAAAATAATCTTTATTATGCAAACTTTTTTAAGTTTTATAATTGTATGGGCTTTAAACTCTGACACAGATATAATAAAACATTTAAGACTTTCTTTCGTATGTATTATTTTGATATATATTAACATATAATGATATAGATGAAATTTATTTGAATTTGAGTTGGCTTTAATTTCATAACCAGCTCATATATGAAGCTTGAATTTATCCGTGCAACCACTGGTCTACGATCTCCACACCACGGTCAGCAGTAGATATTAGATTTCAAATTATTTATCTACCATTTCGCGTGTCGTGAAATTGCTATCGACAAGTTCAAGCAAAATAAATTGGTCAAAATTCCATCTGACAATTCACGACTTCGGATTAAAAAGAATCCCTATACATTATGAAAACGTTGTAAAAATTTAACGGCATTCAATAAAAAGGGGCATTGCACAAATTATGACATCAACGCGCTTCCGCTCTGACAGAAATCGTGGACAATAAGTATCGACACGTCATGTAAATGTTTTTTCTTGCTTTTATTTGAATATGGAAGACTTTGTTCAGTGTTGCCACTCGCAAAGAGAGAATATTGCATTTGAATGAGTATTGTAAGAACCTAATTCCAGGGGGCTATGTCATCTCTGGCAAGGTGCCGCCCGCCCGCTGCCAATTTAACAATAAGATAATCTAAAAAGATACGGCCTCGTTAGCTGCCCAACAAAAGATTACTGCTGACATTCAATATTGACTGATGGTCATTTTGTGGACATAGATTCCGGATAGGTGCTATAAAACGTATTTGCAATGAATAAGTCAGAGCCGCATTTGGATTTATAATTTTTTAAACATCGCTAGAGCATGTAGACTCTTAAGTGAAACTTGCTCAAACGTATTCAATACATTTTTTTTACAAATTATACAGTTTTTTTTACGCTGAAGCGTAAATACAAATATTTGCCTGCTAAAGAAACAATCAGAGTTTAAATTTAAAAAAAATACAAAAAAAGACGTGGGTGCAGATAGGGATTGCAATACCGGTATTTATATTATTATTCAATATCAGTTTTAAAAATGTAAAAATATAGGTATTTTTAGTATTGGAAATCAACCAACACCGAATTTCAAATGTATAAAAATCATTACATATTTGAATAAAATTGTTCGCGATAAATTAAATTATTTTTGAATTTGATAAGAGTTGTGTCCGTTAGTGATAATTTCGAGAATTAATGAGCCTTTCATTAATTTAAAACTATTTTTAAATCCCAAACCTATTTGTAAAAATCACCCGTTTATGATTGTGGTATATTTTTTAATGACAGTATTTTGTATGAAATATCGAAATAGGTAACGATTTTGATTTACTCGCCATTGCAATTCCATTTGGCCGTTTTTTACAACTTTTTGTTATATCAGTATTGGTATTTGCAAAATCAGTATTTAATTGATACCGCTATTTACATATTCGTCCGGTATTACAATCCCATAGGTGCAACAGTCAGATAATAATAAAATCCGAACTTTCGTCTGCGATTTATATTATAAATAAATCAAGGTGGTTTGACCTTTATGAATTCATTCTTCTTCTGATAAGACTCTCGTTAAAACCCATGTGTATTAATTAATACAAAGTATCAAAAAACAATTATCGTGCTAAATTATATTTTTTTCACTCTTTATTTTTATAGGGTTATGATTGACTTCTCTAAGTTGTGCCCTGTAAAAATATCTTGGTATTTGACGTCAAGCAGTGACCTTATTCTTTCAAAAAATGTAACATTTGTGTTATTTTATTTCAGATATACCTTCCGTATTCAGTCCAAGAAAAATAACACCGCTTGCAGAGATTATCAACTAAAAAAAGCTATTTAATTTTAAGGCACAAATTTTAATAGCGGTACATTTGACTGTATCGATGTTTTTTTTTGGTATTTCTGCAATGGATAAAAAATACTATGAATATTAAAGTAATTATAAGATCACTCGTAAACGAAGCATTTTGACTGAGTAAATACAACCAGTTCTCGTAAAACAACTTCCATTAAAATGCATTGCTATGAGTAAATATTTTTCACATTGAGAGCGTATATGGTTTAAAAAGTATTGATTCTTTAATTTCCTCTTATTATCAAATTGATTCGACCGAATAATCTGATCCGCGAACAGTAAATATTAAAAAAAAATGCAAGTCTAATAATTTACGATTCCAATTTTAATTTTGAGTAGCCAAAAATTATTGAAAGAAAAAATAATAAAAAAAGACAGTTGACAGAAAAAAATCAATCTGTCAAACAATGTAATATATATTAACCACTTACCGGTCCAATTGATTTATACAAATGTTCCAAAAAGGATCACATATTTTTTATTAAGCTCGAATATCAAACACAAGTGTTATTTTTATAAAACATGCATATTTAGTGAAAGAATTCATTGTTTTTTTTAGTGGAATTTTCCCGAGTTATATCGTGTGTCCGTTTTGACGACAATCAATACCCGAGTATACTCGGGCGCGACCGGGAAGAGGTTAAATGTATTTTTTTTAATATCTCGTTCATAAGTTATTTAACTAAATTAGCTATATTATTTCAAAACTGAAGACGACATTGTTGTAAAACAAAGGCACCATTTTCAAAAACAAGTGTTTTTATACAAATGCTTACATTACTGTGAGACGAACAAACCATGTTTTCAGAGTCCGTAAATGATGATGACTAAGGTCGAGATAAATAGTTCGTCGTATGGATTGGTCAATTCTATCAACAAATATCTGACCTGATTGGTAATGTAAATAATATTAGTAGCTTTAGTATACCTGAATCGCCAGAAAAACATTGTATGTTTCAACGAAATTTCGGCAACAAAAGGTTCTTGAAAGTCCATTTAAGGCTCGTGCTTTACCCGACCGAAAGGTTCGTTTTGTATAATGATGTTTTCTCAATACAAAACTATAATGCTGACATTTTTGTTGCTGACCAAAAAAGCAATAAACATCTAAATCAAATTGTCGATTGACCAAATTTTGGTCTAGTTTTTGAACAATCTGGCTGTTCATGTATACGAACGTTATTACATATACAAGTATTTGTTGTATTATTTGTTATTAAAATCAGAAAAAAATGCCTCAGTTCTTGGTTTGAATAAAATAAAATTTATATAAAATAATAGAATCTTGTACTCCACAATTATTCATCGATCAAAAATGCTCACTAGTTTAGCGAAACCGGTTCTGGTCTATTAATAAATTATGAAAAAAAGTACTTTTAAATCATATCAAATAATCTGAAAGAAAACAACTTCATTTATTTATCATCCATAGATAATTTTTACTAAGGGCAAATGGAAGAAAATGTTGATTGTAGGGAAATATTTTTTTTATTAGATGCAGTCGGAAGCAAATATTACAAATTGTCAGAGATGTGTCTCCCAAACAAACACAATGTAATATTTGTATGGTGATTCTTATATTTTTTTTCCAATCTTACATCATTTGTAGCGATTTCAAAACAAACAATTGAAATCACTGTTCTTTGAGAATGACAGTTGCTGTCCCATCTTCATTTAATTGTTCATAATAAAAATGAGAAAAAAAGTGAATATTATTATACATTATGAAATATTAATGAGAAAAGTCTTTTTTTATTTTAGTGAAATATAGGTAGGTACTAATAAAAATAGTTATTTATATTTTTATTTAAAAAAAATGTTTTGTATATTATTTATTTAATACATTTTTATCTTGTGATGTTAAGTGATGGTTATACCTTGATGTATATTTCAGTAAAAAAGTGCATGTTTACTTAATCCGTTTGTTTCCATAACGAAATGCAAATTGGATAGTTATCGTCCGAGTACAGTGTAATTGTCAAAAAAGAACTAGAATAGGCTTAACGCGGGACTTTGCCGTGGGACTCTAATGACGTGGGGGGCCCCCTGGTGCGCGCCGCCCCTGCTTTTTTTCATATTAGAGTAGTTTGTTCGACAAACAATGTAAAAAACAAAATAGAGCGTTACGCAGGTCACAATTATTATTTTCGTATTTATTTACCGCGGTCCGTGGAACGGAATAATTCAAAATATTTTGAAATCAGCGCGCGCCTTTGTGGGTACATGCAAATATTGATTTTGAAAATAGCTGTGCGCCGATATCGTTAAAAGTACAACATTGGGAAATTATAAATATAGTAACCGCAAATGACCAATTAAAATGTCCAAGTTTTTTTTGTGATTTGGGAGTACAAATTAATTGATTTACTGAATCTCCATTGGAAGAAGCAGGCATAAATCGAAAAGGCCAAACTAAAAGGATGAAGAAGAATATGTATATATTCACTAGTGTGTTTTCTCTGATCGTAGGTACGTATCATGTGGAAAGGATGGGCTCAACTTAACCGTTCTTTTACAAACTCCACTTGTTTTTACGAACAGTTGAGATAAAATCAGGGTTGTGTGTTTTCTTTTATTTCATTAAAATTATGCATTTCATTAGATAGGCAAATACTAAATATTTCAAAATTTTGGATCCTAGTTGGAGCTGGTAGCAGAGTCAAAGTCGTGGTTGAATCCTCAGCTCTGGTTAAAATCTAGCATAACGGTCAGTCGGTGCAAAACGGCCAAATACAGATAATTGGATGAAGGTAATGTTGTGGTTTTGAAGAATCAACGGACTGAAATATTGAAATATCACAAGGAATCCTTCAAAAAAATAAAAAATAACTATTTCAAAGAGTATTCGAGAAGGGGTATTTCAGGACCGGAAGACCGACAGTCAAATAGTCCGGAATAATTATATGACGGTAAAAAGGTACGTTCATATTTAAAACTGTTGTAGAAGATTATCCGTAAGTTCGAGATTAAGAAAAAAAATCTGAAATAATATTATCTCAATGTAAAAGGACAGGATAGTATGTTCCTGTACCATGGATTTAAAATAGTACCCTATTACGATAAAACATATCTTATTATATGATATAAATAAACTTCATATAATTAAAAAAAACATATTGCTTTGAAAATTATAATGAATTGAAACTATCAATTAAATGACTAAAACATTCTTCAGCTCATGCGGCTCAGAATTTCCCATTTGCGGCTAGCTGTATTTTTACTTTTAAGGTTTGGGTATTGTGTTCGCATATCGACGCATGCGTAAAGTAATATAAAAATAAAGACAAAACAATGATCATAGGTAAACAAAATGCGATGGCACACGACAGCCAGCCGCCCAAACAAAACACTAATGATCTGGGCGGCCGTCCAGAATCCTCCCTCCGCCCTCCCAAAGGTTTAAGGTTCATCCTTACGCCTTTCGTTTTGTTCACTCACATTACAAAATAATGCTGTACGGCAACACATTGACAACCGAGTTTTTATTTTTTTTAGTTAAAAAAGAATAAAAATAGATACGCGTGATTTCAACAGTATATAAATGTCTGACCAATTCTTAAAGTAAAATACACAGAAGAGCCATTTTATGACTTGGTACTAATCATCCGCTAAAGTTATAAGTAAATTAATATAGTTAATACAAATTAAATCGGTGAAATACTTCTTGCATATAAAGTAACAGGGCTGTGGAATCAAAAAAACTACTCCGACTCCAAATATTTTTTTAAATTATTTTATTTTAACTTATATATATGTATGTATGTGTATATACATATATCAGATCATCTTTAGTGAGCCTAAAATGTAGTGGAAACACTGGACTATTGTGATTTACAAGTTTTACTGTTATTTGAGTGTAATTAATGCAGTCCCGCAGCAGATTAATGCAGCAGATATATTTCAAAATTCAATTGAAATGATATACATTATCATAAATTTGAAATTTGGTTTATTATAATAATTCTTGTAGAACCATAGTTGACGGTTGTAGAGTTATACCAAGTTAATGACGATTAAATCATCTTTACATTTCCCACCTTTTGAGTGCAATTACTGCGGTCCCGTTTAATTTAAGTACATTACATACTCATTTTGGGACATCAGTAATTCGCATAGAAATATGAATATTATATGCCCCCGATTAAAGTTAAAGTGCCTTTAGGAACATTAAATGGATGAGTCACTGTATTTAAATATATGATGTACCGATAACTTATCATCAGTGGAGGATTACGCTATTAGCAAATGAGGGGCGCGCTTGGGGCCTCCGATCCTTAGGGGCCTCAAAATATCTCATATGATAAATAATCAATATATTTTAAATTCGGTTATCAATATTAATTTTTACTTTACGTGAAATTTTGCAACACGATCTAAAAACAGGGTCTCCAAATTTGTTTGCGCTTGGGGCCTCCCAAGATCTTCATCCGCTACTGCTTATCATTGTATGTACATTATACGTTAAATTCCATTCACCGCAGCAATTTATTGGTTTACAAATTTTGGTAAAAATAATAATAAATAATCAAATAATACATTTTAAGGCTAAATATTTTTGTGAATGAATAAATCATATAATTAAGAATAATAAAGGTTTTCTTTATTTATTTCATTATTAAGGTTCCATCGTGAGTTCAACTTTATGAAATAGACAATCATCAAGGATTTTATGTATATACTATGAACTTCGTAAAAGGATTTGTAATTCAGGTTCATTTCACAATGTGTTAACGAACAAGGGAGAAGGTTACCCCCCTCGCCGCAGGAGGTCACTCATAGTATTATTTCCCTCTCTCATAACAACATTAGAAAAACAAAGATGTAAGGACTGACACAATGAACTGGGCGAGTAGGACACTGGGCCTAGTGAGCGAGAGGGTGGGAGGACGCATGCCAAACGACTGGTTTGTGTTATCGTTTATTTAGTACTATTGTATTTTTTTTATTATTATTTTTATAAAAAAGTGTGGCATATTGATGTCAATTGGCATTGTGGAACTATAATTAAGAAAAAAATGTTTCTTAAGGTTCTTATCGTTGCACGAAAATAGTGATTTTTGTGCAGGGTAGCTTACAACGTCGTTGTTGAAGATTTGTTTTTAATCCACCTACTCAAACTAAAACATGCTCTGACTTCGACATCGATTTTACGAATGGATGATTTTTGGCATAGACTATTCGGAATCCAACTGCAAAGTACATATGTAAAGTTTTGAGTTTAATAAATAATTTTAATGCTCCTGCTTTCATATATATATATATATATATATATATATTGATGGATCTGGATAATGGTAATAACATAATAAGAACATATAAATTAATTAAATAATCAATTGATTGAAGAGTCGGATTCATTTGATTTTTTAGGTATTATTTTACATTAAATTATAACGAATATTTGAATGCTTAGAGATTAATCACAGAAAATAAAATAGGAGTGCAATAATCATTCAAATACAATATTATTTCACAACCGATCGATATGAATTCTTTCCGTTATATTATATTATATGGAAACTATTGTGCATGTAATTCCCTTATAAGACTTGTACACATTTAATGAGGGCTATCTCCAATTACATCCGTTGGGGAAACTTGACCGATGTGTAAGTATATCATGGTATAAACATATATAATATATGTATGTATAATAAGAACATCAGTTAATAACCTTGTATCGGTTTATTACCCACTTATAAATATGCTGAATAAATAATGGTATGGTAAATGAAGCAGTCTTAAAATATTGTTTTAAATTACAGACATATTAAATACTACGGGCTTAAAGAAATATAACACACCGGTATATTAAGTTGAATGTATTTAATTTTGTTTTATTATGCAATACAGTTACTTTGATTTAAATAAGAAACATATTAGCTACAAGAAGAACATCATACTAGCAGTCCGACGTGCTCTATACTCTGTGAAATAAAAATAATTTTGGAATCGTAAAAGAAGAAGTCGTGTTATTGACAGACGGAAGGACGGATATTGTAATATATTATGTATATTATACAGCAAAATGATCTGCTTGGGCTGCTGTCAGACGTTCTCTACATACAAGAGTACATTATCAGATTTATATATGTAATTTATTTCGTTCGAATATAGATAATAAAGTCAAGATAAAGGGATTGCTAGGTATAATAATATTCAATGATAAAAGTATTAAATCTTTGAAAAATATATTCTTAATATTCTACAATGAATAAATAGGTATGATAAAATTGAGTAGGCTAAAGAATATTGATGAGAGTCTTGATCGTAATAATTAATTATAATTTATTTTCCAATTTATAGGATAAGTCGAGTAGAACTGCTCGGCCCAAAACAATTTTTAGAAGTTCTCTCGACATAATTATGAAGGTATGACATCGTTGGCTAATAATGTTTAGCTACCTCGCTGTGAAGCTTTTGAGAGATTTCACAAACAAACTCGCGGATGGTAAGTATTTTTAAGTCTCTACATAGACAGTCATTTTATAAGGGGGCGTTACGTATTTTTCGCAGTGATTTATTTTTTACAATCTGGAGAATCTTCAGATGCTTTTGGTGTGGTAAGTACAAGCCTAGAGTCTAGACCAGCGTTTCTCAACCGGGAGCCATGCGGCCCCCTGGGGGGGGCACAGAAGAAAATTTCAGTTTTGGGGAGCCACAGCAGACTTTAGGGGGGCCACGGCCACACAAAATATAATGAACTAAAATTTATACTAAAATCAAATAGAATACAGTAGGACAATTATTATTGCAGCAGAAATAATGTATGTATTATACATACTTTTTCTATTATTTTCTAATGATATTAAGGGATACCATAATAACTGCATCTAAAAGTAAATGTCGAAAATATTGTATTGACTATCTTGTCCACGGATTTCTTTCATCACCCCGTGATAATATGAAACTCATGTGCTTAATATGTTTTGCTTCACTAATGCTAATATCCATTTTATACAAAACACATGGAAAATAGGACATATAGTATCCAGGCATTTCTTATACAAACACGAAACATTCATTTACTAAGCGTCAGTTCAAGTTCATCCGTGCACTTGAACGCATTAAGATGCCGAAAGGCGAAACCCGGGTCGTTAGTGACAAAACCTGTGTGAATTTACATAATTTGAACGATTCAAATTTATTGAAATTCCACCAAGCACCTTCAGTCGAAATCTTAAATTATACATAATTTATTTTTTAACAAGTAATTTGTAAACAAAATTTTATTGTGTTGTATTTAAAAAAAATAAATGTGTATTTTTCATTTTTCACGAGCCCCGAGAATTTTATTACTATGGATAGGGGGGCCACAGAAAAATTTGAGACTCGAAAGGGGGCCACGGGTTTAAAAAGGTTGAGAAACTATGGTCTAGACTACAGTAGCATACGATTAAGCAATTGAGCGAGTTATTGCTGTATAGAAGAGCAACTTGATTTCGAGAGAAAGTCTGGAATTTTGATTATCTATAATTCTGGTTAGCTAAAATGTTAGCAAAGTTTTTTACCTAAATGATATATTTCCGTTGGATAAAGTTTTTAATTTTTAACATTCATAACGTAATGTTTAAAACTAAGTTTGGGTATTAAATACATGGCTGATGATATTCAAAAGATTTTGATGCAGCTGTGTGATTTTTCAAGGATCGGTACAATATTGATTGAATAGGTAAGTAAGTTGTGTAAGTACTGAGATTCAAAGAGGCGGCATGTGGTGAAATCGATGCTATTGAATATAATTATTTTTATTAAATTCCTGTTAATTGCAATAAAACAAACAATCTTGTCAAAAGCGATTTAAAATTAATTTTACTTAATTTTTATAAAAAGTTCTTAAGTTAATCAGTTGACTCCAACCAGTCACTGTGTTGTCCGTATTCAATAATATCATAAAAAGTTATTAAAAACTATAAGTACCTAATTATATATTAAATAAATTCTTTTTTTTTTTGGTAAGTATCAAAAAACATTTAACAATGTTTAATTTAACCTAATCTAATATTTTTTTACAACTATTGTGACATTCATTTATTGAATATACTGTATCTTTAGCTAATTGTTGGTATTATTATGTTTGGTTGTAAAAAACACAGGGCCTCAGGATCACAGAGGCGTAACTAAAAAATATGTGTTTTGAATCAAGCTTGGTTTTGGCAATAGTTATTAGTGACACAAAGTTATATTTCGTAGATATGTAAGTATGTACATTTACAAGATATGGTTGGGTATATCCACAAATGAAATTACAATGAGCTCAAAGGTAAACCACTGGTTATCTCTTAATGATCTTAAAACTATATTTTGTAGGTATAGAGTAGATACCCCGTAATCCTCACCCGACTATACATAAATTAGCTTTTTTAATTTGGTCAAACGCTGTGAATATAAAAGTGTGACGAAGTAAGGTTAGTCAAGGTTTTGATTTTCATCTTAAAGTTGGCATTTAGGTTAAAATACAGATCAATAATATAAATACTGCCAGTGGCGAATTATTCTATATGCATATGAGGCGCTAGCTTGCGGCCTACGAATCTTAGGGGTCTCAAAGATAACTTATATAATATAACCCATATGCATTTTCTTCTGATTTTTAAAAGTTTTATTGCCTTACTAAAAATCTTCCGACGTTTTTATATTATCCGAAAAACAAGGCCTCCAAACAGTATTGCGCTGGATACTATTTTTTTATAATTCTAATTTTAAATACTGTCCAAAAGTTGATTAAAATATTGTTTAGATAAATACAAAGCCATGTTTTGAAATCAGTAAAATGCAGTTTCTTAAATGCTCGACGAAAATACGCACCACTGAAATTTGTAAAACGAATTTAATTTGACCAGAAGAGCACACTGTTGGGTGAACATTTGAGAGTACATTTCAAAATAATAATAAAAAAAACATAAAGGAACCAAACAAGCGACATAATATAGACTGCGAAGCTTAATACGTTTTTTTTTTGTATTTGACTATCGAAAATTTTATTTGGACCGAGGGGTATTGATTACTTATTCAGAGTGGTGATTTTTCCTGCAAATTGCACAAATATCAAAGAATTTTAACAAAGGGGCATTACCAACACGTAATAAGTTGTTTTTTCTCGTACCGGATAAAGCGCTATTACAATTTGTGGGTTGGAAAAGGTGGGGAATTTCGTATTGAGTACAAGGCACCCTCAAACTTTGGTCTTTGAAACTATTAAAAGAAAGTATACTTATTAAAATAAAATATAAGTATGAGAAAAGCACAATTTAGACCGATAAAATTATTACTATTTTTTTTACAATTTTTAGAAAATATTGTCATTTATAATAGTATAAAAGTAATTCTCAATATTTAATTGCAATTTATTCAAACTGCTTACTTCCGTTTCAGACATATATGTACACATACATGTTTGCTCCCAATGTGGAGCATATGACCTCCTGATGGAGATATCTCAACAGAAGTTTATTTGCGAGAACTGTTTGTTACTCAGTCGCTCGACCTCTCTTTTTCAAGTAGAGTAGTATGGATAACAGGATAAAGTTATGACAGAACTAGTGGTTGCCTAATGGCTCTCGCTACACCCAGTTATTGGAGGTTTGGAAAGGTGGGAGAGAATTTTTAGACATCACACACCCCCATGCCCTCGAATAGAAATTGTTAAGCTGATCGGAAAAATGCTGTTCGTACTGGTATTCGAACCCGTGAGATCCAACACGGAAAACCACCTGAAGATCCCGACGATGATAGTCTTCTTTTTATCAGTATTCCTTTAAAAAAAAACAGTCCCATTTTCAATCGACTCTTGAGTTTTGGCCATATTTTATGATTAAGAAAAACACTATTATCCTTTATATCCGAATTCTTATTTTAAAAAGCAAGACGGTGAATTGGCAGGTGTTGAGAAGCAGACCTGACGATAAATTGAATGATAGATAACATTGACATTAAGAGTAGTTTTAATAAATACATTATATTTCTTGCATAATTTTATAGCTAGCAAACGGTTCAGTATTCCTGTGTGAATCTACCCGAGTGCCAAATGTTCTTACTTTGCGCATTACGCAAGTTAGTCTTTTGTTCGAATTAATGTCGGTGTTAATGATAGCTCTTTGTCAGCGACCAATTTGTGTGCTCCACCTCTCTGTACTAGGGTAGATAACAATTGAGAAATATTTGCGCTAAATATTTGAGAATTCCCACAATATTTTGTGCAAAACATACGCAAATACGGCAATACAATTTAACGGGTCGTTTCTTATTGAGAAAATCGTTAAAATAACATTGCTTTGCTGCAAAAATAATAGCAACGCAAATTTTGAAATACACACATTAATTACTATTAAGCGTCTACGCCGAAACTTCAGACAAAAAAAACACTATTCGGATCGTTTTATTTAATTTGCTTGTGTAAATAATGTAATATAAAAGTAAAAGAACGCATAAAAATATGTAATAATGTTTTTTTTTATATTACACAAATTTAGGTGAGTTCATTGCGCTTATTTTAATTTCTAATGTGGAGAAATAGTTGGAATGAAATGTTTTATGAAATACACGAAAACACAGAGCGTGCACAATTGGGCAAAACTGATGAATATTTTATAGATTAATCAAATAAATAAAACAAGATTTTCCCTGAAAAAAAGTACATGCCCATGAAAATTATTATCAGGGGGTGGTGCTAGTGCCACTCACCAACATTCGCTTAATACACTGGATGCCAGCGACATGCAGGCAGCGAAAGTTAAAGGGAGTTCGTGTAATGTATGTACCGTGTTATAAAGATCTACAATTATTTTTTTCTAGTGTTAACCTTGGCCGCCTCGCTCTTCTACACCACTCGGTCCTCAGCCCACCTACAAAAACCGTAAAACTCCAGCAGTCGGAAGTCTTGTGATACCACGTCTTTCTTGCGTGGTCATGGTTTTATAACACACCGTCTTTCCTCGGGAGAATAAAAAGTGAGATATTTTGTAGATTTTCATTTACCATGTGTGATATATTGTCTATCTGGTCCAGCGTAGGCGTTAAGTTTCAATATTTTTTATATTTTTTTTAACTCACCGTAAAGGTAATTAACTATATGATTGCGCCGAGGTCAAGAGATGCTATCCTCCCAGAAAGGGCCGAAAATCTTTCGCATGATCCTTGTCCTGGCCACTTGTGTCTAGGCCTCTAGCACTAAGGCCAGAACTGGTCGTCTTTCTCCTGTTGGAGCGGCTTAACAAGAATTGGTAATACTAATAGGTCATTTGAATAATATCTCAGAGGTGTTGACTTTAAGCTGATGGTGTGAGGAAGGAATTAAAATTTTCAGGAAACGGATAGACGGCGGTTTCCACCAATTTCCTTGGATGCAAATCCACTGATTGTTTTAAAACCAATTCAACTATCCGTTCGAGTATTTTATCCCTTAACTACCCAACTGGGAAGCACGAAAGCTCTGAAACGTAACTATTCGGCAACGAGACTAGAATTTATTTAGATAATAAAAATGTCATAATTAAATTGCTATTGAGTACGAAGATTATTTATTTTTTGTAATATAATTGCTTTATTATCAAATAGATCACGTTTTTTCAAAAGAATATAATTAAATATTAAGAGCTTGACAATATAAAGAATTATTCTTACATTATTTTTTTATTTAAATATAGTTTTGATGATTAACGAGACCCATTATAAAATGAGCAGAAACAAAGAGTCTGTTTTTGTCATTCTTTTTGACGCCCCCGGCGCCTGACTGTTTCCCGCCTTGTTTTGTTTGTATCGTTTTGTTGGCAGCACTTGTTTGGTTTGTTCTGGCTGCGTGGGCCATATTGAACGACACCTAATTGCTTCAATCGCGAGAAAACACGTTAGCAGAGAACGCGCCATCGCCATGACAGTTGTGTCGGATATTTTGTTATCGGTCATTATTTTCATTGTGGACCATAGACTACAAAGATACCTACCATGGAAAATATAGACATTTTAGTTATTCTCGATACATATAAACGAAAGTACATTCGAAGTACGCCATAAGAAACAGCACAATTGAAATTAATAAATCTTCTTGGTTTCTTTAATTAAAAAGCATCATAGCTTTTATTAATATGGTTGTACAGATCTCCACTGAATGTTTTTTTTTAAATTATTGTGAAAGAATATTCGATGGCGATAAAATCGTTAACATATTTATTTCAAAAACGTTTTAGTACATAGAAAGTGAACTTGAGTCATTTTTCACGCTTCGTGTGCTCTCAGATCAAATATTTTTAGTACGTATACTATATAACGTCGATGAGCTGCAATAACTCGTTAATTGTCAATTTTTTCAACATTGAGTTGCATTGCAACAAAAGTGCTTATTTTTCATTTTGTCTTAATTAAAAAAGGAACTTAGTTTTTTAACATCAATTAATATTGTCCAATGAATTTAAACATTTGAATTTATGGTGTTGTATTTCATGCGAATGCCAGAATGAAAAACATCGTTATATCATTCTTGCAAAATACATTGTAATAACTTCTTCCATCAACCGACGATATTTAGTTATTTATTAACATGTAGGTACATAACAATTAATTGCTTTTGCAATGTAAAAAAGGATAAGGAAAGGTAACATAATATTGTAGAAAATAAAGAGACTGACGTTTTCATATATTTAGAGCTATGAATGGGAACTAGTATGTACATAATATACCGAATTTCAATTTGATAAAGAAATCAAACTTTAACTATTTGCATTTGTTTTTGCTTAGCGGGTGAATTCTCTAAGTAAGGAACCAAGGTCCAAGTATAAAGTGTTCTTTATACCTAATTGACAAGTGATGTAAGGATGATACTTAACGTGTTAAATTTCTTGGAATATAAATGTATAAATGTTTGTTGTCATTCGTAGTATGTTATAAATTGCAATATCATCGATAAATTTTAAATCGTTGCAACTCTCAATGCTCAATATCTAAAACTTTGGACTGCAGGGAGGTCGAAAATCGCTGACTAAGTCAGTGACGGGGGCGCCGGAAAGCAAGGCGTCGTCATGTGACGTCACGTCCGCCGTCGCTTTTTGGGCGGGCGCCAAAGGGATCCGAAAGAGGGATGCAAGATCAGATTATTGGGAGATTATCTCTCTGTCATTACGTCATTAGCGAGGGATATTGTCGCGTGATATTCGCCATAATACCACTCGGTTTATTCCTCCTTAATAATGTTGCACTCGAGTAAGCACGGGGCACAGCTGCTTGCAGACACAAAAGATTTTTTAGGTGTTGCAATTTAGAATAAGCGATAGGGGATTGGTATTTTTTTATGCTGGATTTATCGCACGTGTGATCTTTAAATATAAACATAATTTATATTTTATTATTGTATTAAACTCATTAAAAAAGCATTTTACTAATAATTGATTACACTAAAAATGATTGTAATTACTGATTGAATGCAGCTAATTTTGTATAAAATGTAAACAAAATATATTTAATTTTATACCATTATATTACCTTAGAGCAAGTGGTCGCTGGAATCTTTGTATGTCAAGGAAGAAAAGGCTATGCAATTGTGCTTTGTTTATTTCCAAAATTTCCTGGAAAAAAGCTTATGACCGTCCGTATTTGGATGTAACATTTTTATCCCTTGTTCCTGTTTTACAATTCCAATTTTAAATGAAATATTAAACATGCCGGGATCGCCACTTCTATACCCTATATAAATATAATCATAAAACCTTTGCTGACAAACAAATAAATATAATTCTTAAAACTACTTACTACTCAAATCTGTGGGCATTCCCATGAGCTTATCCTTTTCGCCAGCAATGGCTTTAAACTCAATGATACATTTATTTCTTATATAAACACGAAACATTCTTTTACTAAGCGTCAGTTCAAGTTCATCCGTGCACTTGAACGCCTGAAGATACCGAAAGGCGAAACCCGGGTCGTTAGTGACAAAATCTGTGGGAATGTACATAGTTTGAACAATTAAAATTTAATATCCATAGCTATTTTTATGACAAACATTTTTTATAATGAAGAGTAAATATTTTCGTTGTGGACGTTGCTTTACCGTCAGTATGTTGCAAGTTATAAAGAGTGTTTCGTTAGGAAGCGACGGGGAGAGGGTTAAGAGTGGCAAACGCCAAACAGTCGAGATCAGTGATTTCACACGTCCTTATTTTGAGATTAAACGATTTAAACGCTTTGTCGATGGTTTGCAAGCGGGGAGGGAATGCTCACATACATAATAGAGCACCCACTCCGCCTCATTATCGCATTTCATTTTTTGTTCATTATTGTGAGGTCACGTGCGGACACATGTCGTGTTTTGTTTGACTGACTGATTTAGGAACTTATGATATATTCAAAATGGATACATTTCAATCATTTCTAACATGTACTCGTTAATATTTTTACAATTTAGTAGGTGCAATGTAACACAGAATGTTATTGAACTTTTCTATTATTTCCAATAAAACACATTGTATTGTATCACTTGAATAAACTAAAATCAGGTTATTTATCACGAGCACCATCATCCGACAGTGGTGTAGTGGGGCCAGGTCGGCGTCCTGGCACCTGATAATGAGGAAGGCGCCCTGTCACCTTTTGACTTTTAACATAATTTTCAAGTACATACATACATTAAAAATCGTTTTTTATTGACTTAATTGTAAAAACTTGTGGTTTTTTTTAACTTCTGGCGGATATAAAAAAAACTAGGGAAGAAATCAATGACCGACCTGGTACCTATTTATTTACCACTTCACCACTGTCATCCGATGAAAAATATAAAGATAATTTGCAGTGGCGGCCGGTCAATGTGGCATTGGATCAATGCACCCCTTGTATATGCATGTGCGGTTATATTTCATGAAATAATATTCAAACATAAAATTTATACCATTCACTCATTTTAAATTCTTCGTGTATTTATTGTCTATATATTTATTTTATTATAGACAATTTTTAATATTTATTAACCACCCCTGCAAAAGGGGTACATTAATCCAATGCCACATTGACCGGCCTCCACTGCTAATTTTTGTAAAAAAAATATAATAATATTGACAAGGTATATAAAACAATTTGTACTTTAAAATAAATTTGACAAGAATTTATCAAAATTGCACCGTTTATAATATTTTTTGTTGTTGTTGGTAGAAGTTAAAGTTCTATAACAATATATTGGTTAAACCAGGGTTTCCCAAACTTCGAGTAGAAATATTATATTTGGTTGTCGTAACTAATTTTTATCGAAATCTTCTCCTGTATTTATAAAACCATTCAAAATTTTCGCGGTACACGTATTCAGGTTTCATAAAACAACAGTGTTCCGTCGAACATAGTTTGGGAAACCCTGGGATAACCAATCTTCCCTGTTTGACCAATATGTATAGCTTTTTAGTAATACAGTTATGAAATACAACTTTGGTTAAAAATATTGATATTAATCAATTTAATTTCAGGTGTGCCGCGGAGGAAGATGCATCAAAAGATTTCATTTTCACTAATGCATATTCATTTAAATTGTCTTTAATTTTTAATTGAACTATACATATGTAAGCATTTTATATTACATTTTTTACAATAACGAATGGTATAAACTTTCAATACAATAATAAACATACGCATACATCGCTCTTCCTTTATTTACAATGAGAATATTCTAAACTGTAAAAAGAAAACAAAAATAGTGTGAAATTTAAGACATCAGTAAAAAAGGACAACACCGAAGAGCAGGCAATGAGTGCCCTTGTTTATTTTGTTGCCATCAAAAACAGTTTCTCGCCTGTTTCAAATTAATATAATAACAAACTAAACGGAAACACCATTTAATGAAAACAAATGCAGCGGTATTCAATTAATTTTCTACACATTTAAAAAAAATATAAGTAGCATAAGTGCGGTAGCTTTTCAGCTTAAGATTTATATCAGAATTAAATATGTTGTCTTCAATGTTACGTTCGCTTTTTATACATGCCAATTTTCTTTTTATATAAAATTATTCCGACAACTTTCAATCAGTTATTGATGTGACGTGTTACTATAAAATTTTAATGTTTTTAAGTAGGTATACAATATAAGAAATGAAAACTGCGTATCCAAAGATCTGTTATATCAAAAATCCTGATAATGAAATCCAAATTTACCAAATAAGTCATCAGTCGAAAATTTACGAATTTAAGATCACACGCCGACGCGAATATTTTTTGGTCTCATAGTTTAGTAATTTTAATAATAATTTGGCCAGACATGTTAAAACTTCAATAGTTAAAATTAAATGGTGGAAAGGTATAATACAATGAACAATATATCACTCTCTTTGCCATTATATATTAAAAATTAGAACCGTTTTCGATCAACACGAAAATTATCAACTGACGACTGATGAAAATATAAATACTTACAAGAGTACTGTATAAATAGCACTGTATTGGTTAATATTTTCATCTTTTTGCTTATTCATACATCTAAAATTAAGCAAAATAATTACTCATATATTTGGTAGGCCTAAAAGCAATTTTATTTATGACATAATCGCTAAAATTTACTAAACCCTTGTTAGTTAACTAATAACAATAAAATTTTAATGCAATTTCTGATACAATATGCATATTGCTGAACGAGTGCTGGGCTGGTATCTGGCAAAATACTATCATTATATTTAAATACCACATTCTTTTTTGGTACATATTATGCAAAAAAATCTATATCGGACATTATTGAATTTGAATACTTTATTAAACTGGATAAAAAAGCAATAGTGTGGAATTAAAGAATAATTTTATAACATGTCACTGTAGAAAAAATACTTTTTTGTAATCTTGTGTCACGGTTTGTAGAGTAACAAGTTTTGCAGTCTTGGCTAAAGAAATATTATATATTATACTAAGTACTAACTAACAAGTATTGTAAAAATACAAACTAACTGGCAAAACAAACGAAGTCCTGTAACGATCCGCTGTCAGGTAGCTGATGAAGATCCTCGTCATCATCAGGACCGCTGACAGGCGTTCATCATTCGGCTAATTGACGAGGCATGCGCTCGGGGATCCCCGACATCTAGAACAAACGTATATTCTGTTATTTCTGAAAGACGATATCCTACTTCAATAATTATTAGTAAGTTTAACCACATACAATACTAACCGGGTACTTCTGTCAAGGGATTCGTTCATACAGGAGCCAGAAATAAATGTATTAATCTCCATGCAGTGGTTGAAAAACTTTTTAAATTTTACCCTGACAGGAAAGACTAATTAACATAATTAATGATGGTTTCTACGGAAAATCGGTTCGGCATAAAATAATAAACAGTGTTGATGGAAAAATAAATAACTGTTTAAAATGTACACTATGAAACTAAATTTCAATCGTTCAAATTTTATACTTTTCAACATGTTTTGTCACTTCTTTATAAGCTATAGAGGGCGATCGGGATTATTTTAATAGTGGTCTGATTTAAATATCGTTTCATCTATTGGAAAAGTAATCATATAAACAATTACAATTTTTTTAAGTCTTTAAAACTACCTCACCAAGAAACTTAGGTTATAAGTTGATATTTTAAATTATGTATAATAATGTTTACACAAAGAATGACTCAACATATTTTTAATCTATTTTCCAACATTTTAAGTTTATCAAAACTGCCGCCTTTGTTTTCTGATCCTTTGATTAGAACTTAATCAAAAAAATTTAATCATTACCTTGGGCAATAATTTATGGTATTCAAAATTCACTAAGTCAAAGAAGTTGCTTCTAATGCACTCGTGAATGGGTAACCATTAGTATTTTACAGTCCCTACCTTTCCATCCATACCCTCTCCCAAGAAGAGAGGTTGAAAGACCAAATATCAATTAAAACTCTAAAAAATGGTGCCAGAAAAGATGCTGTAAAAACAGTACCATCTAATCGGGAATGGAAAGCAATTACCGGTAGACATAGACATGGACGTTTTATATCCAACTAGTATTATGCCATCATGCCACCTGCATTAGAATCTTTCCATCAGTCGTCTTATTTTCGATGTTAACATTAATCGTAAAACAATTCTAAAACATTACATGTACTTAATTTCTCCCATAAAAGTGATTACACAGTGTATAACTACTTATTAAATTCAATAAACACCATCTTATATAGATATCAACAAACATATTAATTTTGACAACCACTTTTTCCAACCACTGTTTCTCAGTCTTAAAAAGCCAACAAGTAAATAAAAAAAGCCGAGCCACATCCTCGTATTGGGTTTCATTTCTTGTTACAACAAGAACAAAACACGGATCTGTGTAATGTTATGAAAAATTTTACACCATTTGCTTATTTAGCGGTATAAGATCTTGTTCGTTTGCAACGGATACTTCAAAGAAACTTCTCAAAGGGAAATCTCGCGTCAGCCAAGCAAAATAAACATATTTGATTTGCGCTATGTATATCAATAATACTTAAATATATTACATACACCGAGTATTTGAAAGATATTGCACATCTTTATATATACTACTAAAATGAGTTGATTTAATATTAATTAACTTTACACAAAATACACATTTCTAATTAGAATAGCAATTAAATACACTAGTATTGTATTGTAATACGCAAAAAAACTACTAATAGCACGGATAATCAGTTTGTATTGTCTTTCAGAATCGTAGCCGTAAATTATCAACACAAATTACGCTTAATTACGAACATAATTTACTTGGGTTGTTGGGTATTTTATATGAATTATTGATGAAATGTGTTTGAAATCATGCTGTGGTAAGATGCAATAGCGTATTAGATATTGTGCTTCCGTGCTTCATACTTACCGTAACCATTTATTTTTTCCGCCGAACCGGATCACCTAAAAAATGGTACTTCTAGGCACCGTTTTAAGGTTCTCACAATTTCAGACAATACAATTGACTTTATATTAATGTTTTTTCATGTCATATAAGATATATTATCATATTTGTACAGTATTTACATTGAACTATATTATTTACCAAGTGCGCACACTCACGCCGTCATCTACATACTAGTCTAGATTCTACCGTCAGGATTTTGATTTTGCGTTTTTTTTTAAATTGTTACTGCGAGTTTTTCTCTTTTCTAAAATGGGTTATTGAAACTGTGTTTGGGGACACCGGGATGAAAACGGGATGCTTGGTCACATTATTCATACCCCTTTATAATATTTCTGCAAACATAATAGTATGACCAATGTAAAATAGAATTTTCGAATAAAGAACAGGATGCTCCAATATCAACTCGAGAACCCCGACAAAAGATGTCGCCCTCAGCATATTGTTACCGCCCAGCCGGAAGAGGAAGCTCTCGAATCGCGAGTAACATAACCTCACATCTAGCTGTCATCTCTTTGCGAGCGCGGAAAACAATGGCGGGCTCGTTTTCAAAGAGCTCTTCACAAATATTGCTACAATATTAATCAATATTTCAAAAACACGCTCGTGGCCGCACAAAGACAATAGACTTGCGAGCATAAGAGCGAATGACAGAGCGTAGGCGGAAGTATGGAAATTGGTATTTTGGAGCAATTATGTAACTGAACGAGTGACAATATAAATGGTTTTATTTGATGCTTAACAACATTCTACTGCTTGTATAAGTTGAAACGATTTTATTGTATGACAAAGAATTCAGTAAAAAATGATATCTTATTGTTATAATTTCATCATTTGTATTTTGTATTGAGAAGTTGTATGTTGTATAAAAAAAATACATCATAAGCCTGTTTCCTTCAATATGTGCGATATGTCCAAAGAACCAGTCTAGTTTATGGAACCAGTGCTATAGAGATGAAAGGTTGGTTAAGGATGGAAGGTAGCTATAACAAATAAGTATTTTTAACATTTCTGGTGTTTCAATAAAATTAAAGACTGAATATAAAATGAAGAGCTGAAAAACGTAAGTAAGCTCATTAAAAGAGCGAGGAGGAAAGGGGGAAATAAACATACTGACTGTGAACAAGAAAAAAGACGTAACCTACATTTTTTTCAATATAAATATTTTTTCAGTAATCACAATATGCACAACTTGATACATGTTCTATCAAAGGATGTAAGTTATTTATTAATAAAAAAATAATTACAAGACATTCATTATATATTATCAAGAAACAGTTGTAAATGTTCGTGATGAGCAAACCGGTTATGATATTTTTTACCATTTTTAGAATTAGTACTAGAACATGATTTTATTTTAATAAATATCGAGAGTAATGTGGTTTTATAATGTATCCTCATATCCCAGCATCGAATTGAAAATATGTGAATAATAATTATCAGGAAATTTATTTTTAAAAAAACCATGTAGTCAAATAATGAATGTGGGACCATCTGGTAACGGGTGGGGGCGGAAAGTAACCCTCAGCACGCGCCCTCTGCCCGCTGAACGATGTCAGACGGGAGATGGAGAGGCCCAATCCAATAACGGGGGTAAGAACGTGCCAAACCGCAGTTCTTCGTTCTACTCTTGTTCAGGGTCGAGTACTTTTGGCACTGGCGTCTGCCACCTTTGAAAATCCATGCCAATAAAGTATAACACGATAAAATCATGCTTATACTTGAACTGATTCGTTTACTTAAACATATACGTGATTTAAATTTAGAATATAACCGAGAAATGTATAGATTTAGAATAGAAGGAACAAATTTAAATTTAAAATAGTGAATTATTTTGTATCGTACAACTTTTAAAAAACAATAGAAGAGCTGAAAAAAAATCTGAAAAAAATATCTTTTTTTTCGGTTTTGTAATTTCCAAATTCCTCGGTGAGCTTAAAAAAACGAGTCAGGGAGATATTTTGGGCAAATCGTTAAATCAATATAGGTTTTTGAGATTTTAAAATTCCTCTGTAAGCTTAAGAAAAAACGAGTCACGGAGATATTTTGAGCAAATCTGTAAATTCCTGGGCTTTTGGATTGGAGCTGAACCGCAAACTGAAAACCGTTATTTTTGCCGGAACGAAAACCGGAACCGAACCGATATATATAATTTTACTTGAACCGGAACGAAAAATATAGCGGTTCGAAGCCCTGGTCAATAATGGCCAAAATGATCAAAAATCAGCTGCCAGCTGTCAAATTCGCTGGAAAAAGTGATTCTAATTCAAAGAATGAAACTCCAAAAAATACCCTATACATCCCATGTAAAACAGCAATATGTTGTAACACTCGTAACCTAAAGACTTTTATTTGCGAGATACAACATATTGCTATTTGTCAAACGATCTATTATGAAGTAAGTCAATGAAATATGTCAGTCAGAATTTAAAATTATAATACAACGAAGTTCATTTTGATCATAATAATTTACTGTCACCAATTCATAAACTGCATACGTCGTCATGGCATTTTCAATGAGACACACAGTGTATCTTGTTAAATTTTTGACGCGGTTGTGATTTTAGATATAAGTGATTGTGTGTCCCGGGTCTCCCACGTGTCCGCTAACCGATCGCACGTGTCAAAAACCACCCTTGTTGAAGTACAATGCGATGGAAACGTGTGCAAGTGCCGCGATGGGAAGATACAACCCGCCAATGTTGTCGACTGTCAGTCAGGATTGACATTTTTTTATTCCACTGCAACACCAATAAGTATACAATAAATAATAAGGTAAAAAAAATAGCAAATCATTTATTGTAGTACCCCAGAACTGATGTCTCTACATCACACTATCACCAGAACTATCAAGAACAGAACAAGTACCAGCGTGAGAACGGCTGACATTAAAAACACTGCCCTCCGAGACTAAGACTTTATTATTTACATATTAGAAATATTAACTAGTTATTTTGATAAAAATAAATACTATTTTATTTGTACGTAACTTAATTAAAATTTTGTATTCAAGTAATTCAAAACATTGTAGCACTAATCGTGTTATTAGTAGTATTGATTGTAATCTTTCTTATCATGGGAACCCAGTGTTGTCTGCATATGCTTAACCTATATAAAAAATATTTTTAAATTCATATTTTAAATAAAATTCTAGTCTTTATTATGACCCTTTTCTTGTTGAAAACATGCGGCCCTCCTCCGAATACATAGATCATAAAAAATAATTAATGGAGATTAGAAACTTTCCTACAAAAGTATTTAAAAAATAATTATCTATTTAACGCTGCCAGGAATTCAAACCAGCTAACCACGGACGAAAAAGCAATTTATGGATAGAAATATATTATCTAAAATTTCCCAAGTAGTCAATGTCGGTGGTTTCGGTAGCGTAGTTTACGGGCTCAAATCCCGACACGGAAAGATTTGTAAATTGATTTTGTGTTCGAAGGGGAAGAAGTGTCTTGTCATAATTTCTTTCCACCCATATGAGACTTAAGATGGAGTGAAGCGCGAGCGATTAACTAACTACTGATCCTGTTCTAGCCCCATCCTTCTATCCTTACTCTCTTCGAAAAGGAGAGATTGAGAGACGGAGTAACAAGCAGTTTTCGGAGAACAATCCATCAGGATGGATATGTTATTCTCATTGGACATGGTTACATTGCTTTTTTTTATTACCTACTTCAATTTAATTTACTTGACTATGTAATAAGGCAGGTCGGGTCCGTAGTGCAGTAGTCAATGTCGTTGGCTTCGAATCCCAGTATGAAAATCATTTTTTCAATACATACAATTATAATTTCTACTAAAAGTCATGAATGTTTGTGATATCTAAAAATTCAATCTCATCCTTCCAATCCTAATGGGGCGTAGTGAGACCGATTATCTAACCACTATCTTTTCAATCTAACACTCTCAATAACCACTCTCTTCGAAAAGGTTGAGCAACTGACTAACAAGCAGTTCTCCTAGAAAAACTTCTGTTGAGATACTATCATTAGGAAACTAAATGTTTTACATTAGAAGGGGATATGGGTTTTGAAAAAAAAATACATGCATATTATATTTTATGTGAACCGACCTAAATGACATTATAATGTACTATTATTATATAAGTATTGAACATTTTTTAAATTATTTTATATTTATTTCCGATTACGATGACTAGAAACTATGTACCAAAACGGAATCCAAATGCCAACAAATAAACACATGGTGGACTGCAAACGCAACCCGGATCGTGTTTTTAGCACGATTGAATCAATTAAGCCGCTAGCTTTGTAGAAAACAATACCGCAGCGGGATTCGACCAGGACGGCCACCCCTTAAAGGCCGGGGGATGAAAATACACCCTCCCCTCTGACACCGCGATCTTTTCGGAGCGTTGAATATATTTTAAATGAGACTAGCTAAGCCGCTGATATTCTAAAAAAAGCTATATTACCTATAAGTCATTTCTATAGTTAATATTCTCACTAGGAAAGAAGTTTGATAAGGATTGTCAATATCACATTTAGATTTTTCAGATCTTTGTGATGTCTTTTCTCCTCGAGTTGATTTCAAGTAAATTTTAAAATGCTCACTGAGTTGATCTCATATGGCTTAAAAACAATAAAATGAGAGTGCAAAAAGATGGAGGGGATAAACATAAATAAAGGAGTTTGGAGTCACTTATTGCGACTGGAGGTTAGTGCATTTTTTATTTATTTATAGATTTCACATTTCGTACATCGAATGACAGATTATAAAATATGTATCAAAATGACAATTGATTTTAATTTAAAATCAAAACCATTTAAGAGTAAACGTTTATTTGAATTGCTTTTAACTTGAGTTAAAAAGAACTTTATAATATAAGTTAATTTTTATAACATACCTACTTCCGTTTAAAACGAAGTCGCCATCCATTGTGTGCCAATTATTGCTTCACCGGTCCATGAAGTCAATTTCTTTCACACTTGTTTACGCGGGGTAGTTTTTAAAACAGCCCCTGGCAGGAGGCCTGAAAGCCGCGCAGTCAGACTTGGCGGGGCTCCGGTCGGTTAGGTTACTTCCCGAGGCGGTGCAAGGGCGCCCCCGTTCACACGAATTCATTGGGGCGATCAAACGCTGCAAAGAAATCATCTTCACATGGCTGGAGACGTTTGTACTGCTCGATTTCAATTGAATCTAGCCAAGAGGCTGGCCAGTCGATTGGAATGAACGCGTAAGATGTGCATTTTGATCGCTGGAACGAAGAATTATTGGCAAATTGTTAGTAAATTATTTAGGGATAATGGATGCATTAAACTAGGTACGCCAAAGACTCCAGACTTTGTTCCCGATGTACTTATTTGTGCAAATTATACATTTAATTGCTTGGGAATTTAATACCATGGCATATATGTATTATGATTACGTCACATTAATGTGATGTATTATTATAATTAGTGCACTGAATGTAAATAAATAGTTTTTTTTCAAATTAAAATTGCAGTGCCCACAAAGTATATCAAAAACAAAAATGATATAGGTGAAGTGACACCAGTCAAAATTCTCGACGCTATCTTAGTTATGCAGCAGTAATCATTTTGATTTTATTCATCAAAATGTGGTTTAATAATATATGTATGTACTATCATCATCTTGCTAAAAAATAATGTGAGAAATTACAAGCAAGCTAATCACGTATTTATAATATAAAAGATGGAACCAGAGTTTATTTCCAATTTATTTTCCTTTAAAATGTATTGTTTAATCAAATATACATACATAAAATCTAACTGTGAAATTTTCGAATGAAGTAAATCAGTTCCAAGAATGTTAACTGGAGAAACTGTTGTATTTTATTATTTTTTATCGGTTAAAAATCAACTTTATCGGTTAATAATAAGACGTAAAGTATATTTTTTTTAATCGCTTTTTAGGTTTTAGTTTGCACTTTGTCGTCTAAAAAAACATGGGCATAAATACACGACCGCGTTAAATCTAAATATAGGTAATCAAAAACCGCTAGACAAATAAATTAAATAGAAAAATTGTTGAAATTAAACGAGCAATTGAAATTAAACAAAATATACTACACGTAATATTTTTATTTGATTTGAATAATAGTTCAAAAACATATCACTTTGACATTTGAACTGACGCGAGGAAGCGAATAAACATGATTAAGAAACAAATGTTATATTTTTTCAGTCAGTTTTTGACATTGGCTGTCCACCAAAATGAAATGACACTTTGTTGATTCTAGATTCCGTGGTTAATGAATTAAACATGCATTTGTGGGGTTTTGTTGTTCCGTTATTTACCCAAGTCACCGACGACGAAGATAGACAGTGAATAAAACAAATAAATCCATAGAAATGTAAAGCAATAAACATATTAATTATATATTCATGGAACGTTTACTAACAAATTGTGAATAACATTTATTTTCAATTATCGGTACTGTACGAAATGGAATCTACTGCAGACTGCATTAAGCCCCTGCTACAAGAAGCTAATGTTATTGTACATATTCGTTTAATTGTTTTAAAGAATACAATGGCTTTAAACTTAGTGATACATCTATTTCTCATATAAGCACGATATATTCATTAAATAAGCGTCAGTTCGAGTTCACCCGTGCACTTGAACGCCTGAAGATGCCGAAAGGCGAAACCCGGGTCGTTAGTGACAAAACTTGAGTGAATGTACACGATTTGAACGATTCAAATGTAGTATTGAAATTCCACCAAGCACCTTAGTCGAAATCGTAAATTTTATTTAATCCTTAACTTATGAATTACAAAATGTTATCATTATAAAAAAAAAACAATGATTACTTTATTGATAAATTACCATACTAGTATTAGTATTATTCGACTTGTGGGAATTAGTGGAATAATAAAGTCATCAAATTTAATTTTATATTAAAAATGAGTTTCCACAAAGTTACCGCCGAGTCTATCAAAAATATTAAAATTTATATTATTTAATAAGCTTCACAAATTGTAACACAAAATGGAATATGTAATACAAACACAGTTTGTGTAATTTGAATGAAAATGATTCTGTGTACATAATTACTAGTAGAAAAGTAATACCTATTAAGTGCCAAGTTTCACACATTTCGTGTGTTTCTTCTGGTTGTTATATTATCATATATGTATTTAAAGGTTCTAGGTCTAAATATATAACCACTAGGCAACAGACAAAATTTTATTGAAAAAACTGACTGGTGATAGAATTTCTGTTTATTAGAAACACTATACATATATCAACATATTTCTATTTAATCTCCCTTTCAATGCCGTCCGAAATTCCCTGTTTACTAAAATAACAAGGATGTTATTGAAAATATGAACGTAAATATAGACACATAAAGTAGTAACAACATCACAGGACATGGTGTATCCTCGAAATATAACCCTATGCTTTGGTCCATGGGAAATAAGATGAAGGGGTGGTATTTAATGCATGATGCACTATTTAGCCCTCGGGTGTAATCTAAATAACAATATTAAGCCCAATGTTTTTTCAGCGAACCAAGAAAAATAAGATTTATTGAAATATTTATTCTTAAATTATAAGCACAGATTTACTTTCAGTCACTACGTAAATAGTTTTATATTTCTCAAAAATATTATTATAATTTGTATTGTGTCTTTTTTAATAATACGATTACTGACATCTAAAGCTACCTTTTGTAAGTGTAAGACTAAATATAAACATAAATCTCAAAATAGTGTCCTTTTTTATATGGGTTGTCTTTTAGAGGTTTGAATTTGTAACACTTTTTCCAGAGACAGCCAATTTGTGGCAAAGTAAACTCTATACTTTGTATCATTCATGGTAAAATGGCAAACCAAACAAAGCAAAAAGTGTTGTTAATTCAAAAAGCGAGCTTCTAAAAGACACTATACCCAAAATATATCTACCTTTTTTAATAATATCCTACTCATTAAAATTAAACTTAAATAAAAATAATTGGAACTAGATAAAAAAATATATATTATTGTCTATGGTTTAGTGAGATCATTACTACCAATAACTATTCTGAAACGAATTAAAGTACAAAAATACTCATTTATTTTTTCTAATAAAAACATGTTTGAATTAATAGATAACGTCACATAAATACAATTATTATTGTAACATTCATATGCATGGAATATTATCACCCGTTCCCTCTATACTAGGGTTTCTAATGAAGAGGTTTCGTAGGTTGTTAAAGGGGATCCCCGAAGAGGACACAAAGCATTCGGTTACGGCTGTACAGCCTTCACAAAAGATCGGTTTATTGAGAAGGGTTATTATCAATTTATGTTGTTATTAGTGCCACCGTGAAGTATTTGCAGCATTTAATTCGGGTATTGGATTGGGGTGGGTTTGTGTATCAGATAATATTTTAGATATCTCTGCTTATTATTTGGTGTTGCTATTCCGTGTGATACATTAAATTTATAATTTTTAAGCTCACAAAAATTTGTCGGCAAAGCAAAAAAATAATGGTTTTTAAGTGAAAATTGAAGTTCAAATGCATATTTCTCTTAGGTAATTTCAAGCTGTGATTTCATCAAATAAAAATATTTAGTAAAGTAGAATTATTGTAGGGATCCTAGCACCGATATTATTCAAATTAGAATTCCGGTATTCAGACTGTTATGTTGATAAAAAAAATACCAGCCTTAATAAATGAAAAAAAACCGTTGCGTTGTTACTAAAACTATTTTGGCATTAACGATTAACCATCGAAATTAATTAAAAAAATGTGAAACTATCTGATTAATAAAAACAGCATTCTTGCAACAACCAACTTAAAAAAAAGAAGTATCAGAAATGAAAATCTACCCATTATGCTTTATTAATACCGCTATTTAATGTGAAATATTGGTATTAATTTTCTTTTTTAAACCATTTCGCTCCAAATAAGAAGCATACAGATTACATACAGACTTGTAATGAAGTTTATCTAAACTAGAGTTAAAGGGATAGAGGTCGAACAGGACAAGTGCTTAGCTAATCGTTCTCTCTACGCCCAATTTTGAAAATGGTAAAAGTGCCGGGATTTTTTTAAGCCGACAGACATCTTTGTCTTTGAACTGAAGTCTTGAAATCGATTTAAAAAAATGTCCGTACTAGGATTCGAACTCGTTAACTTCGCAACCAACGAAGACCACTCGACCACGGACTTGCCAATTAAATTATTCGTAAGGTATAATAATACGACATGGCAGTAATTATTATTATTATTTTCGATTTTTTAATCGTTTTTATGAAATACCGGTATCGATATTATTTGTTATGCTAACCCTAGATTTATTTGTATTGTCACACATACAAACATACTCGAAAAACATGAATTTGTATATTAATAAGCAGATTGATAAACTGGTTTCATTAAAATAAATAAATTCGTCTAATAAAAATGGCCTGTTATATGCTGTCTGGTAACTTCTAATATTTTACAACAATAAATCTTTTCTTTATAACCCTTTTCACAAACACGGATGTGCGGAAACCGTCATGCGCCCATATCATGTGTGAAAGTCGCCATTGGGGATTTTTTTGTCAAAATAAAATGCGACAATGAAATCTGTTTTTAATGTTTAGTTGACACGTTTGTATCCCAGCGTGAAATGTCATATGAATAAAATCCGCCATAATGGATCTGCCGCATTTCGAATTTGGAACGCACGCACAAAGGGTTGTCAGTGTTGTCACTTTGACTTCTTTCAAGAGGGGACGATATGATTGTGTTTTTTTGTTGTTGTTTAGGATGATAAAAATATACATCGATTCGCATTGTAAACGCTACAAATAGGTATACTTTTCACCCTGAATTTGATATAAGTAAATTTATTGTGTTTTAATAATTATATAGAAAAGCTATTCATAGCAGGTTCAAATGTTTTACCATGTCGAAATTGGGGAAATATTAAGTGAAGTTAGTTGACCAATATATAACATGAAACGTAAATAAATTATGAAATCTCTTCACTCTAATTTTATTAAAATTAAGTGAATTAACATATAGTGATAATTAATTATAAGAAATGAATGAGGACTGATTTATTTCTTCTGGCTTAAATTACAAACTTATAACTAAAGAAATAACAGATATGCAATACCGAATCAGAGGTGAAAAAAATAATAAATAATTCTTATTCATATTCATGGCTGTGGAGTAGTGTAAAAAAAGACGACTCCGACTTCTGCTTTAAAATAAAAAACGACTCTGATTCCGATATTTTTTCAATAGTTTCATTTTATCTTATATATATATGTACGCATTCCATCAGATCATCTTAAGTTAGCCAAGCATGCAATGTTAACTCTATGGGATATTGTGGTTTGAATACACATCATTAAATATATTTTTTTAATGTTTCGAGCCACTCATTTTTCACGACTCCGACTCCGACTCCGGCCAAAACTCCACGACTTCGACTCCGACTCCACGCCCTACTCATATCAATCAAATCGCCTAAAATTGTACTTAATTAACAGTGATGAAAAGTTGATTAAAATTAGTCAAGCAACAAAACAAAACAGTAACAAAAAGTAATCAAGCTTTTTTTAAAAATTTTATCATCACGAAGAAATTTCATCTAATTTAAAAGCACGACAAAAAAAATATTTTACTTCTAGCGTAACTCTTTGAGAATCATTTTTAGTCAGAAGATGCTTCTCAACATGTGCGTCACACCTGGTTAGACAACCACTGGAATAAAAAAGTTAATAATTTTAGTTTTATATTGAACATGAATTTCGGCAAAGTAGGTATGTACCCGTCGACTTATTTAAAAATATTTACAATACATATCTAAAAGTCACAAACGTGTTTATTTCGTAACGTATGTATGGTCATATATATATCGACTGTGGAAAGGAAAAAGGACGTAACCCACAGTTTTTTCAAAACAGCTTTTTTTCGATGATCACAATGTATCAAACTTGATACACGTTCTATCAAAAGGATGCTAGCTGCAAATGCCGAATTAGTATCTAAATTTAGCTTTGAAAAGTTCAAAATTTAAGTTTGAAAAAAATGTCCTTGTAAAAAATTAAAGCCAAGAAAAAAGACTAAAATAAAGGTTTTTCCTAGACAAATTCTTGAATTAATATTAAATTATGTCAATTAAACACCAGTTTAGAAGTCTCCGTGCACTTCAAGATTGTGTATCTATATATTAATAGTCGATAAAATAATCACAATTCACAAATCACAACCCACAATTCACAAATCACAACCCACAAATGTATGCGTACTGATGTCCCAAAATTAAAAAATTTACGACATCTGTTCTGCTACTACTGCAAAAATTCGATAATTCACGAAATTTCTGCTACTACGAAAAATGGTTGTTAGCAAACTTGAACATTATTCCAAATATTAAATAATTTACGTAATTTCTGCTCCTACGAAAAATGGTTGTTAGCAAACTTGGACATTATTCCAAATATTAAATAATTTACGAAATTTCTGCTTCTACGAAAAATGGTTGTTAGCAAACTTGAACATTATTCCAAATATTAAATAATTTACGAAATTTCTGCTCCTACGAAAAATGGTTGTTAGCAAACTTGAACATTATTCCAAAAATTCAATAATTTACGAAATTTCTGCTACTACGAAAAATGGTTGTTAGCAAACTTGAACATTATTCCAAATATTAAATAATTTACGAAATTTCTGCTACTACGAAAAATGGTTGTTAGCAAACTTAAACATTATTCCAAATATTAAATAATTTACGAAATTTCTGCTCCTACGAAAAATGGTTGTTAGCAAACTTGAACATTATTCCAAAAATTCAATAATTTACGAAATTTCTGCTACTACGAAAAATGGTTGTTAGCAAACTTGAACATTATTCCAAATATTAAATAATTTACGAAATTTCTGCTACTACGAAAAATGGTTGTTAGCAAACTTAAACATTATTCCAAAAATTAAATAATTTACGAAATTTCTGCTACTACGAAAAATGGTTGTTAGCAAACCTAAACATTATTCCAAAAATTCAATAATTTACGAAATTTCTGCTACTACGAAAAATGGTTGTTAGCAAACTTAAAAGTTATTCCAAAATATAAAAATTTACGAAATTTCTGCTATTACGAAAAATGGTTGTTAGCAAACTTAAACATTATTCCAAATATTAAATAATTTACGAAATTTCTGCTACTACGAAAAATGGTTGTTAGCAAACTCAAACATTATTTCAAATATTAAATAATTTACGAAATTTCTGCTCCTACGAAAAATGGTTGTTAGCAAACTCAAACATTATTTCAAATATTAAATAATTTACGAAATTTCTGCTACTACGAAAAATGGTTGTTAGCAAACTTGGACATTATTCCAAAAATTCAATAATTTACGAAATTTCGGCTCCTACGAAAAATGGTTGTTAGCAAACTTGAACATTATTCCAAAAATTAAATAATTTACGAAATTTCGGCTACTACGAAAAATGGTTGTTAGCAAACTTAAAAGTTATTCCAAAATATAATAATTTACGAAATTTCTGCTATTACGAAAAATGGTTGTTAGCAAACTTGAACATTATTCCAAATATTAAATAATTTACTAAATTTCTGCTCCTACGAAAAATGGTTGTTAGCAAACTTGAACTTTATTCCAAATATTAAATAATTTACGTAATTTCTGCTCCTACGAAAAATGGTTGTTAGCAAACTTGGACATTATTCCAAATATTAAATAATTTACGAAATTTCTGCTTCTACGAAAAATGGTTGTTAGCAAACTTGAACATTATTCCAAATATTAAATAATTTACGAAATTTCTGCTCCTACGAAAAATGGTTGTTAGCAAACTTGAACATTATTCCAAAAATTCAATAATTTACGAAATTTCTGCTACTACGAAAAATGGTTGTTAGCAAACTTGAACATTATTCCAAATATTAAATAATTTACGAAATTTCTGCTACTACGAAAAATGGTTGTTAGCAAACTTAAACATTATTCCAAATATTAAATAATTTACGAAATTTCTGCTCCTACGAAAAATGGTTGTTAGCAAACTTGAACATTATTCCAAAAATTCAATAATTTACGAAATTTCTGCTACTACGAAAAATGGTTGTTAGCAAACTTGAACATTATTCCAAATATTAAATAATTTACGAAATTTCTGCTACTACGAAAAATGGTTGTTAGCAAACTTAAACATTATTCCAAAAATTAAATAATTTACGAAATTTCTGCTACTACGAAAAATGGTTGTTAGCAAACCTAAACATTATTCCAAAAATTCAATAATTTACGAAATTTCTGCTACTACGAAAAATGGTTGTTAGCAAACTTAAAAGTTATTCCAAAATATAAAAATTTACGAAATTTCTGCTATTACGAAAAATGGTTGTTAGCAAACTTAAACATTATTCCAAATATTAAATAATTTACGAAATTTCTGCTACTACGAAAAATGGTTGTTAGCAAACTCAAACATTATTTCAAATATTAAATAATTTACGAAATTTCTGCTCCTACGAAAAATGGTTGTTAGCAAACTCAAACATTATTTCAAATATTAAATAATTTACGAAATTTCTGCTACTACGAAAAATGGTTGTTAGCAAACTTGGACATTATTCCAAAAATTCAATAATTTACGAAATTTCGGCTCCTACGAAAAATGGTTGTTAGCAAACTTGAACATTATTCCAAAAATTAAATAATTTACGAAATTTCGGCTACTACGAAAAATGGTTGTTAGCAAACTTAAAAGTTATTCCAAAATATAATAATTTACGAAATTTCTGCTATTACGAAAAATGGTTGTTAGCAAACTTGAACATTATTCCAAATATTAAATAATTTACTAAATTTCTGCTCCTACGAAAAATGGTTGTTAGCAAACTTGAACTTTATTCCAAATATTAAATAATTTACGTAATTTCTGCTCCTACGAAAAATGGTTGTTAGCAAACTTGGACATTATTCCAAATATTAAATAATTTACGAAATTTCTGCTTCTACGAAAAATGGTTGTTAGCAAACTTGAACATTATTCCAAATATTAAATAATTTACGAAATTTCTGCTCCTACGAAAAATGGTTGTTAGCAAACTTGAACATTATTCCAAAAATTCAATAATTTACGAAATTTCTGCTACTACGAAAAATGGTTGTTAGCAAACTTGAACATTATTCCAAATATTAAATAATTTACGAAATTTCTGCTACTACGAAAAATGGTTGTTAGCAAACTTAAACATTATTCCAAATATTAAATAATTTACGAAATTTCTGCTCCTACGAAAAATGGTTGTTAGCAAACTTGAACATTATTCCAAAAATTCAATAATTTACGAAATTTCTGCTACTACGAAAAATGGTTGTTAGCAAACTTGAACATTATTCCAAATATTAAATAATTTACGAAATTTCTGCTACTACGAAAAATGGTTGTTAGCAAACTTAAACATTATTCCAAAAATTAAATAATTTACGAAATTTCTGCTACTACGAAAAATGGTTGTTAGCAAACCTAAACATTATTCCAAAAATTCAATAATTTACGAAATTTCTGCTACTACGAAAAATGGTTGTTAGCAAACTTAAAAGTTATTCCAAAATATAAAAATTTACGAAATTTCTGCTATTACGAAAAATGGTTGTTAGCAAACTTAAACATTATTCCAAATATTAAATAATTTACGAAATTTCTGCTACTACGAAAAATGGTTGTTAGCAAACTCAAACATTATTTCAAATATTAAATAATTTACGAAATTTCTGCTCCTACGAAAAATGGTTGTTAGCAAACTCAAACATTATTTCAAATATTAAATAATTTACGAAATTTCTGCTACTACGAAAAATGGTTGTTAGCAAACTTGGACATTATTCCAAAAATTCAATAATTTACGAAATTTCGGCTCCTACGAAAAATGGTTGTTAGCAAACTTGAACATTATTCCAAAAATTAAATAATTTACGAAATTTCGGCTACTACGAAAAATGGTTGTTAGCAAACTTAAAAGTTATTCCAAAATATAATAATTTACGAAATTTCTGCTATTACGAAAAATGGTTGTTAGCAAACTTGAACATTATTCCAAATATTAAATAATTTACTAAATTTCTGCTCCTACGAAAAATGGTTGTTAGCAAACTTGAACTTTATTCCAAAAATTAAATAATTTACTAAATTTCTGCTCCTACGAAAAATGGTTGTTAGCAAACTTGAACTTTATTCCAAAAATTCAATAATTTACGATATTTTGGCTACTACGACAAATGGTTGTTAGCAAACTTAAACTTTATTCCAAAAATTTAATAATTTACGATATTTCTGCTCCTACGAAAAATGGTTGTTAGCAAACTTAAACTTTATTCCAAAAATTCAATAATTTACGAAATTTCTGCTACTACGAAAAATGGTTGTTAGCAAACTTAAACATTATTTCAAATATTAAATATTTTACGAAATTTCTACTCTTACGAAAAATGGTTGTTAGCAAACATGAACATTATTCTAAATATTAAATAATTTACGAAATTTCGGCTACTACGAAAAATGGTTGTTAGCAAACTTGAACTTTATTCCAAAAATTCAATAATTTACGATATTTCGACTACTACGACAAATGGTTGTTAGCAAACTTGAACATTATTCCAAATATTAAATAATTTACTAAATTTCTGCTCCTACGAAAAATGGTTGTTAGCAAACTTGAACATTATTCCAAATATTAAATAATTTACGAAATTTCTGCTCCTACGAAAAATGGTTGTTAGCAAACTTGAACATTATTCCAAAAATTCAATAATTTACGAAATTTCTGCTACTACGAAAAATGGTTGTTAGCAAACTTGAATTTTATTCCGAAAATTCAATAATTTACGATATTTCGGCTATTACGAAAAATGGTTGTTAGCAAATTTAAACTTTATTCCAAATATTAAATAATTTACTAAATTTCTGCTCCTACGAAAAATGGTTGTTAGCAAACTTGAACTTTATTCCAAAAATTCAATAATTTACGATATTTCGGCTACTACGACAAATGGTTGTTAGCAAACTTAAACTTTATTCCAAAAATTCAATAATTTACGATATTTCGGCTACTACGACAAATGGTTGTTAGCAAACTTAAACTTTATTCCAAAAATTCAATAATTTACGATATTTCGGCTACTACGAAAAATGGTTGTTAGCAAACTTAAACATTATTTCAAATATTAAATATTTTACGAAATTTCTACTCCTACGAAAAATGGTTGTTAGCAAACATGAACACTATTCTAAATATTAAATAATTTACGAAATTTCGGCTACTACGAAAAATGGTTGTTAGCAAACTTGAACATTATTCCAAATATTAAATAATTTACTAAATTTCTGCTCCTACGAAAAATGGTTGTTAGCAAACTTGAACTTTATTCCAAAAATTCAATAATTTACGATATTTCGGCTACTACGACAAATGGTTGTTAGCAAACTTAAACTTTATTCCAAAAATTTAATAATTTACGATATTTCGGCTACTACGAAAAATGGTTGTAAGCAAACTTGAACTTTATTCCAAAAATTCAATAATTTACGATATTTCGACTACTACGACAAATGGTTGTTAGCAAACTTGAACATTATTCCAAATATTAAATAATTTACTAAATTTCTGCTCCTACGAAAAATGGTTGTTAGCAAACTTGAACATTATTCCAAATATTAAATAATTTACGAAATTTCTGCTCCTACGAAAAATGGTTGTTAGCAAACTTGAACATTATTCCAAAAATTCAATAATTTACGAAATTTCTGCTACTACGAAAAATGGTTGTTAGCAAACTTGAATTTTATTCCGAAAATTCAATAATTTACGATATTTCGGCTATTACGAAAAATGGTTGTTAGCAAACTTAAACTTTATTCCAAATATTAAATAATTTACTAAATTTCTGCTCCTACGAAAAATGGTTGTTAGCAAACTTGAACATTATTCCAAATATTAAATAATTTACTAAATTTCTGCTCCTACGAAAAATGGTTGTTAGCAAACTTGAACTTTATTCCAAAAATTCAATAATTTACGATATTTCGGCTACTACGACAAATGGTTGTTAGCAAACTTAAACTTTATTCCAAAAATTTAATAATTTACGATATTTCGGCTACTACGAAAAATGGTTGTAAGCAAACTTGAACTTTATTCCAAAAATTCAATAATTCACGAAATTTCTGCTACTACGAAAAATGGTTGTTAGCAAACTTAAACATTATTCCAAAAATTGAATATTTTACGAAATTTCTGCTACTACGAAAAATGGTTGTTAGCAAACATAAACATTATTCCAAAAATTAAATAATTTACGAAATTTCTGCTAACTAAAAAAATAAATAAAAATTAAATGAAATAAAATAAAATAAAATAAAATAAAATAAAATAAAATAAAATAAAATAAAATAAAATAAAATAAAATAAAATACCATAAAATAAAATTAAATAAAATACTATGCAACAAAAATCTCACGTTGCTGGGCAACGGGCTTACAGCTAGTAATTCATAATTTGCATATGTCACAAAATCATCAAAACACGTTTTTAGTTCCTCCTGTAAAATTTGATATGTGTGGGTTACGTCCTTTTTCCTTTCCACAGTCGATATGTATCTAGATAATATTATTTGAAGTGTGTCCGTTAGCTTGGTCGACCATATTGCCTATTTTTGTTTCAGAAACTCTGAATTTACGATTATTATCTCTGCTGACAGAAATGTCGTCTCGCACGCTCCATTTCATGTTAAACAAATAATAAACGTTACACGGTTGTCAACTAGTAAAATGTTATATATTTTAATCAAAGTTATACGTTGAATGTCACATTATGACATTAAACTATTTTTAAGTGAGTTCATTTGGTAACATTATCTACATATTCGTTAAATTCTGCGTAGGTACATACATATATTATATATATATATATATACATATATATTCTTCAATTAATAAAAAAACAATCTGATGATGAATGTTTCAACTTTTTGGTAGCATTCAATTCTTTATTAAATAGTTTTAATACTAAATAACTTATGTGCATTTACAGTTTTGAGAAACATAGATTATTTATTTTATTTTTTAACTAATAAATAAAAAGTATGTCTTACGATTGATATTAAAATGAAAATGTTGTCTTTTTAAAAAAATAATCAATTCGGATGTTTATTATAAAGCCCACAAAATAATTATAGCTGATGTAAACGGATAATGTTGATATTAATTTTTTTCAATTTTATTAAAGGGACGTTTTCTGCTCCACTGGGATAATTTAAAATAAATATTACTTAATTATTACAGTCTTTATTCTAGATTTTAATGACAAAAGGGTTGTTTAATACTCAACAAGATTTCTGTATTTCGATTAATATCTTAAATGTAATTAATTATAAGGTGTACAGGCTGTATTCACTGCCAACGATTAACATAATTTTGTTTTATTCTATGTTCACTAGCTATATATATTAGAGTATTTGAAATCATATAAATACGATTATAAACATGCTATTTAATGAACTTGCGTTAATTTCGAGAGTTTGTTTAAAAACCCTCATTCTAACGCACACTTTTGATTGGTCGAATAAATCATATAAAGCTCGACTATAACAATAGTGAATATAGCAGCAATTATAACATTTAAGTTATACAATCCGTAAAAAACAAATCATCTTGAATATCAGATAAACCCTTGATAATTAATTAGTATCCAAGTCCTAAATAATTTGACAACTTTTGTCCTCGGTTTGATCTTAAGTTGCTCTGTTAAAAAAATGTTAATAAGTAAGAATCTTACAGACTCTGTATGCTGACTTACAAATTATCTCCAAATAAGGGTCGAACAGAATCACAAAAAAAGAAAATTTCAAAATTTTGACGTATCGATAATTGGCTGTTAATTTCATTTTCGGTTTTTTAAATAATTTCCACACACATATTCTATATGGCAGTGCCACCGGTGAAACATCGCTTAACACGCTCACACACACACTGTCTATGAATTCTTGATACTAGCGAAGCGGTGTGTTGTACTGTACGTACAAGATTTACTGAAAAAAACACTGCTTTAATGTTTTGTCATATGCCTAATCTATATTGAATAATAGCAATGGTAATAAAAAACATCACGGTTTGATCTACCTTGCTAAAGACCGCATGAGCGGAAATCGTTTGAATGAATTGCACACTATTTTACTATTATTTTAATTACCCATTACGTAATCTTTTTTTAATCAGTGTTATATATGGAGATAGTAAAAATTGGGTTACAAAAAATCAGTGAACTATTGCAGCTGACGATAATACTCTACCAATAATAGCACCAACCAAAGATTGTTACAGCTTGCACCTAGTTATGGCAAGTAACATCCATTCCGGGGCCATCACACTCGCGCAGCGCGTGTTTTTTAAGCGATTGAGGCAATTTTCGTCCACACGACGTGTTCCGCCATGAAAATATATTCATTTGTTTGCTACAATAATATTTTTCAGTTGGAAGCATTTTGGAGTGAGAGGTTTCGTGCTTGTTTTACATGTCACAAACTTGCAAATAATGTTGGCGGTAAACATTCTGAAAGCTCGTGATTCGGAAAATTTATGTTTATTCCAAATTCAAAACTCATACATAGACGCTTGAAAAATTGAAATAATTTGATTACAAAATCTTTGTTTATTTTGTGAATTGCAGTATGAATTGAAAACGGAACGTTGTTTTATTTTTCATTTTTTTCCTTTATATGTATAATGACTATAATCACGATTTAGATAATTAGTCATCGTAGAAAAATCATCAATTGAGATGAATTTTATAAGAACTCCATAATATGTTCCAAATTAGAAACGGACAAGACTAAAATGATAATAGTTTTAAAACTTGATGTTAGCAATTAAAAATTTCGTCTTTGGTGCGGACTATTTTTTATTAGATAAGACAGATTTCTTATATAAAATAGAACTTTTTAGGTTTATAACAATATTTTGTTTTTTTTATGAATTGTAGATTAAATGTTTTTTTTAGCAAGGCCATTCATTATTGATGACATACCACCACACTGAACTTTAAGTAAAGTACTCCACTATCTACATACTAAATAATTGATGAACATGTGGTGGTTTCAACGTGAAATTCTATTATCATAATTAATTTTAATTGGCACTACAATATAGAGGAAAACAGCCTTTCGGCGCGCTGTACCGTGACATCAAATTAATATAAAGAAACATTTCGTATTGATTCATAGATCCTACGTTCGACTTTCAATAATCCAGTTTGCAGCAGAAGCTCGCTAAGAACGCATCGCATTATTGTCTGTGGTGTTTGACTGTCGTGATAGGCAGGCGGGATTTCCCCTCCACGTTTCAACGACCCGCCTACATTAGCCTCTGATTGGGCTGAAAACTTGTAGGGCGGAGGCACTGGACGCCTCTGCCCATACTGCGCAATCTTTGATTTTTGATAACCGTTGTTTTATTGTTTTGATAGTACAATGAAAATGTAAATGGCGTACATTCGTTTCAATTAAAAGAAATTATAAGAGAAAAGATAATATCATAAATAAATGTTGAAACAGCCAGTGACGTAGATAATTAATTTTATGTTCCATATGTTACTATTCATAACCTAATCTAGTATATTTTAATTGAGTCTTCAAATTCATTCGGAGACATTGTGTCAATCACATTGCAAAAAAATATGGATTTGATTTCCAAAAGCTTCAAAATTTTCTCTCTTTGATTCTGTCGTCCAGATACAAGTTTTTTTTTTAATATTCTCAATAAAGAAGAATAAGATGGATTTTGTGACTAAAGCAGAAGGTTTTTAAGCCTATGATAAACTTTGTTGCGAAATTGTGAGAAACAATTAAAAAAGTAAAATAGTTAATTAATTTTTATTGGTAGTCGAAAAAGAAGTTATTTAACTGTATTTTTAATATAATAGGAAGGATTGACCCTAGATATTTGGTAGGCATGGCAAGATTATATTTTTCCGCCCTAGTGTTCATAAAATTCCGACATTTGGCCGCCTCTCCAGATTTACCGCTACAGGCAGTTGCCTGCACGTATATCCGGCATTGATAATGGGTTTGTCATTTGTTATAATTAATCAAATTCACATCTAAAATACTGAATAAATTTGTTACGTGCTGTAACTCAACTTGATCTTCTAACAAGATCATATTTTTAATTTAATTTTGGGGTTATCACTGTTGGGTGGAAAGCCTTTATTTTCAAAAAAAAAATATACTGAAACACAATAAAAAAATATTATCATGACCGGTTTCGCTCATAACGAGCATTATCAACTGATATGAGCGTAACATGTTACAGTATTATTTATACAAATCAAAATGAAATTAAAAAGATGTGACAAGCCATTGGTATTGAAAAGAATTTACCAATAAAAGTACAACATAATAATAACAACTCTAAAATGACTAAAATTTAAATGTTGAATAGATACCCTTAAAATGTTATTCTAAAACTGATCAAAGAATAATAATTGAGCTCAAGTGGAGACATATGGTTAATTCAAACATTATTATAATCTCGGAAATTTCACCTTTTTTATTTCGTTTTGATTAGAACAATGAACATTTTATTCTCTTATCAGTTGATAATGCTCGTCGTGAATCTTAATAAATAAAAGTTGGAATTAGTACAAATGTATATTTTATTTTTAACAGAACATATCGACTGTGTAAAGAAAAAAAGACGTAACCGACAGTTTTTCCAAAACAGTTTTTTTTCGATATTAATACACATTCTATCAAAATGATGAAAGCTGCAAATGCCGAATTAGTATCTAAATTTAACTTTTAAGTTTGAGAAAAGTTAGAAACAGTAAAATAGACCTAAAAAGGTTATTTCTAAACAATGTATTAGATTATTATTAGGTTACGACCAACGTTCCCGCTAAGGTGTGCGCGTGTGCGCGCGCACACATTTTTCCATCCCCGCACAGGCCATACACAGAAATATTGTAAAATACTTATACTAAACTCACCAAATCTTCCACATCTAGCGACAGTGAGTACATACCTAATATTTGCGCACATTATTTATTTTGCTGAAAATTTATTGCTCACAAATGTTGATGGTCCGCACACACAATGGAAAAATTAGAGGGAACGTTGGTTACGACAGTTAAACACCAGTTTACAAGTCTTCGTTCACTTCAAGTTTGTGAATATTACATAATTTGCCATTTGCTATAGCCAGTGCCGGCGCGAGGCTTTTTGACGCCCTAGGCAAAGGTTATTGGCGCGCCCCTTTTTAAAAAATCGTCCCATTTTTTTTCGTAATAAAAGAAAAACAATTCGCAATCATTAGATTTTTTAAATATATATCCATATCCGTTCCTAATGTGGAACATATGGCCTCCTAATGGCGGTATCTCAACAGAAGTTTTTCTTCGTGAACTGCTTGTTACTTGGTGGCTCAACCTCTCTTTTTTGAATCATAGAATACGATACATAGCTACAACGAAAAATACAAACATCAAAATAAAATAAAATGTACTGCTATTTTTTTTATTATTTGAGTCCATAAAAATAATTTTCATACTCCATTTATGCGCCCCCTAATGGTTTGCGCCCTAGGCGGTTGCCTATTTCGCCTGTATGGTGGCGCCGGCCCTGGCTATAGCCCAAAATCATCATAACAGGTTTTTTGCGCCGCTTGTAAAATTTGGTAGGTGAGATTGCGTCCTTTTTCCTTTCCACAGTCGATATCATGATTAGTCATCCATTGATTCCACTACAACAGCTACGTTGTTGGGCAATGGGCTGAGTGCCGGTGTTCAAAGGGCGTGCTCTCAGTGCCGCGTCACGTATGTGAACCCGAACCTCTTTATTGTGAGGTCGGTGTCAATTCGAGTCGAACAGGTTAGCGAATGTCCCACGCAGGCATGCGAGGGTTCGAGGTCTGCGATGCCCATTACTGCGTCGATTCAGATGCAATTAACCCATTGTTGGTCGAATCGTAAAAATTGTAACCCCATCTGAATAATTGACCCGCAGACGAATTGTCATATTATGAGAGCAATCAGAAGCGGAGTGCTCACTTTACAATTGGTCAGCCGAAAGCACGACATGTTAGTATTGATGATGAACCTACAACTATAACTCTTTTTACACTGTATATTGATTCCTTTAAACCACCGTGTGAATTGAGACAATCATTTATCTGTACCCAACATTATATCTCATAATTATTAAACTCATATTATGTACTGTACAATAAAAGTGATTCAGTGTAATTTTTTATTCAATCAAATTTTATTATGCAAACATTTTTTTTGAATTGTTCGAAAATTGAGAATACTATTGAATAAATAATCGTGTTAAATCAAAGAATTGTCATGTTAACCAAATAAATGATGGATTTTTTTTGGCTTCGTTAAATTACAAGCGTGTAAATAAAGTGCAATATTTTTATTCGAAAGACAGATAGATTATGAACATTTTCAAATCTGCAAATAAATATATTTTTTTTTAACTTTTTGATACTCAGAGAGACAACACTAGTGAAAAACTGGTATTCTTGAACGAAACATATTTTCGAAGGTAGGTTACTAAATTTAAAAAATAAATTTGGTTTAGCAAGTGTTAGTTATGATTTTTCATATACGTAGGTACTAAGTTGGAGTTGCAAGAAATAAGCTGTGTTGAGAGCTTTTCCATAACTTATGTTCTCAAGAAAAACGCGCACATGGCAATTACATGAAAGATATACAGATGTGCATAGTGATGATTGCGCATCAGTGGCGGATTGCACTATAAGCGAACAAGGCGTGCGCTTGAGGCCTCCGACTCTTAGGGGCCTTAAAAATGGCATATAAACCATATAATTGTTAATACTTTCGATGGTTAAGCAAACTTTGCGATAGTAAGTCTGAAGAGGCGAAACACGTGTCACAGTTAGTAACACAATACGTGGAATAATCAAAGTTAATTTAAATTTTCATATAATTGTCGTGCAGATTTTAATATATTTTAATTATTTTAAATATAAATTTATGACATTTTGTTTTATGTTATCGGAAAAGTAGGGCCTACAAATTTTATTACGCCTGAGGCCTCCCATATGCATAATCGGCCACTGTTGCGCATATAAACAGTTAGAATGCAGACTCTTTTATTAAATTTTTCATGTGAACATTTTTTTTGTGCACGTATGGTCACAACTGAGAGTATAATATCAACAACTCCTAGTAACTTCGAAAGTGAAACGAGTGGTGAATAATAACAAAAACTTTGTGTAAAATAAGCTTTTTATCGTTTTGCGCTAAATTTGGTATGTTCATTGTCAATTATAAATAGGATTTGGTGAAGAAAGATAAAAATGTCGACTTACACCAAGGTTTCTTCTGTTATGTTACGAATTTGAAGCTACAAAACTTTACGTATGAGATGTAAATTAAGGTATCCAATCTTGGACTTTTTTGTGATCCGGGATTTCGAAATTGAAATTTTTTCAATCCCGGAGTCCTGAGATTGAACACATAACATAAAATCGTGTATAAATTGGGATTCGAGATTGAGAAAATTTTTGGACGGCAATTTTGAAATCATGGGATTTTTCAAACAATTTTATGTAAATTTCAAAAACCCAGAAATTTGCGGATTTTCCAAAATTACCAGTGCGGGACCTTTTCTTTTTTTAGCTCTTCCAAGAATTTTGAAACCCAAAATCACAAGAATTTACGGATTTCCCCAAATCACCAGCGAGGGAGCTTTTTTTCCAAAAAATTTCGAATTCAAAATCACAGAATTGGACGGGATCCCGGGATTGGATATTTTAGTTTAGATGTAATATATTTTAGTTGCGATGAAGTCGTCAAAGTTACATTTGATAACCGCATTTCGGTTCTCGCTCACTTTCCACGCTTCGCATTAAATATGTTTTAAATCGTTGTTTGTTTGTTGTTATTATCTCCATGTCATCCATCCAACATCACTCTGGCAACGGGTAAAGGAGTTACTAAACCTCGATCGAGTAAACATCAGTTCATTTCGCTTTGATCCGACAAACTTCAAACGGTTCTAGCCGATGGGATGTTTATTTCTCATGTGATGTTACGCAAACCAAAGTATCTTATGAAGTAGCTCTTGTGGCGGAACAGAATAAAAAATAAATAATTATCTTATTTCGGCGTTTTTTTTTTATTTGATGAGAAGACGTGTCAGAATTATTTGCGAAAACGTCTGCTTTTTTAACATAGTTTTTTTTGCGAATTCATGCACGAGCGGAAGATGCATAATAAACTGTATTTGTTTGGCAACAAACAGCGCTGGTTCGCTGCAAATTTGAATATAAAATGACGTAAAGTTTGACGAAACATTTGCTTTTTCGTATTTTTTTGTTTTCACTTTTCTTTTGAATCATGCTCTAAATTTCCTGTTTTTTTATTATCTCAGTTGGTTAAAATTTTCATAATACTTTTCGATATTCAGTACTCTTGATTATAACTATGTTTTTATTGCCTATGATCTAGTTTATTCGCTGTGTAATTTCACCGCAGACAATATTTTTTGAAATAAAGAATGATAATATATTATGTATATAATTAGATTGATTAATCACACACGAAACATTAAAATGTTGCTTACCCGTTTTCTCCAATGCGCTTAGAAATGTATGGTATAGCGTAACATATTACGAAGTGTTATAATCATAGATTTTCTGTAGAGATTGTCGTATCTGAATAAATGCCAGTTCAAAACACTCATTTGCATTCGATCTACAAAAAATGCCAGTTTCGAACATGTCTTGTATGAGAGAGACGCAGGCGGCGCAGTGCAGGGAAGCACAGAATGGATAGGTGCAGAAAAGTACGACCAGCGTATGCTGTGACAGTTAAAAAATCGATATACATATATTAATGACCCAAAATAACTATTGATAAATAGTATCTGATAAACGAAGTTAAGTTTGCACAATTTTATTAGATTCTTTCTTAATTGTTTTTGCGGTAAAATCAAAATAAAACGTCGAAACGTGCACACGTTAAGAAGGAATCTGTGCCGGAACTACAACGGAGCGTAGAACAAAGCAGACGCATGTCTTCGACGCACGTGTTACAGCATACGCAGGTCTGTGCTTCTTCATGTAATTCAAAATCTATGCTGCGCTGCGCTGTGTCGCCTGCGCTTAAGCATACGCCTATCATACTTATCTTAAGCTGCGTTATAATTTTACCTGCAGTGTACCTGTGCATCGATTTCTAATTCAAATAAATAGCGGAACAATCATCGTCAAAGGAAAATAGTTTCGGTATAACGGTTTGTTTTTGATGTTTTAAAGCCGAAGTTTGTTATAAACCAGGCACCCTCAACATTTTCACGTAAATTATACCCGCGTTCGTTTCATTGTTAGTATTGGATGCCCCGTCGTAGATCAAAGGCGGCGCGTGATTATTTTGCTACAATATCAAACATTTCGAAATTTCTGACGAACGCCGCTTTGATACTTTCGGATTGCTTGTTTATCGTTCGAGAAGGATGATTTACCGTCTGTTCATCTAAAATAGACTATTTAGTTATTAGAAAAATAAATCGAACAGCTTTTATTTTTTCGTCAGTGAGTCAATAAAAAATACTGAACTTTTAAAACGTGATGTATGTCTAATGAATAAAGAAAAAAAAACACAAAAAAAACTTTTTATTAGAACTAGATTACACTCGTTATGAACAAAATGTGCATTAACATAGATATAAATAAACGAAGTTTGGGTGGACATTGCGAGAGATTTTATATGTTGACATATACTCGCTCTCCACAGGACGTCATTAAATTTTAAAAACTAAAATGCCCCAGACAACAACCAAGTTGGCATGTCCGACGGATCTGACAGAACCAACTTAAAGTCATATTTTGAATTCTTACTTTTGACAAATAATTTTGAAAAATGGTTTATTTCCTTTTTTGACCATAAAGAATACTTTGAAGGAATCGTCTTGTTGAAATGAATATTTATGTGGCACAAAAAAAAAATGCAAAATCCGTCTTTTCAAATATTTTATAGAAAAAATATGTTTTGTACAAAACGGCTTATTCTCAACAAAGTTTTTGCGATTATTGAAAATAAAATCAATATGGAAATATGCCCTTTTGATAAATCACTTCGCAGATAATATATAACATGTAAGTATATGACACACTGACACACATTGTAAATAAATTTGCCTATGTGTCGTCGTTGAGACGTGATAATTGAAGGATTTCGCTCGCCTTCCAGATGTTGTTCGTTTCTCTCATAAACAGTTGTTTAGCCACGATTATAAATAATAGGTAGGCCAGTATCAAAGCGAAGTGTCTATGGTTCTATCAAACGCTTTTATGGCAGTGGTGAACAATAATCATAGACAATTTCAGAGTTGGCGATTGTGATGGCATTGTGATGCAAAACAGATTGTACGATTGTTGTTATTACAAGTTTGACTACTATTCGCAAATCGACTCTGTAGCCATCGGTGGGTTGACAATACGTTAACACGGGGGTCGCTTAATCTCAAAACTACTCACGGTGTTCCGGGAAGTGGTGATTTTTTTAATTGCTCACAATTATTATAAAGCTATCGGATGTTACTTATAATATGTAACAATATGCAATGTACCTTAAATTAATTAATATGAATATTTGAAAAAAAATACATATATTTGATTGCAAGAGTTAAGAGTTACAAGATTGACATATAAATAGATTATATTTTTTTCCCTCCAAATCCATGTTTTAAACGTATTAAATAATATTACTCAACAAATTTTTTGACGGAACCCAACCAAAGAAACAGTAGAAGCTTCTGTCTGAACACAGAGATTGAACAACTTAGATCGTTAGCATAAAAATTTGAATAATATTATAATTTCCCTCGTTAATATCAGTGAAAAATTTATTTTATAAACTATAAATATATATGTATGTATTCAAGGGTGGGCTGGTGGTTGGCCGGGGGGGGAAGGCGCTCGCGCGATCCCCTTGATAAATTTTGGCGTGGCCGGCGAGCCCCCTGTTAAGATAAGAAAGCCATTTGTCTCAAATAGAATCAGCACCTGACAGCAATTTCTGTAGATTATCAAATTTTATTATTTAACAAGACTTGGTTGCCTTTTCATTTATTTAAAAAAATACATTATCTTCGGCTGCATAATAAAAGAGACCCTAGCTGACCGCATGTGGCTCGCGGGCCACAGTTTATGCATCATCTATATTCCATGACTTGGAGGCATTATAGATGAAATTTACCGAACCCCTTGTTAAGATATTGGCAGTCCACCGCTGTATTGGTAAACATACGATATTAACATTACTCGTAATTTATTTTAGAGCGAGTAACGTTTATTGTTAGAAATTTCTACTATTGTTCACGATGTTAAGCCCCAAGAATAAAAGTCATTACGACGAATACCGCTGGCCTAAACTCGGAGTCAACCGGTAGGTAGATATTAAATAAAACAATCTCTACTATCACGAAAACGTTTATTTAAGGAACTTGCAATCACCGAATTAATTACATATAATATTTAAAAAAAATTTTTTTGAATTATTACAATACACAATAACTATTATACAACCTAGCTTGCTCACACGATTTCATAAATGTAAAAAAAGCTTGACGTTTGCGTAGAGAACAAAATGGAATTTAATTTTCGTCGAAATGGAAAAATATTATTTCTTTCATCTCGGACAAAAAAAAACAAAACAACAAAAGAAAAATAACTGCAAGTGAATTTATAACTAAAGGTCTCTGGAACCACGTTTCAGAGGTCAGGAGTATCCCACACACATGTCATGTGCGGTTCGTATCCCAAAGAGCAAGAAGGGAAGAAACAAAAATCACATCAGTATCGAAAAACAATGTTGCCATTTAAGGCCATTAACAATAAACAATTGATATTACGGGTTACCTGATAACAAAATTCAAACACAATTAATTTAGCTACGCCTTTTTTTTAAATCCTGCCAGTTTTCATCACAAAAGTGGTAGTGGATGCGGGTGCCAATAAACCCTACCGTGTCAATATGATGTGATTTCACTAAAACGCCAGTAAAATGTAGTTTCTGAAATGAATATATTCGTATCATTATACGTATCTTTAAAATATGTTATAGCCAAGCGAGGGTTAGAGTCAGGGCCTTTCTGAAAATACTTTGATCGATTTATGGCAATTGCTTAAAATTTAGGTACTTCAAAAAAATACATTTCTTACGCACTCGTATATAATTTTCATATTGTCTGTATCACGGGGATTAGAATCGCAGGCGATATATTAGGAAATAGCGCAAGTAATCCCTCAACCCAAAATACTTTTAAATATTTATAAAAGGAGACAGTGAAATAAATAAGACCGCGTCAACTTGATCTTGAAGGAATAAATCTCTTCGGGATGTTCAATAAATCTGAAAGGGCTTTGTACGCAACGGGGTCTCACATAATCCCCAACTCAATTTTAATAGACCTTACACCAGGTGTATTAAACCCGTCCAAGCATCTTATTTTAATTTTTTAAGTGTTTTATAGTTATACAATGTATATTACCCGATCTGTAAAAAATGATGTGGTGTAGAAAAGGTTTTATTTTGGCTTATATTTTATCAAAAAAATCGATCTTTCATTTATTTTTAACAATTGTTAAAACCATCTCTCTCTCTACGAATTCTTAGAATTATTTTTTATTATGTGAATGTATTTATTTTCTCCATTAGATATTTTTTTTATTTGTATTAATTGTATGTACTGTAAACGTTTTGTTTGTCAAATGCATGGCTCATTCCGGTCAGTATAATGTTCTGTATTGTTTTTTAATTATGATTATTATTTTCCATGTCCACTCCTAATGTGTAGAATATGGACTCGTCATGGAGTTTATCTCAATAGAAGTGTTTCTACGAAAGCTTCTTGTTACTCAGTTGCTCAACCTCCCTTTCTCCAAAGAGAGTAGAAATAAAACAGAGCTAGGACAGGGCTAGTGGTTAGGTAATCGTTCTCGCTACGCGCCGTTTTTTGGATAGGGTGGGTGGGAGGCGTTTATTCAAGACAATTCATGCCTTCGAGCAGAGATTCATAAATCTATTGAAAAATCAAATAATAATACTGTCATCACGTAGGCGATACGAATTAATTAAAATGTTATTATTTCAATGATCATTTTTGTGTTGCGTTTTTATACCCCTGATATATCGTTAATCCGCCACACCGCAGCGCTCTGTTGTCCTTTCTTGGAAAAGGAATAATTTTATTTCTTTTATGCATAGGAAACTATTTAAAAAAAATAAACTTTGACATGTTTATAATGTCATATTAAAATGACAATAATTATATTTATAAATATTAGTATATCGGTGTAGAATTAATATTTTTACGATTTATTTTTAATTACGTACACACTTTATGTTTTTTGAATCGTAAAAAGCAATAAACAATCTCTTGTTTAATGGGTTAACTGTTAATAATTGTTATCCTTACAATATAAGAATAAGTTGAACTAACATAACACAATGTTGCGTATATACAAAAGAAAATATGAAATAAAGAATAAATAAAAAACATCGATGTTATGTCAAAACAAATGTGATTTTTGAATTTCAGTGTCAAAATCTACAAATTCATAAAACATGTGTTACATTGTGTAATCAGTGAAAGTCTATTTTATAATATATGTAACTACTTTAGAATGAAGATTTAACCAAACACTTTTTTACAATACTAATAGCTTTTAATGTGTTAACTGTAAATTCTACGAGGAAATAAATTATATTAAAAAATAAAACGTACTATAATAATACAAAACGCACATCACTCATTAGTTGAAATTAGTGTTTTTTTATTACTATACTGAGTTTGTCATTTATTTTTATCGATAATTACTGTAGATAGTCATAATAATTTATGGGTCAATCAGTATGGATTACTGAAATTTCACTTGCGATTTTATAATCTTCGGCAGGTTGCTCTCAGTCGATTTTCTTTTGTAATTTTTGGTGGAGTATATAATCATTTATTTGTCCATTCGATTCTCAGTTGTTCAATATTAACCGATACTTTGATGATTTGTATATGAATACTATATTTTATTACAAACAAACACCAGAATGATAAGAAGAGTCTTTTAAAACATTTTGAATTGTTTATGGAAAGCGTAATTAGACTAAAGTGGCGATGGACATGGCTTGGGCATATGTGTTGCAGATTCCCCAGGGGATCTCGACTGTCACTTCTTCCGTCCGGATGAATTCAATCGTCACAATCGTTGGTGACAATCTTTGAATGTACTAAATGTACCTACACGCTTCTGTGATAACTTGGGAAGAATCAAAAATACTGACAAGGAACAGAGATTCTTGTGGTGGCCATATACTCCGAATAGAGAGCGGAAATTGTAAATTTAATTGACCGTACACTCTTCAACCGGACCTTAAAGTTAGGGTCATAATTCATAATAGACGCATGATAAAAATAATTGTAATAATTTATAAACATATTAATTTCATATCTAAAATCATTTGGAAGAAATTCGTGATGCAGCCAACTTCGCCTATCAATTTCCAAATTTATAATTTATGTCTAACGAATCAAAGTCATTATTTGATTCCACGAAAGTAGCCCATGTTCGGAGAGAATAAATTATTACTCATTAAAAAGTATGCAAGAAATAATAAAAATATTATTATACGATTCACATATCATTTGATCACGACTCTAATAAAAAAAACTATTACTTTTAGATCAAATTATTCTATTTAAGATTATTTTAGCGTTCTCTAATATTATTAACTGATGATAAAATATTTTATATTGTTGCTGATATGTTATTGTGAGTTTTATGTATGCGTTGTTTTTGATACCCAATAAAAGTAACTATTACCAGTGTTCTCAGCTTGTATTTAAGTATTCGACGGCGCAAATTCGTTATAAAACATCTTTTATGACACACTTAAATGTGAATTTACCAATGAAGTTGTGTTATACAATGAAAGATCGCTTAATGGTGAAAATAAATTAAATCTTTACGACCCGATGTATTTTTACGGACCTGTTAAAAAGATGGTTTGCTAATACTATATAAACGAGACTTTTATTCCGATAATTGAAATAAATTGAATATAACAAATACACATGTATTCATTATTTTATTATGGATTAATTTCTTAGATTGATCTTAAATGACACTGGTATTTAATAAACGACCTCTCCAGGGATATAAGCTAATATTTAATTTAGGAAGTAAAAAATTGAAAATATTATCGTGAAACTAAAATTACGTAACACATACAAAATAAAGTGCACCAATTATTAATAATGTCGAAAATTGATAATTAAAGAAATATTTTTTTTTGTTAAATATCATTACTGTTAACCGTTCGGGAGGAGTTCTTGAAACAGACAGGCAGACATAAATTTTCTGTTTTATATTATAGAAATATAAAAATTATGTCCTTTCTCTGATAAGTATTTTTTTTGTCAAAAAAGTTTTGTTTTGAATGCTATTATTTTTGTATGGTATAGCACAGGATTGCATTTGATTTTGATAGAGCATTATAAGTGATATTTTAAGATCAATAATTTTTAATTCTTGACCGCTCCAAAATTAAGATATCAACAGAATTGTTTTACGATAACCGGTCAGTATTTTTTTTATGTAAATAAAGTAACAGTTTAAATGATACTAAAATATGACTATAAGTATTAGTATGATTGTAAAGACAATGTGTGATTATAAAATATATCGTTATCAGCATGGATGACTGGTCAACGTTGTTGACGTCGGTTTCGGTGCTCACAGGTACATAAATTGATTTGTCAACGTATTTATAGGTTTTCATTTCATTGTATAGTTTCTGTGATGTTTAAAATTACCTTCCTCCTACCCGATATTAGAAAAGGGCATATCAAGAGCAATAATCTTACTACCAGTCTTGTCCTAGTTTTATTTTTATATTCCTACTATTTTTGAAAAAAAAAGTTAAGCAACTGAATAACTAGTAGTTCTCGTAGAATAAAGCTATTAATTAAGGCAAGCTCTTTTAGGAAAGGTTTTGCTCAGCGAGTGAACGTTTCAAATTGACTCATTATCATTTGTGACAAAATCCTCTCTTGCTTGTTGGACACCAGTATTGTATAAAAGTAGATATATAACTGTGGAAAAGTAAAATGAAGTATTTTCTACCAAGCCTTAAATATATTATGTAATTATTGTCTACTACGAATTCACAGTTACACCATTCAAATGATTGAATATTCACGTCAAACATTTTTACACTCCCATAAAGTTACATAGCTTTGGTTAAATAACGCCCCCTCCTTACAAGTATTCTTTAAAGTTAGTGGAAAATCTTCCTTTTCATATTATACAGGAGAATTAGATCTTTCTATATAGTCTTCAATAGAAATTCAGCATATATAAGCAATACGTTCGATAGCATTGAGTTCGCATATGTAGAAAAAAATAGAAAGCAAAAATAAGCCAGATTGGAAAGAGAAAAAATAACAATATTTATGAAGACAACAGTCGGCTATAGACTGAAAAGTAAAAGAAAGCTTTCCCTCCGTCTTCGCCATGTCACTGATGAAATCTCCCCTATCAATAATTGTCACAAAACTAAATATATTGAACGGAAGAGAATCAATATATACGATACACTTTGTCTGATATCGAATAATAATATCAACTATTATCTTCTATATTTGATACAAATCTTATACTATAATATATTTTCGGTATACTGCCAGAAAACAGTAAGTAAATAATTGGGTGTTTGGAGTTATGAATGCAGATCGATAGATTTAAACGCGTTTTTATAGTCTTAAAAACAAGCTGATTCATATTACATTTTTTTAAAAATATTTAACGAAGTAATAGGAACTAAGAATATTTCGTTGGCAGTTATTACTGGCAAAAACCTTTACATAACTTAACGCTTTTAACTGTACGAATTTCTTATTTCTACAGTTACACAAAGACGTTTAGACAAACTTTTGGGTCGTTAGCGACAAAACTCATGGAAAAGTACAAAATTCAAACAATTCAAATTTGACTAAACGTTTGGTCAATTGTTGTTTATTTATTTGTCTTATTGTCCACTGCCTCACTACATTTCAATTCGCTTCATAATATTTGAAAAAGTTGATTAAATCAAAAAAAGGTGTTTTGATTTAAAGTTTTACTTTATGTTAAATACCGATGATATTAAAAAACACATTTTCAAGCGGTTAAAATTGTATTTTTTAACATTTGTTACACATTATAAACATTGTTATGGTTAGTTTATGTTGTACTTTTTTTCGGGACACAATATTTCCGCTTAGTGGAATTTCGTTTTAATCCCAACATATGTCCCAAAACCAAAAACTTGACATAGATTTATGTTTATTTGTATAAAGTGTGGAGTGAAATGTCAGCAGGGGACCGCGTGTGCCCTATCAATGTTAATCCCTGGATTTGTAGACTGTCCTTAGTTTATGGATTTATTTTTTACACACCAAAAATGTGAAATGAATTAAAAGTTGTTTATTGCGTACCTGCGGAAGATGGGAAAAACAAACTAATCTATCTTCTACACATACATTATTTCTAACTAATTCAAAGTTGATATGAACTCTTAATACAATACAATTCTGGAAGATTTTATTAAAACAAATGAATACGCCACTTAAATTTTAAATTTAGAAACTTGTCTCTCATTTGCTGTATGTACAATGAGAGATTACCTTTCAATTGTTTACGTATTTTTTTTCTGATTTAAACATTTAATAATTTGTTTGCGATTCGTTTTTATTTACTGAAGCGTTTCTTGTGTTGGCCCTAACAATGGCATTATGGATCGAAGATCTCATTAGAGCAAATTGGTTTGTTTATAGACTGTCAGAGATGGCTATCTGGTTTCAAGTTGTTTCGCCAACTGAGTCAGAGGTATACTCAACTAGGAGCCGGTAGTTATTTCGCTTGGTCAAATAATGTCGTCTCACATTACCAACGCGTAGTGTGGATTTGCAAACAACATAAAACTTTGGGGTGGCTAGGCAGGAATGCGAAACCATTATATAGTTATAAACTTTTTAGTATGACTAACACCGTCTTATTGGAATTGTCAGTTTCTTACCAGCCATAGCAAGGCCATAAGTTGTGAGTATGCCAAACACGAAGAAATTACGTTTTATGGAACTAACCTGAGATGAATTCTGAGCCACCAAAACCGTTTGATTCGGTCCGTCCTCACACGAGTCGAAAAGGCCACGCTAACTTGATTGCAACCAAGACTAACTTCACGGAATTTGAATAATTTGATAATTTATTGAAGAGTCGCCATAGCCTTAAACTTACATCATCACATACAGATAAAATATAAAATAATGTGGAAATCGGTACGTTGAGCCAGTTGTTATTGAATTGAAAAAATGTTGTGAACCACTATCGCACATGTATTGAGACAAAAAACAGTTTGTTTCTATATTGTGCATAATTTGACCAGTGCTCTTTCAGTTTTTAGACAAACATATGTTTGTATTTGCTTTTAACTTCAACAGTAAGTAATACAATACTTGGATCATTATTAAGATACCTGGGTAATTTGATACATACTTATATATTTCAATAGACATTTTCAAGTAATTACTTTCGAGATATCAATACTCTACGAAAATTAAGTAGATCTGAGCAAATTCTTGCTTTTAAAATTAGTATAAAATATATTAAATTTCATTAACCAACACCGGAAAAAAACAGCTGCTGTAAATATTATAACAATGCAAATATTTCACGAGTTTATTTATTTTGATTTTGGATAAAAATAAAAGAATATATTTTAAAACCGTTACAAAAGAAAAATTCAATACATAAGAGTTGGATAATTGATGAAAATTGTATTAAATTTACTTAAATACCTTTCAGCATACACACTATCGACGGTGCACCAAATTGATTATAGAGCTGCACAACCAAACTTTTAATATATAATTTCTGTTGCAATCAATAATATAAAGGCTAGAATAGATATGCTTCATACTAAATATTTAACCTTACTTCTCATGTGTCAGAGATTGACCATAGACAAAAACCATAGATCATATTTAAACCGCATAAAATAATTGAAATACTCCATCAAAAGTTTGTCTGTTATGAAACCATCATGAGCAACAAGAGATTACATAAAATAATATATGTGTATTACTTTCCCAAGATCAATATATTATATTTTATTGAAAAAAAGACTAGTCTACAAATTTTACTAACCCTACGAGAGATATCTCTGTATTTTCTATTGAAGACCACTCAGCCGATGCATCGTTAGTAGCGTCTACTCTCGAAAAGTTTTCCTCCCATTCTCAAAAATACACAGTTTTTTTATATATTGAGTATATCGCACCGCTTTCTTGCTTGGCAAAATAATGAGGTGTCCAGTTTACAAACCCGTCTGGCCGTCGTGGAAAATCTAATATTTCTTTTGATGGTCTGTGTATCGACAAAGTCAGTGAGCGTGAAAAGTAAGTAAATACAAAGAAAGTTCCTGTCCTTTTGTGTTTTACGTAAATACATGAAGTAGCGTATTTCATCATCATGTAAATGTAAAATGTTTGTTTTTCCATAAGACAATATTCTCTAGAAGACATTATAGAGTAAGATTTTTTTATACAGCTATTATTTGCATGCAGAAAAACAGTGTAAAGAAATATCAGAAAACATCTTATTAATTGGATTTGTGTTTCAAAAAAAATCAAATTTGCTTAGATAAAATGAGGCCATGAGAAGTGAGGTGAGCCAAATTTCAGGACACTAATTACGATGCGTTACAATATTCTACAGTTAAAAGTGAATCTTTGTAAATACTCGCTGCAATAGTGTTTTCTTTCAAAAAAATACAAAATGCACAAAAACACTAAATAAAAATGTGATGGTAGTAAAAAGTCAAATAGAAAAGTTTGACCATTTTGTTAATTGGCTCACTTAACTTATCAAGAGCTCAAATATAGCAGTTTGTTTATTTAAAGATTTGCACTAGCTCATTTTTACGACAAAATATATATATAAACAGCATGCATTACTGATTTAGTAATTTTTAATCAAATTTAATTATCAAAGTATACCGTTAATCATCTAAATTTTAAAATCTCTTTTTAAAGTACTGTAATTTCAATACGTAAAGAAATTGATAACTGTGTATTTAATCGAATAATCCAAAAAAGAAATCAAAGTATTTAGTTCTATAAAATTATAGAACTAAATACTTTGCATTTTTTTTTACATTATTACAATGTAGTTCTACCAAGTAAATGTCGATTCAATCAATAAACTTCTAAGTGATTTGAAGTTTCGCCAATTCAACGCTACACTAGGAAATATTTATTTTATATAAAATCTCTATGAATTTTTGTATTTAAGGTATTTTCTATTCACGAATAATAAAATTCTTTCTAAAATATAAGTGAAATTATTTAGTAATAAATTTAAAAATTCTGGAATAAAATATCATGTTTCTAAGAAAAAAGAAAGTATAATAATTTTGAATAATACCTTATTTTTAAAATATGAGCTGAATTCATCTCGTTTCTTAGTAAATGTTTAAATTTATTTTGGAAACATTTGCTTTCACAAAATATAAAATTTATGTTTCACTTAAGACCGCTCAATAAATCTATGTTTCAATTATAAGGACTTATAGGCGCAGACAGTTGAGGATGATCCAAGACATATTGGGGACATTTAAACCATCCACAAAGATCATTTATAATAAATTTAATATTATTTTAACGTGACCCCGGGGGGTTAACCCCATAAAATCATACTCCCATATTTTTTTCATATTTATTTAACATTTATAAATAATATATTGAAACAACATTTTGGCAAAAGCTTTCGAGATTTGTGTGTTTTATTTTAGGTCGTTAATATATATAATTTGTGTAGATAAAATAATACAAATTGTAATAAAATTAATTGAAAGAACAGATATTTGACATAGGATATATTGTAATTTACGTTATTTTTTATCGGTTCTTACTTCTTAGAGTTTTTTTCATTTTATAATTGTATTTTATACCCACTCATTACGAATGAAACCTGCAATTGTTTTAGAGTTGAGATTAGAGATTATATATTGAAATAAATTGTAGACATATTTACAATTATTTATATTTCTACTAAAGTAAACTATAATACGTAAGTGAAGTCTGTTTAATTTTCTCCATTTTTTGATACAATTACATAATGCCCATTGTACTGGAACTAATTCATTTTATTTAAAAAACATTTTAACATAAATGTAAATGTCTAATTTAAGAAATATACTCTGGTACGAAAAACTTATACATAACACATAAAACAAATATAAAATTTCAATAAAATATTATAAAAATGCAAAACATTGAGTACCAGCTAATTTTAATTGTAATGGATTTGCTTGGAATATATTGATAAATTTTTAACCAAACAAATAATAATTATTTTCTATTTCTGTCTCGAATAGGATCGTGCAACGAAAGGGTTAATGATAATGCTGATTGAATCTATTCATTCACATTCGTCGTCCATTCATCTCGGTCTCAGTGTTTCCAGCCTGGCAAGTTATACGACATTCAATTATTTAGAGTGGAGTGTTGGCAACTTTAGCGGCCATTATGAACCCGCATCACTCTTCTGGTATGAACATTGTACAACAATGCGGAGGTTAGTTCCATATTATTGTGACATAGGTAAGGGGTGCATCGCGTTCCCCGTGACGGCCAGAATACTAAATTAATATAACTAGTTATACAAATCCAAATACTACCACTCATATATTTTATATGGTTTGGAAGAAGTTATTAGTCATATTGACTGACCGCTGAACTTCAAATCATCAAATCATAACATAATATAACTAGATGCGTAAAGTGAAGAAAAACATAAAATACTCCCAACTTCTTACTTACTTGTCAAAACCTTAGAATGTGGTAACATTGTCTTATAAAAAGGGATTCTAGTGTAAAGTAATAGATAGGGAAATAACAAATATTTCTTGTAAAAGGCAGGACTATCATCAGTAAACTAATATCGAAGACATTGATTAGCAGGGGCAAAAGATTAGCTATGTGCAAGTGGAGTTGAATTAACAAAAAAACTGTGATACTAGAATGACAGAATCCAATAAAAATCTACTGACATTAACATAGAAATGCACGTGTAATAAATCACACAGCCGATTAACATACTTTTTTGTAAAATTGAGTTTTACAAAAACCTATAAAAAAATATACATCGTAAGTATTTATAAAGATACGATAAAGCGTTCTCAGCTCTCAAACTTTAATATACCTAATTAGATATTTAAATACACACTAGAGCAGTGTTGGGCAAACTAAGTCCCGTAAGTCAATTTCACTATAGTGAAAACTATTATTATCAAGTTCTACAAAACCTTTTATTTTTTCATTGTTAAGCAAAAAATAATTTGAGCCATTTTCAGATGCACCCTATTGGTCAACAAATAATGCAATTTAAAACGTGTAGGAAAAGAATCCAAACAGAGCCACCCTATGTCATCTTTGTAATAATAACAATTATAAACCTGAGAAAATTAAATTTAATAGAAACGCAAAGCCAACAGGATGTGTTCAAACTTGCGACAAATCCTTTACGAAAATAAATACGAGTATCCTCAATTCGATTAACAAGCGTTAGCTTTCTATAACGCCAACTAGTTATTTGGTCAATAAGTAAAATACATAAACGGTCAGTAAAAATCTTTATAGTATTATAGGTCAGTAACTACTTATAAAAGTAGAAGTCAAACATAATAATTAACATTCTTTAAAAATCTAATTTCATAAGTAATTAGTGCAATGTTCCGCGATAATGTGTGCAATGTTGCGCGGAAAAGGCTGAGCAAGCCAATCCAACAAATGTGGTGCATAGTTTCTATACTTTTGCAAAAACATCAATATTTTGCAAAAACATCACATTTTTTTATGATTTAAATTATTGGAATTTAATATTTTTTGTATTATCTAAATCTTCCATTTCTAACAATTTTCGATTAATTAGTGTAATTCCAATTTAAGAAAATTGAAATTATTTGAAGTGTTGTATTGGAGTGCGCGCAAACCCGGATGTGTGATATTTTTTTATATTGATGTATACAATACTTAAGACTTAACGTTTTACGTAAGAAAGACGAAGATTATGCACATACATTGTTTTATGTTGGGGTTTTCATATGAAATTCGAATATCTGATGATATTCACATATTAAAAAATAAACCACTTCTTAGTATGTTCTAATTCCACATTTATTTATTAAGATCAGGAAAAGTTTTACTTATCACGAACATTAATTAGCAGTTAAAAATGCTCGTGATGAGAAAAATCGGTCCTGATTAATAAACAATTTTTTGGTTAATATAAAATGGCATTTTTTTTTACCGTAGAACAGCTTAGAAGTGATATTGTAAAAAAATGTATTTTGTTATTTTAAGTCCTCAATTGACGAAATAGTTATAGAATAAACAAAGTAGTTCGTAGTAATTGGTTTATTGTAAATTTGTATTGATTATATCCAGAGCTATCTATTTGACAATCTGAAAAAGTTATTTATTTCCATTACAATTGAACATTTTTGTCATTATTTTGAAGCCCATGTGACATGGGCGATTATACTCTTTATTGATGGTCAATCATAAATTGTTGTCGATTACTTATGATCTACCATCAATCGGCTCATCTTTTATTTGTCATCAATATCGTTTAAAATATTAATAAAATCGAAATACGTGGGTGGCTTCATGTAATGGTCTGTTTGTATTTATACCTCTTTACATCGTGTCATCGAAGATATAAAGCAATATTCAAATTTCCCAATTACCGTAGAATAATTCAACGAAAATAAAATTTGCTAAAATCAACGATATTCTACTTGCGGCCCGTTCAGATTTTATGTGTGGTCCAAAACAATCACAGTCAGCTGATGCTTTTTCAAACATCTAGTATTGTTTGCAAAAAAAAAATATAAATGAGTGAGCATTTTGGATACATTTATATTCTTGTGTACTAAAATTTTTGTTATGTATAAGTATGTGCAATTGTAATTTTTTCCCTAAATTAAAAATATGAAATTCACAAAAACACAAAGTAATAATGTGATTGTACTTAAAAGTATAGTAGAAAAGTTTTTACCATTTGGTTACTTGGCTCATTATATTTTTCAAAGGCTCATGTAATACATATAATAATTGTACTATTCATAATAATAAGCCACACTATTGATCTGGTTGCATTGAAAAATTATGTTACTGTTCATGAAAAAGCAACAAAAAAACAACGATACTAACAAAGTAAATAATATGTTTGAAATCGTATTCATGAAACATGAGGTAAAGAAAATCAAATCATGGAAGTGATAAATATATTTCCTGGTGTAGTTTGGTGAAATTTGTTTAAGTTGTTTAAATTAGAGCTACTATGGGGTGCATTCATATTTTAAAATTAATCTTATGTCAAACATTCGCTAAATACCAACAATATCTAGCTGATATATTATATTTGCAAACCCTGTCGTTCCTCAATCCTATTTTCAACGATTTGGTACTAAAGTGTAAAGAAATCCGTGAAATTTTAGTCGTGAAGGCAAATATTTGAAAAAATCATTTTACAGACTGTGCAAGCAGGAAAATTCTTTGGTTTATTTTCATATTGTAGAAAATAGATTTAGTATATATATTTGGTAATAATTTATGTATTTATTTGACAGAAATTTCTGAAAAAGAAGAATTATTGATAATGGACGGCTATTAAGTAAAATACACACTTAGCCCCCATGTTCATCCCTTGGAGAGGCGTCAATTATTTATTTGCAGTAATAAAAATAGATGAATTTTGTTTCTCACATGCATCCGTATGTCGCTTCTGTGTATTTGTGTGTGTGAATGTGTTTTGTATGGCAATTTAGTTGAAAATCTTTGTTGTCCAATTAGCCAGACTATTCTGTACCAATTCGCCTGATGATACCAAATTGGGACGCATTCAACGAATAACACAGACCAGGGGTTGCCAGTTGTTTGAAAAATAATCAAAAAAAATATAAAAATAAAATTGGAAAACATCAAGAATATTTTTTAGCATTGACATAAAAACAATATATCTGGTTATGTTTCCGTCTTACAAAAGTAACCTTTAAAATAAAATGTATTAATAGTTACTGACAAGCAAGTTAAGCATATTCGAATTCTAAAAGCTTAATAACTCTTGCATGGGAAATGGATACACGTAAAATTACTAGCAGTACAGGAAATAGTCCTCGTTTGAAAGGTAGCTTTTTATTATTAAAATTTCTAATGAATTAACATCGTAATTTATTTCTTAACCCGTCAGATACAATTAAGATTATTTAAAAAAATATTTTATAACGTTATGCTTGACTTATGAAAAAAGATGTCAAATCTTGGTGCAAAGGTATTGTAATTGTAAAAATAGTACACAATTTTTCGTACTGAATATTTTTTTTTGCGATACATACATAGTATGTACGAAAAACAGTTTCCATTTAACAAAGTTATGGTGTGGTCAATAATTTTATATATTTTTTTATTACAATCAATATATGTACATATATTTTTATCACCATCTTTATTAACCAACGAAATATTTTAATTAATTGAATTGGAATTTACTTGGTAGAACACCATTGTAATAAGATGATAAAACATCAAAGTATTTTACTTCTACAAATATAATTCTATATACATATGATTGATAGATATTTCTACTTTCGCATTTATCATGTTTTAATGTTAAAAAAATGTTCTGAGTTAATTAATATACTGAAAATATTTTAATAACATATTATATTTTGTGCATATTTTTTTAGTGGAATAAGTTGACCACAGTTGATCAATGATCATCACGCATGGTTTCGCGTTTCTGTACATAATATGATCTGTATAAGTTCGTGTGTACTTACTGGACAAACAGACAGCAAAATGTTTCCACACCGAGACCATTTCGAGTTCCTATTTCAATGGATATGGGGGTTTACACAAACGGTGGGCTTTTATATTTTTGTTATAGGATTAACAATAATATTAATTTACCAAAGCGGACGAAAAGAGTTCCAGAAATAAGCGTATTAGCTACACGGTGTTGGGGTACTTATTTTGTAAGGATTTCTCGACACATTGTTGTTGCTATTTGGATTATTGATAAATGCGGGCATTTCTAAATGTTTTCCACAATTTCTTTTATTGAAATATTTATGGCGTATTGATTCAATTAAGATGCGTAAACAAGTTATTATAATGGCTTTAAAATACTATTATTTTTATACTGAAACATACGCATTTTGTTAATACATACTGCAAAAGCGATCAAAACAATTGAATGGATGCAATAATTTATAACAGTGAAATTGATGTTTATTGAGAAATATTTTAGCATCACCTAAACGTTGTTTAATAAGTGAACCCTTCGATTTATACTTTAGATTGATTTCAATCTCTGTATAATCCAAATTTTTGCTAGCCGAATATAATATGTAAAATTTTAAAAGAAAAAAATAATGTTTATGTTGTAATCTAAAAACAATAATGGTACAAATACAAAGTGTATACAACCTCCTACATAAAACAAATTCAATTTTATTTTATTTAAAAAATAATCATTTTAATAAAGCAAAACATTTGATCGACAGAAAGCTGTTGTAGCCTGTTCAATGAGTATTGCTAAAAAGTACATTATTTTTATTTTTTAAGATGAGGAAAATGTGATGAAATTCAGAACATTCTTCTACACTAGAATAACAATGTTGTTGATGGTATTTTTAGATTGAATATGCATGGACGTTCATAATTTCAATTTAGTAACCGCCAAATTCTTCAAAAATAATTTAATAATGTCGAACAAAAAACGGCTATTTTCGATATTTTACAGCTCTCCGAATTGCTGCTTGGTGCACTGGGATTAAATATCACATTGCAGATTTCACTGTTTCTCTGTAAAATATTGGCCTACCTATAATTGCTTGAATGTGAAATAAGATATCACTTTAAATTAATTAGTTACATATTATACAATAATATTGATATTATGCAATTTACTGATTGTATGCTCCCTTTTAAATATATGAAAAATTAACGATTTACAATCACGCTTAATTATTAAGATCGATTGATTTTACGTTTATTAGATATAATTTTAGCTGAATCTTTTTGGATGTAGAGTTCATTTCGGATGTTTTCTGCGTAGCGTTGCTTTTAATTGATTTTTGGTTATAAATTTGAGATTGACATAGAATAAATAACTGCTATTTCAATATAAGTATCTTATTTATACGTAGTGTTTGATAATATCGACTGTGGAAAGGAAAATGGACGTAACCCACACATATCAAATTTTACAGAAGACGCTAAAAACGTGTTTTGATGATTTTGTGACATATGCAAATTACGAATTAAACACAACCTTGAAGTGCACGGAGACTTCTAAGCTGGTGTTTAATTGACATAATCTAATATTAATTCAAGAATTTCTCTAGGAAAAACCTTTATTTCAGTCTTTTTTCTTAGTTTAAATTTTTTACAAGGTCATCTTTTTCAAACTTAAAAGCTAAATTTAGATACTAATTCGGCATTTTCAGCTTCCATCCTTTTGATAGAATGTGTGTCAAGTTGTATACATTGTGATTATCGAAAAAAACCTGTTTTGGAAAATTGAGGGTTACGTCCTTTTTCCTTTCCAAAGTCGATATGATAAGATTTCTTCGTTTCGTAACCTTATTTCCTTTTCACTTACATGTATAATTCCTATAAGAATTGTAGGCTTACTATTAATTTATAGGATTCAGATTAGACAGTCATTCAAAGAAATATTATTTTACTCGGTGTGAAATGTTTAATAACCAAGTTATTTTGTTTTAGTAAAAATCTATAGTCTGAGAGATTCACGTTTCCAGAAGTTATATCAAAATCATTTTGTTTGCCAGACTATCTATAGTTTGGAAAAACACCGAAGTTGAAAAATTCTTTTTTTAGTCAGTAAAAATTCCATATTTATTTGGTATTTGGTAAAAATAGACTTCTTGTTAAAAGATATAAATTTTTTACCGAATTTTACGAACTCTGCTCTACAATAATTGTGTTTTACAAAACAATGTATTGATAATGATGGTCTGTCATTCTGAAAAGTTTTTTATTTTATTTATTTTGGAATTGTTTCATAATTGCTCATGAAATTTTTAACGTTTTAAATTAATAATACTTTAGTATCTATTTTATGACGTGTATAGTTTACATAATGTGATATTTAATTAAAAATATACTGACATTTAACATAATATTCAAATTTCAAGTTTTATAAATGTATTGAATTAAAACTTCGATATAAACTGGCATGTAACGGTATAGTAGTGCATTTTTTTGATTTTTTTTTTTTTAAACCATGTCCGCTCCCAATGTGGAGCATATGGACTCCTAATGGAGTTTATCTCAACAGAAGTGTTTCTACGAGAACTGCTTGTTACTCAGTTGCTCAACCTCTCTTTTTCTAAAGAGAGTAGGGATAGAAGGATAGGGTTAAGACAGGATTAGTGGTAAACTAATCGCTCTCGATACGCTCCGTTCATAGGATAGGATAGGTGAGAGAGGGGGATTCAAGACATCACATACATCCATGCCTTTGAACATAAATTCATAAATCGATTGAAAAATCAATTTATAAAACTGTCCGTACCGGGATTTGAACCCGGGCCCTCCGTAGCCGAAGCCAACAACGTTGACCACTCGACCACTCAGGCGGCTTATTTATCAGGCGGCTGATGTATTTAATGTGCTTTAAACAAAAATATTTTAATGTATGTAATCTAATATAACGATGTCTAGATAACAATAAATAGTAACAACGTCTATGCGCAAGTTTGTTTCAATACAAACCAAAGCAACCGTGTTATATTGAATACAAAACTGCAGCGGTCAAAAATTATTTGGGGCCACAATTATGTCGCTTAGGGCGTCAGTGCGGAAGTACGTGAGATTGAATTGTAGGGTCAATAATAGGTAGACGCCTTTAAATATTGATAGCGGCTGTCCGGAACAGACTCATGCATGCGGGCAACGCCAACTGCCGATACTAAATCCAATTCGTAATTGATAATTATGATTATTGATAATTATTGTATATTTTCAATAAGACGGAATTGTGACAAAGCATCGATCGGTACTTTTTGATTTATTTCATCCTCAACTCAACTCAAAGATCGTAAGTAAAGTTTTGAAATGCTAATATTTTGAAACAGCAATTTTGAATTAGATGTAGAGTGCATATAAACCACGGCTGTAGAGTCGTGAAAAAAACAGCTTCTTCGACTCCGGCATTCACAAATGGTCCGACTCCAATTCCGATTTAAAAAATAAATCAAAATATTGCATATATTCATATATTCAAGATCACAAGGAGGAAACTAAAAAAATACGTACATTGACCTAAGCTCAGTTTTGGCAATGCTATAATCATATTTATTAGTGAAACAAAACTCTATCTCGTACATGTAACCTTTTACAAGATATGTAGGTTTGGTATACTACATCTAAAATTGAAATTATAACTTAAGGAACACAAACGTTAACCACCTGTTTACTTTAGTGAACTCAAAACTATGTTTTTTGTAGATAAGCCACTGGTATCAAAAGCCATCGAATTATAGTCAAAGTATATTTAAAAATAAATCTTAAATGGATAATTTTTTTTATTTTAAATTAAATTTAAAAAAATCCTCAGGTTTTTACGACTACGACTCCATCTAAAAAAAAACGACTTCTTGACTTTGACACTATAAAGCCTTATTATAAAATAAGATGAATAGGTTATAAAATAACGATTAATCTAAGAATTTGTGTTGGTGTTGGTGCCGTTATTTCGAAGAGAAATGCTAAAATAATGTCATTTGAATATTACTAAAAAAATAATGATTGAAGATATTGGATTCAACGTATTCGACAATTAATCAACCATTCCTAAGATTATAATTTTTGACCTCATGATTTTTTCTTGTAATTTAATCCTAATAAAATTCTGTTCGCCTGCTACTTGTCTAGAAAGTGACACCAACAACAAAACATCGCGCCCTCTTTGATATGCATGAGATCAAAACCTTTTTTCATCTAAACACGTCCGAATAAATCTCAACACTTGGTATATATAATATATTAGTCAAGAATAGGGTTGGCAGAAGTTTCGGGAATAATCTTAAATAATAAATACCGATTTTTTAAACCATTTCCGCTCTCTATGCAGGTGTACATGTAGTAATGATTTTTTTTAAACATTTTTTTTCCTACGATAAATGCTTGTAAGTTAATCTTTTATTTAAGAAGAGGTTAAGGGTAAGTGTCGCAGTCTACAGAAACACCTATAATTAAGAGAAAATATGAAATTGCTCATATACAAAAATCGTTTAATTGATAGAATCTAGCTTAATAGGATATTAAAATCATCAAAGTTGTGATGAGAATTGATTATTATCATATTGTTATAAAATTTGTTTGTAAAAAATGAACAGGGAGCGAGTAGCATGCTTAAGGAACCTCCTATTTTTATTAATTAAAAAATCGCATCTCAACCAAAATGCACTATTTATTTTTGAAAAAATTATCAAACATTGGCAAAATCAAATACATCAATAATTACATAAAGTTTTAATTTTTTTTCAGCTTTTATTGGACATTCATACCTTATTAAATTTTGAAATAGTATTTGTTAAATGGAGGATTTAAAAAAAAAATAACTTTAAACTTTTTTAATTATAAACAAGTATAAATATTTACTTGTAATATTATTTTGGTAACCCTACTTTAAAATCTCGCTTGCGTCAGACAGTGATCTGCTCGATCAGATGCGATTCTGTTGGCATACAAAATTAAGGCGCTTTGAAACATCTCGATGTCACTCTTCCCGAAGAGATCTTTTAAAAATGTTTCACTTCTAGAGAGCGATCTATCAACTCTAAGCACGTTTTTAGAGTGTCAATGATGATGTGACTTAACCATCAAAAATTGTTTTTAAAAACGATTTACGTTCCTCACAAAAAAGATTTTGAAATTGAATTTTTTTACGCAAAAAAAAAACTTTTACAGTGGCTAACTAGCTGACGTTTTAATTTTCCGTATTTATTGTTTTGTAAATAGATACATTGATTTATTCGATTTTAAATGATTTTTAAGCTACATAGTGAATTAAAATTTCTAAACATTTCTAAAGTATACCGTTTTGATTTATATTTTATTTTTTTACAAAAAGAGAGCTTATATTTAGTTTTGAGCTCATATTCTTTAATTTTTTATTTGAAGAAATATTACTTATTTCATATATATAATATAGTTGGAATATGTTTGATTCACACAAATGTTTTTCTAGTTAGAATCTAGTCGGAATTATACGTTTTATAAAACTTTTGGTTAATAACATAAAAATCTACTATAAAACATAATATTTGCATTAAACGAAAGCTACTCGATCGGATAGGAAAGCTTAGAATCGCTTCAAATCATGCTTCTAACACTTCCTTTTTAATAGTAGACAAGGTGAAAAAAAATGAGTTACTCCTTGCAATCCACCTTTTCAACTCGCGCAGAATCTAATTTGAATAAAATCATGATTCTTTTTTTATTTGCCAGTTAAAAATATTGAATCGGAGTTGACGTAGTAAAGTTTTCGGTTTGTATATCAGTGAATCATTCTACATGTCGACTTTGTTCTCATGTCAATGTGCAAAAATATTTTATGTTCAAGTTCTGACAGCAAGAAAGGTGAAATGGCTTTATTTGTAGATGTTTATTTACTTTAAAGATATTAGATTGGTAGACATTTCATGAGTCACGATTACTTAAATGTTTCGGATGCAGCGTAACAACGAACAAGATACAATAATCCTCTCGGGTGCGCTATCAGTAGGAAGAAGCTACTCTCGAATAATCTGGTTTTCGTGAACGAAACGTCAGTGCCGAGAATGATATTCCGCCGAATGGGATTACCGAAACGTCAATCAGGCAATTGGCCAGACAGCGTTTGCCGACAATAATATTTATATTTACGTTCAAATGTTCGATCTACTATGATTTTGGCCACGTCATGATACTTATAACAGCAGGAATTTGTTTGATCGAGAATCTAGGAAAGTAATCTTTATATACAGTGTATAGGAGAGATAATCTTGATGATTATATGCATGGTGCCGAATGGTTAACCTCGTGGTTACTGTGTACACAGATTCAAATCCCATACCAGTTTAATAGTTAACTTTTCTATCGAGCTGCGTTTAAATGTATGAAATTCTGTCATTTCTGCATTTCCTCTTCTTCTAGTAATACCATTAAAAAGTTTTTTTTTTTAAATAATAAATCACATTTCACCGAGTCCGTGACGTAGTGGTCAACGCCGTTGGATTCCGTCATGGATGCCACGGGTTAAACTTCCAGTACGGACAACATTTCAATCGATTTTTGTTATAAGACATAAGTGCTTGTGATGTCTAAAAACTCTCTTCCACTGTATCAATACTAACATAACGGGGCGTAGTGAAAACGATTATCCTGACTAGCTACTATCCTTTTATTCTTCTTAGATGTCAAGGCTCTTGAGCTTTCGTCCTATCCGGTTATGGTTTTAGGGATTCGAATTTAATAATAAAAAAAACAAACATTGATTTTCATCATATTTGTATTATTTGTAATCCTCCCAATTCATATTAAAAACATGTTGAAGAGTGAGATTGAGAGAGATAAGCTTAATATTCGTCGTTTCCCAGCACCGTCTTTTTTGCTTACTTCCACAAATGAGAGAGTTCAAATGACGGGCTCGCAACTAGTTATTGCTAAACAACAATATGAATATAAAGATGATCCAATATTAGCACAGATGCTTCACAATGGTAACTAACATATACGTTTTTAAAAATCTTACAATTATCGAATATTATTTGAGAAGGTTTACTTTTTTGGTTGCGTAATGGGCTTATTTATTTATTGTATTACTTAAAATTTGAATACGACAACATATAATTAATAATAACCTATTTTAATAACAGTGTATTGGATACCATTAACATTCTATGCTCACTTTTACGATTTAATGCAGCCAACCAGAAACGGCCTTCATAATTAAATGAGACGTCGAGTTTAAGATAAATGTTACGTAACTATCTGCTGCAAATATTTTAACGGTATTAAATTCGTCTGCTTCTTGGCTGTTATTATGGTGACTACACTCGTGGATGAAAACCGGATTGCACGGGATTGTGGGATGCAAGCGGCTTAAATCAAAGCCTTAAAAAAAGGCGTGGTCGCTGCCGTGCCCGCCCTTACCTGTACAAGGGAAACAAAACAATCAACTTTGAGGTGTTTGAATCCAAGGACGTAGATAATGCATACATGTAAAAATTAGTAACCATTTGTACCAAATATTATTTTATTTATGCCAAACGTGTCAAATAACCTGTTTTGGGATTACGTGAAAAAAGATATTCAAATGGTCACCATAAATCAATTATTATTGATATGTGACAGAGATTCAAACATTTCATCAACATTTATTGACATATTCGTGTAAAGATTTTCGCTGCATTTTTAAAATTATTTGATTACTGGAAACGATATTTCGCAAAAATTTATACATAAATATGTGACTGCATATTTACTTACCTACAATTTAGATACAAAATTTAATTTGTTAATATAAAAAAAAAATCTTTTCGTAAACTTTGCGATGGTCTGGTTCTTACAGAAGCGAAACACGTATCACATTTTGTAACACAAAAATTGGAATAACAATTTTTTTAATGTAAAATTTTATGTCACACTCTTTTATTAAGTCTCTACGGTTAGGAGCGTAATAAGTAATCATCGTCATCAATGAGCCAAGGCAAAATGTAAAATGAAATTCGATATATCGTGTTTATTTTATTTTCTACGCCTCCGCTACTGGACGCCCGACAACTTCGTGGACAACTCATTTATTGGGAGCTTTGTCCTTTGGCAGCAGAGTCACGGTTTTCGGAATTTGCCACGCCGGTTTATCGACCACTCTGTACTGCACCGACTTAATTTACCGTCGAGGTTTCCCGAACCACAGTGTGGGTACAAAGATGCAATGCGCTATTTATAAGAAATATGTATGTAAAATATTATATTATTACTATATAAACTCAACAGCTGTAGATCGCGCCTCGTTTTTATTGTTAAGAACATCGGCCAACAATAAAAATATATCGTCGGTTCGATGTAAGAAGTCATTAAAATGTATTTCGCAAGAATGACTTAAGCTTATTAATGATGTCTTTCATTCCGGTGTGTGCATGAAATACAACACAATAATTTTAAAGGTATGTCATTGGACAATGTTGGTTGATTAAGATAAGACACTAAGTTCCTTTTTTAATTAATGAAAAATGAAAAAAAAGCACTTTTATTGACCAAATTGTCAATTAATGACTTCTTGCAGCAAGCCGCCGATATTTATTTTAAGCAATTAAAAAAACCAGGTGTTATTTAATTTTAACCTTTTCAATTGCGTGAGAAAAATATGATGATAGTTTTTGAATTTCTCTCGCAGTGTAATCAGGAGAGCTTTTTTTATTATATCGTAAATCTGATTATATTGCAAGGTTAAATCGTTTTTTTTTGTTCTCGTTGTATTGATTAATTTATTATTCCACTGGATGCGTTTCGCCTCTTTAAGTAGACCATCCCAACTAATTTTATCATAAGATTTTTCAACTATAATCAAGACATTAATTCTACTACTTCACTTATTTTACATATGAGAAGTTTAAAAAATATAATTTCATATCAATTTCAATAAGCTTTTCACGCCCCTTTAAGAAGCGCTTTCTGAAATCTTTTTGAAAATTCAAAATTAATCAATCAAAAACAAATTTTTTGTAGATGCGGACTTTTAGATAAAAATATTATACAAAATGGATTTGAAAAAGGCAGCTTGCTTTGTGCTTACGATTTATTATTTATGACGAAAATGGCGTTATTTTTAATACATTTTTAATTAAGCCCCAAAGAGCAATGTTCAAATAAAATGAATAAAAAATAAGGTCAATATGGTATTAAAGGATTACGGCAATATGAGAATTTTAAGCTTTCAGAAGCCACAAAATTGCCGTTAAAAATACGAAACATTTGTACTTATTTTTGTTCAACAAGAAAATGTATAACAAAATTATTAATTTACATGACCAGTGGATGTTAGCAGTAACGTACATACATTTTGGCAAAAGGATATGTTAATACTTGTATATAAAAGTTAATTTATTAAGCTCTGGAACTATATTTTTGATAAGGTCAATATAACGATCTCCGTGAGCAACTGATATAAATAGAATTGCACTAATTTTTCAACCAATTATTTAATTATGAGCCTTTCGACTAAATTAAGAAAATGTCTGACCTAAATTTGTCATTATCGTTTCTGTAAAACGAAATTGAGCGAATTGCTAACATTTGGTTCATGTAATAAAATATATGTTTAAATACTGCATGAATAATCGGTATACTCAATTTTTTGAATAACATAAAATAAAAGTAGATGTCTGCCAAATATGATGGGAATAAAAAAAGCTTTAACATTCTTCAATGGTATTGTTCGAATATCGGTATATTCCATAATGAGTCTAGACCAGTGATGCACAACCTTTACCTTCTAGCGGGCCGCATAAAACGAATTATCGTGGGTTCAGTCCGTAAAGAAAAAAATGATTTAAAGCACGCTCAATCCTTTTTTATACAGAACATATGTACGTGCCATGTTAAACAGCCTTAAAATCGTGTAAAAAAGATCAAGTAAATAATAGGTTCCATAATATTATTTTGACAGTGTTATTTTAAAAATACATAAGCCATGCAAAAAAAGGATTAATAAGTTCTTGCTTATTAAAAATCGTTTCATTGTGAAATATTTATGTTTCATTTATATGCAATTCATAAGTTAATGCGTTCTTGGTTTTTTAATTTGACATAATATTTGTAAGCCTGTTTCTTTGAAACGATTTATTCTCCTTCATTGAAGAAAAAGCTTGCTTACATTTGTTTAATAAATGTTTAACGTGAAAAAAATATGTTTGAGAAAGAGATTTAAGGGCCGCCACAAAATTCAAAAAGGGCCGCATGTGGCCCGCGGGCCGCAGTTTGTGCACCACTGGTCTAGACAAATATTATGGAAAGATTAGGAATAGTTATGTTACAACGTAAGTCGTGTTCAAAATTTTGCCAGAAATGTCCCGAGAAGAAATTCTTCAAGACTTGGTTGCATGCACTACAGTGTGCAGAAATTAAAAGTTAATTAATAATTAAGTGCAGTTGAAAATATGAGATTTTATCTATTTAACTCAACTTTTTTTCCAAATGACGCGGAGAATTCTTTAAATGCCCTATAATTTGCCTTCGATGCAACCAAATCGGCATGACCGACGGGGCCGACAGATCCGACAGATAGTCGTATCGTCTTGAGCAATTTTTCCCGTTCGTTATTTAAGTCTGGACATTCCCAAAGGATGTGATCAGCATCCTGAATCATATATCCGCATTTACATTCAGGGCTATTTACTAACTGGCCAAGCTGGAAGAGCTTGGCAGCGAAGTAACCGTGGCCAGTTATGAATTGGCTGGTCCAGAAATTAGGAGTCAGGACTTTGGTTATCTCCATTCGCCATTTAACATTCGGAAAGAATTTAAAAGTTTGCCTCCCCTTAGAGGATTTCTCCCATCGAGCCTGCCAAACTTTCATTGCAGCTTCTATCGCCACGCTGCGCGCTGCAATTCTATGAGCCTTAGAATTGTAAGGGTCTGGTCGATGAGGAGGCAGTAACTGAATTTCTCCCACCTGGGACTCAACACCTTTGTACAGCATAACTGTTGCGCCTCTAACTTGAATGTGCAGGTCCAACGGAAGTATACCAGCCAAGACCGGCAATGCATCCGTAGACGAGGATCTGTATGCTTTGGTTAGGGCTATCATCGCACTGCGTTGTCCACTTAGAAGGGTTTTCTGTATCGATTGAACGGTGCATCTTTTGTACCATGTGCTAGCGGCGTAGCCAGCAATCCCCATGTATATGGCATCGTAAGCGATTTTAAGGGCACTAGATCTTAAGCCCCAATTTCTACCTGCTAGGCGTGAGATTGAGTAGAAGGCAGAAGTACCCTTGCTCACTGATGTCTTGGCATGGTATGAAAAAGAAAGTCTGTCGTCTAGAATAATACCAAGGTAAGTGACCTTTTCGGAAACTTTAACCGTCGTAGATCCCATGCGTATAGTGGGAGGTCTTTGTCTGCTTAGACTGACACCACCCTTGAGAAAAATAGCTTCAGTTTTTTTGGGAGCGAAAGACAGTTTGTTGGCGTCGCCCCAAGCTAGGATTGATGAAAGCGCCTCTTTTGCTGTTGTTTCTATACCCGTGCGACTATTTGCACTTACTAAAAGTAGAGCATCGTCTGCGTAGGCAAAACTACTGCAGTCAGGTGGAAGAGAGATGGACAGAATATCATCAAATAAAATGTTCCACAGCAAGGGGCCAAGAACGGAACCCTGTGGACAGCCCATTGTGGTGTTTCGTTTTACAATCTGTTGTCAAAACATATTTATTAGGGGAGGATTTCGATGTGGAAAGTACTGTGGAAATTGCATCTTCGGTACTCTTGCCTGGTCTGAAACCAAATTGGTTATTAGATAGTGGTGCTATTTCAGCCAGATGAGCTTCAATTCTAGAGCACATGAGCCGTTCCAACATTTTTCCAAGAGCCGGCAGAAGCGTAAGTGGCCGATAAGCTTTAGGGTCTGATGGAGACCGGCTACCAGATTTTGGAATGACTATAAGTGTCCCTGTTTTCCAACAATCGGGAAATATGCCGCTAGTGAAGCATTGACATAATATATTTGTTATTTATGGAGCGGCAAGAAACCAGGATCGTCTGACAAGAGTATTATCGATACAGTCCGGACCCGGAGCTTTGTTACATTTTAACGAGAGAATAATTTTACTGACTTCTTGCTCAGAAGGCAGTGGTGAGTGAGGAGTGTCAAGTGGAAAAGTAGCCAAGAAGCGGGCTTGTCTGAGGCGTTCATCGTCTAATAATGGAGTGTCTTGTGGAATAAGCGCATTCAGCAGCACTTCTGTTGTTTCTGATTGGGTGCTGGTAAAACCATTTCCAAGAGGTCGTTCAATGCCACAAATAATTTTATTTGGTCTGCAGTTATTTTTAATTGCCCGATATGGAGGACCCCAAGGATTCCAGCCCCCCAAGGAAGATACAAAATTTCGCCAATGGTCTGATTTAGCCCGAAGTATTGAGTTTCGATATTTGCATCGAGCTGATCGATGCCTGGCTTCCAGTAGTTCAATGATGGCGGGTGGTTATGCAGCCCGGCGAGCATTTTGGAGTGACCTCATGGCTCTTTTGAAGAGTGCCCTTAAATCAGAGACGGCCTGGGTCCACCAGGGAGATTGCGTCTGATTTCTCGGCTTACAGCGGCTTATAGTGCGCTCTGCTGCATTAATTATATCATTTGTCAGCCGTGAAGCAGCTAAATGCAGGTCCGACACAGGATTCCTAGCTGCCCGGTCAAGCTTTTTGATGAGCGCGTTATCAAATTCTTCCCGTTGTTACGTTGTTACGCTACGGAATACACCCTATAAAAGAGTGTGAAGCCGTAGCGGGTGGTGGTGGGTACAACGTTGAGTACCCTAGGGAATTAAAAAAAAAAAAAAAAAATAGTTATGTTGTAAGAACTCACTCGGTAAATTTCCTTACTATTTAGTGTCTTTTTTTACATTGTTTGACTGTTTTTTTTAATCATATAATTTATCTTATGAAAGAAAAATATTAAAACTTCACGTATTTTTTGGTATATTAAAAAGTAAGCTAACAGATTTTTTAAAAGCAAGCCCCTTTTACCTTTATGTTGTCACGCTACTGTCATTGAGCTTCGGCGGCATATTGGGGCTTATAAAAAGTGGGATGGCTTCTTTATTAAATTAATAAGGATTACTTGTGTCAGCTTTTGCGAGGTTTTGGTCTTTATCGCATAATATTTTAACGGTAGGAAACGTTCATAAATTATAATGCAGTTGTATGGCTTTGCAATGACATCAAAAATAGATTTCTTTAATAACAAAATAAATGAAAAACACAGTCAGTACAGTTATGTATGCCAAGAAAAAATTTGAGATATGTTGATTTAACAATGAATTATGTTTATATTGCGAATTGTACCTACAGTGAATTATCGTTACTCGCAGACAATGTATCTGGTGTAAATTGACTTGAAAAGCGGACAAAATATAGTATAATATTGGTAACAGAAAAAGAATATGGAAAATTGCATGAATAATGTGTATAGTGTTCATATTTAAAATAGAAACTACTGTTTTATCAGCCTGCCATTAGTAATGCCACTGAGTAGAGTTTCGGTGTGGATCAGTGGCGGATTAAGCACTTGAGAGGCCCCAGGCGCAATAAAATTTGGAGGCCCTCTTTTTCGGATAGTATTAAAACGTCAGAAAATAATTCCATGTAAAATAATAAAAATACATTGAACTATATATGAACTATTTTTGAGGCCCCCAAAATTCGGAGGCCCCAAGCGAGCGCCTCGTGCGCTTATAGGGTAATCCGCCATTGGTGTGGATGCTAGATGAGTCAGACTGTTACTAATTTGTATGAAGAATTCAATCGCGCGCCCCCTGCGCTTATGAGGTAATCAACTGGGAATGATATTTGAATGAAGTCACGTTTTATAAACGGTCTTGAGAGAAAATAAAAATTACAGTGAATTTTCGTATGCAGTGTATTAAATGTATGTTCGATCATCAAATTTTCAATAGATTTATTGATATAATTTAAGATTTCGACTGAAGGTGCTTGGTGGAATTTCAATATTAAATTTGAATCGTTCAAACTATGTACATTCTCACAAATTTTGTCACTAACGACCCGGGTTTCGCCTTTCGGCATCTTCAGGCATTCAAGTGCACGGATGAACTTGAACTGACACTTAGCAAATGAAAGTTTCGTGCTTATATAAGACATAAATGCATCACTGAGTCCAAAGCCATTGCTGGCGAAAGGATGAGCCCATGGGAATGCCAACAGATTGCAGATGCCTGAAGATGCCGAAAGGCGAAACCCGGGTCGTTAGTGACAAAATTTGTGAGAATGTACATAGTTTGAACGATTCAAATTTAAGATTTATTGATAATAAAAAATAATGGTTAATGTATGATAATAGCGGTGACAAAATTTGTATGCACATAAATTTTCGAATGGAAAGAAATTCATTCGTTTTCTTGGGTTTATAATATGTTTATTTTAAAATTCTTCGTGTCAACAACTACAGAATTCATTCCATTTTAATTAGTTGTATTTAGGGAATAGGGCCAACCGGAGGGATCTCCACGCTGCATAGCGGTCACGTCATCAAATTCAAAAGGGGAAGACGGATCCATTTTAAATAATATTTGAAATGTTGGCAGTACGTATTCGAGGAATGTCATCAGTCATTTGAATTTCTTTTGAACGCTCAAAGGATTTTTTCATAGAATTTTTTGTTGGCAGGCGACGCTATAATGTTCGTATAATAATGTAATCTTTTACGGCGTTTTTATTATTGTTCCGATAAGCAATCTTAATATTACACATTTCACGAACGGATGATGAATCGGTCGTGGTAAGTTGTATGGGCTGATTACCATCTCGTCGTGTGGCAGGTAGCTAAAGATGTACCGCAGTCCGCAAGTCGATTCCCTTGAACTATATTATAAACACTAAAATAAACAGGTACGTAACATTCCAAAATGTACATGTCCTGATAGTTTTTTAGGGATACTGGTGAACAATATCTCTGGGATAATATCGCGATAATCATCCTTGGAATGAAACGAGCTCCATCTTTTGCCTTATCACAGCAGTGGGCTGCCAATACGTTAACAAGGCGCTCGCTTTATATCAAAGCAATTCTCGGTGTTCTGGGGAAGCAGTGAGTTTTTTTATCACTCCGATGGAATTATATATGCAATTTACCGTAAACTTATCAATGTAAATGGCCAAAAATGTACTATTGTGTATACTGAAGCTGACCTAGATAATATACGTCAGAAATTGCAGTTATGTACTCATTTGATACGAGAATATTGTTTTCTCTTAAATGAACAAGGGGCTCGCTGACCTTAATACAATTTAACAAGGGGCTCGAGTAAACCCCCGAGCCCCCCCCCAACCCTCCCCTGCTTTATCAGGAACATCCACTAAGGTTTTGCAGTTTGTTTTTTTTTATACCAGGTGTATTCTGCAAGATTAGTATAAGCGTCGACGATGTAACTAATTGAGAGTTGGCTGTAGCTTTGACAAAATATTCATACATATAACCACAAATCTAGTCGATTCGTATCACCGCGTAACGAAAATTGATTGAATCAACTGTGCAATTTCAATTGGATTGTCCGTGAGTCATTTGTTTTATCACTGCATGCCATTGACAATGGTAGAATGGAAAAACAATTCGTTTAAATTTTAGTCGGACTCTCCGCGAGTAATTTATTTCCTTTCTATCTGCAAATAATCTGGTAGTAAATTAGTTGATCAATCTTTGGGTAGAGTAATGATATGTGGTTGGGGTTGTAAAAAAAGAAGAAGAAAGTTTATGGCGGTTTTTACGTTCTGTCCATGATATGGTGATTAGGAAAAGATGAAACCATTATAAGGATCCATACTTCTTAATTCAACATAAAAATAAATGAATTAAATAATAAAAGCTAGCATTCGGGGACTCTCTCTTTTACGGAAGTAGGATAGGATTGTGTTTACCACTCGTCTATGGAAGTTTTAAATACTAAAAAGTATATATATAAACAGAATCAGATCACATCTTAAAACTGCCCAGTGTCACAATCAAAATGCCCATGTGATATGTAGCCATAAAGCGAATACGGTTCTGTTGCACAATCAATCATTTCGACTCAATAAAAGATCGTTCCCGAATGACAAAACAAATTAAAACGTCACAAATACGTCGGCAAAAAGGCAAGACATGTCGCTACATGGGATGGGACAAATGCATCCCAAAATAAACGAGTTCCCACAATGATTGGTTTTTTTATTAAATGAATATCTGACCATATACCAGCGATATCAAAAATGTAATTTAGATCTTATAAAAGGTAAGCGTGCTTAGTACTAGGGTATTCGAATAACCGCCAAAATGCATTACCCGGTTTTAAGGTATTTTTCATTAACTAACCATTTTTGGTTCCGGATAATTTTTGTCAACTATTATATACTGATTTAGTTTTAAAATGTACAATGTACTCAATAATATTTAAGTACAATAGTGGATTAATTACTCCTACATATAAACATATAAAGTAGGAATACTTAAACTGACATTTATGAAAGTAAGATTGTCTGAGGATGCCTCTGAAAGAGGCGAAACACGTGTCACAGTTTGTAGTACAACACGTGGAACAATCTAAATTATTAAACAATTCAGAGAATTCAACAACTCAGAGAATTTTGCATCTCGAAATAATATATATTAAAATTGAAGACTTAACATATTATATTAAATTAAAATCCCCGGTTACCCGTTTAAAAAACCCGGTTTTCGGTACCTTTAAAAGCATTCGGGTACCCGGTTATCCGGTTCTACCCGGGTCGGATGCCCTACTTAGTACCAAAGAAGAAAAATGGTGCAAGCGAAAGGATAACAGAGTCATACTCATGGCTCGTGGGCATGGAATGTTAAGCTCGTACTTTGTAATTTCTAAAATACTTTACAAAATAATTATTGTGGCTCAACATAAAAGTTTGATGGTTGCCTTATACCTAGTCTTTCTAAAACACTTCCTATTAAATATACTGCAGAAAAAAATACATTATGAATCCATACAGTACATAATGACGAATGATTGTATTTTTTAATTTGAAAATAAATAAAATAATAATTACCACATACGTAGAAGTTACACACATGTGGACTAAATATTGAATTGTTAATTATTATTTTTGGATTTCATATGCAATAAATAATTACGTAAGAAAAAAATGAAATCAACTATTTGACAGTCAATGAACTGATTCAGATAGCAACAAAACATTATTTATATTTTTATTATTGTAAATAAAGAATTGGCTCCCCGTTGGTTTGAAATCGGTCGGTATACAAGTGGTCATCGATCAAGTGAGGTTGCTTCCGTCCTCGGCTTTACCGCACTCACTACCGCTGTATTTTTAATGGATAAATACTTTATATATATATATATAAAATAAAGACTATGGGACAAAGGTTTTTAGCGACTGTCTTTGCCAACGTAAGAAACGATATCGTAACAATTTATACTAAATAAGATATACTCTCAATCCATTTTTTACAAGGTAGATAGATACGTCCCACTAAGCACCGTGTAAAATGACACAGAACAATCTAAAACTGCTTCTCTAATTTAAAAAAAAACGCGTTATTTAAAAAAAGAACAATATTGTAGTATAGAAAATCGTGTAAAAAAAGTTTATAATGAAAAGTCAAAAAAATAATCTTTTAAATATTGTTCATACATATTATGTATTCTATTTAAGAAACAAAATAATGTACATCGCTACTTGTTAACACACGCACACGTTTATGAGAGACTGGACGTAAATCACTAGCATCGAAAGAAATTTCGTGACACGTCTAATGTGTTAGAATCTAAAAATTACTTTTGTTTGTTATTATTGAATTTGTTGTTATTAGGAAGTTTTGTTTTTTGTTTCCAAGAATCGTGCTAGAACAAATAAAAACAAATAATTCGAGTAAAGCTCTTTTTAGGAGACCGTTGTATTTTCAAATCGTGTAAAAAAGAGTAAGGGTACATACTTGCAAAAACAACTACCTCTCTTTAAATGTGCGTGTCTGCAAAAAATCTGTATAGGTTGCATATTGTTTTAAGTTGAATGATCAATGAAGTCATAATCTGTAGATTTGTTCCGTATCATGTGGACAACTTAAATTGTATAAAAAGAAAAAAGAAGACTTCATAAATCAGATCTATGTTAAATACAAAATTTAGGCATTTTTGTTTATTTAAAAAGCTACATCTGTTTTCCCACGACAAGGCAAAAATTCAACATGAAAAAAATTAAACGAATCGTTAACGTCGTTTAGTCTCGCTGTTTAGCATCACGTTCATTGTCTTTTGCCCGATAGGTAGCCCCGTAAAATTGAAAAGCTCCTGTTCACAATACGTAATTATCATTTTTTGTTTGATTTCACAGCAAATTTCTAGTCTAAAACTATCTATCATTCGACTTCTTGCAAGTATTGATGTGTTTGCATTGTACTGATTTGACAATACTTCCTCTTTCCTGCGAAGCGAAGTATTATGTGATTTTGAAAGATGTCTTCAATACAATGAATGCATCATGTTCTTGTTACGAGCTTAAGTGTAATGAGAATGCTTTGAAAAGACAGCACAAATCCAAAATCTATTTAATCAACTATGCTAATACCTAATTAAAATTGAATGCCACTAAAATACAAAGCTTCTAATATGGTAAAAATATTAAATTATTTTTAATTATAAAAAATATAAATATCAGTTTATTTTTATGTATTCAAAAAATTGTTATAATGAAGATCTACCATCTGAATTGCAAATCATAGTCGACAATATCCATTTCAAATATAGTATTAAATTTGAGAATAAAGGTTTGTACTCATGCGTCTTGACAATAACTTTATGTTTTTAAAATTAATGGTTAATATAAGAATTACGTTATAATTACTTAATTATCAAAATTATGATTATATCTTATTTTAAATAGACCTATAAAACGTTTCAATGCCACGTTTATAAAGATTTATCTTATAAAACTCGAATGATATTGACCACGTCCTTTGCCAATGTAAAACAAATTAAATTCTTATGAAGTTTTTTTAGCAATGCTTGTTTTACCAGAACTCGCTGTAAGGCAGTCTCTCGTCCTCTCGATTCAGGGATGTCGAAAATATAAGAATAGTTAGCAGCTATCTTTTGCGCGCTCTCTCTCTGCTATTGAGATTTAAAGAATTAAATAATTACCTTGATTTTTCATATAAAGCTATTCTATCTTGATTAAAAAATAAATGAAGTGTACAATTCTCCATTCTGGGATTCGAGCCATTGACCGCGTTCGCTAAGTAAAAGAACACTAAAGCGGTACCACTCGGTGACGGCAGACTAGTAAAAATCCGTAATATATACATATATTTTACATCCATGCACTTCCCAATTTGGAAGCACATGGCATATAACATATTTTTACGAGAACTGTTTGTTACTTTAAAAATGTAGTGATAGAAAAGATAGGGTTCAGATAGGACTAGTGGTTAACTAAAAAAAATCGCTACGTCTAAATATTTCAGAATTGTAAGAGTGAGAGAATTTTTGGGCATCACAAACACCCATGCCTTCCTTCGTATAGAAATCTATAACTCAATTAAAAATATTTTTTTTCGTACTGGGACTTCTAACATCTCTTATGGAAACCAACGACGTTGACCACTGCACCATATTTTTTAATGTAATTGGACATGTGCTACTCTTTCAAGCGTCTTTAGAATTATCTAAATTTTCAAAATCTAAATGAAACAAAATACTTAAACTATCATCAGACAATACAATGATTTCAAACAGTACGTCATAAATATTTCAAATCGTAACAATGCCCAACTGTATTTTCGTTACACCCAAAATTACTGAACCTTTGTTACGCCGTAAAACACTGATGGTTTTACTTACTGATCTCTATTGTCTATTTATTGTGATTTATCTGTTAGAAAATGACGCTCAACTTTCAGTGAATTATTGCGTAAAGCGATGGCCTTCTGTATGGTTTCTTTTAAAAATCTAGATTCTAGAAGGTGGTAAATATTCTCTCGCTTGAATTCTGTAATGGGCACCTAAGATTTTACGGGCTGTAAAATATTTATTGCTGCTATAATATAATAATTAGAGATCTATAAAGGAAATAATGAAGAATACTTGATAAAGCCCTGAGAAGATCACCCATGTTGTAGTTGTAGTTATTTAAATATGAGAAATCTGCGTAGCACTTATTTTATTACATAGTAATAAGAAAGAATCGGCGGTGGATTAACCCATAAGCGCACGGAGCATCCGTAAAATAGTGACCACAAAAATAACTGATATTACTCTTCTGATTTTCTTAAAAAAAAAAAACGAAAAAAAAGATGTAGTAATATAAGATATAGTGTGTCGCGTAACCGATTCGTAAGACAATTATCGACATTTATAAAACGTAACTTAAACATTTTCACGTCATTTTTTAAATACCTACCTACTATTACTAAATGAGTCTTATCATTACTTAAAACGAAAATATGCCATTTGCGTCTTCGAGTGGTCAACGTCGTCGAAATTAATGGATTTCTGTTTAAAGGAATATATGTATTTGATGTATTTAATCCCCTCATACTAGAGGTCTGCATGGGCCGAAATTTTACAAAATTACCCGACCCGAGCCCGAAAGACTAAAGCTCGACCCGGCCCGGGCCCGAGTCTAATACCACAATTGTTACCCGAGCCCAACCCGAAGCCCGGAAAAAAAACTGTTTTTTACAAATTTACAACAATTTACAATTCTCTATAGAACTGGTAATAATTAAAATCATCATGGCTGACTTATGACACAAACATAGTCTGAAATATTTTTATGAAGAATAAATTCCTTACCCGGGCCCGGCCCGAGCCCGAATCTCCATTGCGCTTACCCAACCGAACCCGGGTAAGGGCCCGAGGGCCAGGCCCGGGCCCGTGCAGACCTCTACCTCATACCCATCCTATCATATAAACCAAGGTGTAGCGAGAGCGAATAGTTTACCACTAGTCCTGTCCAGGTCCTATCATTCTACCCCACTCTCTTTGAAAAACAAGAGAGGTTAAGCAACTTCGTAACAGGAATACTCGTAGAAACTGTTTCGTTGATATAAATACTATATGCTCCACATAAATAGCGGACATGGAAAAAAATATTTTATAAGATCGTTTCATATAAATATTTTATAATCTATTTTTAAAAAACTCTTGAGATGTATATTTAATTAGGTAAATGTAAATTAAGTCCTTTCAAATCTAAGTATTAATTTAAACTCTCGCGCGCATATCTGTATATTCAAAACGTGATTCTGTTGAGTAGTTCAAACCTTTAAAAATAAGAGTTGTGCACGCAGAAATAGCACCGCTGAGATATATGACAGTAGAAGCTAATTCACTTTTTTCGTTGATCATATCTAATCGAATCGCCAGAACAGTTATATATCCTGAGGGTATGATGATGAAGACGATATATATTGGTGTGGATAAGAATTGAAGATAAACAACAATAATCAGTGGCGCCCGTCAAGTTTTGAAAAATATATTGCGAAGAAAAAACAAAACTATACATCAGACGAGATAAAAATATTCAAAAAAATGCATAAATAAAACACACAAGTTCAATAAATACCGTATAAAAATATTTGGCACTTTCCAAGGAAATGTTTAAGATGATAGGTAAAATAATTAAAGAAATATTTTATAAGAAGAACAGTGTAAGTGACTGTAAATAATAATATGTTTAATTTATTGGTAAATCAACTAAGACTTTTCCACATCAGACGACACTGATATTGTTATTTGTTTTTGTCAAATAAAAATTCACAACTGGTAAAAAAAATGTACAATCAAAGTATAAAAGACTTTATAAAAAGAGAAAAGAAAAATATATTCACTAAATTGTACATAATACGCAAATAGTTTGTGATTGACATGGAACCTTTTTACTTTATAAAGTTTTTTTTGCAGAAACACACGACAAATAATGATAGAAAACGAAAATATACAGTACGTCACAACTAGTTGCGTTGATTTTTTTTATTGTGAGGTCAGTTATTTTTTTATGAGTAACGATTATTTTATTTTTCTGCGCCATTGGTAAAACTAATATTTTTAATTGGCACCACCGGTGCCAGCTCTAGGTGTCCAAGCAGGGGTCTTGCACGGAGAAACGCGGCCATTCTCGGGCGACTGCACGCGGTGCGTATTTAATTGTTTTACTGCCCTCAAGGCGCGTAATGATTAACCCTGCACTAGATTTAGTTATGCCAGAGATGTTCCAGCCAACTAAAATTAAATATACAACTAGTAACTTCGATTTTACATTTGTGGTTCTTACAGTATTATTTAGTCAATGAAACAATGATTTCGGTAAATTTAAAAACAAGGAAATTATCTAGTAGTGTTAAGATGATGATATTAAAAAAAAAACCTTGAATACTTGTTCTGGAAACACCCCAGGCAATCATTTGAATGCGCCGTAGGATAGTATAATGTGTTGTAAATCCCTAAAGGTCGGCGGCGGGTACAACATTGAGTAAATGGAGAAAGTTTCGGAAAATAAAAAAAATACGTTACAAAAGTAACTCTCTACCAATAATGTTTCACCAAACTGTTCGGGAAGTATAAATACATATTTTAAAAGTAGTTATGGTTATTTCATGGCATATAAATATGTAATTATGAATCAATTGATTAATTTTCAAATTTAAAAACTATTAAAAAAATATATACATTTTGAGCTTTCTATTATAAAGGCGAGAAATAAATCTACAGGAAATCACTTTTTCAAAAATTCAACAAGCTTATTGTATAAAAATAAAACACATTTTTAAGTACACATAAGTAAAAGCTATCCACCAAGGACTGATAAGGTAGCTACTAGGACAAACTTCTTAGCTTTTAAAAAGTTTGCTGCGTCGTACAGAGACAGAGAGAGATGCACATTCAATACCTCCGGAGATTTTATTTTTGTCTTGATACAATGCTCCCGAGACAATTCCAGCACAAAACTGAAACAAGTTTTACGTTCGATGCGCCAGGGTAAACGTTTACTAAACCTATATGTAAAGCCGTGGCTGGTGGTTATGAGGATAAATAAGCATAGTAACGTACTTACCCTATATATTCTTTCCCCACTCTTTTCGTACGTTTCAAACTTATGTTAAAATACCACCACAATGAGGCCATATTCTCAACGCTGGGAGCGTATATGGATTAAAAAATATATTATGCCGGCTACATGAGCGAGTGGTCAACATCGTTTTCTTCGGTTACGTAGGTCACGGGTTTGAATCCTAGTACGGAACGTTTTTATAAATTGAGTTTTGTTTGATTTCTGTCCAAAGGCACGGATGTATGTGACGTCTTAAATTCCCTGCCATCAATCCTATCATAAAACGGGCGTAGCGAGAACGATTAGCTAACCACTAACCTTGTCTTAGTCATATCTTTCTATCTCTATTCTCTCTGAAAAATAGAGGTTAGGTAAGTGAGTGACAAAGATTTTTTTAGAAAAAAAATCTGTTGAGATACCTCTATAGGAAGCCATATGCTCCACATTGGGAGCGGACTTGGATTTTAAAAATAATATAATTATTTAATTGTTAAAAATGAGAATCTCTGGTAACGTCGCAGTAGGAACTCTGTCCGCACGGGGTTCGAGTCTCGGCTTTGTCCGCCGTGTAGATTTATGGCCGACTGAGATAATGTCCGTACAACACGAACAAAGTTTGCTAAATAAAGTCATTATCGGACATCATGAGAACAGGCTTCTGTCAGCCCAGCCTAGACTTGACACGTCTTGCTATTTATTCTGCAGGAAGCCGTTATGCCGATTAGGTATAATTTGAGAGATAATGCTTTTGTTCTTGGGGAGAGCCGCCATTTTAAACGGGATATTTAATAACTTAAGCGTTGAATAATATCAGCTGCTGAGCTTCTTTCAATGAACAAGGTACATAAATGAAGTTTTTTAAATAATGCTTATAAGTATCTTACCCAATTAAAAAAACAGTAAGTATTAAAGATTATTAAGATAAATACAATATTCAATAAAAATATCAACGTGTTTAATCAAATCCTACAAATCCATAATATTCATGTATTTTTCCTAAAAAAAGTCACTGAAAGGTGTGATACTGTAATATATTATAGGACAACTATTATTCTACAAATATAAATAAATTCGAAACACTAAAGTCATATTTAATGAATGTAATACTATAATTATATTGTTCTATAAATTAGGATGTTAGAGTGAATAACAAGATGTATTGTGATTTGTGTACCTCTTTGGAACCAGTATATATAGCTCAGCAAAATTTAAGTTTAAATATAGTTTTGACGATGGCGACAGCTGAAATAGCTATTAATACAGTTTTTTGCAGTGAAGCTTACATAAGAAGTGCGAGTAATTTTAACTGTAACTTGACTTTATATAATAATGGAAAGTATTGGAAAAGAAGCAAAAAATAGTTGTAGTAGAAAATTTTTAATGATAAAAACTTTCACATAAACTATGTCAACGGTTATTAATTTCTTCGTGGCAACACGTTTTTTTTATCAGAACCGGTGTCCGTTTATCATTGTGTTGTAAGATAATAGTCAAAGTTTCAAAGCAATCTAATTAAAGTCTTTTCAAGACACTGGATATACAATCAAGAATAACGTAGTTGGAGATTAGATAAATTGAGCTTTGTTTTTATAAGTACCTTCCTATTATTATTATTTTTTTCATGAATAATTGTCAGATATGAATATAAAGTTACCATAATATGTTCATAAAACATGTGTAAAATTCAACGTCATGAAGTCAGTTCACATGCTGTTCCAGCGTGCCTTTAAAACAAAACCAAATCCTTCGTAGTATTATAAAATCGTATAGCAATAAAAATCATTGTAATCGATTCGTTGCAGGTTGTAAAATCCTTAAGGAAGATTATGAGATCGCTTCCGTACAATTCCCGGGTGGCCTTACTGAAAATACATTGTTAATTTTACAATATCGGTAAAAAAAATCATTTATCTTCTAATACGGCGTTAAGATTTTTTTTCACAGTAGTGTAATCCTTACTCATAAATTTATGGCCTTAGATTTTCTAGAAACAATAGTACAACAATCATTGCATAGTTTTCTAGTGTAAAATGCTTGGAAAATCTACTCACTGTTTTGTATTGTTGTATCAATAGACGATATATTAGTATCCAGCTACTGATAGAAACAATCTCAAGCATCGTAAATTCTAGCACAATGATATGGTAGCAGAGAATTTGTATGCAATCTCAAAAATTTCTACAAAACAATGCTGGGGATTATTCAATAGAAATTAACATAATAGAACATAGATTTTTTCGTTTTGACATCAACATGTGTAATTATAATTTTATTTAATTTATAAAATATTTTTTTATACCCCAATATAATTATTTGCGAAATTTAATTAATTATTTTAAAACGACTGCGTTGATACACCTAGAAATTTCCAAAATACTTTTTATTAAATGAACATTTGATATAATGATCATTTGGTAATTAACTAACTAGGTTACACTCTACACTGACCAGAGGCGTAACTCAAGAGTGTAAACAGTAGCAATGCTGGGGTGTTTTTCAAATTAAACAATTAAGTTTTTCTCGCCTTAGCTTGCAGCTTAACGACCGCGGACGCGTATTTGAGTCTTTGAAAAACAAAGGTTGTTGGCCGGCGGACTCATATATGCATATAAGCGAAGTATCTGGAAGTTAAGAAAATTAAATTTTGTTAAGATATCTCAATTTGTTTACAAATTATAGTGAATTTAGTAAAATTACAATTTTTGCGAATTTTTCGCAAAATTTTATGATTCCGCAAAATAAATGTATTTAATTTTTAATGAATCTCTAAAGCAAATACGGGTTTGAATGGATTCCGTGATTGTTTACGTAATATAAAATTTGGTTTGAAAATAATAAATAGCAAATAGGTATTCAAAGATTTACTCTAACAGTTCATAGATTATTGAAAAAAATGAAACATTTTAATATAATAATAAAATAATAGTAATATGCTACAGTTTTGAAAGTTACGAAAAACTTTCTTGTAAAAGTAATGTTCTTGTACTAAGCTAAACTTTATATTTCAAATATATAGTGTTTGTTGAAAGAAATATTATATAGTAAAATAGTGGAGATAAGAGAAAATGTTTTATTTATAATTTAAATACATACATTTTAACGTAACCATATAGAAAAAAAACAGATTGGAGTAATGACAATAGATAGAGCAAGTATTTTTTTAGTATATTGAAAACAATTTCTATCATTTATTGAATATTGGAATCAGTAGTCTTTTCCTGTATGAACGTTTCTTCCAATGACTGGAATGGGTAACACGGTAGACCTTTAGGACAATACAAATGTTATAAACATGTTGTTCGGTTTTCTTTGTACAGCCATTATATTGTCGGCTTAGATTAAATACAGTATACTGCAGAGACAGCAAATATTTTAATATATACTATTCTCTAGGTGGGTGCATGTAAAATTGGTGACTTATGGGCGCAGTGATGTCTCTTTCAGCTTTCAATTCCCAGATAAAGCAGTCATTAGCGGCGGCGGCAAATCTGACACAACCAGACCTCACTTTTGTACGAAATAATAAAAACGGCATGGTCAAAATAACATGAAAAAATAATAAAAAGAAAACATTAAAAATACAGCACATTCAAAATAAAAAAAAGATACATGTCTGTACAATCGATTATATGAATATGTGCCTTGTGAATCCATAATGTAGGGGTGTTTTTCATTTACCTTTCTGCTGATCAATGTTCGCCGTTGATATATTATCGTCTCATGACGGGGCGTGGTTCACGGAAAACTAAACATTTGCCAAAACTATCAAGAAAAGGTCCCAGTGGACAGGATAATTTATTTGGTTTCGTGTATTGTTGCATCTTTTTTTTGCGGGCAGGCCGCCTGTCCTGCAAGAGGCCGACACTCACCGACATCTTTATTTATTGAAAGGAATTAAAGGAGCCGACTTGACGTTTGACGTTTATCAAAATCAGCCCCTACTGACATGCAAAAATATAAAAAAAAATCCACTCCAACGTCACGGGAAAGAATTCCTTATGGTGATCTTCGATAAAGGTTCCAATGCAACGCAGGAAGTCGTTGTTGTTTTGGTAAATTTTGCGCACGGCGACACAAGATTATAAAAACATTTTGGGGTTTCGGTGACTTTTACTAAAGGACGATGAAAAATGACTTAGTTCGTTTGAGAATATAAATATTTCGGCACATTGATCGAAAAATGGATACTGAAAACATCTTTGTTAATTTGGGTTGAATGGAAATTGCTGTTTTGGAACTACAAAATCAAAATACTTCAATCACATCTAGGAAACATATTTATTTGATAAATTAATAATATAATATTAAAAAATTATTATATATTGTCTTTGAGATTTTTTTCTTTCCACATTATTAATAGATATTGTTTACATGACAATAACAAATAAAATTGTAAGATTTATATTTAGGTACTTATGTTATGATGGTTCTCCTAACTGTTAGATTATATTATAGAATACATTAATTATCCGAGTTAATGGTACGAATCAATCACAATATTATTACTATGTATACAAATATAAAACAATTCAATGTCTAAGTCACGATCGATTTAAAATATTAACAAAATATTCTATAGAAAACATATTGTCATCCTCACAAGATGGATATATAACTAATCGACAAGTTGCTGATTATAAAATCAGTTTATGATAATGCCATTTTTAATTATAAAATAACAATAAATATATTTTTCAATCAGTCATTATTTGACTATGTATACATTATATTCACCAATATTATTTTCATGTTAAATATTAGGAGATATTTTAAGTTATCGTGCTGTCAAATAAATTGTAGAAAAAACTCAGACGCCGTTTTTTCTTTTGATATTGAAAATGACTCGGCCATTTTGACAGCTCCCATATTGTTTTCGTGCTTTGAACAATGTAAACAATACATCGTCGTGTCATGATATTATTATAAAAAATATGTGAAAATATTTTTTGCGTAGGCAGAGGTTACCCGTTTCATTTCAAATTTTTATGTAGTTAAAACTTTTTTGGCAACACCAAATAAGTCCCTTTAAATTCTTCCTTTTACTTTAAATCAAATTTAAATTAATACGTAAAATTTGAACTGACAATACGTACTATATTAAGAGTGACATTAATTCATTAATTTAATTGATAGAATCTAGCTTAAAAGGATTTTCAAAATATCCTAGTTGAGTTAAGCATTTATTTGTGAAAAATAAACAGGGAGTCAGTGACATGTTTAAGCTGCGAGTTCCTATTTTTTCTACGCAAAATGCATTGATTAATTTATTAACATTAACATAACTTAATAGCATGCAATTAAATTTGAATGCTATTGATGTGAAATTCATAAATTTGTTATGTCACAGAGTTATTGATTTCAATTTCATATATTTACAATGATTTTCCACAAAGCACAAATAATAGAAGGTTATTTTAAATTCCTTGCTAATTGTATTGGTTTTATTTTGCATATTAGTCGAAATAAGTTAAAAATTATTTGTTTATTTCTGATTGTTGTGAAAATGAGCCATTATGTTATAAAAAAATCTTTTTGTTGCGAAAAAAATGCATTGATGTCACTGTATAATTTATGAAATCCCCGATGTCATTTTAGTTGCCTTCAAAAACTCAACATAAACAAAGTGACGCTATTGAGCTTTGATAGAAGCTCACCGTTGGCTTTTAGCTCTTAGTCGGTAGCACTTGCAAACTGTGACAAAAGCTTACGGCGGCGACATGCTCGTCCTCCTGAGAGGAAGTCGCCACAAAAGACCTTCTTCAGCACGCTTCTTTGAGAAAACCGCGTGAAAAGTTTGCACAACCGCGCTTTTGTTATCCCGAGTACAGTTATTTTTGGATCGCTCGACAAAAAGCAGATGTGTACCTACGAGGAAATGTCACTTAAAGAAACAAGCAAGATTGATCTAGTTTAGTTTTAATATTGTTTGTATTTGAAGCCGTTTTTGACAATTGTCTAAAGAAAATAAAACTTTATTTTATATTAGGCTTGCACAGTAAACAAAAACATCTGCGGTAGCATCAAACATTTAAGGTGAATACTTATAAGTTTTAAATCTCATCTCTTAAAACATCCGGTAAAAGATATGTACTTATTGCTATCAGTAAACCCCTTATATTAAAATAATAATATTATTTTCATCATCAATTCATCGCAAAGTGATTCAAAGATTCTCCGGATTTATACACCTATATTGAAACGTAATACCAGGCCTATAAATTATGTTTAATGTGAGTATGTAAATATGTTTTGAGAAATTCTTTCGGCACTTGGTTCATGCAGAAAATTTGTAGTTAAAAGTCTCACAGAGCCGGTGTATAGACAGTAGACACAATTGTTGATATATAAAATGTATATATCCAAAAAATCTCCATATAATATATTATCTAATTTAAGATTTCGACTGAAGGTGCTTGGTGGAATTTCAAGTGCACGGACTGACATGAACTGACAGTTCTGTCAGTTCAAGTTCATCCGTTCAGAGCTGTCAGTTTTAGTTCATCCGTGCACTTGAACGCCTGAAGATGCCGAAAAGAGAAACCCGGGTCGTTAGTGACAAATTTGTGTGAATGCACATAATTTGAACGATTCAAAATTAATATATTCTCGTTATGTTTTTTTCTGAATAGTGGAATATATTGAGTATTTAAATACACGACTTATTCAACTATGATAAGTCATTCAAACAAGTTATTAGCAATTTCGTTTGACATGATTTCGGTATTGAAATCATCAGGTTTATCATTTACAAACAAATTTATTTATACGTGGAGAAATTATTAGATTATTACTTTATATTTTGACAAGCATTATTAAATTTTGTCACAGCATCTCTTTGCACATTGTTCTGACTAGAATAGAAAAGTGTGAATCAACTTCGGCACAGATTAAAAATTATTTTAGCCACCATTTGATTGTGCCTTCATGCATATAATACGCAAGCAGATAGGAAACCATTTCCCACTGGTTTATGGCCGTAAGCATACAGTATATAATGTAGCGCTTTCCAATTAATCTGTAACGTAACCGTACTGTTTTAAAACCCTTTTAAAAGTCATTACAACATGAGAACAATTCCAATGTAGTTAATGACAAATTACATTACTATACTTGGAGAAATGTCAACGTTAGTCTGTGAATTATTTACATACCAACTCAAAATTGTCTATAAAACACTAATCATTTATAGCTTCATAAGCAACATATTACGAAATAGATAATTAGAAATACGCGGTATTTATTAATACGTATATTGAACTCCTTTTTTGATGGCCGATAATTAAATTAAAAAAATAAGTTATGGCAAATTTGACCGTATTAAAATATCTTTCCATTCGTTGAACCAACAAACTTAACCGTTTCACGAAAACAATTTCTAAATACCAATCAATAATTTTACCTGAAAATATCTGGGCTTTAATCCATACGTCGTAAACAACATCATTATTTAGGCTACCGCAAACATATTTCTCAGAAAAATGTTTTTCGGAATGTTCTAGTTTTGATATAAAATATAATTTATCTTCAATATTTGTCATCACTGAAATTAATTTAGAATTAAAATACTTTTATCAGTAATTTATAAAAGTTATTAAGACAATAATATTTTAAGATCTTTAAAAAAACATAAAAAGAGAGATTAAATTGAAATAATTAGGTAGAAAATTTTTCTGACAAACATAAGTGGTTAGCTGTCAAATAAATAATGAACGATTAACAGTTTCTATCTCATGCCCTAAAATATTAAAGATTAATTAATTGAGGTACATAAAAATACTAACGTATTAATTTATGAGAATGTATTCTACGAAGTTTGTTTGGCGAAGTGTAGTTATTTGATATAATATTACTATGTTAACAGTGTTAACACGCTGGCGGTATTGAGTACTTCCTCGAAAATTTGCATACTTTCGAATAGTTACTTTTCGACGAAAAATTGCTCTGTTTAGTGTTTTAAGTTTGGTATTAAGGAATTAGAATTCCGTATAATTTTGAAATTTTATTTAAATTTAAACTGTAAATATAGCACATACTATAATGCATACATATGTATGTATGACGTACAATGGCGTCGCGACGAGCGACTGATTTGACGTAAAATACAGTCACTAATCGAGGCGGCACGCCAGTACTGCGGTTTTTGCATGTAAAATATTTGGTGACTATAATTATTTTGGGCCGCACATAAGAGCTTACTGGGCCGCAGGTTGAGTATGGCTGTATTGGCTAGTCAGTGTCAGCTCGTGGCGTGAGTGAAGTTTGCGGCGCACACAGGCGCCGCACTTAGACTTTAGCACTATCCACTCATTTAGCTCTAGTTTTGAGATGCGCCGAAGGTATATTTTAATGTCGGGCTATGTTTTTCAAATTTAAGGAGCCATTGTATACAAAATTTTGGGAAGCACTGCTCTAAGGAAGAGGCACACTTTTTATTTTTCTTTTTAATTATACGCAATAATTAGTAAAGCTATGGAATGTTACTATATGTATACTCAGGGCTAGCGCCACCATACGGGCGAAATAGGCAACCGCCTAGGGCGCAAACCATTACGGAGCGCATAAATGGGATACTCCAACTATTTTTATATACTCTAATAATAGTAAATAATTATAGTACATCTTATTTTATTTTGACGTTTGTATTTGTTCGTTATAATTATAAATAGTATTCTATATTATTCGAAAAAGAGACGTTGAGTGACTGAGTAACAAACAGTTCTCGTAGAAAATCTTCTGTTGAGATACGTCCATTAGGAAGCCAAATGCTCCACATTGGGAGCGGACATGGATATTTATATATATATTTTTTAAGTGGGACGATTTGTAAGAAACGGGGCGCGCCAATAACCGTTGCCTAGGGCACCAAATAACCTCGCGCTGGCACTGTGTATACTTAAAGTATCAATACGCTATTTATCGTAATTAAATTAATAACAATTACATTACAATTCAAGAGTGAAGAGTTCCAATATTTTGACACACAAATAGGTTATATTCTTTACGCTCCAATTCCATATTACAAACGCTGAATTTAAGCCGTCGTAGATGATAATAATATATGGAAGAATCACTTAATGTGATTAATGTAATTAATGTGTAAGCAGGTGATATGAAAAAATATACCGTATAATTAATATATTTTTTATTTGACTGAAATAAAATGTATGCTTAAGTCACTGTGGACTATGTACCTTTTTGTAGAGGTGAATAAATAAATACAAGGCAAAAGTTTGCCGAAAATTAAAATATTTTGAATAAAAGATAGGATTGCTTGTAGAAGCACGTAGAAACGTGCAGTGTACCGGTGTATGCGTTGCTTATTGATGTTTTTATTAACACTACGTTTTCAATAAGCAGATGTTTTTGAGCTCAATTGATATTCCGTTACCTGCATTAAAAATAATGAAATATTTTATGAGATTTATTACACATTAAATTCTATGTAAAATAAGTTCTTACGAATGTCAACAAAAATTAATGAAAATTACGTATTTTCATACTGTCTTCATACAAAAAGTGATCTTTTTTAAGAAGGTTAATAATATTAATTGAAAAAACACTAGAAATTCGAATATTATATTGCTTAATCCTGATTAGGACCATTTTCAATTATAATAAGAATAAGAATAACCGTTTGATAAAGCTTGTGATGAGTAAAAACGGGCATTCTTTTCCACGAATAATTGACAGTGACAATATTAAAAAGGATAGAATAGTTATATACAATAGTATTCAGATAGAACAACAGTTAAGAGACCAGTGACATTAAGTCATACTAAACAGATAAATGTCGCCTGCTGTGGCCCAGTTAGTTAGAGCTTGCTCTATCGATCACGCAGGTCTGGGTTCGATTCCCGGTCAGATCACAGTGAATTTGAGAATTATTCAATTCAAAGTTGTGATCGAAGACTGGGTGTATATGATGTCAATTCACATCATTTCCTTTCCTCCCATCCTTCTGATCTTTTAATAACTGGGTGTAGCAATAGCGATTAGCCAACCACTAGTCCTGTTCTAGCCTTATCCTTCTTTCCCTACTATTCACTTTGAAAAAAGTAAAGTTGAGCGACTGAATAACAAACAGTTAATTATCAACGAGGGGCTTGCCGGAATTAATAAAAAAATAGAAAGAGCATTACACGAGCTGCATATCTTACAACCCACCCTTGGTTCATGTATATTTCAAGCTTATTTCAACGTTATATCTTATTAAATACTTTTGAAGCAGAGAGATAATTTTTATGTAGAGAACGTCAATGTTCTGAATATTTCGGCACGCTATTCACAACCACATTGCTCCGGTGTCGTACCACAAAATAGACGCGTCAAATAACATAATGAAACCTAATGTGATAAATAAATAAATGTTCCGAAAAGCTCATTGTGTCACGGAAAAAATATTTAATAAATAATATTGCCAATTTGCTACGTCCGATTCAAAAGATTTATATTTTTATACATCTAATAATTCAGTGACGTTACCGAATTCGTGATGAAATTTCCATTGGTTTATTTTATAACACAATAAGAAATACATAATTGTAATTCTCTTTAACGTATTCCGTAAACCAGCGACACTCAACTTACGACCTATTTAAATTTGATGTTAAGGCCCAAAACAATCATAGACACGAGATGCTTTTTAAAGAGGTGAACGGACTCTTTCGAACAAGATTCTCCCGAACACGAATTCTTCGTACAGAAATATTCTGTACACCGATTCTACTGAACACAGATTCTTCCGTACACAGAACCTTCCGTACATAAAATACTCCGTAAACAGAATATTCCATACATTTAAATATGACAATTATTATGTTATTATAATAGCGCGAAGTTATTTGGCGCCCCAGGTAATCCTGGTAATTTACGGATTTCCTTAAAAGAAAAAGTTTGGGATTTTTGTTTTTTTTTCTCGCTCAATATTTTGTTACACCATAAAGAGCAGTACTTTTTGTGATGGCTAAGATTTTAAGTTTTCGTGCACAAAAGTATTTTTTTTATATATAAAAAAAAATATTTTACTTCTCCATTTGTGCGCCCTCTTATGTTTTGCGCCCTTGGCGGATGCCTATTTTGCCTGTATGGTAGCGCCGGCCCAGTGTAATGTATTATGTCAATTGTGCAAAGTATTTTTCAGAATGGAAAAAAGCAATACTGCTGCAAATACCCGGTTCTGAGAAAGTGGAAAAAACAATGTTTGAAAGGTCATTCTTTATCTATTATTTACCAGTGCACAAGATTGAAAGATTTTATGAAGGTGTACATTTTTCTTGCCACTTTTTAAACTATCTGGTGACTGGCAATTTTTTGAAGTAGTCTGACTAATGAACTGGACAGTAAATATGATGAAAATAATTAATGAAAATAAATTAATTAATGAAAAATAAATATGATAAAATTAATTAGCAAATACTTAACATTAGTTGTGTCTGGCATTATAAAGCGAAACATAATCCGAAAGATCATCAGAAAATATATAATTTTTATGAAGTAATTTTTGTTTTCTCCGTGTGGTCACACTTAAATGTATCAACCCATCGAAAGGTACGCTACTGGAATTATTGTAGTTAAGCATCAAGACCAAAGATTTATTGGATAAAATGTTGGGTACTGTTTGTTTGATTTAAATGTAATAAATGGAGGAGGTAACGGTCTAAATACTTTACATACTGAGTTCATAGTTTTTTTTAATGCATGCACAATAGTATGAACCGACTATGTAGAAATCATTTTATTATCTATGTCAAACCCTTCATAGCAGTTTCATAAATAAAATGGAAGGGGTTTTATGACACAAAAGTTATTCATAAGTATGTTAGTAATCATTTATTGTAATTATAATATATGTACATATTTTTATTCATACTACGAATTGCTAAATAAATTTGTCATCGAAACTTGCATCGTTATCAGAAAGGTTGAGCTGTTGGCTTACATAAATATGCATTAATATATTCCCATATTGAGTAGAAATGAGATAAAACTAAAACAGCAAAAAAATAATTTAAAAATCCGTGAGAAAGATAATTTTATTTTTATGTATAATCCCGAATTATTTATTGCAAATAATAGCATTTTGGTAAAAAAATATGAAACATAACTCTAGTAATATTCAAACATTGTTGTCGCATTCATTGTCAGTATTATGGGCGTCAAAAGAACATCTTTCATTACCGATATCCATTTGTGTACTATATACATCTCAATACATTATTCCCGTGTGTGTTGAAAACACATCCGCAAACCTCAGTATCATTGTTTCCTATTGTACTGGTGTCGAACCAAACAAGCAAAATGGACAATATATTTTTATTCAATAGGAACATGATAATTCAATTTAGTGAATCCATCTGAGATATCTCGATTTATTAAATACATTACGGTCTATTAAGAAGACATTGTGCATACGAATTACGTATTTATTGTAACAAATTTTAAGAGTAGTTTAGTGTTACATTTATTAACAGATATATTCGTGATAGACATTGTACTCTGCTTAGCGGTCATACGATTTCAATATGGCTTAATCTTTTAATATATTACCGTACAGTATTCTAAAAAAATATCTTAAATTCTTGCAGACATAAACGATGTTAAATATGCCAATATATATTTATATAAAAAAACAGTCTAATTATATGTAATATGATACACGTTGATATCATGACGTGAGACTTCTTAAAGTCGGGAGCCGGTAAATTGCTTGAATGGAAATTGCTCGAATTACAAATTATTCGAATTGTTTGGTTATTTAAACTATTTTTCACGACTTTTTCTACGAATTTCATTTTTATTTTGTGCGACACTTGCTTAGAGAGTGAAATATAAAAATAAATATTTATTTTAACCGTGTTCGCTCCAAATGCGGAACATATGATCTTTTAATGGAGTTTATCTCAACAGAAGTTTTTCTACGAGAACTGCTTATTAATTAGTTACTCAAACTGTTTCTATATATTTCCAGAAAACATAGAAGACTAAGGCTAAGACAGAACAAACGGACAGAACAAAGGGAAACAAATTGATTATCTTGTTATTCGAGCAATTTCCATTCGAGCAATTTACCGGGTACCCTTAAAGTCAGATGCAAGACATTCGCATAGCATTCAGATTATTTATGTTATATTGTTTTTCAGTTAAAGATTTATCGTGGAAATTTTATTTCGGACCACCGATTTACCGACCGCCGTTCTAGAGGAACATGAGAAACCAAAGAGAAATGACTTACTATTCCGAAATGTTTTTTTTTTAAATATAAAATTCGAGAAATCAAAGCAACGTTGTTCATCTGTGGATTTTGATTTTGGATTCCAGTAAAACAACACAAGGCGTTTCTAGCTATCCTAGGAGGTTTGCAATGTATATAATTTTAAAATATGTTAAGTCTTTGGTATCGATTACGAATTTATCGGTGTTTCTTTCCTATTTTTTCTACACAAAAATGGTGCATATTAGTCTCGTCTATTGAACATAATACCTTCTTATTTTTTTCCTTAGACAATATTATTGCTCAAATTATGCTAAAGTTTCCAGTATTAGTCAGAGTTCGTCGAGCATATGAAATGCGGGAAGTGTTTTAAGTCTTATAAAAACAATCCCCTATAACTTTTCCATATTGAAATAATAATAAAAAGCTCATATATATGACTACTCACTGCATAACTTTTCATGCGTAAAGCTTTTTGAAGACGCCGAAGCTCTTCGACGTGCTTCTCGCAGCATCAACAGTTCGTCAGTGTTAAGAGCGTCAGGTGAAACTTAAAAATAAAATGTATTTGTGAAAGATTAGTTCTTAATTGTACGGGAAAAGTATTAATATTAATTTCGAATATAAAGGAATTTTGTCATCACAATGTATAATTTCATTTCTAGATTACTATAATATTTTCATTCTTCTCATGATTTTCGTTAATGATGAAATAAAATAAAAATGAGATTGTCATAAAAAAGTTACAATATAAAGTGATTTGAAAATGTAACAAAATTATATTCTTATATTATAGACTTCTCTTTGGGTCAAGTCTTGACGTTCCGAATCCGAATGTGATTATTGTATGCCGTGATTAAGATATTATAATGTTTTTGTTGTTTTTTGAGCTTTATTTATTGTGGAAATCAACGAATAAATATTTATAGTTTTTATATAATTGAACTTTTCCACAATTAAATCTTAATTTAAAAAAATGAACAACAGATAAAATTTACCACTGATACTTCTAGTAACATTTAACTACAAAAGTTTTATCGGTATAAATCTTTGAACAAAAAGATGTTTATATCGCATTAAATAAAAGTATTCAAAGTGTAATAAAATCTTAAAAAAAAAAAAAATTCAATACTTTTATCAGGTTTTGTTATTGAAGAGACGAATCGTTGGTGGAGCTTTCAATTTCATTTAAAGCGTCATCCCTCCAAAGGCGGCTTATTGAGGTCCTGTTTGTGTAAACAAGATATCGATAAGATTGAAAATAAAAGCTCTTAAGTATTTAAAGGTTCATAGTCATTGGCTGTCTCTAACGAGAGGCCAGACCACCCTTGTCTTTGGGACACCCACGCCAGCACCCTTAGCTATCGCGAGGGTAGTTTTATAATAACTAAGCTTGAGTCTAGTGATTTAACAAAAATAATACATTAATTTAATTAAAATATGATTAATTTAATTAAAATAATGTCAATATGAATTGCATTATAAAAATAGTTAAAAATATATAAATTGACTGTAAATTTCTAATTTGCAATAATACTCTTATTGATCGTCTTTGATACTTCTATTCCTTAAACTGTATAATATACTTATATTGATATTAATCTTATAACTGTTATTTTTACCAAAATTCTTTTAAGTATTCACTATCAATAAATACTTTGTTGAATGGCATTATATTAAAAAACTAAAACAATCTTTCTACATTTATTTGATATTATCAGGACCGGTTTCGCTCATGACGGGAATTTTCAACTGATCCTGATAATATTGAACAAATAAATGTGGAATGAGTATTTATTACAAAAGAGTGTATTATTTTTTGAGTTAATTCTTTTGTAATTGTTGCCACTATTGTCTGAGCCTAATAATAAGTTTTTCTTTGATCCGTTGCTGAAATAAAAAAATCTACGTGATATTAAATTATTGTTAAAGTTTAATAATAACTTGAGTGTGATTTTGATGTGTGAGACCAATCGCTTTAAAAATACAATAAAATGAGAATGATGTATGTATAAAAATGAACGTCGATTTTTAAACTCATTTAAATTTACTAGTTCTATCAATTTATAAAAATGTAACTACATATGTTTTAGTTCTAAAAATAAATATGCTCTCTGCAAACATTTTATTTGACAATATTCTCTGTATGAACTAAATAAATAAAATTTAATATTTTTTCCTGATACAAATGAGCAATACCAACTGTCACCAGCTTTTGATTTAGTATTGAAATGTACAAGGATGCAAAGATTTACCGCCAATTCTGTCAGTGAGGTGAATCCAATTCTTCCAGAGACCAGGCGAGTAGATAACTCATCCAGTAAATTTTTGAGGTATCGTTTAGCTTAAAACAAATAATGCTCTTTTCATGTCGCCTACGCTCTTTGGAAAAATGGCAGTCATTAATTACTACTCGCTGGAGTGCTTTTCGGGTCGTGTGCCATCTGAAAATGCTAATTGAAAATATAAAGTGCATTAATTTTTATCTTTTCATAATCGCTGTAAGATTTATGGCGAAAATGAATTTGTTTTAAATTTTATTACTTAAATGTGTGAGAATTAACACCTTGTATTAGAGCGGTAGATAAAATATTGTGTTTTACGATTTTTGATTTTGCTTAGATAAATATGCTATAGAAATACTTATGTTTGTAGTGGAGAGTGGACACTTATGCTAAAAAAATAAGAAAATAGCGTTACAAAATTATTATAAAATGTAATATTCTGCTTTGTCATAAAAATCATACAATCGTTTAAAAGGACTTGAATAAAATCTCCGGGTAACTTCACAATCTAAATATAATAAAAATATCAATCCTTATATTGAAAAGATCAAGTTTTATGATGGCATGCAATTGCTTGGGTTTTTACTGACAAGTATGAAATTAATTAGGCAGAAGTGTTCAAGATTTGTTAGGAGTGAAACATATGCCTTGTTGGTCTTGAAAAACTATGCGTTCAAAGAGGCCTTCATCGATTAATGGATTAATGGTGGCTATTGTGGAAGACAGCACCTCCTATAAACAAAATTTTGGCATTTATTATAGAAACCAAAAATATACACGCAATAAAAGAACACAAGGTACGCAAGTGTATCTCGAGATTTATTATCTCGGGAACCTAAAGCGCTGAGTCCACGTGATAAATAATATATTATTTAATAAATCAAAGGAAAATGATGACGATCGTAAAAGCTGTAAGTTTTTAGGCACACCGTGACCCAATGTCGCTGCATTAGCGTAGTGATTTGTGTCCATGGTGTTACCCGTTAGCCCTACGGCTATTTGCAAAGTGAACAAATGGTGTATTTTGCGTATAGTGTTTTGTGTTACCTATTTGAAGACATTGAAAATGGAGCCAATATTATACCAAATACGAAAATTTATTCACTTGTCAATACGTATTATGACATTTTACACGTAAAAAAGTACTTTTTAATTACAAAATATCTTTTTAACTAATTTGTAAATGAAATGGAGATGATTTTTTGAAAAATTGGTGAGGACCAAAAAACATTGCCACATAGAGAAAAAGTAATCCTTGAAAATACACAGACTTTACCTAGCATTACAGATGAAGCTACTGCGCCATGTATTTGATAAAATATATAATGTCAAGAGTTTGCATATAAAAATATATATACTAGTAATAAATCAGCCACTTAGTCCTCCATTATCGAAATAAAAAAATTGTCCTATTTTGATTAAAAAATGCAAGCATTACATGAAAAACTGATGTGAGTGTTCATTTTTTAATATAGAAATGAAAATAATAAAAATTCGAAAAATATAAAATACATTTTACAATAAGCTCTTACCATCTCACATTAAAAAATATTTCATAGATTATTCTCAGAATCTAGTTATAATTAAGAAGTTATGTTTGATTACTATAAAGTTTTTGATCAAAAAAATACCGTAAAATTAAAAATAAAAATACTTTTAAAAAATAAGCTTCAATACATTAACATTACGATGTCAAATAAAAATTGTAATATATCAACATAAACAATGTTTTGAGCATCAATATGAAATTTTGCTGAGATGTATCCGTATGCCGTAAGCAGTAGGGCATGTGATGTTTGTCATGTCGTTCAGGCATGGAAATCTACCGGTTGTTCACGAATAAAATTACCAGCCACATTTCACAAGAATATTTTTAATGGACCGACCACGATGTTTAATTTTTAATTTACAATGTCGATAGCCACAAATCATTAGCGGCGTAAAATGAAATTTCACCATAAAATAGTTCGCGGTAATTGATTGTATCTGTGCAGTCAAGTCATTTAGTATGGTGAATGACAATAAATAATAATATGAAATCTTGTTTGTTTTTGATGATGGCAGGTAGGAATTTTTATAAAGCAGAGGCTTTTTAAATGAGAGCAGTGCAAAATATTTTGAACTGTGATATTTTGTAAAAGATTTAATTAAATAATTATTTTTACAATAAAGATGCGTCGAGCGCAAGTGTATTGCTAAAATACATTTGCGCTTATTTACGGGATCGAGGAAGATTGCTTTGGGATACAAATTTAATGTTTATTATAAATAGATGTATGAAAGTCACCACAATAGGATTTGTAGATTGGAAACTTGTCTTATTGTCAAACATATAATAAAAGCATAAATAGTATATTTGGAATAAGTGTTTGTGTTTATTGCATTTGCTTAAAAGTTGTCTCATTATAATATGTGAATGTATTCATTAAAATTTTAGGCCATATTTTGAATTGAATAATTTGTCTGTGCTCGAGAGGCAATGTCGTAGAATTCGATTACGGTGCTCATGGGATTGAATCCCAGCTTTCTCTTCGAAGATGTAGGGCTTTAAATTTTCTACAACTCATCCGATAAAAAAAACGAGACGTAGCGAGGGGAGAGCGATTATCTAATCCTGTTACAGCTCTATCAAAAAAGAAATTGAGTAGCTAATTAACAAACAGTCCTCGTAAAAAAACTTCTGTTTATTAATAGTCCATATGTTCAGTCTACATTGGGAGCAGATATGGTTAAAAAACTGACATCCAAAACTTTAAAGATAAAAATTACATCTTTCATAAAGAATGGTTTTTTCACACGTTTGATTTCCAAAATATGATGATATGGCATGTATGAAAGCATACATACCCAAGAATAACAATATATACCATACTAAACATTAAAATGCACATTTTACTTTAAATTCATGGTTCCGTGAGTCGTATGTAGTGAGAAATAATATTCTAGTTTAATTACATAGAAAAATAAATTATGATGTTTTTGAATACCCGTTGCAGGTACATATTTGAAAACCCAAAGTGACAAATGTTATTGTCGTCGATAAAGATATCTGCATTCGTATCATAATCCATAATGCCGGCATTATTTTCATCCCCTTGACAAACACGGTGAATCTCTTATGAACAGGGATGAAAAGCCTTGCCAGGCTATACACGAACAGGAAGATGTATCGACGAAGTACATTTTTAAATTTAACAATTAGTTTTACTAAAAATCATTGATTTGTCTTGCTCGCAAATAATAACATACAAATTAATGGTAATTAATGTTGCAAGGTAAATTTGGCATTATCGATGAAAACGTCCAGCTAAGTTCAGTCATTTATTTTCGAATATAAAGTGAAGATAAAATACACATTTAGGGTAAGCAATTAACGGACAATGATATATTTTCCAGATTGTTAGTGTGTATTTATATTAAAAATGGAGTTTATATAGATGAGATGTGTAAAGTAATTAAAAACTTTATTAAGGATTCAGCGATAACTTTTCAGATGATCCTCAAAGAAAACAGTTACACTGCGATTGGACTAAAAGAATAACATTTTTTACTTAAGACCAAAACAGAGATCTAATAAAGCAATACATTTTTGTATGTTCATTATAATTGATAACTTTATTTTTCTACAAGTTGCTTACACTTTGAGAAGCATCTTCAGACAAAAATCGTATGGATATTTACGTTCTAATTCTTGCGCACCCCCACTCTGCGTCTATTAGAAAGAATAAAACCCCAATCTCAATCATGTAATTTTAGGAGATGACTATTAAAAACATTCAGTTTATTTGTATGTAACCTTACGACATTTTGTTTGAAAATGGTTCTTAAAGCGGCGAAACACGTGTCACAATTTGTAACAGAATCTGTTGAGTAACGGAGTCATCAATTTTAAGTGTATATTATTTGTTGTTACGCAATACGTAATTCGTTTAATATATGATATTCTCGACTAATCTAAAAAGCATTTTCCATAGCGGAAGCATCTTCGCAAAAATCCTTGCATGTATGGGTGAAGATAAAGGTTGTGCATTTTTGTCGGCAAAACACAAAAACAGCCCCGCTTACGCACACAATTTGGGTGGCAACGTGTCTTAATTAGCCACGCATGAACGTACCCCTCGATTCCGCCAAATGTACCATGATACATTATTATTATTGGAAATCTGGTATCTACACTTTGGGGTGGTGGTCGAATTGCGGTCCTCGAAGGTCACACAAACAGATGAATTCGCGTTATTCTAAAACAAGTATTAAACTAATATGCTGTTTGATGGATGTTTTTTCATGCAATTTTTTCCATTTACTAAATTAATATATCGATCTGAGTTCTTGCTTTAAGCTGATAGTTAATAAAAAATAACCTGTTATAAACATCAAAACGACAAAAAAATATAATATATTAAATGTTATGTCGATCGTTCTACTCTGATATGTGGCCAAGAGCTCAAATCAATATATATATATAATACATGAATATTATCCATTTTTAAGCAACCTTTTATGTGATCATGAAAACGTTGAGAGAGAAGGGAGCAATTATAAACCGACTGGTCTTTGCTTTCCTTATACATATTCTCTGAAAAAACTACAGCGTCTGATGAGCGATTCTAGCTAGTAAAACCTTGTACCAAAGACTTTATTTGCTACAGTTCAATTAAAATAAAACTATGGTATGTAAAACAATGAAGTATTCGTATAAAAAATATTTTCAAAAATAGCCAGCTATTAAATTTGAATCGTTCAAATTATGTACACTCACACCAGTTTTGTCACTTAAGTCCCGGGTTTCGCCTTTCGGCATCTTCAGGCGTTCAAGTGCACATATGAACTTGAACTGACAGCCAGCTATATTCATTTTAGTTAATCTGTTAATCTCTTATAATATAATATAAAATGTAAAATATTATATTATATGCCGCCTGTGTGGTCGAGTGGTCAACGGTGTTGGCTTCGGCTACAGAGGGCCCGGGTTCAAATCCCGGTACGGACAGTTTTATAAATTGATTTTTCAATCGATTTATGAATTCCTGTTCAAAGGCATGGATGTATGTGATGTCTTGAATTCCCCCCTCTCACCTTTCCTATCCTATGAACGGGGCGTATCGACAGCGATTAGCTTACCACTAATCCTGTCCTAGCCCAATCCTTCTATCCCTACTCTCCTTGGAAAAAGAGAGGTTGAGCAACTGAGTAACAAGCAGTTCTCGTAGAAACACTTCTGTTGAGATAAACTCCATTAGGAGTCCATATGCTCCACATTGGGAGCGGACATGGTTCAAAAAAAAAAACCATATTAATATTTATTGTTTATAACCATGAAATATGACAACCTATTTTATTTAAATATTGTAATCATTTTCAATTAGTTCATTAATGTGTTATATTAGATTGTAAGATTGAAATGCCAATAAACAAAATTTTAAAATTATTGGTGTATAGTCTACTGTAAAATCAAATTGAAATATTTGTTAAGAACAATAAATGTCACATTCACGTTTTCTTTTCATTCTAAAATTTGTTCAAAAATCAAAATTATTCGTAAATATGAACAGAGAAAATATCCCTAAACGGAATTTATTTAAACAAATATTATCATGTATATTTTGAAATCGGCCCTTTTGCTTATTTCTGAATGTCTAATCTAAATACCTTTCATCGAACTATCGAATATTTTGACTGCAGCATGAAATAGAAAAGTGTACATTTAGTGAATGTATGGATGCAGCTTTCAAAAAGATTTCGAGCTTTCAGCATGTCGTGTTGTGTTATGAAGTATTTTACTTGTATCTAAGCTTTTGTAGTTACAATATTTGTCATCAAAAGCCTTAACGCTTTTTTGGATCAGTGGTTTTCAATTATATTCATTCTAGAATAAACTATTTTGTAAGAATAGGTGAAATAGCGATTGGCTATGGCCACACTTAATGTTACGGATCAGTAAAATTTTCTTGATTTGAAATGTCAGTATTATCAAACGTTTTAAGTGAAGTTAAGATAAAGTAATAAATACAATCGTTGACACCATTTTATTAATGCTAAAACGATGAAGTCAAAAAATATTATTTAAGAATGTATATCAATCTGTTTTAGTGAGTCAATTATTATGAAATTTTATGCGCTTTAATACAAGCAAAATGAAATACTGGCAAGTGCATGTGAGGGGCTTAGTACTAATACTCATAATATCCATGTTTGATTTTTTGAGATAATTATGCAAAAAAAATATGCATTACTACATATATCGATAAATAGTTGAGTATTGAAATTTACTTTAAACTTTGTTAACCTTTTCAATGCCGTGATGTTTTAAGCTAAGAAACATTCACTCACATACCGCATGTTTTTAATATTTTTTGAATAGTTTTAAAAAATTGGACTGAATTTATGAATATTTAAAGTTTACTCATAAAATGATATATATATAGTTTAATATTTTCAAGTTACATTTGTGGTCTTCGGTGGCCTTACGGTATTCACGCCGTTCGTATGTAGCGGCCACCAGTGGCCTTACGGTACTGAAGCGGTTAAAATCATCAAATCATGATCATTATCGGTTTCTATCGGTTCACATTTTTAAATGAATAATATGAAATGATTAGAAAGAATCAATCGGCGATCAGTATTTTTTTTTGTGTAATAGTATATTTAGCATCTTAGAAAAGTGCTACTTTGCACTTACGATAAATATTCATGGCAATTGAAAACATTTTTTATTGTTTAAAAAAATTATGCTTCTGTGCTTTTTTGTGATTTCCTCAAAAATACATTTTTTAAGATAATAAGTTATGATATTATAATTTAAGTTATGTTAATTGTATATATTTATGCTGTATGTACTAAAACAAATTAAAAAAATAAATGATTGCAAGGAAACACAGTTTTAACCACATTTAATTAAGAGAAACTTGTAGAATTAATTATCTTGGATTATTACTCTATAATAAGTAGTAATACATATCTCAACGAAACTTCAGCTTATTTTAGATAATATCTGACCGCATAAAGTAAAAAAAAATATTATTTCTTTCTTCATTGTGCTTTTTTCAAATCTGAACAAAATATTTATTTATCTCGGTGAAGTCTAAAATAATCTAAAGACATTTCAATCTATAATTGAAAATACAGAAAAGGTTTAAGTGTCGAATGGCATGCCTAATTATTGTAGCCACCTTCTATTCATCAGATGTTTCACCCTCGTATTCCATGACAGTGTTGAGAGGGATTGTCAAAATTTCCGTGGCAAATTATCGCTTCATAGGCAAAGGCTTTGCCGACATCCCACCAGAGAAGATGTTTTGGACATTTTTTGTCTTAAAAGAATGGCAGATGACATGAGCGAAAACTCAGCAAGTTTAGTATCTGCCTTCAGATCACAGTACAGAAATCAATATGTGGTGAATGCTGATATTGAATTATGTGATTTTTTTAGTGAAAAAATATACCTTACTTTTTTAAGCACATTTATTTCATATTAAAACACAACATTTGGACTATTTGATACATAAATGGTAAGTTATACGCGTTATTGACTGATCTGTATCTTTAAAGTGGTGGATATTTGGAAATACATTTTTATGTTTTCAAATATAATATTTTTTTATAAGTAAACAAGTGTTAGTTAATAGAAAATTTAAATTAACTTTGATTATTCCAAGTATTGTGTTACTAACTGTGACACGTGTTTCGCCTCTTTCGGAGGCATCTTCAGACTTACTATCGCAAAGTTTGCTTAAGTAGTGAAGCAAGATTGATTCTAACATTTTAAAATTATGAAATAACAAAATGGAGTTTGGGTTTTTTTCCTTTTAAGGAGAGCAAGGAGGGGGGGGGGTGTAAAATCGAAATAAAGCAAACAAATAATGATACTAATGAGTTGAAATCAATCAGATTGGGATTTTTTCTTTTTAGTTATTGACAGAACTTGTGAAATCGTACAAAAATAAAACGGCTTTAATTTGGTATGAAAATTGTATCTAGCACCGTTCTAATTAGCTAGATGATATCTTTAGTTATTATGATAATACTAATGTATGTATGATATTTTAAGTATTTGAACTATATATATATATATATATATATGTTTAAAACAATACACTATACACATCTCTGTAGTTATTATTGAAGATAAATATTCAAATAATTGAATAGACAGTTTCAATGATTATTTTGCATTTAAAATATATTAACACAGGTAACCAGGTAAGCGACAATAGCTAAGGAGACGGCGCTATTTAACAAGCAAGATGCCACCCAAGAATCCTAATTGGCAATGCGGCATTCATAGATCACAGCTATTTGGGAATAATCCAAAATATAAGCAGCAAAATAACAACAGAACCCTTTGTGTCGCACACCACACACTGATTGAAAACGTAAATAATATCCTAATCCAGAAAAAAATGTATTGTCACAATAACGTCTTTGCTTTCTTTTGGCGTTTCCTTCTTTTATACTAATCTTCTTAGACTGCGTTCGTTTTAATAACATTGCAACAATTCTATTTTATAAAATGCTCGGTGCAAATGTTTGTGCTTATTTAAAAGGACAACAAATATTATTTATAAAACATAAAACATATTTTTTAGTTCTAAATTTACAACTAAATAATATGATAATATAAGTGTTTTCAACTATGGCTTCTTCGTTGAAGAATACCGGTTATAAATAAACTGCCCCCCCCCCCGTCCAGCAACGGAAATCAATATAATTTTATAATTACATGATTATTATATGTAATAGATGAATAAATATTAATAAAAAAATGATTTCGACAATATAATCTTTGCAAATCGCTACAATGCTAAAATAAAATCTTCATCTGAAATATTTTGTCTTAGACAAAAATGACGGAAAGAGATGAAAATATTACAGAAATAGAAAAATTGACATATTGTTAAAAAAATAATTGTAAATAAACGTTTATCTAAGGCCACACGACAGAAAAGTCACAATTCGGCCACGGCTATATGAAACGATAAAAATAATTTACTATTTTGAAAGTATTTCTCAGAGACATTGATTCAGCTAATTTTCGGAAGTTTATCATTATTGAAAAATAAAATAAAAAAATGTCGTTTTATATAGTAGTACTTAAATTTAACAATAGAATGGACAGGTATACAAATAATTTATTTGTAATTTTATCAACAATAATTTCACTGATTGTGTTAGACTTATTTATTATATAGAAAAGGATGAAACTAGAGTAGATGTATTCTTAGGATATTGGCTAAAAGACAGCGGTCACCCTTTGGCAGCCATTTTGGTTACTGTTGCGAATTTCATTGTTGTGTTGTGGACACATATTGACAATAATAATAATTGTAAACGTTATTGAAATGTGCGAGTGTGTTTTGAGATTTAATACATTGTTCGCAGCTTTTCTGAGCGCGGGGCCGTACTGGAGATTAGCCTTTTGTGGGGGCCGTTTCAAGTAATCCGATGATCGCCGCAATGGAGTGTGTAACAAAAATTCAATCGAGATAATGTCATTGTCCTCGGCACACCGTGACGGAAAAAATCTTTCAACATTTCGGCCACAAGACCTCACAATGATAATAATATGTTATACAAAAACCTGATCCTGATATTAGCCATGATCATGAAAATTAAAAAAAAATATCTTTATCATCTTGTGATTCACAACAGCCAAATTCCAAGCCTAAGAATAGAAGATTAAACAAAGGTTTACTGTCAAATGTCTGTTTTCTTTTTTCTCTTTTGCTATTTTTTTACTGCTTGGGCACGCCACACAATCAAGAAATAATATTTGTGGATTTTTGGCACGCGGACCCAAAAAGGTTCGCCATCCCTGGAATATAGCATATTACAATGTTTTAAGTAAAGGATAATTTTGTCTTGTTTTATCATAATTTTTTGTAGGTCATTCACAGATATACTTGTTCATCTATAGCAGTGGTTCTCATTCGCGGCTACCAGAGGATTTTGCTGCGTCCACCCACATCTCTTCAGTAAATATTGAGGTATTGTCTTTTATTGAATATACACTTAATTAAAGTTCTTAAAACAAAAAAATGGAGCGGCCACGAGATATTTCCATAGGAACGCTGATGTAAATGGGGCCACAATAAAATTTTACGTGAGAACACTGCTCTACGATTATTTATCTAAAATGACCAAATATGGATTTATACTCATAAATTGTAGTTGGAAAAATTGCATAGGTTTTAGCTGACTATAGTTTGTTTATATCTTGTACCATCACAAGTTAGACTTTCTGGGTATAAAAAAAAGAAGCCGACCTGACAGCACGCTGTTATGTCAGCGGAATATATTTAAGATTGAAACTTTCAAACAGATTGAACACTGCTTGCCTTATTATCCATAAACTTTACTTGCGGAGCTAAATAATTCGTGAAAGCAAAACGATAAGTGGGTGACAAAACACATTGGAAGAATCACCAGAAAACATTGAAAATGGATAAGCTCAAAGAGAAGAAGATGTCTATTTAATTTAATAATACACAAACAAATAAAGTCTAAATAACGTATTATCAGTAAGTCCACGAAAAATAAATATTTTAAGATTGTACCGTTTCTGTAATAAAGATAGATTAGCTCTTCTTAGTTAGGTATTATTTAAGTTAATTATTTGGCTGCGCGTATAAATTTTTGTTTTTGTTGTGGAACATTTCAATGATCAAATTTAATTACTAAAGTTAATGAAAAAAATAAATGTATACCGAAAAAAAATGGCGACACTCTTTTCAATTGTTAATATATTTTTAGTTAAATTTAAACTGAGATTTTTAAGATAATTTTTCATAGAATTAATCAAAAGATTCTTAGTCCGTGAAAAAAGAAATAGAAAACATACATAGTGACACGACTGAGTCCCGAGCAGTTAGACGAGAGACAGAGAAATCCGTCTCTCCCCATAACGTCTCGGTTTGGTGTGACGCAGTCAGTCTGTGACAATTTTTAGGAATTAAATATGGGAACAATCAAATTCAATTAAACAACGCTCGTGAACAGTAAAAGGTGGAAATCCACCGGTTTATTTATAATCAAAAAGGGTTTACAGTAAATTTCGATAATTTGGCTAGCCACACAGGAGTGCGCTCTAAATACATGTTAATAAATTTGTCATTCGGCGTGAAGCTCGCGAGCCGAGCCTCCTAGTGCCGAATGACAGTCGACTTGCAGACCGGGCCTTTCAGTAGGTCCTTCGCCTGGACTGAGGGTCCCTAGTATTACAATATTTATGTTCCCTTACGGGGAGACATCTATGATTTTATATTTTTACAAGAGAGAAAAAAACAACATTCATCATACCATTTTCTTAGAACTAGTTTCGCACTCGGCGGTTTCTTATAACAGTTATTGATTTAGTAGTGGGCAAATTTTATTTAGTCTTGTTTTGAAGTTAAGATCTGCACACTCACTACGCGTGTACAGATCTGCTTAAAATTAATCCCTACGCTAAATCTTATGAATTAATATGGCCGTCAAGCCGTACCATATATCTAACTTAGGGGTGCAGAACGAAATTAATTTTTAACTAGCACCGTCACAGTCCTCATGACTAATGATTGTTTGGATTTATTATTAATCGGTATGTACGCTAAGTCGTGTCATACATTTAATTCAATTTATAATATTCGGTGAAAATTTACATACAAAGTTATGATTTCTTAGTTTAACGATTCTAATTCAATTCTTATTGGATTTGCTAATACGACTTCGCAACGTTTTGCGGGACTCCCACAGCAAGGAACCGAGGTCTGTACGTGAGGAGGATTTCCATATCCGTCCTCCCTTACTGTGTGCGTTCACTTCCAGTGACCGCAAGCCGTTTAGGCCGGAGCACATTTTATCGACGGCACTCTGAATACGAGTCCGTCCAACCGCCCGTTGGTCAATCGCATTAGCGAAATCTCCTATGAAGTTACTTACACTACGTGTTTAGATTTGTTCGGGTATTAGGGAGGATTGGCGGAGACCAGACCTCCGTCCGAGGTCGGCTCCAGGCACGGTGTCAGACCGCTTGAAGGCGTCGCTATCGAGTGACGTAATCCAACTGGACGAATTGGATTTTAGGTTTTACTATTGAGTGTCTGCCGAAATTTCGACAGACATGGGTCCCAGACAAGTGCGTTTGTCTAGGCGGGCTATCTGCCCCCGGAATTATACGTCCACCGCGCCGTATCACTCGGATTCCCGTGAATCCGCGATGATAGTGCCTCCCTAGTACTCAAATACAAAAAACACCCTCCGACGTCGACCTAGCTAAAATTAAACTAGTGCGAGGCCGACGAAACCTGAGGCCCTTTTCCGCACAAGTCCTCGGGGCTGTCTGATCCTTTGTTACTTAGCTCCGCCGACCTTGCATCGTGAATCTATGGAAGGCGTGATGACAGCTCTTCCTGACGTCTCGAGACTAAGTGTCCCGCAGACTTGACCCCGCGACCTTTCAATGTTAACAAGTGACAAAATTATGTCTGACATTTATATTTAAACATGACTCGAATTATCACACCTCCCATAGTTCACCCTTATAACTAACATTTGCCGTTATGACGGCGGTGATCGACGATTATCAATGACACAGGAAAACAAAATACACAATCAATTTCGAAACACAAGAAAATACCTAACATAAAATAACATACAATTTTATACAAGTCCCCAGCGTCGCTTGGTGTCGTTTGCTATTTGTGTTATTCAGATACTTCGCCCTCAGATAGGCATACATTATTGAATTTACAATTATCATCATTAGGTGACGGACCTTTCTTTTTCTATTGCAACGCAGGGTGGCTAATTATTGATGCGTGGGGCCCGCGACGTACCGCGGCTCGAACGCACGTAGTTTCGCTCGGCCGGAGTACTGCGCCCAATTTGCCTAATAATTCGTAGTTGATTACTAAACTCAAACTAATTGAGACGTTGCAAAACAACAGTGAATATCGCATTGTTTTTGCGAATTCTAGTTATCCCCGTGGTCTCGTCACCGAATTGAAACAAAGATACTAAAATCCCGGCCTTGCCAATATAATTAAATATTGAAACAAACAAAACTTCAGACCTTACAATATCATTACATATTGACACAAACCAAACAATTCAGCTCTTGCGAATATAGTTAAATATTGCAACAAACAAAATTCAGACCTTGCGGATAGAATTGAATATTGAAACAAACGTAAAAAGAGTCGCCCTTTGCCAATATAATTAAATATTGAGACAAACAAAAAAAATCGGACTTTGCAAATATAATTAAATATTTAAACAAACATAAAAAAAATCGGACTTTGTGAATATAATTAAATATCGAAACAAACATAAAAAAAAATCGGACTTTGCAAATATAAGTAAATATTGAAACAAACATAAAAAAAAATCGGACTTTGCAAATATAATCGAATATTTAACAAACATAAAAAAAATCGGATTTGCAAATATAATTAAATATTGAAACAAACAAAAAAAATCGGACTTTGCCAGTATAATTAAATATTGGGACAAACATAAAAAGATCGGACTTTGCAATCATAATTAAATATTGAAACAAACATAAAAAAAAATCGGACTTTGCAAATATAATTAAATATTTAACAAACATAAAAAAAATCGGACTTGCAAATATAATTAAATATTGAAACAAACAAAGAAAAATCGGACTTTGCCAATATAATTAAATATTGAGACAAACATAAAAAGATCGGACTTTGCAATTATAATTAAGTATTTAAACAAACATAAAAAAAATCGGACTTTGAAACAAACGTGAAACGTTTAGGTGTTGCAGAAAAATTATGCATTGAGCCATCGTACAATATTTTATTATTCCGTTGGCCGATACCGAATTGAGAACAAACGGAAAACGCTTCGGCGTTTGCAAAAACAAGATTAATTACGATTATATATTTCACGATTTTTCCGAAGACCAAGCGCCGCTGAGTGTTACACTGGACCGAACGGAGAGCATCCTCCGCGCGAAGTCGGTCGCAAAAATATTTACAATATACAGTTAGACAGGGTACAACACACAATAAAATAAGACAATGAATTTAAATCAAAATTAGCGTTCCCGTACTCTCCTCCGGCCGCTGTTATTGCCATTTCGAACAAGAAGTGACACACGATTTTACTAGGCTGAGTTTAGAAGAAACAACATTTAATACATGAAGGGGTCCTGTCGACACTTAATAAAGTGCGGCTAGGAGCAAAGATATGACCGCGATTTTACACGCGTCTTTATTTCGATTCTCACTGTCGAGATCGAGCAGGAAGCTACAGTTCTGGCCGCGGACCTTAGGTTAAAGAGTATTGACTCAGCAACAATAGACCGCGACATATTTATGCAACGTATAATAGTAGACGAACCTTTGGAAGTTCTCAGGAACCGGAGACAGCTTATCAGGAACAAATTCAGCAAACAAAACAGCTGGCGGCAAGCGATAACACAAGGAGGTAGCACAGAATTCGACTCAGCTTTGCACAATGTCAACTATTCGAATGACTTGGTCAAGCTGAGAGAATTTCTGGCTGGTTTTTTTATTAAAGATGTTGCGGCGGATAATATCGGCAGAAGAGAGCACGGGAACAGAGTAACGCGTAGAAGTCGGTGAAGATTTGGTAACGTTTGCAAAACTGACCTGCCTTTTTGTAAAGGATTTGGTCCAGCTGCGTCCTCGGCCAGGGTCAAAAAAAACGGTTGACCCGAGCAAATCTGCTAACCTCAGCATCTGCGTCTCACGCCGATTGGCTAAGATGCTGACCTCCCGTGGCTCTGCCGAAATATCTCAAGATGGCGGCAACTGAGATTTTTCTAGAACAACGATTCCGCTGAGCGAAAATCGTCTCTAGTGATCTTAATATGACAGATAGAAAATCAGAAAAATCACTGTCGTGTCAGAATCAGTTTTCCGCGAAATATTGCTCTTACAAGCGATCTCATAACTCGTTGCTGAAGCGAGTTATGAGAAAAAGAAGAAAAATTTTCCACCTGAGCGAGTCAGGTGTACCGGTTAATCAAAGCGGAGATGTCATCGTCCGCGAAAAAGTAATTACTGAATTGAGTCTGATTTTTATAAAAGCCTAAAATCGATTTAAGTGCAAATTTATGCTAAATATTTTCTATGGTGAATGTTCCTGAAGGGATTCGGCTGAAAATTCGAAGGAACGTCCGTGATAGTCGTTCGCTTCCATGAAACTAAAATTTCCCACCTTCCCTTCGTGTGTTCGCGCTTCATATCAGATTGAAATTTTGATTGACCGCGGTGGAGGGGAGGCCGCCTGCAATCGCACGTATGACCACGCGAACCGCTACGATTGGTCGGACTGGGCGGGGCTTATTTTAGTATCGAACGGCAAACGCTACGCGCCGAACGCGTTTCGAAATTTCGTCTCGCCAAAATGTATGGGGAGATCACAGTTTATTGAATTACTAATAAACCTGTTATCCGATTGCAATTTAATTTACAACACCGTTTCGGACCATCGTCCTTTACGGCTCGAAAAAAATTCGGCGCCGAAGCTTGGCTCGGGCGCCGGTTCCGCACGATTTTAATTGGCGCAGGTGAGGGCTTGGTGGAGTCCAAACCGCGAACATGATTTTAATATTAGTTTATGCAGTGCATACTAGGACATGGCTAGTGTCGTAAAAACAAAAATTCTCAAACGAATTTTGTCCCTGACGACCCTGGTCGAGGTCGCCGCGGGATTCATTTGTTCGATCGCAATTGGAAATTGCGTCGATAGAATTCAGCGAAATTTCTTCAGGGGCTAGAACAGCCTATGCTAGGTGTACCTGTAAATTATGGGGAGCCTCCGTTGAGGAGGAGGAAAACGGCAAGCGTTTCCATTTCCCTCTCTCGTCGCGCTCGACCGGTAATTCGGTCGAGCACCGCGCGCGAGCGAGAGACGGTATTTCTATTTGGCTCTGTGCGCCCACGTACTTACTTACAAAGCAGTGGGTTTGTCTTTGCACTCAATAATCCGCGGCAAGGCCCGCGGATTGCGAAATTCTTAATATTTGCTTACATTGGCGACTTTGTCCATTTGACCTTGAATAATCGAAAAAGTGATGTGTTTATTCTGTCTCTGTTCCTCATTATACCTATCAAGCTTTGCTAACAACCGTATAAGGAAATGCAAGTACAAATCATGCCAAAGGACCGTATCGTATCAATCCCCCTTACTTCCTATGGCGTGATTTACACTTATGCTTTTGCAGTTGTTAGCATTGCTAGAAAAAAAATATCGCCTTAGTTATAATGAGAAATCGAGGTGCGGGCGGGCTGATCCAGTCTAACCCCGCCGCGCGAGAATGCGTTGACCCGCGAGAATTTATTGCGCCAGACGCCTCGGCGCCAGTGGCCGAGGCCGGGTCAAATTGGACAAATTCACGACATTTGATTCTATGTTTCTCACTGGAAACGCAACAAGTTTACAAAAGTGCTCTACTTTATCTGTAGGCAAAAGTTACATACATGGTAAAAAAATTATTTGTGTGTGCTGACTCCTGTCTTGTGTATTTACAATTTTTATTAAGAGAGGAGGGTTCTCCTCCCTCTCTGACGAGCCTCCGTGAGGTTCGATAGCCATTCGCAAAAAGAATTAGTTATTCCCCAACAATTGTCTGTTCGAGACCAAATCTATAATTTATTCTATTTTCAAGAAAAACAAATCTTACTTAAATACATTTCTCCCCCCCTTTTCTCTTTCGCTCCTTGAAGCGGGAAAACATGACAAATACAAAACACAAAAGAATTCCGTCATACTGACTGTTGCGGTTAGTGCCGCCAGGAATGTTAACTATAAAATTTTTCTCTATGACTTTTGCAAAACAAATTGAATTATTATTATTTATTAATTTTTTTTTTTTTAAAATTTTAATGTCTTCGCAAAAATGAAATTATTACTTTTTCCAAATTAATCCGCCTGACATAGCTGCTGACGCTATCGAGGCAGAACCCAATTCATCATCATTCGAAAACAAACTCTTTTCGTTATTAACAGGGGAAAAATTAAACATGTTACAAGTATATTTTTTTTTTGATAGTTATTTGATGTTGTGCAAGATAAAAATTGAACATATTAAAACTTAACTGACATTGTTTACTTTAAAAATTACCAAAATTGAAAAAAAATGAATTAATTATGTCTTGTGTACAGGAGTTGACTGTATTTACTTTAAGTTAAATATTTTTACTCTACTTGAAGTTATTGATTAGCCTTGAAGAGGGATTTGCAAAGGTACTATACTTGGTGATGTTTCTGGGCGTCTTCATCGGCGCGAGGGGTGGATGTGGTCCTCTTCATCTACTTGGTCTGGTCCTAGCGGGCCGGGGCGTCGGCAGCTTCCTCTTCTGGCAAGGGTGCTTCCTCAGTTCTCCGTCGCGGCGGTGTCTGCCCGAGGGGAAGTGGTTCGGCGTAGGGCGTCGGCACGGGGCGGATTTGGTTGGTGTGCGCCTTGATCGGCTTACCTCGTCTGTCCACCCAGTACACATTCATGCCCACCCTTGTAATTATCTTGTACGGCCCCTCCCATCTGGGAGCCAAGTTGGGGATGATTCCAGTCCTCACCCCTGGCTTCGTGAAGCCCCTCAAGTAGATCCGCTGCCCGGCTGAGAACTGCTCAGGCGGGGCGGTTTGGGCGGCGCGCGCATTTGTGCGCCCGCTGTACTCCTCCTGATGGCGTAACATGGCAGCATCTTGTTCGTCTCTCTCCAGCGCCTCTGTGCGTGCGGGCGGCATATCCAGTTGTGCCCGCCATTCGCCAGGCCTTGGCAGTTCATAACCCATCACCGCTTGACTGGGTGTGAGGCCGGTGGCGGCATTCTGACGGCAGCGCAACGCAAACAGTGTGCGCGGTAATGTTTCGCACCACTGTGCGTGCGCGCCCGGTTCAAGTTGAATTCTCATAGCTTTCTTTATTTCCTGGTTTCTTCTCTCCGTAGGATTAGCACGGGGGTGGTAGGGTGGCGTCGTCCAATGAAGGCATCCCCATGCTTCAAGGGTTGACACCCATCTCTCGTGCAAGAACTGCGTACCATTATCGGTAAGCAGCGCTCGCGGGTATCCAAATCTGTGGAACACTTCTTGTTCCAACAGAGGCAGGAAGGTCGCCACTAACGAGTTCCGCATGGCGAAAGCTTCGGTCCATCGCGAGAACAAGTCAGTGACGACAAAAATGTATTTATTCCCTCGTCGGCTCGCCGGGTACGGACCCATGAAGTCGAGGGCCAGTACCTCGAACGGCCGTGTCGCTTCTGTGTGCGACGTCATATGCGCCGGTCTCTGCAGCGCTCCTCGCTTTCGTGTAGCGCATATACGACAGGCGCGCACATACGCCTTCACGTCATTTCTGCGCGCCCGCCAGAAATAGAGCCGTTGTATGGCCCGATTTGTCTCTGTGGCTCCAGGGTGGCCGGCTAAGGGGTCGTCGTGATAGGCGGCGACGACTTCCTTTCTCAAGTGGAAGGGCACCACAGTCAGCAGCCTTCCGCTGCTCTCTCGATGGCACAACAGTCCGTCGTGAACGATGTTACTTGGGTGCGGCTGATGCATTGTCGGCGTCCTTATCGCTGTGATTGTTTGCTGCGTATCCGGATCGGCGCGTTGCGCGGCTTTCACGGCGTCGTGCAACGTGGCCAATTCTAATAGTAGCGCCACTGGCTTCCGGTGACTCGGCACCAGCATCCGGTCGTCGTGCTCCTCGATGGCAGGCGCCGTGGCGTCTGGATTTCTCGACAGTACATCCGGAAGTTGATTCAGTTTGCCGGCGCAGTGTTGTATGTCGAACTGGTGTTCAGATAACATTATCGCCCACCGTGTCAGCTTTGCGCGCTCATCCTTTGCGCTGTGCAGCCATGTCAGTGCTCGGTTGTCGGTAATCAGGGTGAAGGGACGATCCTCGACGTATGCTCGATACTTCTTGATTGCCCAGACGGCGGCGAGGGCTTCTTGTTCGTTCGAATGATAGCGTCGTTCCGTTTCGGAAAGGCGCGCGCTCGCATACGAGATTATATCTCTACCGCCGTCGGGGCGCGCATGAAATAGTACCGCCGCGACGCCGTGTCCGCTTGCGTCGGTCTGCAGGGTGAATCTTCGAGAGAAGTCCGGTCTGGCGAGTTGCAGTGGCTTTCGCATTGCCGCCTTTACGGCTTGCATAGCCGCGTTTGCTTGCGGCGTCCATTTGAAGTTGATATTTGTCCGCAATAAATCGGTTAGCGGCGCGGCAATGTCTGCGAAGCGCGGCACATACTCGCGCAGCCAGTTGCACAATCCGAGAAACTCCCGCAGTTCCTTTCTTGTCTTCGGAGTGGCAGCCTCTTCTACTCCGCGCAGGTGAACCGGCTGAGGAATGTTTCCTCCGGCTGTCACCTGGTGTCCCAAGTATTCCACGCTGTCCCTCCCGATTTGGCATTTTGATACCGATATCCGTAACGAATGTAACTGCAGCCGTTCGAATACTTTGCGCAAGTCGCGCAGGTGGTCGTTCCACGTCTCGCTGTAGACGATGATGTCGTCCAAGTAGACTAGGCAACACCGCGGGATGAGCCCCACCAACACCTCCTGACTCATCAGTCTTTGGAAAGTGCCGGGTGCGCCTTTCAGTCCGAACGGCATCACCGTAAACTGGTAGCATCCTCCGTCGGGCGTGTTGAAAGCAGTCAGGGCTTTCGTGTGCGGATGTAGAGGCACCTGCCAGTATCCGGCTTTCAAATCCAGAGAGCTGAAGATTGTGGCAGGTCCGAGCTCCTTCAACGTTTCCTGTATCCGCGGCAAGTGCGTCGCTTCGTCGATCGTGACAGCGTTCAGCTTCCTGTAGTCGACGCAGAAACGCGGCTTCCCGTCTTTTTTCTTCACGATGACTACAGGTGAGCTGTATGGCGATCGACTCGGTTCCACCACACCGTCCGCCAGCATTTGCTGCACCTCCTCGCGTATCATCTGTTTTGTAGTGTCTGACTGGCGATGGGGTCCAACTCGGAACGGCGTGTGATCCGATAGCCGCACTTCGTGCATAGCCGAGCCGCATCTCGGTCCCGTTGCTGCGAAGAGACTTCCGTAGTCTCGCATCAATTGCGTGATCGCTTTCCGGGCGTCTTCCGGAATGTCATCGGTGAGCGCCGGTAGATCGGGGACCTCGATCGGCGTCGGAGGGATGAGTGTTATACAATGCGCTGTATATCGCGCCTCCCGGCCGTGATGTAGGCACCGTCGTTTGAAGTCTAGACTGGCCTCCTCCTGTTCCAGCCAGTCTAGACCGAGAATCATCTCGATTCCTAACCCGCTGATGATGAGGGCGGAGGCGACGAATGGGGCCTCCTGTATTTTCCCCTTTAGGAGGGCGTGTCCGTACGTCGGCACGGATCGTCCTCCCACTCCCTTTAATTCGGCCTCCGGTGTCCTCTGTGAATCGCGCCTCACGAGGCTTGCGTCGACAAGCGTGTGTGTTGCACCACTGTCGATGATGGCCTCGCAGCTGATTCCTCCGTCCTCGAGGAACACCTGGATCCTCAGCAGGCGGCTTGTCGGGCTGGATTCTCCGGCGGCGTCGTATCGTCTGGCGGTGGCGGCCATCCCTTCCCTATAACACACGTTGGATGCTCGTTTGAATACTCGTTCCATTTTTTTATGTCGTTTTTTTTCCATACAAAAAAATATCGATTGATTCGCACACTTTCGGCCCTCCCTGTACTTATTTTGATTGCTTCTTTCTGCCTTGATAAAATAGCGCGCACTTTCTTCTTAATACAATGAATTTAAATTAGCAATGTTTTTTTTTTTGAGTTGATTTTTCTTCGGTGTGCCGCTTTATGTATTTACCACAAAATATTTATAAACGTAAAAAAAATTAAAATTATTTAAAAACACAGAAACTTTTACACATTGTTCATTGTTCGTAAGTCATTTCACTTATGCTAGTTATTGTATTTCATTGTTATTTCTTCACTGTTAATCAATGTTGTTCACTTATATTTCGTAACACTTAATTAAATATACTACACTTAATAATTATGTTGTTTAATGATATTATGGCACTTAATTAAATTGTTTTCTCCTCCTATCTTCGATTATAACACGATTGGGCTCGGATTTATCGTTGAGGCATGATTCTAAATTATTCAAAATTCTTTTTGTTTGAAGTTATCGTTGGTTCCCGAGCCCATTTATATTTTTTTACATTGTTCTTTAAAAATTATTTTGATTGGTTTCTTATTCAACACTTAACTAATACAGTTCTCCTTTCCTCGATGATAACATGTTTGGGGCTCGGATTCATGTTTGTGGCACGCGTCTAAGTTATTAAAAGTTTTTTTCGAAGTTAATATTTGTTCCCGAGCCCACTTATATTTATTTACACTTATGAAATACTTATAAAAAAAATCGTTTTTTCTTGTTTCGAATCGGTTTTTTTCTTGCATACGTTTTTCCCGTTTATTTTTCTCGTCATTTAAAGTTGATAATAAAAAAAATATTCCGCCCATTTTCTTCTCGTTTACTTGTGTTGTTTTTTTTTCCGTTAATTAATTAATTCCGCCGTTGCCTACGTTGGCATTCAGCCTCCCTGTGAGGGCCTCCGCACGACCAACAGCGGAGAGGGCCGTTTTCCCTCCTCGGAGGGCCGTGAGCACCGTATTGCTGCGGCCTCCGCTCTTCTTTCCGCTGCCGGTTATCATACCTCGGTTTTGCGTCGTGGTGATGGGGAGACTTGGGTAGGGGAGGTGGAGGGACATTGTACGATTGCTGAGGAGGGTTACAGGTGTGCTGACACTGATGATTGCACGTGCCGTTTCCTGCGCGGTCGGTGTTTGTTACGTTTTGATTCCGTCTTGTCGTCTGAATCGGTTTTTGTATTGGCGCCTTTTCTCGCCTCTGGCGCAATTCCATTTCTCGCACCGCATCGACCAGCTCATCGAGCGTTGTCCAACGCAGTCTATCGGTCCTCTCCTGATCCCTGGGCGTCATCAGACCCTGGATCATCCTCGCCAGTTCCAGCGGATCGGCCGGTGCAGTGCAGATTCTCGCGATAGCCCTCTTTTTTTCTAAAAATTCGTATGCGTCCTCATCTTCCTCTTGGAGGACGCTTTTTACCTCGTATTCTAACCGCAGTTTTCGCCCTACGCTATCGTAATTGCGTTGCATCGCAAACGTAAAACGCTCCCAAGACGTCGGTTTGACTGGCAGACTTTGCCACCAACTCAACGCTTCGCCGTGAAAAGCCGTGGCGGCTTTCGTGGCCCGGTCCTCCACGTCTGTGTCGGCCGCAGCGAAAAATTTCTCGCAACGCGTAATGAAGCGCGCCGTGTCCGCTTCCGGACCTCCGTGGAACGAGATCGAGAACACCGGCGGGTGTCCCGATCTCGGCCTCTCCTCTCGTCGCATCGGCGCTGGCAGCTCATCTACCAGAGTCGTCGGAGTCCGGGGCTCCGTCTCTTCCGGGAAGATTTGTCCGTTTTCGAACATTTCCGATACGGGCGATTCGCCTCCCTGAAACCCCGGTCGCAAGTTAATTTGGGCGCCAGTCGTGGTATCGTCCACGACAACGGATCGCGAGCGCGTCACTCTCGACATATTCCCGCTCTGTCTGAAAGAGTGATTTTTCTAAATTAGCATTGGCGGAGGCACGAAACTCATCCTCTCAGGGCCGTCGGTGACGATTTATTTGTTTCCAATCATTCATCTCCGCATACTTTACTGATGTTAATTCGCATGAGTCTAATCCGACTAATCGTTGTTTATTCGACGTCACTCGGTTCCTCGGTGATCAGTCGATTCACGTCGCATCGTTCGAATAACAATTTTCGGGCGGACTGCGCCCGGTCGATTTTCTATGTGCTTTCCGGGGTCGATTTTATTCGACCACCGGTCAGTCGGCGCATGACTCTAATTATGAATTTACATTTATTTTTAACATAAAGTCTACGTTACTTGATCTGCGCTTTGATCATATGAAATCAGGAATTTAAATCGGCCCCACGTTGGGCGCCAAATGACACGACTGAGTCCCGAGCAGTTAGACGAGAGACAGAGAAATCCGTCTCTCCCCATAACGTCTCGGTTTGGTGTGACGCAGTCAGTCTGTGACAATTTTTAGGAATTAAATATGGGAACAATCAAATTCAATTAAACAACGCTCGTGAACAGTAAAAGGTGGAAATCCACCGGTTTATTTATAATCAAAAAGGGTTTACAGTAAATTTCGATAATTTGGCTAGCCACACAGGAGTGCGCTCTAAATACATGTTAATAAATTTGTCATTCGGCGTGAAGCTCGCGAGCCGAGCCTCCTAGTGCCGAATGACAGTCGACTTGCAGACCGGGCCTTTCAGTAGGTCCTTCGCCTGGACTGAGGGTCCCTAGTATTACAATATTTATGTTCCCTTACGGGGAGACATCTATGATTTTATATTTTTACAAGAGAGAAAAAAACAACATTCATCATACCATTTTCTTAGAACTAGTTTCGCACTCGGCGGTTTCTTATAACAGTTATTGATTTAGTAGTGGGCAAATTTTATTTAGTCTTGTTTTGAAGTTAAGATCTGCACACTCACTACGCGTGTACAGATCTGCTTAAAATTAATCCCTACGCTAAATCTTATGAATTAATATGGCCGTCAAGCCGTACCATATATCTAACTTAGGGGTGCAGAACGAAATTAATTTTTAACTAGCACCGTCACAGTCCTCATGACTAATGATTGTTTGGATTTATTATTAATCGGTATGTACGCTAAGTCGTGTCATACATTTAATTCAATTTATAATATTCGGTGAAAATTTACATACAAAGTTATGATTTCTTAGTTTAACGATTCTAATTCAATTCTTATTGGATTTGCTAATACGACTTCGCAACGTTTTGCGGGACTCCCACAGCAAGGAACCGAGGTCTGTACGTGAGGAGGATTTCCATATCCGTCCTCCCTTACTGTGTGCGTTCACTTCCAGTGACCGCAAGCCGTTTAGGCCGGAGCACATTTTATCGACGGCACTCTGAATACGAGTCCGTCCAACCGCCCGTTGGTCAATCGCATTAGCGAAATCTCCTATGAAGTTACTTACACTACGTGTTTAGATTTGTTCGGGTATTAGGGAGGATTGGCGGAGACCAGACCTCCGTCCGAGGTCGGCTCCAGGCACGGTGTCAGACCGCTTGAAGGCGTCGCTATCGAGTGACGTAATCCAACTGGACGAATTGGATTTTAGGTTTTACTATTGAGTGTCTGCCGAAATTTCGACAGACATGGGTCCCAGACAAGTGCGTTTGTCTAGGCGGGCTATCTGCCCCCGGAATTATACGTCCACCGCGCCGTATCACTCGGATTCCCGTGAATCCGCGATGATAGTGCCTCCCTAGTACTCAAATACAAAAAACACCCTCCGACGTCGACCTAGCTAAAATTAAACTAGTGCGAGGCCGACGAAACCTGAGGCCCTTTTCCGCACAAGTCCTCGGGGCTGTCTGATCCTTTGTTACTTAGCTCCGCCGACCTTGCATCGTGAATCTATGGAAGGCGTGATGACAGCTCTTCCTGACGTCTCGAGACTAAGTGTCCCGCAGACTTGACCCCGCGACCTTTCAATGTTAACAAGTGACAAAATTATGTCTGACATTTATATTTAAACATGACTCGAATTATCACACCTCCCATAGTTCACCCTTATAACTAACATTTGCCGTTATGACGGCGGTGATCGACGATTATCAATGACACAGGAAAACAAAATACACAATCAATTTCGAAACACAAGAAAATACCTAACATAAAATAACATACAATTTTATACAAGTCCCCAGCGTCGCTTGGTGTCGTTTGCTATTTGTGTTATTCAGATACTTCGCCCTCAGATAGGCATACATTATTGAATTTACAATTATCATCATTAGGTGACGGACCTTTCTTTTTCTATTGCAACGCAGGGTGGCTAATTATTGATGCGTGGGGCCCGCGACGTACCGCGGCTCGAACGCACGTAGTTTCGCTCGGCCGGAGTACTGCGCCCAATTTGCCTAATAATTCGTAGTTGATTACTAAACTCAAACTAATTGAGACGTTGCAAAACAACAGTGAATATCGCATTGTTTTTGCGAATTCTAGTTATCCCCGTGGTCTCGTCACCGAATTGAAACAAAGATACTAAAATCCCGGCCTTGCCAATATAATTAAATATTGAAACAAACAAAACTTCAGACCTTACAATATCATTACATATTGACACAAACCAAACAATTCAGCTCTTGCGAATATAGTTAAATATTGCAACAAACAAAATTCAGACCTTGCGGATAGAATTGAATATTGAAACAAACGTAAAAAGAGTCGCCCTTTGCCAATATAATTAAATATTGAGACAAACAAAAAAAATCGGACTTTGCAAATATAATTAAATATTTAAACAAACATAAAAAAAATCGGACTTTGTGAATATAATTAAATATCGAAACAAACATAAAAAAAAATCGGACTTTGCAAATATAAGTAAATATTGAAACAAACATAAAAAAAAATCGGACTTTGCAAATATAATCGAATATTTAACAAACATAAAAAAAATCGGATTTGCAAATATAATTAAATATTGAAACAAACAAAAAAAATCGGACTTTGCCAGTATAATTAAATATTGGGACAAACATAAAAAGATCGGACTTTGCAATCATAATTAAATATTGAAACAAACATAAAAAAAAATCGGACTTTGCAAATATAATTAAATATTTAACAAACATAAAAAAAATCGGACTTGCAAATATAATTAAATATTGAAACAAACAAAGAAAAATCGGACTTTGCCAATATAATTAAATATTGAGACAAACATAAAAAGATCGGACTTTGCAATTATAATTAAGTATTTAAACAAACATAAAAAAAATCGGACTTTGAAACAAACGTGAAACGTTTAGGTGTTGCAGAAAAATTATGCATTGAGCCATCGTACAATATTTTATTATTCCGTTGGCCGATACCGAATTGAGAACAAACGGAAAACGCTTCGGCGTTTGCAAAAACAAGATTAATTACGATTATATATTTCACGATTTTTCCGAAGACCAAGCGCCGCTGAGTGTTACACTGGACCGAACGGAGAGCATCCTCCGCGCGAAGTCGGTCGCAAAAATATTTACAATATACAGTTAGACAGGGTACAACACACAATAAAATAAGACAATGAATTTAAATCAAAATTAGCGTTCCCGTACTCTCCTCCGGCCGCTGTTATTGCCATTTCGAACAAGAAGTGACACACGATTTTACTAGGCTGAGTTTAGAAGAAACAACATTTAATACATGAAGGGGTCCTGTCGACACTTAATAAAGTGCGGCTAGGAGCAAAGATATGACCGCGATTTTACACGCGTCTTTATTTCGATTCTCACTGTCGAGATCGAGCAGGAAGCTACAGTTCTGGCCGCGGACCTTAGGTTAAAGAGTATTGACTCAGCAACAATAGACCGCGACATATTTATGCAACGTATAATAGTAGACGAACCTTTGGAAGTTCTCAGGAACCGGAGACAGCTTATCAGGAACAAATTCAGCAAACAAAACAGCTGGCGGCAAGCGATAACACAAGGAGGTAGCACAGAATTCGACTCAGCTTTGCACAATGTCAACTATTCGAATGACTTGGTCAAGCTGAGAGAATTTCTGGCTGGTTTTTTTATTAAAGATGTTGCGGCGGATAATATCGGCAGAAGAGAGCACGGGAACAGAGTAACGCGTAGAAGTCGGTGAAGATTTGGTAACGTTTGCAAAACTGACCTGCCTTTTTGTAAAGGATTTGGTCCAGCTGCGTCCTCGGCCAGGGTCAAAAAAAACGGTTGACCCGAGCAAATCTGCTAACCTCAGCATCTGCGTCTCACGCCGATTGGCTAAGATGCTGACCTCCCGTGGCTCTGCCGAAATATCTCAAGATGGCGGCAACTGAGATTTTTCTAGAACAACGATTCCGCTGAGCGAAAATCGTCTCTAGTGATCTTAATATGACAGATAGAAAATCAGAAAAATCACTGTCGTGTCAGAATCAGTTTTCCGCGAAATATTGCTCTTACAAGCGATCTCATAACTCGTTGCTGAAGCGAGTTATGAGAAAAAGAAGAAAAATTTTCCACCTGAGCGAGTCAGGTGTACCGGTTAATCAAAGCGGAGATGTCATCGTCCGCGAAAAAGTAATTACTGAATTGAGTCTGATTTTTATAAAAGCCTAAAATCGATTTAAGTGCAAATTTATGCTAAATATTTTCTATGGTGAATGTTCCTGAAGGGATTCGGCTGAAAATTCGAAGGAACGTCCGTGATAGTCGTTCGCTTCCATGAAACTAAAATTTCCCACCTTCCCTTCGTGTGTTCGCGCTTCATATCAGATTGAAATTTTGATTGACCGCGGTGGAGGGGAGGCCGCCTGCAATCGCACGTATGACCACGCGAACCGCTACGATTGGTCGGACTGGGCGGGGCTTATTTTAGTATCGAACGGCAAACGCTACGCGCCGAACGCGTTTCGAAATTTCGTCTCGCCAAAATGTATGGGGAGATCACAGTTTATTGAATTACTAATAAACCTGTTATCCGATTGCAATTTAATTTACAACACCGTTTCGGACCATCGTCCTTTACGGCTCGAAAAAAATTCGGCGCCGAAGCTTGGCTCGGGCGCCGGTTCCGCACGATTTTAATTGGCGCAGGTGAGGGCTTGGTGGAGTCCAAACCGCGAACATGATTTTAATATTAGTTTATGCAGTGCATACTAGGACATGGCTAGTGTCGTAAAAACAAAAATTCTCAAACGAATTTTGTCCCTGACGACCCTGGTCGAGGTCGCCGCGGGATTCATTTGTTCGATCGCAATTGGAAATTGCGTCGATAGAATTCAGCGAAATTTCTTCAGGGGCTAGAACAGCCTATGCTAGGTGTACCTGTAAATTATGGGGAGCCTCCGTTGAGGAGGAGGAAAACGGCAAGCGTTTCCATTTCCCTCTCTCGTCGCGCTCGACCGGTAATTCGGTCGAGCACCGCGCGCGAGCGAGAGACGGTATTTCTATTTGGCTCTGTGCGCCCACGTACTTACTTACAAAGCAGTGGGTTTGTCTTTGCACTCAATAATCCGCGGCAAGGCCCGCGGATTGCGAAATTCTTAATATTTGCTTACATTGGCGACTTTGTCCATTTGACCTTGAATAATCGAAAAAGTGATGTGTTTATTCTGTCTCTGTTCCTCATTATACCTATCAAGCTTTGCTAACAACCGTATAAGGAAATGCAAGTACAAATCATGCCAAAGGACCGTATCGTATCAATAGGTTACCTTTTTATACGCTACGCCGTACGTACGGCTGAAAAATATTTTGATATTGTAAACACGGTGCGTAGCGAATTTAGAGCGATTCGTATTGTGCTCAAAAAATAATATTGAGACATCAAAGACGACCGAAAAAAATGCAAATACAAAATTCTCAATAGGGGATAATTTCATACGGCCGTGATTTTTTTTAAATGCCCCCTGTTCTCAACGACAATAATTCCATTTTGCCCCACATTTATTTTTCCTCAACGTCATGTTCAAATGCCATAAATAACGAATAAATATTTTTATAAATTATTACAACAAATTCGGGGCGCACAACTAAACACAATAATGTAACGTCATAAACGAAAACGCGTATTTCGTCTTGTATGTTTGTCTGCAGAAATATAAAACGGTCATATTATATAATTTGTATTGGATTATAGATTTTGATCATAAGAAGAAAGTTTGTGCATATATATATATTTGAACCATGCCTACTACAAAATGAAACATATTATAGAGTCTATGACATATAATAGACTACCAACGAATAAGTCCAAAAGATGATATGTTATTCAATATATTTATTTACATATTAAATCTATATTCATTTCTTATTTAATTCAAATAGTGCTTATGAGCATTAATTATATTAGTTACATTAGTTATAAGCTGGATTTTGTAAACAATTCTAGAGATTGATTCAAATAAGGTTAAGCAAAGTTTTTCGTAATAAATTCAATGTACATATTTATTTCCGAGATTAACTAACGAATTTGTAATTACTTATATATCGACTGTGGAAAGGAAAAAGGACGTAACTCATACATATAAAATTTTACAGGAGGCGCTAAAAACGTGTTTTGATGATTTTGTGACATATGCAAATTATGAATGATACACAACCTTGAAGTGCACGGATACTTCTAAACTGGTGTTTAATTGACATAACCCAATATAAATTAAAGAAATTGTCTCGGAAAAACCTTTATTTCAGTGATTTTTCTTGGTTTTATTTTTTACAAGGCCATCTTTTTCAAACTTAAAAGCTAAATTTAGATACTTATTCGGCATTTTCAGTTTTCATCCTTTTGATAGAATGTGCGTCAAGTTGTATACATTGTGATTATCGAAAAAAAGCTGTTTTTAAAAATTGAAGGTTACGTCCTTTTTCCTTTCCATAGTCGATATGAATAAACAAGCAATTGAACATTGGATTTACCGATCGATATGTGAAGCTTTTAACGTTAAGCTGCAAGAAGCGACTATAGAATTCAGTTTTATATGTCATCATCAACTTATATTGGAGAGGTTCCTAAAAACTCTATTAAGCAGATAAAATATGTAGGAATAAAAGGTGTTATAGTTCTATTACAATTTATCCACTAATATATGGCAAATATATTATGATGTACAAAACTAACAATTTAAAAAATATTTGTTGGATTAGTTTCTTCGGAGCGTAGGCATCAAGTAGAATTATTGCGCAAAACAAATTCTAATACCAAACACTATGCAGTCAATATTGTACAAACAAAGTGTATTTGCCGCGCACTGAATCTCTAACGCGAAATCCCGAGGGGGCAACGGACCAGGGAGGGACATGTCACTGTAGGGGGAAGGGGGAGTCATTGCTCCCCTAACCGAGCAAAACAGTACCAACAAATATTTATAAATGTTTTATGTTATATTTTAGTTATGAATTCATATCTTGGTAGGTTGGGTAATGTGCCCGCGATTTTGATACTTTGCTATACCTAATATAATAATATAATAGCATAGATGTATATTGCGACAAAGGGTTGATCTAAATTGGTAATTTTATTAAAATGTTTATTTCCATTGTAAAAATGCTCTACTTACAAACGTATAAATTACACACGTTATTAAAAGAAATATAAATTATATTTAAAAAAATAGCTTCATATGGCTATTAAATTTTTACTCAAAAGTGAAAACTTTAATATGACAACAAATAATTATGCCAGTAACATATAAATATTGTTTTTATAAGATCAAGCAAGCAGAATAAATGAAATAATTATTATTTCATTGCTTCTGATATTACACAATAGTGAGAGTAATTGATAGAAGTTTAACTCATTAAAATAAATGAGTACTAAAAATAAATTTAGAAATACTCTGAGAGACTAATCTTAGTTTTTTTAACTAACAGAATATTACAATTCAAGTAAAAAATATATAACCTGTTTTAAAGTAACTTATGTTTTTATTATATTTTTAAAACTGGTCATTTTGTTGCAGTAAATAATAATTTTGGATCATATTTATTTTTAAATTTAAATGGTACCTACTGTATTATTATTATAATTATATTGAACGATAAATAAATGACAAAGCTTATTTTCCAGATTAAGTTTAATTACATCTGAAATGACAAATAAAGTTAAGTTTAATAAACAATACTAAAAAAATATTTCTCCGATTACAGTTTAAAAAAAAACAAAAAAATATTGTTTTCGTAAACGGTGATGAAAATTTGGTGAACCCTTAAAAGTTCTAAAGTGATTTCGAAATTACCAAAACCAAAGTAAGTCGAGCAAAAGCTCCCCACCGCGAAACTTTTAGTTGCAATTGCAATCCTGCGCATTCATTTAGCTCTGCTTGTTCTCGACATTATGTACATTATTTATTTGTGTTACAAATCTATCTAGCCTAAAGCAGTGGCGTATGTTATCATTTATGGCTGATTAGGTTACATATTGGTATATCGTTCCTACAAGCTATATACTATAATATATATTTTTAATCCATGTTGGCTCCTAATGTGGCACTTATGGCCTCATAATGAAGGTATCTCAATATAACTTTTTCTACGATAACTGTTTGTAAGTCGCTCAATTTCTCTTTTCCAAATATAGTAGAAGGGATAGAAAGATAAGGCTAAGATATGACTAGTGATTAACTAATCACTGTCACTACGTCCAGTTATCAAAGGATCCGAAGGGTGGTAGGGAATTTTAGACATCACAAACACCCATGCCTTCGATCGAAAAAATGTTGTTCGTATTGGAATTCAATTTAAACTACTATTTATTATGGGAATTAAAGTTGTTTCCAGATGCTTCGTCTAAAGCTATGGTACAATTTAAAATATTGAATGGTTGTTTCATTTGTAAATGATGTGATTAATATAAAAAAGGCAAATTGCTGAATACAACAAAGCTATTTTTTGTATAAACATACAAAAAATCGAATTATAGTAAACAAACAGTTATTTTTCTGTTTTTACACGAACATAATATCAAGGTAGAAAAAAACTATTTTTGTAAACAAATTTTAAACCGAGCTTCAGAGTCGTACTCCTGACTGCTGTAAAGAATAAAATAATACATCAATTGACCAATGTTATCAGTGACGCCACTGACATGAAAGGGTAGATTTCTAGGTCAGGGCCGAAGGGTGCAGGGGGTTGATGGGTGCGCACGGTTTTGTCACGGCCATATGGGGAAACCGCACCCTTGCGTATTACCCCCCAATATGGCCGCCAACAAATCATATTTCATACAAGGTTTTCATTGTTACAACATTTAGTGAGAAGCGCACTTTGGGATTCACAGGTATCTTCAATACTTAAATTTATAAGAAGCTAAAAAGTATAAAAATAATTCTGATTGTAATTGTATGCCATTATATGTACCGATGTAATTGGATTAATAGTCCTAAATGAAGTTTAAGATACTATTTCAAGTATATTAATTTAATTAAAACTCGGTTTTTTATACGATGCAACGCAACTAATGATAAAATATATTTAAAAAAAAACTTTGATTATATTAGTACTCTTAAGTAAGCCTTGAAGCATATTCTTCGAATATTCTTTGCTGGAGCTTAATAAAAGCTTCAAATGAGTCACCTTAACAAATTGGTACGTTCTCTAAATCATAAGATTTTTGTTGAACCACATACATATAACAATTTCTATTTTGGGATTAATGACTATGAAACTAAGAGTATGAAAATCTAACTTTGTGGGTTATTATGTGGTTATAGAACAGATGTATTTAGAACATGGTTGGAAAATAAGATAAACCTTTTTGAATGTATTATTTTATGTAAAAAAGAGTGTAGTTAAGTTGTCCAATATCAACACAGGAATAAATACATTGAAAGACAATTTTATTTCGATCAAGAATAGAACAATCCGCATGGGCCCCAAGTGGTTCGCCGTTCCTGGTTTTGATTTCCTGCAGCGGCGGGACTAGAATATGTATCGCATTGATAAAGTTATTATTACATATTAAGTTGGGGTGTGAACAGTGTGACTAATAGAGCAGATGGGTTACGGTTAACTAGAAGAAAAGAATGTGTTCCAACACTACCCAAAGATTCACCGAGAATTTATCATCGATTGTCACTTGTGAGAAATGTGTTTTGAAATGACAATATTTCACAGCGGTCGCCATAAATAAAAAAAGGTTTATAGTAAATTATGTTGTTCGCGATTTTTTTATTGATCGAATCCGTTCAATTATTATGTATATACCGAAGAAGGAAAATACGGTAAAAAATAGACAATGACGTTTCTCAATAGATCTAATTTTATTCATTGAAAATCAATTCGATATCATTTTAAAAAGGGTACAAATATTTTCTTGGATACCTAGAATTAAGTTAATCGGTGAAGTCACATTTATATAACTATTTTGAAGAGACAACTGATTTTTAATAGAAAATTTCTCACGTTTATCAATAAGTTTCGATGGTATGTTGATATTTTTTTATGATTCTGAAAAAAACCTCTTTTAAAGCAACCGTAGATAATTGCTAGTTATAATACAATGTATGTAGTACTCAAATACCTTATATTATAATACATCTAGTAAATTTAACTATAACGTTTTATTATTGTATTTGACAACCAAGTGAAACCCTATTCAATAAAAAAAAACTTTTCTTTGAAAGATTAATTGCCAGTTTGGCTGAGCCCATTGTTTTCAACTGTTTCATCGCCGCACATATCATTAAATAACAGGCCTAGAATAATTTGTAGAATATTGACTATAAGCGCATAGTTTATTCACTGAAAGAATTTTAATGAATAAATGAAGCCCTGTGAATATTTGTCATAAATAATTAACCTTTCTTAACTTTATTTATATACGGATTAATATTCAAATTTGTATGAAATTTTATCGGTCAAATCGGATACGCGTACTGATGTCAACGAATGATATTTAAAAATGCAACTCTTCTCATCGTTCCTTTAAAGTAGAGAAAATTTGCATCAAAAATAATTTGCTGGATTTCCCACATAAATTTTCATACTTGTACAGAAAATAACACAATAACTAAATGTGCATGTATATGTATGCCAATTGAATAACTGTTTCTATTTACTGTACTTTAATATTGTATAGAGTGATATTTAATATGATAAGTTGATATTTAATATTTTATTTGGTTGTCAGTCAAAAGAAAAAGTCCGTTGCATAGATAGAGGAACGCATTAACATGTTATCGGGCGATTTTCAAAGATATTGAATGCAATTGCCTGTATCTAAATGAAAAGATACACAATGGACAGGGTGCGTGCGCTTTCCCATCGTTATGTGGAACTTTGTCTGTTATAAAGGATAATATTTAGAGTGACCAGGACTTAGATATTGGTGAACAAACGCATTTTAAAACATGCGGAATAATCAATTACAGTCATTTAGTGAATATTTTTTGATAATAAAGACTTCTAATGGACCATACAAGTATAAATCGTTTGAAAACTGTATATATTTCAGTAACTATACAACAATTTTCGGAAAGAAAATTAGCGGCTCACTGTCTAAATTTTGATAATGTAATTATTGAATAAAGCCATGGATAATAGATAGAATTTATCATGGAGTATATTTCTTGCGCTAATTGGTCCAGAAGAAAAATTTTCAGAGACATAAATTATCCATGCGATAAATTGTTAGATTATCTAAAATAAACTGTTCATACCAGTAATACTAATGTAATTGTAATGTCACTTGCCCTTTTTTGATAACCTAGTAAAACCAACTAAGTAACGAATATTGAAGATTTTAATTAATATAAGTCAACCTTTAGTTGTAAATTTAATTAAAATGATTAGGGAAGTTATGAGATAAGGTAATTACTCACAGCCACCCGCCACCCGCCATACGTCTGGTATAACTTGGTCGTTTTCTGTTTTTTTAGTTTTTGGGCTGAGATTATCTCAGGAACAGTTCTAAGACTCATTCGCTTGCACTTTAGTGCCAAGCACTAAGTCTTTAGCTAAATTAATGATTGAGCTCTTAGCTGTATAGACAGTGGCAGATAAAGCACTTTGGAGGCCTCAGGCGCAATAAATTTTGGAGGCCCTGTTTTTCGAATAACATAAAAGTGTTGCAAAACTCTTCGTTGAATAATAATGAATATTTAAAACTGAAATCAAAATGTAAGAATTTATATGATTTATGCTATATTTGAGGCCCAAACGATTTGGAGGCCCCGAGCGCGCGCCTTTTGCGCTTATGAGGTAATCCGCCACTGTGTATAGATATGTACGTTAGCAGTATGATGCCGTAAATTTTCAAAATGCAACATAGTTTGCCTTGTTGTCTACCAAGTTAGCGTCACCCGTGGCTGGCCAGACTGGCTTGAGAAACTCACCCTGTTGTTGCGACATTAAAAGACAATCCCAAAAGATGCAGTCAGTATCCTGTATTTCAGGCAAGCCTGACGAGTGTGGGACCAAAGCCATTTATTAGTTACCTTTCAGGCTTAATGCTATAAAAATTATTGAATCCTCAGCGTCTGCGAACAGCTGGTCACCGCATCGTAGATGATCAAAAATGTATGTAACCGGACACTTTATTTTAGTTAGCCGCGCCGTCATTGTGTAAAGTTTGTTGTTACAAAGTTGTTTGAATGGCTCGCCTAATCTAAATCTCCAAAATAGCATTATTATTAAGGGGTGGGCATTGATCGCGGAGTTGGCGCAATATTTTGTTCCATGTGGGAACACGACTAGGGCATAATGGCAACACACATGCACAATACGCAGCATATCACATGCGCAACTAAAGCCATGAATGCGAAGGTGCCCCAGGCTTTGTTTATTTTGGGCAGATACAAAAGATTTTACTTCCCGATAAGAGCGAGGTAAGCACTTCATGTAAAAACTATATCTGATACAAATCTTCATTGCTTTAAAAAAAATGCTCTCAATTTTATCCGCGATTGAAGTAGAAACTAATGCATAAAACAAATTAATACCTTCTTAAGGATTGAACCCCTGTAAACCTCATGTATATATTCTAACACAAATATACTGTCACTCATGACATAAATTGATAGACCTGAGAAAAAGCAAATAGTCGCCTGCTGTGGCCCAGTTGGTTAGAGCTTGCTTTACCGATCACGCAGGTCTGGGTTCGATTCCCGGAAAGATCACAGTGAATTTCAGAATTATTCAATTAGAAGTTGTGATCGAAGACTGGGAATTTGTGATGTCAATTCACACTATTTCCTCTCCTCCCATCCTTCTAATCTTTCATAAATGGGTGTAGCAAAAGCGATTAGTTAACAGGGCTAGTGCCCTGTTCTAGCCTTATCCTTTTTTATTTACAGTCACTTTGAAAAAAAGTGAGATTGATTTGCTGAGTAACGTTTCTCGCAGAAAAAAAATGAGCGAAACCGGTCCTGACCTTTTTAAAAATAAAGTGGAATACAGTACAAAGAAATATTGTGTTTTTATTAATATAATGCCTTTCCACCAAGTATTGACAGTGAACACCCTAAAAGTGGTTTCCTAATATAAATTTTAAAACGATTCTGCCGTTTGGAAATTACGGTAGAATTTTTTTTTTGCAAAATGATCAAAGTGTGTGGTCTATATTAAATACTTTTTTACAATCCAAATATTTTTTTACCAATATTTTATATTCATCGGATATGTTTCCCGTTGACTGTGGAGTGCGCTACAAAATAAACGCCCGATTTTGAATTATAATAGACGCAAGCTTTGAATACGTTTTTTTGCATAATTTAAGAAATACAATGTATAACGTTTCTTTCATCACGGAAATTGTATTAAAAAACTACATGTAATGGTAAGATAATACACCTTTGTGGTGGCACAATAGAATTGGTACTAAAATAACAGTCGGTGAATTTGTTCCATACAACACACGCTCCGTTGATTTGCATCTGTATGGTTAATTACTCAATAATACAAGTAGTACAATATTATACTCAATAAGACCATCGAATTAAGCTTTTTGTGTGTTTTTTTAATACCGGGAAAAGAAACGGTATACTATTATAGTCTATCAAATTCTGAATACCCACTCACGGTTCAGTTTTTAGGTAGTCTTTCACTTAACTGTTCTCTAGTTTTTAGTAAAAAACAAAATTTTGAAGTTCACTAGGAAAATAAATATGTACTCGTTTTGAGATCACAAAGTAGATTTTGGTTTTCAAGTTATGTTTTTTCTCTATTTTATTATTCAAAACAGCATATATTTAAAATATCTAAACATACTTGTCTAATGCATATTTTATTTATGAAATGTGAATATCCAAAAGTACACTTTTTTATACGATTTTGAAATAATACGGAGCAGTATTATGTTTTTTTTAGTAAAGTTCTTATTGGTTCTTCATTATAATCTTTTTTACACGGTTTCTATACAAAAAAGTACTATTTTTCTTTTAACGTGGTTTTTTTGGAACGTATCTACCGTGTAAAAAAAAGTTGTGTGTAAACTATTTATCTAAAACAACGATAAGTAAATTTTGTATTTCTTCCAAATAAAATAAAAAAAAAGATTTTTGGAAAACTCTTAAACAACTCAAAACTCATATTTTTTTTGGTCCCTTGTAATTCTAAGCCTTCGATGTAATATATCAATTTTATCGTGTATATTTGTTATTTTATCATATTTATGGCGAGACATTCTTTCTAGTTTAAAAAAATAAAGGACATTTAAAAAAATTGCAAACCATTGGAAACATGACTTCTAACTGAAAAAACTGCCCTCAATTACTCAGTCTATTTTATTTTCTGTTATACACACCACACAACACAATTTTGCATTTAATTGAAAAAAATACTTACGTTTTATGGCGAATTTAAAAATATACCATAAGATATTAATTAATAATATATTTTCTATTCTAATATATTCAAGTAATTAAAAAAAAAAAATCTGAATTCTCTCCGCAGACTTACATTATATAACAATGATTATGTTTGTTCGTTACCCAATGCCTTACATATTATTGAAAATACAGTTAAATAATAATATATTAAAGAAACGTACATTTTTTGCGCACCTCATTTGACCTTTTCAAGCAAAACATTTTTACTAAAATTACCACATATCGACGTGGTAAAACAAATAATACTTCTTTCTCACGTGATTTTATTTTGTAAACGTTATAAATTTAATATGAATTTATGGATAATATATATATATATGAAAAAAAACCTTTAGTGTTATTTATAATGTAATATGTAGGCAAGTAATTAAGTTTCTAATAGATATGTAGGTAGTGTGAAGCTCCCAATCGAAAACAAGCAGCGTAATAAAAAATCATCATTAATTAAGATAATTAATGTAGGTGATTATGATTTCTCAAACCGATGATGGCGATAAGCTAAGGTAAGCGGAATGATTGACGTTTATGTTTTGGTAAGAGGAAATTTATACACCTTTGTCAGAGGTACGTATTAATGGTTGACGTATTTAAAAAATAAATTAAGCAAGCGGATGCCGAATGGGGTTTAACGAAAGTCTAAAGCTCAGAAAGTCGTCGAGAATTTTTGCAAATATTTTGTTATAGTTAACACTTTAAAGATCTGGTTGCCTAGGCATAGAAACGATAAGGACATGGCATGGAGAAAGGTTATGAACATTATCTACTTCTAAGTTAAGATAAAGGATTACAAGCAGCGGTGGGCTGCCAATACGGTAACAAGGGGCTCACTAGCTATTCGTGATGTTCTGAGGAAGGTGTGATTTTTTTATCACTCATATGCAATTATACGCAATCTTTATTGAATTTATCGAATGTTACTTTATGCACTTATATTTTGTAACAGTACGCATTATGTCGCAATTTAATCAATATCAATAGCTGAAAAATGTACGTGAGAAATCCCAAACGTAAATTACAACTGTTTTAATTGAAATATATTGCATTTGTATAGATTATAAAACGCGAAGATTATAGAATAATGTTTTTCTTAATTTAACAAGGAGTTCGTCGGCCTGAGTAATATTTAACAAGGGGCTCTCGGGAGCCTCAAGGACCCCCCTTCAGCCCGCCCCTGCTTACAAGTGCTTTCCACTCTTGAAAATATTAACTGTATTTGTACCACTTTGTAGTATATAAGTTAAATATTAGAATCAAGTTTTAGTTTGCTCGTAAACATCATTAAGATAGTTTGTCTGAAGATGCTTCTCAAAGAAGCGAAACACGTGTAACAATTTTTCATATTTAATTTTTATGAAATGTGAACTTTCACAAAATTATAGCTAAATCTATCAAAAATATGAACTGTGTCAATTGTTTTATGAGTATTGAAATATATTTTTCAAAAAAGCAGCTTGTCCAAATATTTTTTTAAGCTAAGCTTAATAAAATTTTGGTAGGTAGGGTAATAGGCTTTTCCATTTTTGTAATAGTGTACTGCTACAAATGTATCGAGTATACGTGTAATTAATAATTGTGTATTTTTTAAGTATTATAAACATATGTTGTTAAATTGAGGCATTTTATTATTTTGGTAATAAATTGAATTCATTTTTTTCCAAAGAGGTTCATTTTAAATTAATTAAAGTCGGGTTGGTTGGAATGGTATAATAAAACCAAAAATAGCACGATGAAAAAAAAATCTATTCATTTTAAGCTTACAATATTAGTTCAAACATATGTCTAGTATGTCTTCATTATGTCTTAATGACAATGGTTATAAATACATAAGTAAGACATATCTTAAATTTAATATACATTTACAAAAAATGTTCCCGACCACTTTTTTAAAGAGTAAAAAAAGAATGTTAAAAAAGACAAGTCGTAAAGTAGGCTCTATTACTATTCATAATGGCTTAGTTGATATAATACGTAAAGAATTTTAGGCCGAGAAAATAATTGCGGACATTTCTTTGATATATGTTTTAATAGATACCTACATAATATTGTTTATGGCAAGTGGAATAATTTTATATTAACAAAACTCACGTTGTTTTCGGATGTATCAATAAAAAACAATGACAGTTGAAAAAAAATATTGCCGTAGGATAAATAAATACTACACCGGGAGTATTCATATAACGCAATAAACAAAGAAAATGTAACTTTACCCTACTTTAACAAATAAATTTCTTTTTCTGTATAATACAAAAAACATTTTGAAATTCAAGAGAATTTAAAAACATATAATTCCTACACAAAACGTAATAAATAAATATGTTTACAAACAAAACCGATTTTTTTTGAGAGAGTTAAAAACTATTAGAAAATTGTTTATCATATCTCGGCAGGTATATTTAGGAAGCCGAAAATTAAATAAATCTGTTTTTGTCATTATGTCAAAATTAATTTTATTATTAGAAATAGTTATTATGATGAGTAAAAGATCCAGTGGCGTAGCTAGAAATTTGGGGCCCTCGAACAAACGTCAAGCAAGGCCCCTCACCCAATTTATTACTGATTGAATTGGAATTTAATTAGTCTTTCCAACCTTTATGTTGAAGTTTATAATGTAAGAATTAAAATGAATATGTATTTTATTAAAATATACTGTAACGATAATTTGTTTAAAAATACTTATCAGAAGAGTTTATAACATACTAAGTCAAATAATAATATATTCAAATACAATTAATATTGAAAACAATTTCCACAAAGTTATCTTCGAATCCATCGAAAATCAACAAATATTGCATTTATAATGTTTGAAAAAAGCGGCGTATTTATACATGGTGTTTCAACGTCTAGATAATATTTAAATAAATCTCAAATAATAATATCTAGATAGGCGCGTCTCAAAGGTGTGAATTTAAACGAGTTATTTGTAGCCGGCTTATAATAATTCCCAAATATTTGATCAGCAACCGAAGATGATTTGTTTCCACGCCCATTTACTTCATTAGCGCTTCCACATCATTAAAAGCTCCAGTTTGCCGCTGGTGTATCGATAATCTTCTAATTTCTTGTGTCGGCGGCTCGTTATAAGGTAGCAGAAAGAATATCCCCCAGGAATGATCACACGGCAGCCGCTCCATACAAAAAAACAGCCCGCGTACATATAATTTGGGCGGCGCTCTGGCCTCTAATGAAATTGTCAGCCGGTTCCCAATACCGGGCATAACATCACACTTCCTACTAATTTATTTTGTTTGAATACAATAGACGGTGAAGGATTATTATAAATAATAAGCGCAAAGCAAGTTCGGTGTTATTGTTGCATGCAGCAATGACTGTAGGTATTCGTTGGATTATTATTTAAGAAAAAATGCTCTGAATTTTCTTTTCGTCATCGCAATTAAAGCTGGTAACAATATGTGTAGTATACAGAAGATTTTTTTAAGACCCTATAAAAAAGGCACGAATACTGAAACATCTTCAAACCTATCATCAAAATAACGATAATGTGGAAGAACGCTAGATAAGGATAAAGTTTTGTTATATTTTACGTAGACTTTTCATTGAGTTTCATACTAATTACTTCAGTCAAAAGTGAGCGCTACTTATCAGCTTTAAAAAAGATAGCGACATTATTTGTGTCAATACAGGAAATAAACCATAAATAATATATCGAATGTGGAAAGGAAAAAGGACGTAACCCACACATATCAAATTTTACAGGAGGCGCTAAAAACGTGTTTTGATGATTTTGTGACATATGCAAATTATGAATTATACACGACCTTGAAGTGCACGGATACTTCTAAACTGGTGTTAAATTGACATCACCTAATATTAATTAAGGAAATTGTCTCGGAAAAACCTTTATTTCATTGCTTTTTCTTGGTTTTATTTTTTTAACAAGGTCATCTTTTTCAAACTTAAAAGCTAAATTTAGATACTTTTTTGGTATTTTCAGCTTCCATCCTTTTGAGAGAATGTGTATCAAGTTGTATACAGTGTGATTATCGAAAAAAGCTGTTTTGAAAAATTGAGGGTTACGTTCTTTTTCTTTTCCACAATCGACATATATATAACTTGAAACGGACTAAATGATCGTGCAACTCTAGAGAAAATAAGAGTAAGATGGCATTTTCATTTTTTGGACTTAAGCGTTCGTGTAGTTGGTGTTATTATAATTTAGGAAGCGGATGATAGATTTCTTACATAAATAAGTGAATCTTTGTTTGCACACCCTAATATTTTTGTCACCGACCACCACTGCTTTTCAATATTGAAAACTTCTCCCAACGCCGTTTTTCAAAACTATATCCGCTCCTAATGTGGATTATATGGCGTACTAAGAGAGTTATCTCAGACTCACTCAAGTACGCAGTTTATTTATTTTATGACTGGAAGTAATGTAATGAATATTAAGACATTACAAAAATCAACGCCTTCGAACTTTAAAGGGAAATGACTTACATTTAACTGATTGCCCACGCTTAGTCGTTTCTTTAGAATCAGATTGAGTTGGATGGAAAGGGTTGAAAATATTACAGATTTATTCTTAGCTTAACAATATGTAAAATTACACAATAGAAGAAATATACTGTGCAAAAATTGATAGTATAGTTGAAATTATCGTTCCTGTGATGTCCGAAAACTCCCTCCCACACTTTCAATCGTAAAATACCGGGGCGAATCGAGTGCGATTAGCTAACCGGCGGTCCTGTCATAGCCTTATCCTTTCGAACCTAACCATCGTCGAAAAAAATGCTGAGCAACTGAGTAATAAACAAATCTTATTGAGATACCCTCCGTTAAGATGCCATATGCTTAAAAATGGGGCAACAAAATATTGCATTTCATATTTGCACAAGCGCTAATATTTTATTTGCCAAAATTTGTCGAAACTTCTAAAATACTTTCATTAACTTGGTTACAGGAGCACAGGTAGCCATTACAGTCGGTATGGTGTCCAGTTATTAATGTATAATTTATTATAAATTATGAGCGTGTCGAATTGTTTTCCTCCGCGTTTTTTGCGCCTAGTCATTGCGCGGTCAGCCTTTGCGCGTAAATAAATAGTACGAATGATGAAAGTTGAGCAAGTATAGAAATTACACTGAAAGGGTTAAATCTACTAAAATTATTCGAGTATATGAATCACAAAATTTACAATGTAATTATTTGAATTATACAATTTGAATTTCAATCAGACAACATTCCTTTCATTTTAATAATAAAGGAACTTTTGCTTTTTACTAGAAGAATCAACTCAGAACAAATACAGGCAAAAAAGACAAATTGACAATATCATGCAATGTTAGGTAATCTAATAAAAATTAGAATATGATTTTTCTAGTATAATAAGGACCTAGCTGGTTGCCTGGTCAAGTGGTCAACGTCGTTGGCTTAGGACACGGACGTCACAGACTTAAATCCAGTACGGACAGTTTTTTTCGATTGAGTTTTCAATCGATTTATATGTTTCTTTTCGAAGGCATATATGTATGTGACGTCTTGAAATAACCCTCTCCCATCCATACTATCCTAAAATGCTTGGTGTAGTGATAGCGATTAGCTTACCACTACTCTCTTTGAAAACAAGAGAGGTTGAGCAACTGAGTAACTAACGGTTATCGTAGAAAAAATATATTGTCTCCATTAGGAGTCCATGTGGTACACATTGGAAGCGGACATGGTTACAAATTATATACTAGAAGAGCAATCTTTGAAGCACTGTTAGATTGTTATTGATTTTTATATTTTTTAAAAGAAATCGACGGGCTTAATTATGCGAAAAATCTTTTACTGTGTGTAAGCTGGCTTTCAACTTGTATTGTCCGTCGAACAATCACGATGAGAAGTCATCACCCATCAGAACGGAACCTATAATTTTCACGTATGCTCGTTGTCATTTTTTGAATAAAATGGCAGTGGAAGCACCTCACGTCGACTCACTTCTACGGTAGCCGACTTTATCTGATACAACGCTTCTCAATGTATACTCAATTCTCGTATTTTATACTTATTATATGCTTCTGTTAAATTAAAAGACTTTTTAACTTTTAAATTTCTGGTCAAGAACTTATTAGGAATAACTAACATTAGATTTCCCGTCGCCAATTCTACTTAAAATTCGTGTCAAGCACACTTACGCCTATTGTCAGATCATTGAAAATTTCACTACTAAGAGATCTAAACATTTTTAGTGACCAACGATTTTTAGAAATGATAAGAAACAACGAATTATATCAAAAACTTTGATAAATATTTTAATTAAAAGAAAAATAAACACAGAAAGTATTGAAATATATATAAGTAGTGTATATAAAATAAATAAATTATTAAAATTTTTGAATGACCATACTCTAGAGTCCAGAGTATACTTTGTAATGAGAGTTCTGCTATTATGATAGACTTCAAATGACACGGAGAAAAAACGATAGAGATTAATAAAAATATAAACAGTGTGAAAAATCAAATCTTTTTGCTTTCAATAATGTTCAAATGTAAATAATTTTTGGTATGTTAACATTTATATAGAAATTTGCGTTTGCATGATATTTTCAAAACGAACATTGTCGTTATTTTTATTTGTCTCCTAAAAAATAAGACACTCTTTAAATTGATCCGAAAACACTTTGATATTCTTCAAACAGTTTTAAATACAATATATTGTGCATACAGTAGGAGTTACGATACCGCGTATAAGTAAGTCAAACCTGACTAATTGGTTTAAATAAATAGCCGAGCAGAAGCTATTGTGGTATAGCCTTAATTATTATTCCACAGTTTGTGTGGATTATTGTCCTATTATAATATAATGGGTGAGAAATAGCAATTACTTACGCCAGCCTATTGTATGAAAAAGCCCCGTCATTGCGGGTGGTGTTAGGAAAGTCGTCAGGTTTTCCTTTATATTTTCTTTGATTTCATGGCGCAGTGTATCAATGCACATAATTATACAGTATTGTTTCTTTTTCTTTATACTGATTTGAAATTGCTCTACAATAGTATTTTATTTGATTTAATAAAGATAAGATACAATGCACGGATTTGTAAATGATATGATCCATTGAACTCTACAACTGCAAACAGAATATATTTCAAAAATATATGCTACAGGCAGTTGGGTAGCAGAGATGTGAAAGAATGGCTTAAGCCGTAGAGCTTAATGATTTAAGAGGTGAAGGTTGCTTCTCACAAGATACATAATAAAACTTAACTAAGTCCCGTGAATTAATTTCGATATATTATACATTTAATATTAAGTTAACTTGATACATTAAAATTAAAATTTAAAGTTACAATGTTATCTAACATGTTAAATTAGGCTTTGGGTCAATCTTCTCAAGGAATATTTAAATTATTTGAGAATTCTGCGTCCAGTAAAACCTGAAAAAAATCTCGACCTTCATTTTGTAAACTATAACTTATTATAATATTTTTTTAGTTTATCCGTAAGCTTTGCGATATTCTGTCTGATGATGATTATGAATGATGTGAAACACGTGTCATAATAAATATCACCACATGCGGAGTAACAAAGTTATAAAATTTCATTTTATATTAATTGATAACTTAGTTAGCTGTATACCTACAAAGTACAAATAAATTTATCTGGACGAAGTAATATTTTTTATTGATTATTCTCAGTAAAAATTAAACTTTGGTAATTAAAAGTCTTTCTTACTCGTTTTTAATATACGTATTTCATATTAACATTAGTTTGTAAAACATTACCACAACGTCTTAGAAACAACGACCTTATAAATTCCATCGTGCGAGGATACACAATAAACAATATTAAAAAAACTTTGGCGTCATAAATATGTTATCTCTTAACGTACAATTAGGTATCTAAAATATGAAGTACGGTATTTTGGTACAAATATTATATATTTTATATCTATGCGCAGGTTACAGCTGCCGCGATGTTAATAAGCTTATTACAAAAAAATACCCACTCAGCTTTTATCACCTTTGAATAAAAGCTTTTTTCATTTCATATATTATATTTTCAAATAACATTTATTCTCTGCCGCACTCTCACCTTTTTGTTGGAAAGTTACCTTGCAGGATTAAGAGGAAAGAATTGTGAAGGACTCTCGACGATTTAACCAACTGGGTTAATTCAAGTATTTAGGGGATGAATGCCAAGTATCAGCCTCCTGCGTGTTAAGAAGAATGTCACTCATTCAATGGAAGCTATTTTTAAATATTGATTGAGTTAATAGTTTTTTTTGAGGGTTTAGGTATTATGTTTATTGCATTACAATAAAATTCAGTAGGGCCCATTTTTATGTAAATATTTTATCGTGAGAATAAAATATCGTATATAATGATTATTGTTAGTTTAATGGTTAATTACGATTTGGGTGTCGTTGCTAATTAGTTTAAATTTGCCATCTAAGACGCAGGTGTTGGTGATGCCGTGTAAAACCTCTTCAAAATCTCAAAAATATTTGTTGCATTGGCATTGGTTGTAATGCTCAATATTAAAATTAAAAAATACACTCAGAACGTCATTTCAAGGAACGTTACCACTCGGCAACAGCAATTTTTTCAGCTTATTTATGAATAATATTTAAATAATGAAAGTTTATTTCATGCGAGTACTAAATAAATAAAGTGGACGAAAATATTTTTTTTAGAAATAATAAAATAAGTGATTTATAATTTTATTGTATTTTCAGCAAATGTAGATATTTTGAGAATTTTCAAGCTTTGTTATTGAATTTCAAAAAAGCAATGTTTAATCACAGAGCTCTGAATATTACAATATAAGCCTAGTTTACATTTGATTTTGCTTTATTCTTCTACTCAAATAAATATAATTGGTGCGTGTTTTTTCACCTGGGGAACCTTATTCTTGTTATATTTTCATGCATGCTTTCTTTTGTTTGCCTTCAAATCTTTGCCTCGCACAAAGAAGGTTATTAAGCAAACATCAGCGATAATTACTAGTAGCGCATTCAATAGTGTTTGGTGAATAATTATTTTTGACTTATTGTATCGCAGTTTCTAATTAAAATAATTACTAACAGTATCAGCTCTTATTCACAAAGAATACAATAATAAAAAAAAATATGTCTCTTAGTGTATGTGTACTGTTGCATATTTGTCAGGTCTGTAGTGCAGTGGTCAACGTTGTTATCTTTCGTGAAGGATCTCACAAGTGCAAGTCCGAGTACGAGCAGCATTGTTTTACTATTTCTGTCCAAAGATATGTGTATTTGTGATGTCTGAAAATTCATTCTCACCATTCCGATCCTAAAATAACGAGAACGATTAGCTAACGATAAGTTCTGTCTTAGTCTAATTCTTTATTTAATTTAAATTTGAGGCCTACGACGTGAGTGTTTGTGATGTAAATTTATTTGAGTTGATCTCGAGTGACTTACAATAAATTTTCATCAAGTTCATCTTTCAACTTAAAATATTTGGCGCATTAGCATGAGTTGTATTAAGCATGAGATGTATTGACTATTAAAAAAAAATGACTCGAAAAGTTGTTGCGATTCAAAAAACATGGTAATTGGACAAAAGTATTTCGCTTTAAAGTTATTGAGTTGATCCACATTATTATATGTTATATAAAGTAATATTAAACATATCGTGATACATTTTTTATGAGTCTGAATCGTATAGAATATGTTTGATACAAATCACAAAGCAGGTGATAATTCATAATGTGTTTTCTAATGTTTCACAAGTATCACACATGATTTAATATTCTGTTTTAGAAAATATTGTATAATAGAGACTAGTACAGTACACAGTTGAGTTGAAGTTTTGCATTCTTAGCAAAATCCTTTGTTTCAATCAATTCAGAGATTCTAAAAAGTTAACATTAATGTGGTCGAATAATTCACCAATAGTCAATTTTCCATTGACTTAACATACTTAAATGTGTAGAATAAGTAATGACTTGGTTGTCAGTCTTACCTGGTATATTGGTCATAAAAATTGGCCTATTAATAATATATCGACAGAAAAATTACAAAATTATTCATAATTTATTATCTATCGTAGCTATTATGAGCTTGAAAAAATCAAGTAGACATAAGTTCGGTCCAGAGAAAAATAAATAAAAAAAGGCAAGAATATTCGCGAGGTTTTCTTACGTTTATTATATTTGTAATTTCAAAAATATGTTCAAATTCAGTTAATACTATTTTTAGAGCAATCTATGAAAATTAATCATTGATTAAAATATACTTTGATTGAAATATACGTTTTTATCAACAACAAATTGGACTGTAAAAAATGTATTAAAATTTGTCTGCCAAATGACAAATGTATGTACGTATTAAAGCATTTTCGGGAGTGCAAGTCTTGACTTCGCCTTGTTAGACTCCGTCAATAGGGATTCTAAGGCGGTTGATAAAGTCAACTGGAAGAAACTAGCACAGGGCAGCGACGGATTTGATAGTCATGGAGAAGGTTATGAGATGAAGCTACGGGAACATACAGTTATTATTCTTTGTAATCGTTTTTTCGCCAATTATATCTTGTTCAAATGCATGAATTAAATAAAACAATAATATTGATAAGCTGGGACGAAAATATGAAACATTTTTTATCTATACATTTCGTGGCCTAGAGTTTTAGTTACGAATTGAATTGGAATGTAAGAAGCGGAAGAAGTATTATATGTTTTTTTTTAAATTTAAATAGACACAATGTTAAATTTTTACTTAACATGTAATAATTTTATAATGTAAATGACATTATTGAATTGAATTACGAATTGTTATAAATCAATACATTTTTAAAGAAATACTGATGTTGAAATAACAGAAAATGTTACGTTTTTCATAGGTATAATGAATTTTGTCCGTCATTGTATTTTTACTTATTACGACAATATATAACAATATATTTTTTTTACAATTTTGAGAATCGTCAAAAATACGACGTTGCTCGCGCCGTCGCGACGCCCCTTTATAATATAATATCAGTTGTCAGATAGGTTTGTGGTTATTTTCACTAGCGGGAGGATAAAGGTAGCAAAACGGTATGGCGCATCCTACAATTTGTGGTTGCATATTTTATAAGTAGAATCAATCCACAGTTAAATATTCTTGTCAATGTGGATATCCATATTGACTCTAACAAGTCGTCTGATAATAAATAAACGAAACTTCAATATTTTCATTAACACACAACAAGGTTTGTAATAATACATAAAACATAAATATAAGCAAGAACGCATTTAGCGAAAGTTCTGGTGATTTCAACGGAGATACAGATTTATATTCTATAATACATGGTCTAAGAAAACACCATCATCGTCAACTGCTTAAATTTTCTATAACTGTGTACATTTGGTTTGCTTTTCTTGCTTACTGGTTTACGGAAGTTTTAAAAAATACAGTTGAAGTATTAAAATCAAACTAGAAAATAAATACTTACGTATAATATGTATACATACTATTCTGGATTAATGTGCGTTTTAATGTTTCGGGTGGCGAATTATTGGTGAAAGAATATCTCGACGGTAGTGTTTTAACCGCAATTGCTTATACACAAAGTATTCTGGCCATAAAATTGAAAAAAGGTGGTTTTGCTTAGGGTGGGTAGAACAATACAATGCTGAATAGAACGGTCGTGGTAGAAATTTTTTGATTTAAAATAATTACTTATGTTTACGGAGAAAAACAGAAAATACTGTAGTTAAATCAAGGTACCTTTTTTAATCGGCTTACTATTATTTTTATTATAATGCCATTCCACCAAGTATTGACAGTGAACACCTTAAAAGTGATTACTATTATTTATTTGTAATCTTTGTTGTAAGACGTTTAAATACTTCAATTCGACAAACTGTTAAAATTAATTCAAATCAATTATTTTTAATAATAAGCTTTCTTTCGTAGCCTACGAGTTTAAGGCAGATAAACTTTTATGTAATAAAAAAATTAAAGTGTTTTATGTAAAGTATTATTTTTCAAATGATGTCATTATATTTATAATACCATTAAAAAAGTATCATTTTCAACGATCAGAACTTTGAGCTGGGCACACGGCAAATTTGATTGCTAAATAGAATTCAGATTAAAAAAAAATCTTTTAAAATATGTTTAATTTTAGCAAATTATATGAAATGATCGAAAAAGAGTTAAAAGAGTAAAAATGAAAGATCATCCTGATAGAATGGTTAGGGACATCTTAAATGGGTTGAGTTAAACAAAAGGAACCAACTGAAGTTTTTAGATATTTTGAGTACTGAGTTTTGAGTGGGAATTAGTCCAAATATTAGATATTTTTTAATTGGACTTACTTGAAAATAATATGAATGACACAAAAACACAAAAAATTGCCGCATGAAATGAAAGCAAATAAAATAATGCCATTGTGTAAAAAAATATATTTCTCCCAGAATGGAAAAGTAATTGAATACTATTGATCGTTATTTTTATAATTTTTATAAAACTGTCGAGGATTAAGTATTATTGTGTATAATAATTTGTATAAATAGTCTGTTTACTAGACCAGCGACTTCCAGACTTATTGGATACATATCTTAAACTATTTGCATTATAGTCGCGTAGGGGGGTACATTGGTGATCGGGGCGTTCCGAGTCCCCGGGCCGTGAGAGAATACACCTGCCATACGTCACGACATCCGTATTTATAATTTATATCGAGTGATCGGTTGTTTCTCGACCACATGACCATGCCGCCCGCTACTTATTTGTTATTATTTCTACTTCTGTTCAAGAAAAAAAATAAGAAAATTGGTATGCTCTACAACAGAAATACGTAACATTTCTACGGATGTTAAGTATTTACTATTATAAAATAATTTTCGTTGTAAAAAGAAAAAAAAACCGTCCTGCTTCAACGTAAGCCAAAAATGTTAATTCAAATATGATTGCAAAAAACTTTGTATCGATAAATTGCAATTACGTATCATTTTAATAGAAAATTTAAATTAACTTTGATTATTCCACGTATTGTGTTACTAACTGTGACACGTGTTTCGCCTCTTTCAGAGGCATCTTCAGACTTACTATCGCAAAGTTTGCTTAAGTAATGAAGCAAGATTTATTCTAACATTTTAAAATTATAAAATTACAAAATGGAGGTTTGGGTTTTTTTCCCTTTAAGAGGAGGATTAATTAGAAATTAATAAAACTCTTAACAAAAAAGAAATATTATCAAATAATATTCTTAATAGCACAGGTGGTTCCCCGTTACTCAAATTGTTTCCAATTAATAGAGTAATCACAAACCTAGATGATTGATTGTAGCTCATTAGTTTAATAGTTTGTAATGTTTAACGTCATTAGTAGTATGATTAAATTTGTTTGCACTGTTTCGATTTTATAATCCCCTCTTTGCTTCCCTTAAAAAGGAAAAATCCCAATCTGTTTGATTACAACTCATTAGTATAATTAGTATCATTATCTGTTTGTTTTATTTCGATTCTACACCCCCCTCCTTGCTCCTATTAAAGGGAAAAAACCCAAACCTCCATTTTGTAATTTTATAATTTTAAAATGTTAGAATCAATCTTGTTTCATTACTTAAGCAAACTTTGCGATAGTAAGTCTGAAGATGCCTCTGAAAGAGGCGAAACACGTGTCACAGTTAGTAACACAATACGTGGAATAATCAAAGTTAATTTAAATTTTCTATTAAAATGAACTTCCACAAAGTTACCGCCGAAACCATCGAAAGTATTACGTATCATTTTATTTCATAGTCTAGTAACAGTTAGTTTCCGTGCATTTTTAATACGATAAAACACATTTTTTCACACAGTATATGCTGTAAGATTCACCTTATGGTATTAATAAAAAATCATCTTTATTGTATCTGTATTCTTCAAATTGATTTTCTTTAACTAGATGAAACCATTATTTTCTTGAGAGACTTTAATCCACGTTCAGTAAAGAACTGATCAAATTTACAATCGGGATTTATTGGCTTGTTTTTCTTAGCTACACCTCTAAATTTTTTTATTTCTACTACAAAATGCGCGAAAAATGTATTATGCTGTGGCTCCATTAAAATGATATTTTCTCGATGGCTCCCTTAGAACATGCTGTGGTTCTTAGGGGAGCCACGTGGAGCCCGGTTGAGAAACGCAGCTTTTAACGACAGGTACATCTCTCATGCAGGTTACGATAATATGTACATGTGATAAAGTAAAGTTGTAGGATTGTTTATTTTTTAGACTTAAATAATATTGAATTCGATTGTTTTTGATCTCTGTCAAATTTATTATAACTCAAAAATTGGATTACATGTGTTTTAGTACACATGGGGAATGAAACGCCCACTCTCTTTCACTACTTGCTATTTCCCCTTTATAATTCAATTCGTCTTCCTTTGTGTAAAAAGTAATTGTTTCCAGTAAAGTTTGTTGACGTCGATTAAATTTTATATTACAAAGCTTTCTACCATTTGTTTTGCGACACGTTATTCTCAGAGGGCACAATTGGATCAATTTACAGTCACTAGTAATTTATTTATAAAAAAATCGATCAAAATTGCCAAGTCTCTCAAAAATGGGCTACGATTTCAACACTTAAACATTGAGAAAACTTCATATTTTTTCTTTGCCGACAAATGTACAAAGCACTGCGACAACGTGATTCATTTTATATTTCATATATAAGGTTGGCCCGTGCGTTTTTACGTTTTTTTGTGCGTACAGATTAAAGAATCAATACAAAACTAATAACATTTTAAGCAAAATAATGTATTCTCCATACTGTTCTACGAATCTTCTCTATATGTCAACCAATTGATATATTTGCTGCCACTAAATATATACAATACCATTTAGAAAAACACACGTATTTTAGTAAATAAATAATTATTAGAGGAGAATTAAATAAAGAAAGAATTCGAGCTGGTAAATTTACGTTGGCTGAAAATATCAGATATCGACTAATTTTTTTCGTTAAAAAAATATTTAAATATTACATAGATTAAAAAAAGGGGGACGGATTCTTCCGAACAAGAATCTTTCGAACACGAATTCTTCGAACAGAATACTCCGTACACCAATTCTTCCAAACGCAGACTCGTATTCTGTTCGGAGAATACGTGTTCGGAAGAATCACTGAACCTAAAAAAATGATCCGTTAAATCACAAATTTGATTAAATGTTTATTAATCTTCAGCAGTAAAGCAAGAATGAAGAATTAAAAACAGGAATTCTATTATTTACGGCTCGTGCTTCCTCGCACGATACCCTTAATAAATTTTATTAAGACCGTCGAGCCCGTTGTTAAAGTAAAAACAAGATTCTCAGATCAACTGTAATTGCTGTAGATGGTTTATATGTATTGTAAAACAAAAGACTTTCATTTGGAAAAATTCTCGTAAAATACATTCATTTCGGGTGCATACTAAAAATACTATCAGATTTTTAAATATATATATTAGTATATTATTATACAAAAAAAGCACATTATTAGCATTCGATTGCTTTTATAATTATTGCGAATGATTTTATACAGTGATAAAAATATCCACCCATTCTGCGGAACACCGTGAATAGCTCTAAAATTAACCGAACCCCTTGCTAACATTTTGGCAGCCCACCGTTGCTATTCTCCTTCGAACGAATGTTGTAAAGTTCTATAAAAAGCTTTTAAAATGATTTTGAAATAATTAAGTAATTATTTTATAATAACAGCTACACTTAAATTTGAGTACGATTTGATATAAATAAATTTGTTTTGGTGGGAGTAAACGTTTGAGAATTTTCCATAGCTTACTTAGCCTGACAAAGGCAAAATAATTACAGCGACGATTTGTATTGAAAGACGATTCATTTCCTATGTTGTTAAATTGTGAATACTTAATATAGAAATAACCGTCCAGGTGTGTACTTAAACATAGCTGTATTTCATCGGAAATATTATTAAATTGAGTAAAAATCTTGGCTTAAATGCATATAAATATTTAAGTAGAAAAATAGTTAGACAGTTAAAAATGAATAGTTCATCGTATGAAAAGTATTTGAAACAACACTGTCAAAAAGTTTTAGAACTAACAAAAAACGTTTGGAATATAAGAAATACATAGTATATGATAATTTGATAAAATTTGTCGTATAATTATTTTACTTATCGATGGAATGAATAGTCCATCTTTAAAAAATCAAGTACATACATATTTCTTGTTTTTAAAATTATAATTCTTAGTATTTTTGTACAAAAAATAAGTAAAAGATATTGTAATGAACAAGTAGCAACAAAATAGGAGTGTCATTATAACTTTGAACAATTTAGAAGAATAACGCACTATGTATTGTTTATTTTTGATTGGTGCAGTTATAGTGATGCTTTCGCAAATCAGACGAAATGATATTTAATTAACTTATGCAGTCAAGATGCGATAATTATTTTAGTAATTTTATAGCCTCATTAAAAGAAAACAAGCACATAATTTTTTATCATTTGGCTATTTAAAAACACAATAAAAAGAGGATTAGGAAAATATTGCCTTTTTTTTATATTTTCTGAATAACTGAATTATAACTGAAATGATAAAAAAATAGTTTCTGATCATGTATATATTTTTTAATCCATGTCCGCTCCCAATGTGGAGCATATGGCCTCCTAATGGAGGTATCTCAACCGAAGTTTTTTCTACACGGACTGTTTGTTACTCAGTCGCTCAACCTCACTTTTATACAAAGCGAAAAGAAGGGAAAGAAGGATAAAGCTAGAACAGGACTAGTGGTTAACTAATCGCTATTGCTACACCCAGTTATTAAAAGATTAGAAGGATGAAAGGAGAGGAAATAATGTGAATTGACATCACAAACATCCAGTCTTCGATCACAACTTTGAATTTAATAATTCTCAAATTCACTGTGATCTTACCGGGAACCGAACCGAGACCTGCGTGATCGGTAGAGCAAGCTCTAACCAAACTGGGCCACAGCAGGCAAACTATCATATTGTAAACTATAATATATTATTACAATAAATATTTGGAAATAAATGACGTATTTATTATTCAAGTTATCCAGTGTAGATGGTTAAACATAATATTGACATGAAAAATCTAAGATAATCATCTCTTAAAGATTAGCAACGATTTAAATTCAGTTAAATATATTAATGCGTCTGCACACAATAGTCAATCATTTGAAATCCCCAAAACCAGCACAATATATACAAACAACAAATCCGTTTATTGTGTCCCTCGAAATTGGTTTACGGACAGAAGATATTCAAGATTCCTTTCAAAATGTCATCTAACCACGTCTCGCATTTGAATATAGAAACCGGGCATATCTCAAATGTCATATTTAAGAGACCACAATATTTTCCATCTGTTGTTATTTTGTGATTGGGATCAAACCTGTGTATAGGCTTATTTTGTGTCCAGTCTTTTGTGTCAAACAGATTTTTAAAGAAATTCGTGATACTGGGTTATTATTATTTATTCTTTATGCGGTCCGTACTAATTTTAGTTGCACGGAGACTAGATTTGAAATTACAGTGGTAGCATAAAAATAAATTTCATTAAATGAATTCAGTTTTAATAAAATAGCAACGGAATTAGTTGGCAAATAATTTTCAAAATGACTCACAACTAATAATATAAGAGTGTTAATTGTATAAATTGCACATTTTTAATAATTCGGGAATGCTTCTTAATTAGTTTGCAATATTAAATATACTACATAAAGTATCATGTTTTCTAGTTAAAATTTAACAACGAAACCAGATTTATTGTTAAAAAAAATACCCAGCAGAATAAAAGTTTATCATGATTTTCCATCAATTTAAAAAATGTTTTTGAGGACATGCTGTCGTTCTAAATGCAGCTATTTAGATTTAGATTCATATATGTATTTATAAAACGGCTTAAGATCACAGGTGGCTAACAAAAAATGCGTGTTTTGATTAAAACTCATGTTTGAAATGTCATAATCAAATTTATTAGTGAAATAAAGCTATATTTTGTACATACCTACAACTGTTAAGAAGATACGGTTGGACATATATACAAATAAAATTATATTGTAAGAAGCTCAACGGTTAATTACATGTTATCCTTAAGTGCACTAAAAACTATGTTTTTTCAGATAGACCCCTGTAATACTAGGCCTTCTAATAGATAGTCTTAAAGATGGCGAGAGCAAAATAGCAATCGGAAATAATTGATGATACTAAACAATTACAAGCTTTCCGTTTTTTTAAATATATATTATACCTATCATTTAATCGATTTTATTTATTGAGTGAAAATTTTTTCACTTTTTACAAATCGTTTTTGCAAACGATTTATTAATTCTCTTAAAGTTTTCACTCTCGAAACTAGGTGGAAAGGCATTATATTAAAAAAATAAAATACTATTTTGTACGTATTCCACATTTATTTAATATGATCATGGCCAGCATCAGTTGAAATTGCACGGTATGCGCGAAACCGGTCCTAATCATATTAAAAAATGTGGAATTAATACAAAAGAGTGTTTTATGTTGAGAATTTAATGAATTTGTATTCATATGCCAGACATGGATTGCTTTGAAGTTTCCATCTCGGATTGGTTAATTAAAAAACGGTGCGCAGAGAAAAGAGATTTAGCGATATACTTACAACTTGCCCGCTTAATAAACCGATTATGAAGTAACTTTTGAAATCAGGATGTATTTTAATTTATATTTGATTCGTTTGTAGTTTCTTAATTTACCCATTTTTACGTCAAATCGTGCCACCACTGCTTAAATCGTTTCGGTTTAATAAGAAGGGGTTTCGTTTAAGTTTTTTTCTTATTGTGGCTTAATCCTATTAGTTTTCAGAGGTTGTGGTATGATACTGTCAGAAAAAGTTGATCAGGTAACAGGTGAGGACATATTATTTGACATTGTATAGCCGTGAAGATAATATAAATAAACTTATGACCAGCAAATCGCTAAAAATATAATTCTCTAATACGTTAAATCTAAATATATTTAAAAGATACAACACTATATTGTACTAATGGCTCATTTGTTTACTAGGCCTTGGACTGGTTTCGCTTGTCACGAGAATTTTTAACTGATAAAAATATCTATTAATATAGGGTTATTTATATACTTTAAAGTGGGAATAATAAGGGTGTAATTGGTGTAACAAACAATTATTAATAGAGATATGAAAAGAATTTATGGATGATAAATTATTAGTTTTAGTTTTTTTTTTAAATAATCTTTTATCAATAATATAAATGAGGAGGAAACATTGAAAAAGTGATATGTCACAAATTTTGAAAAATGCCGTTTAATATCAGTTCTGATAGTACATAATAAAATGTATGAATGGAATTCACAATAATTGGTCTACAAAGAAGATTTTTCCTATAAAAAAGAAATCATAAAGTTGACACATTCAAACAAACAGTGACTTTTCCAACACTAATCAACACCCAATCATCATTTCCCAATATCTGTATTTGTGTGACAAATCACTTTTTGAATGTTTGCTCCTCATAATATGACATATTATTGATGAACAAAACCGGTTCAGATCCTAAAAAAGATTGTAAAATAAGAAATGTCTTAAGGATACTTAAGAGTATTAATAATTAAAGTATTTTTTTTTAAAACTCAAACATTCAATATACGCTGGATCCAAAAAATAAACGTCAAAATATTTTTAAAAAGTAGGATTAAATTTAAAAAGATTTTACGTATTAAGAAATTAAAATAAACAAATTGTATAATCTCAAAAGAAAGCTCATTATAATTCACGTCAGGCATCGACATTTTATTTCTACATAACATAAATATAATGAAAAAATAATTTGAGTATAAATTCAGCAAGGCACAGTCTTTGCTTCTTAAATGAGGCAAATTTGTTAATTATAAAGCCAATTTTATGAAATAAGAGGATACAATTGTTTTATTAAAATAAAAAATAAATGCTGTTTTGAATAAGATATTTTTTGCAGGTTCTATTTGTTATAAATGATAAAAATAGTCACTAATGGTTTAAAACTGTCTGTATCTACGTTTCCAAAAGTGTATTCAATCCAAACTTAACGAACTCGAAAGCATAAGTTTCATACAAAAGTATCTTTATTTTAACGATACATTGCTTTCAAAAAATTGTATTTGTCGATCGGAAATTATTATTAATGATGATTTTAAGCATGAATTTAAAAATCTAATCTACTTAATTGAAATGAGTACTTTGACGATTACTAATAAAAATAATTTCAATCTCCTTTTTATTACTTTATATGATTACCCACAACGTGATTAATTAATTCCTAAAAATATAATTGGGCAATCTGAAGGAGCGACAGATTTAGTGGGGTTCAAATAAACTAAATCATTCCTTTCATAACAGTTTCATCTGGGTAGAATACACAGTGCGGCTTTTCTCTTTAATGTGTCAAAGTGGAGGCTAAGCTTCAGTCTCACCTGAACAAGACCCTTTGACAGCAACATCTCACTGTTCAACGTGGGTCAGATAACTGAATAAAAGGCCTAGTTTTATTTGCTTATATAGGAATGCTTCTCCAACCTAGAAAGTATGGTGTATCTAGTGAGGCTTTCGTGTCTTGTCCGTAAAAAATATCAACAAATATTGATGCGAAAGTGGTACCAGGGGTTGACTGTAAAAGGCTCGAAAAGGACTCGAGCAAGCTCCCTGTAAAATGTAAGTGACGCTAGCAAGCCCCTTATTCATTTATAAAAAAAATATTCTTAATTCAAGTCAGTACCTAACTGAAATTTCTTACATAAATAATATGATCTATGACGTTTTTAGCGTAACGCTTGAAACATCGAATTGGAGCGAAATGAATAGTGAATATTTCTGGGGAATCTTAAAACTCTTCACTTTTGCAACCTTCTATTTAAATATATTTCACAAAAATTGATATAAACAAAATATGTCTTACTGCATAGTGTTATATGATATAAGTTTACTTTATAACATTTGATTGCTTTAATGAACATTGCGTATAATTTTATTAGTGCTTAAACAATCTACCTCTTCATCAGAACAACACGAATGGCTCTGCTATTTTGCGAGCCATTTGTTATCGTATTGGCAGTCCACCACTGAACGGTTCCTAATAATCTGTACAATTAAAAAAAATGTATCATTTTATCTCTACAATATTTCATTTCTTTATCGATTCACCTTAGCAACATATAAAATAGTTATAAAGGTTTTGTATCGCGGTTATAAAAAGGTTAAAAACATGTCAGGTGTTGAAACACTAAAAAGCAAAACAAATTTTAAAGAGAAAATAAGCGTAATGAATGTGACAGAAATTGCGTATTTAGAAAACTCGATAAAAACCGCCGAAAGATTTCCGAGACAGCGTGTTCATAAAAGTAATAATATAACGCATTGGAATTTGAAACGACGGTGCGAGGATTTTTAAACTATTTATACGGGTTCGTATCATTATCACACAAATGACTTATTTAAAAATACTCATGTGTTAAAAAACAATAAATAACAACAGGTGCTAATATTAACATTAGGTTTGTCAAAACAGATTAGAAAATGTCAGCGGAGTTCATACGTTATATTTTTTTTTCCTAAACCGCGAAGAAGATTTTTTTACAATCGTAAAAATTAGTTTTAATGTAGCAACATTATTATTTCTTGTAATAAAACTGAATAGTTTACCACTTGTCTCGTTAAATATATTTTATCAAATGTTTATAGGTTTATGATACTTTTTATTTTAAATTAAATTAAACGGTTTTAAATATGTTAAAACGTATTTAGTGATTAAATATAAATATTTCAAATTGTTTTTCGCTTGGAGAGCTTCGTTAAAAAAAACATAATAAACTATTATTTACAACATTGTTATCAAGTATCTACAGGAAAAAAGCATATTCATCTATATTGCAATATAAATAAGGGACTCTTACTATATTTAACTAACTGTAGAAACCCCAGAGGCGTTCGCACGAGCCCCTTGTTAATTTTGATGTAATCCGGCGAGCCATTTGATAATTTCACAAAAAACAAACAATATTTGCGAATTAAATTAATGACCAACAGCAATTTCTGACGTTTATATAATAATGTAATAAAAGTGAATTTGAAAATTGCCTAAAATCAAGATTTTCAAAAACTCCGTCTCCTTAACTTTGATTACAAATTAGAACCAAATATTCATTGCCATCACAGCATTCGTTAGAAAAATTGGAAGAATGATTTGTATTTTACCATTGAGTATAAAAATCTAAGTTTTGAAAACAAAAACAAGAGTTTATACTTTTTATAATGCAATGCATTAAGGATTGAAACATGAAATTGGATCTAAAAAAATAGTACTTATTTATACGTCAATCTTGGATCTCTTCACTCTTGAAATCTAAATACGATAGTTAAGTAAGTTTTTCAGCAATTCATTTTAATTATTGTACGGAATGTTTCGTATTTTTACATAATGTAATCAGTACCAGCGCGAGGTTAATTGGCGAACTAGGCAACGATTACTTGCGCGCCCCTTTAAACAAATCGTCTTTTTTTCGAAATAATGAAAAAAAAAACCTACGATCATATAAATGTATTTTTTTATATCCATGTCCGCTCCCAATGTGAAGCATATGGTCTCTTAGTAGAGGTATCTCAACAGAAGTTTTTCTACATGAACTGTTTGTTACTAAGTCACTTAACCTCTTTTTTTCGAATTATATAGAATACAATAGATAATTAAAACGAACAAATACAAACGTCAAAATACAATAAACTTTTTTATTAGAGTGTATAAAAATAATTCAAATAAACCATTTGTGCGCCCTCTAATGGTTTGCACCCTATGCGGTTGCCTATTTCACCTGTATGGCGGCGCCGGCCCTGTGTTAATACTATTATGCAACATTCGATTGCTTTAATAACTATTGCTTATAATTGTATAAGTGATAAATGCTTAATAAACTTACTAATCGACTTAGGGTATGAAAAGTTTATAGAATATATTACAGCACTTTACATTATATTCTAAAAAAGATTAACAACAAACAATTTATTATAACATTAATAAAGTTTCTAATAAAATATTAGTTTTAATATTGGACTACTAGCGTAGCGGTCGTTGCAGTATTATTTAATGAGCCAAGTTTGTTATTTGACCGCAGAGTTGATGCTGGAATGTAATTAAACGGATATTTATATGAGACCACATTGTGTGAATGGTAATTTTATTCATTGCATCCACGGCCTGGGTCTACTTTTAATATTATGCTGCTTTCCATGAATCGTTTTCAAGTTTTGCACTAAGTAAAGATTGTCAAAGCCTCTACCAAAACATTAAGTATCTGTAAAATGGAATTTTATTGAAAGTACGTGAAAAAACAAGTACATTTTCTTTATTGAATAAACAAACGACACAATTCATTTATGGACAAGATCAGTGAAATTTTCATAAATAGATGCAAATATTGAGTGATTAATTAAGAAAAAATGTGTGTGTGGGACGTGACTCTAAGCACATGCCAAATGGTAGACTCACACGCATTAAAACAGTCACCCTGGATTAATAATATTAATATATTCACTGCTATAATTATTTTTAAGATATTGTATGATGAAAACTATGTAATTTAAATTAAAAGTTCAATATCGCGGCATGGCTTTGCGTAATACTTACATATATTATTTTACAGAAATATTTATTTTATTCATCAAAACTTTTCTCCCATATTTTCCTCATTTATTTTAGTCTTGTAGTATTCAATGAATATCTACGATAAAATACAATTATTAAGTAAATATTAAAATCTAACTTTAATGTCTTTTAATAATCACAAACCTGTCGTTGAATTATTTCCTACCTGATGGTCGCATGCTTCTTTATTCTTTGTTTATCGGCTTAAATCTTAACAAATATGCCTTCAGGTGCACTCTACTATTTATAAAAGACACTTTAAAACACAATTCAAATTTGACTACTTTTATCGTTAAAATGCTACATTAGTAATAACCGTTGTTATAATACATATATATTTTGAATATTTTTGTATTTGATTACTATTGTGAGTATGCTTCTTTGCAACATAATCTAACCTTTATAGTCCGGTATCCACCTTGTTTTACTTGGTATGTTAAGTAGCAAAATTTCAAACTACATGTTAGTAAAAAAAATAATATAAAAAAATATAAACCTCACTTTCGTTTGATGAGAGTAGGGATAGAAAGGTGAGATTAAAGAAAGACTAGTGCTGAACTAATCACCTTCGCTATGCCCCGTTATTTAGTATTCAAGGGTGGTGGGGAATTTTTAGAAATCACAAACACCCATGACTTCGAACGGAAATCTACGCCACAGATCCTACATTTATCGAATGGTTAATATCAAACAAAACGATTGTAATTACTATATAATTGTAAAGCGAGTTCCGATTTACAAGTTACTTCTGTGATAGTAGTGAATAAAGAAAATAATGTTCTTTTGAATCCGAAGCAACGCAATTGAGTCATTCGCATATGGTTGACACATACTGGTCATAAAGTGACCATGCAAATGAGAATGTGAGGCGGCATCTTTTTCTGCCGGGGAATTATCGGAAAAAGGTATCGGGGCAACATAATAATTATACCAAGCTTAAAACAAAAGTACGTTACAAATATAATTAAAAATACACATTTTTTCGTTCAACAAAAAGAAAAAAAAATACTTTGACAATATACAAAGTGAAAATAAACGAGGTAGAAAACTTACTTACATTATCAATATACTTATTCAATTGTTTCATACAATTATTCTTAAAATAAAATAGGAATACCGTCGCCCAGTGATAATGTATATTTAATTGATAATAGATGTGTAACTTGAAAATACTTTGTAAATAAATCAGTGCTATTTTAAAAAAATTAAATAAACATCTTAGATAGTATACACTTTACACTCCATTCCATTATTTATTTTATCATCATCGTTTTAAATCAATGGTAATATGGTAAAATGTGCAATATGTTATACAATCACAACTTGTTTTATTTATTAATAGTAATCGATGTGGAGCATTCACGCTAATTATATCTAATGAATTAATATCAAGCTTTCAGTCGATTTAAATATATGTCATCAAAAACATTAACGTGTAGCCTCAGTTTCGTAGCGCTTATTTTGGACGGTCTGTAAACTCAAACCGTGTTTGTGTTGAGTGTTTCAAGCCATCCAATGCTATATGGAAATAATACCACTGATATACTAATATTTCTCAAAAAATTAGCGACATGCTCAAAAGTTATAGTTAAAAACTTTTGTTGGGAGAAAAGATTAAAATACGCTTGGAAAAAAGGAAAAGGTAAATAAGAATTTTTAAATAGAATAGTTTATTTTTTATTAAATAATATACATATTAAATATTTCGTACTTGAACGTTGAATATACTATACTTTACGTTGTCTTATGGCTACCAGTAATCCGCATTAACACTGTTATTGCCAGTTACTGAATAAATTATAAATTGCAATTTGATTACATCTAGTTATAGTATGTGGGGATTTTTTTACCTTTTCTTTTTCTTTAAATGATTTTTCAATAATCGTGAGGTAAATATGTTTTTGGAATTAAAAACTGTTTTTATTATCTCTACCGCTAAATAGTATTTGCTTTTAAACTTGTGTGCAGGTAAACGACCCCAATTCGTCATTTTAACCCATAATAAAACAATGCACATCTAAGTAAGCTGAATTTCATGGAAAAGCTGTAAATATTTTAAAAATAATTGCAACTATTTGAAAGAATTAAGTTAGTCAGTACAATAACTAAGTTTGATAAACATATTATAATTATCAAACTGTGAAAGTTAGAGAAATTGGGTTTTTTTTCAATCGAAATCAGATTTTTTTTTTTTTTGATGCATCACAATTTGGGAAAAAGTGTGAGTGAACCTTTTTCAACAAAGGTAGATTAAAAAATGACAAATTTTCTAAAGATTATTAAAAATAATTTGCAAGCGTATGAATTGAAAATGGCTGAGATATATTAAAATAATAATTAATATTAAAATAATAATTGCAAACCTAAAATATAAATATGGATATAAAAAATGTTTAGCTGGTGTTATTACAGAAGGAATTCACAATGAATTACTTCTAAGGTACTGGGATTAATAGATTGACTAAGCAAAATATTTTTTAAGTCATATACAGTTATTTATAAGAGGTTAAAAAAATATGAAATATATATTTTATACTTAAAGTCACAGTTTTTAAGCTTTTTTGTATATTTTAGCGCACTCTTTCGTACCACTGTTTTACGAAATATGGAAGGAAACGTAGTTTTTCTGATACTCGAAGAAACCAAATTAACAGGTTATATGTACTTATATCGCTATCATAAAGCAACAGTGAGATAAAATGAAAATAGTAGATTAAGATAAGTATGACAATCGATTGCTGAAAAGTAAATCCACATAATGAAACACTAAAATACTTTAATTTAAAAAAAATGCCACATTAAAAAGAAAAAAATACTTTGACAATTATTGATATTGCCATTAGGGTATCCAATCCTGGAGCCTTTTTCCAATCCCGGGATTTCGGGATTGATTTATTTTGAATCCCGGGATTGAGATTTTCTCACCGAGGAATTTGAAATCCTCAATTTGGTATACTTTTTCCCAGAATCTCACAGAAACTCGTTTTTTTTTTTTTAGCTCACCGAGGAATTTGAAATCTTGAATTTGCCAATTTCGTGTAAATTTACGGAATTTCCTCAAAATTTCTCAATCCCGAAGTCCCGGGATCGCGGCCATCTCAATCCCGGAATCTCGGGATCAGAAAATTGAACGGGATCCCGGGATTGGATGCCTTAATTGCCATGTAACTACAATGCATCGGCGAGATTAGTAAAATAACTAGATACAGCTACTTGTATACAAAAATTATACTATTATCTGTTATGATGAAATATTTTTTTTTAATAAAACCATAATTAACTATTTTAAAAGTACAGCACATACTCAATTATATCTAAACTAGTATTTTCGATTAATCCCATTTTTGTTTTAGGGTAACGATATATAAAAACCTCACAAAAATATCTAACGTATATAAAAAATATTTGGTCAACAGATAGATGGTGCTAAGGATTCATTTTCAATGATGGTGAATTAAAAAGAAGTAGGTACTATGCTATGCTGGAAGTCTAGTGTAGCTAATTACTTTTTTCGACGTTTTGCTTTGAAAAAATTTACGCAAATAAATGATGTAGTCATATAAAAACAAATATTACATACAAATTTATGATCATGTGAATAAACTATGTATGAAAGTTTTCATGCAGGCGTTTGAATACTTGAGTATGCAAGCCCATTCGACTAATGTGATATATATTTATTAAAAAAATATTTTAACTATCTCGTATGAATTCTTAATGAGCAATATTAAGAGATCTCGTGAATATTTTTATAATTAAATTATCGGTAAGCGAATCAAAGCGTTGATATTTATTTATTTCGTTCGAGGCTCAATTTAATATAATTGAGATATGTGTGACCTGTAAGTGTGGTTTGTAGAAGCCGCTTTTGTATGGAAATATTCCGGAGAGGCAGAAATAAAAATGCATTTGTCGATTTTGAAAACGTAGGAACTTTTATTCTTTTGATACTAACTGAATACATTGGTTCCAGTAGATCTCGAAAGATCAGTAGGTGTGAGGAAAAACCACGTCACACGAAGGATAATATTTTAATTTAAACGTTACGGAAAATACATCAAATCGTCTTTTAGTCTATTTCCAACGATTTAAAAATATGATACAAAAAAATGTACTTTTTCTGTCGTTTACATACATATAAATATTATTTGAATGATTTACCGAATGCAAAATGTTAAATGTCAAAATTATATATTATCCTTTAATTAATGTATTGCAAACAAATATATTTTTATATTTATAAACTCATTTAATAATAAAATGCAAAATATAAAACAAATCTCATTATGTTATTTACGCGCACTTTTGTTTTTTTTATTAATTTAAGCGATTTTAATATATTTTTTAAATTATTGTTTGAAGACTGAATATTATTAATAATTATTTCTGGGCGCCGTGCGTCTATGTCTATAGCGATGGAATAACTTTTCGGTAAATAATCAATTAATGATACCCCAATATAAATCCTTTTAACGGAAACATATTAAGAAACGATTTAATGAGGGAATGGATTTGATAAACCATATCCTATTCGTATTTTATAACAAATAAACCCACAGTGACAATGCTAATTTGAGTTTGTAGTTAACACCTGAGTTTGTAGAGGGTAAGGAAAGAATATATAGTCATTGGTTTTTACGATTGTATACATATAAGAGATGTATTCCAAGAACGGACAGTAATTTGGAAATTAATAATAATACAAGATAAATCCAAATTGATACGGAAATTAGGTGTATTAGGTGTACTATAGTTTTAAAGCGTTGTTGATTGAAACTAGTTAATTGAATGCGGACATCATAGTGCTATTTTCAATGAAGGAAAAATAGAAAGTGAGAAATAACAATTATGATAGAAAAATTATCAATGTAAATTGATAAAATAAATACGGCTAAAAGTGTGAAAATGATTATCATATAAATCTAAAATCACGCAGATTTTAATAAGTACAAGTCTTAAGGAAATGTGATCGAAGACAAGAGCACAAGAGAAATAATCAGAAAGAATATCTATGAATATGAAAGTATTCGTACATGTATTATTCTTTTTTACCTGTTTATATATCATTAAAAATGTCTACTGTATCACTTTTATTGCATTAACAGTTAAGTTTAAGTGAAAAACTCATGTGGAAAATCACAATTTTACGAAGAGATCACGACAAAACATTTAAAAATACAAACAAATGTTCAAAATCATTTTGAAGTGAAATAGCTATTTTTACTTATCTAATATAAATTTTATCACAAAATAAAAAAAATGGAACATTTCTTACTGTATATTGCAGAGCTGTGAAGACGTGTAAAAAAGACGACTGCGTCTCCGAGGAAATTTTTCAATAATTTCATTTTAACTGATATATATGTGTACCATCAGATTAACTTTACTCAGCCAAGCATAAAATGTCAACACTTTTGACTATGTTGCTTAAATACAAATCATTAAATACATTTTTAAAAATAAAAAATCAAGCCTCTCATTTTTCAAGACTCCGACTCTGGCCAAAATACCGCAACTCCGACTCCAACTCCGACTCCACAGCCCTGGTTTATTGATGCAATTGTATTATTTAAAAAATATATATTTTGTTTTTTTAACAAAACTGCTATCTCTGTTAGAAATAAGTGATATTTTTGTACATTAAAACAGCTGTAGTTATGAAACCAAAAGAATCTCTTTCTGATGATGCTACAGCACAAACATAATAATGCATGGAGTCTAAATCTGAACGTTTAAACAGCAGGCCATCATATTTTATGCATTCATGATGTGAGTAAGAAGAGTACGAGTAAAAATATTTAAGACGAAGAAGCTAACTACATAACAGATTTTAATATTCTATTTACTCAATAAGATGTATGGCTTTTTACAAGACTCTTAACTTTTTCGGTTCTAAGCTCAAGAAATGCGACCCCAATACCGACATTTTCTTAAATATCTATTTTAATATTGGTGACACAATGTTTATAACTAAGGTATTCTTAGATCATAGTTTTTTGGACCTTTTGTAGTTCATATAAATACGCGATAACGCGATGAGGCGATAAGCGATCGTTCGTAAGATAGCTGGGCTAAACTCATTAGTTGCAATTTCATATGAGTGCTGGGATGACGTATTTTTTACGCGCAACTTAAAAAATTTTTATTTATTAAAAAACCTCGAATTTCAATAAATTTTTTTTATGAGGAATGATGCAGAGAGATGTTTTAAAGCTTAGCCCTTAGACTATTTTTTTTTAATTCATAAGAATAAGGCCAATAACGAGGAAACCACTGGGGTCCCTGAACGACTTCCATCGGCAGAGAAGTATTTTTCTAGTCTCCGAGCCGCGAGAGTTAACAAAAGGAAGAACAAATGATATTATATTATAATAGGTTCATATTATCGAAAAAACTAAAGATATTAAGATTTTTAATTTTAGTAGTATATATGACGCTGACTTAAAAAAAATACTAAGCCACCATATATGAATATTTGGGTGTGGATGTGAATATTTACAGCGAGTACACTTTGTAATGGTATTTTATGAAATATTAGACATAAAAAAATATGACAGGCAAATTAAACACTCTTTATTATAAAGCTTAAAACAAATCATTTGATGGACGTATTTGATTGCCAGTCATACAATGTTTTTGAATTTATTGATAACATTGTATATTTTATGTGCTTATTAAATGGTTAAAGTATCAATAATCAACTAATATTCTTTGTTTGTCTTGTGTATTGAATCTTTGTTTTGTGTATTATTTAATTCTCCGCGTACGTTGTCACTTGTCATGTTGAAAAGAATAACAAAAATGCACACTCATATCTTTCGATTTACACGTTAGATGGATTTTTTATTATCAAAAAGACCCAACGCAAAATAAAAGACTGTCTTAAAAATGTTTTTTTTATTGCTTAATTAAATACTGCTTCTGCAGAAAACTACAAAGGGCAATGTGCCAAGATGAAGGATTTTTTCTATAGTATCGTGATATTTTTTCATTCAACGATTTTTCTATTTCCATGACCTTTTTAGCTTCATTGATTTTTGATTATTTTTACCCAGCAACGTGTCTAAAATACAATACTAAAATAAAATTGTATTCTTCCCCAATAATGATTTAATATCATACATACTATATAATAACCATGTAACAACGAAACAAGAAAAAAATAATATACTTTCCACCCATGTCCGCTTACTGTGGAGAATATTGTCAACTAATGGAGGTATTTCAACATAAATTTTTCAACAAGAACTGACTGTTACTCAGTTGCTATAATTTTATTTTTGGAAAGAGTAGGAATATAAAGAAAAGGCTAGGACAGGACTAGTGCTTAGTTGATATCTCTCGCTACGCTTTGTTATTTTAAGATTTGGAGAGTAGGAAGAAATTTATAGACATCACAAACATGACTATGACAAAAATCGATAAACCGCTGTTGATTAAGAAAATTGAAAACGTGATGTTCGTACTGGGATTTGAACACGCAAGATCCGTAACATAAGCCGACAATGTTGACCTCTGTGCCATGGAACCGTTAAAATATTCAGTCAAGGTAAACTTAAACCGTGTAAATTAAGTAAATGTGTATATTTTGACATAATTAAAATATTATAAAACTGACGTAATCTGTAACTTAGGAGGATTGAATTGTGAACCAATTTTCACGGGTCTCGCACCGATCCGATCTCATGTTGTGTGTGTCTATAATAAATCGCCAAAGTGGTGACATGGATTATGGCCGTTTTAAATTACAGGATAAAATTCCAATAAAATACCAGTTTTCAAATGAGATGTACAAAAAAGACACAGCCATATCTACATACATGCACAACAGCGGTGCTATTGCCTCATTATATTATTAAACACGCTGGAACATTATGTTGTTGTAAACGAATGGAGAATATAAGAGAAGAGATCCACCAACTCTTACTTCCATATCCAGTACATTTTGTCACAGTGTCTTACAAATTCAATATTTAGTTCCACGAGAATTACTTAACATAATGTATATCGTCGAAAATTATCTAGAACAGGCAAGCCCAAATCTTGGCCCGCGGGTCACATGTGGCTCTATTGATGATTTCATGTGACCCTTGCGAGGTTTTTAAATTTCTGAAAATTATTAGGATATATCTGAATTTACGAAAAAAAATGGGCTTAAAATATATAACAATGAAATTAAATGCATATAATCATAAACTACAAGATGAAAATAATCTTATAACGGAATGTCATCAGAATGTAAGAGCTTTTATAACAAAACTTAAGCTTTATAAAAAGCGACTATGTTCTGATGAAGAATACAATAAATTTACTAGTGATAGAAAACAACTATTCAAAATATGCTAATGAAGTTACAAAGCTAATCAAAGCATTTGACGATAAATTTTCATCTATCCAAAAGCATGAGAAAATATTTACAATTTTCCTAATCCCGTTTGATATTAAAGGTCAATTTTGCACCTCAAGATTTACAAATATAACTTAAAAACCTGTAATCAAATATTGCAATGAAAATTCCATCCATGTTCGAAGAAAATGTGATACAAGAATTATATAAAAAATATATCCTTGACGATAATTTTTCGAAATTAAGGCAATTATCAATGTGCAATGTAGCTGCATTTGGCACCATATATCGCAAAGAGCAACCACATAACGGACTTCTGCCATTTAAATGTCAATTCAATGAACGAAGATTAAAGAAATATGAAAAAAATACAATATCTGGTAACAGTGCAGCTAAAATACAATATTATAAAGCATTTTTTACAAAAACATTTGTTTGTAGTTATTTCTCATTTTTAATTAAGACCAGAGATCACAAACATTCTTAAGTGGTGGCATAGTCTCAATATTTATTTAGCAGTCATATTTAGTATAAATATGTATATTAAAAATAATAGGGAGGCGTGACGAGACTCATCGGTGATACGAAATATATTGATAAGTTGTTTGCAAATATGGATATTAATATCTCAATGATTTTATTCAGTAGAAATAAATAAAATTAGTATGTATGTATTCTTTTTGTTTTTGCAAAGGTTTATGTCTATAGCATTATGATACAATATTCCACTTTCTGCTCCAACTCAGTTTCCTTATTGTCTTAAATGTTTCAATTGCAAAATCTATTTTTAAGTAATAAGTATTCTAAATGCTATGTCCTATATAAGTATTGGATTCACGGCGTATCTTTAGGGACATATCTTTTAACCTGTGCTAGAGTGTATCTTCTTGGTTTGAAATAACACTGTTGTCAATGAACAAAAGTGCCGACGACGACTCTTTTTGCTTGCTTTTGTAAATCAGAAGCAAGTGGGCGTAAGTCCATTTCTTGCAATAATTTTCATAATAATATTATACGATACCGTATTGAAATTTATAAACTACTATATAACAATATGACTTTGGTAATGAGAAGTCATTTTAACATCCATTAATATATACAGGTACATTCTCTTAAAGAAACGTTTGTATTTATTACTATGAATGAATGTTGACCTTAAGCGTATATCTATTTTTTAGACGTAAATTACTCATTGTAAAGAAACATAAAATAGTTAAAAAAGATTGGTAGTTTTTTTTTTGTAACACATTGATTTTTGTATTATTTAAAGTAATACATGGATCTTATGAGACGTTGCAAATATTTTTGTAATCTTTTGAATTTTATGTTACACAAAAATATTGATTTAAGCTTATGTTAGTAATTGTTGTGAAAAATATATGACAGTATAAATATATAATTTGTTAAAGATACATACAACTCTTTAGTCTTTAATCGTCCATAATAATGTATGGTAAACATACGAGTACGTCGATCGTGAACAAACGAATTATATCGATCTTATAATTGCAGTGAACGAGAGTCACCTATTTGACTCTATATGAAATATTAGAATCTTTTATAAAAATAAAAAAAATAAAGCATATAAATTTAGATATATAATCATCTGTAATAAGTTTATTTTAATTTACAAATCTATACAGCTATTATTATTATTATGAATGTATTATAGCTGTTATGTTAATCCACCGGATGTAAGTTATCTCGTTTTATCTCCAGCCGAATATTACATAATATCTATTTTAATATTTCGAGAGCAAATAATTTGAAGATGCTACAAATCAACTTAAAGATTAATCGATATTTTGTTTCCGCTGCACTTTCATGTTATAAACGTAGAGCCAGAACAAATGAGTTTACAAAAACAATCGAAACTAAAAAGTATTTCGAATCATAATTAAAATTTATGGCATCAATTTTTTTGTATTTATTAATTAAGCGATTTGGTCACTAGCTTAATATCTCAATAAGTAAAGATTGATTAAGGATTTCAAAACTATAAAAATATATAAATTTCTGTATGTATTATAAAAAAAAATACCAGTTTTGCTTTTAGCAATGTACCTTTTAAAAAAACGATAATAATGACCAAAAAAACGAATTAAAATTGCGAGCAGTCTGAATTGCGATACCATGCGTATATTTCAGTGTCGGTTTTTTACATTAAAAATCATGATTAATGAATTAAAAAATATATTAGCCCGACTATAGGTCGACCCTTATTTTTTAATCTCCTTTTTGAAAAAAGATGCATTTCCGTCACTATGAAAAATTAAAAAGAAAATAAAATGTTTAACGAAACATATTTATTAAAAACAAGTACCCAAGAAATAGTTGTAGAAAAAATACATGTTAAAACATGAACAGAAAAAAAATTCAACTACGGTAGCTAATGATATCAGCCAGATTTACATATGGCTGTAAGATTTTCAGCATCAGTCTCATCTTCAGTGATGTTATAGTCTTTTAAATCCACACTCATAATTTTACATAAAATATCATCTTCAATACTGTCCACTTTATTTAATATCCAATTTTTTTAAAATTCATTGATGATGTGTCATTGGACAATTCCAGGCTTGCAGGATCCACTCGCACAAATAACGTGTCGTGATCGCGAGTAATATTTTTTTCTACTATCCACTATTTTTGTGATTGAAATATAAAGTGACCCCCCCCCCCCCCCTTCACCTTATAGTCAAGATAATGCGATACCGGTATTTCAATTTATAGCTATGATGTCTAAATTTCTGTCCCAATCATCATACGAGCACCTTAGTTTCAAAACCTACCTAGCTCCAAAAACCAAAATTGTTGGCAAAGTGCAAAAAACTGCTGTAGGCTTTTTGGATTTGAATAGTTTTTGAGACTAAACACGTTTTTTAAAATGCGTTTTCTCTGTATTTAGAGATGTTTTGAAATCGAAAATTTATTGATTGCGTAGATATTGAAAAAGAGAACAAGTTGGAATCAAAATTTGAAAAAAATCATAAATGGTCTTTAGGTAGGTTTTGAAATTGAGATCCTCATATATTATAAACGAGACGAAGCGAGGGCGATTAGCTAAACTACTATCCATTCTCAGTCTCATAATTGATTCCATCCCCTCTCCTTGTCATTTAGGTCTCGTATAACAACCTCTGTTGAGATTTGTCTTTTGGGAGTCTATATGATTCACACAAGCAACTGACATAATGTGTATAACACGTATATATAATCGAAGACATATAATAGCTCAAAACAATTCAATAATCGACAGGTATTTATGAAAATTGAATTCTGATAAAGAACAGTTTTTTGTTAGAAAGAAGCTTATTGTCCGATGTCCACATATATTTATGCTCAGGATTAAGATATTAACACATTTTATTTCAGCGTTACGTGCGTTTGGCTCACAATTGGAAATAAATAACAAACCCGTTCGATTGGCGATTCGCCGAGCTGTTTGGAGAGATAAATCATTTTACAGCGAAGCGCACGCCATTTTGACACGCGATAAGCGCGCCGGTCAACAAAACTTACTTTGAACACAATAATTTGTAATGGTAAATGGTCTCAATTACACCACTCTACCCTTACGTGTAAATACCCATAATTCATGGATACAATTTATTTGTTGAACATGCGAAAAAAGCTTTATTTTGTTTTTTATACAAATCATGCACGAAAATATTACGTATTAATTGAGAATAAGTTTGTTAATCATGCTCGATTGCCCATAGTTTGATTTTTCAATGGACTTATCCTTCACATTGAGAACTAATGCATACAAAAAAATATAAAATAAGCATACGCAGAGGTGGGCTGGAGGGGGCTTGTTAAGTTAAGAAAACTGCAATTTATGTTAAATTTTAATACGAAGATTATCATCTATAGCAGTGCTTCCCAGCCTGTGGGCCGCGGCCCCTCAGGGGGCCGTAGGATTTCTTGCGGAAACCGCGAAATTCAGTAGAAAGTACAAAAATCTATATATATTTAAATCTATCAAATCGGTGTTTCCCATATTGGGGGCCGCGGAATTTCTTAAGGGGGCCGCCGGATTGAATTGGAAATTGGATTTTGGGGGAAAAGTATACCAAATCGCAGATTTCAAATTCCCCGGTGAGCTAAAAAAAAACACGAGTTACGGAGATAATTGAGGAGGACCGCCGATTATTTTTTTAGATTTAGGGGGCCGTGGAACGAAAAAGGTTGGGAAGCACTGATCTATAGTGTAAAGGCATTATGGCTGAAATTTACCGAGCCCCTTGTTAAGGTATTAGCAGCCCACCGCTGAGCATACGTATTATGAATCATTCATCCATGGATATATAAAAACATATATCTCAAGTCATTTATTTTCTAATATAAAATTAAATTTGATAACTTTTTTATTCCTTTTTTGTGTTACAAAATGTGACAAGTGTATCGCTTCTTTGAGAAGCGCCATTAGACATAACATCGCAAGGTTAACGAGTAAACTGAAAATGAATTTTAAATCTTAAGTTATAAAATACAAAATAAAAGTTTTGTCCTTTTCTACTGGATGCAAGGGGGTAAGATACAAAGAGTTATATGTCTTGTTAATAATGAAATACGCACATTAGGTAGGATAATTATCGTACCTTAGTGATTATAATCTTCTTAAAAAAATATTCCTAGACCTTGCAATCTTATGTCTGTTGATGCTCATCAAAGAAACGAAAAAAGTGTCACATCTTCTTACTCAACAAGTAGAATAACAAAAGTAAATTTTTCAGATCCTTGAAAAATGGCATTCGGCGGGTGTAGTGATTGCAATACAGGTATAACTGAAACCGGGATCCCGCTAATCATGGTGCTTTTTCAATTCCTATAATTCCGGTAATTTGATGCTTAAAAATACCAAAAATAGATTTTTGAAAATGTATGGAAATCGTCATATTTTTATTAAAAAATGTGCGATGAATTAAAACATATTTAAATCTGCTAAGTCTTATCAATATAAACTGGCTTCAGGATTTATAAATCTGTAGAAGAAAAACTGAAAAGAAAGAAACAACTTGACTCCTTGCATAGATTTGAAAAAATCACATATTATTTGAATCTCCAATTGCGTCAAATATTGATAAACTTATAGTCTACAACATATGCCACTTGATTTTATTGACACCGTATCACCCTATCAAATACTTGCTAACTCAATTATCATCAAGTGGAATGTCACCCAAAGTTCATTCCCTTGAAATCAATTTCTTTCAGTCGACAATCAATCGATTCCAATAAAATACGCCTCGCCGAACACCATTCTGCCCAAGAATTGAATGAAAGCAAACCCAATAAAGGAGTAGTAACTTTTTACCAAATATAAATGTGATTTAATTTTTTGATTAAGGTAATGATAGTAAATTTCCTTTAGTATAAACCTTTGGTAGATAGACTCATTTTCCCTATACAGTATTTGAGGTAATGTCTGAGAAGACATTTTAAGAGAATGAAGCCTAGAATGAAAAAAAGGAAGCCTAAAAATCTTTACAATAAAATTTTAGAAAAAACACATATGTACTAAATATGTATTTATAAAATTAGTATTATTATAACATGGTTTCAATCGTTGTATAAAAAAAGAGTTAAAAATTATCCGAACAAAGACCATCGTCACAAAATGTTCTTGGAAATCGCATGTAGATTTTAGTTTCTTATATGAAGGTTTGTCATAAGAAATTAATTCTTTTCAAATGGATGTGTAAAATAGTTGTAAGTTTACTATTTTTTTAAACATCTTGTGTTGTACTTGTATAGTTGAAAAAATGAGAGAATTTTTGTTTCCAGCCGTATCATTAACCTTCAAATTATTTGTAATTTTTTTAAGAAATATTTCAAATCAATCTCTGAGACATCTTTTACATCGGTATAATATGTTATTTTATATATGAAGTGATTAAGTCCATTTCTATTGACAGTGTAGTGCAGTTCACAGTGAGTTCATTTATAACTATATATTGAAAAAAATACTTTATCCTTCACCTTTTTGAATTGAGGCTGCATTTTTTATTCACAGACGAGAATATTAATATTATTGCCGAATCCCACGCTCATCATGACAAACGTATTAAGACTTGCTCAGGCGCGCTACGATTGACAAAATATTTTAGGACGTGCTACTTGATGCCAAGTGTCAAAAGTAAGAACTTGTACTTGCACGAAGAAAGAACTTTAAAATTTAACATCCACGTGATATCAAAATGTAGTTTGATCGACGATTTTTTTTTATAAATACAACATAATCATGATTGTCAGTTGTGTACTATTACAGCTGACATCCTTCACGTTAACATGGGACTCGAATACAGAGACTTTTGTCGTCATAAACTCAAGGTATTTTAATTAAGGTTTAAGTAAATTCGATTTTTATATTTTTGAAAAAAAATGATTGATATCTTCTGCAGTTTTTTACTAGTGGGTAAAGAAAAAGTCCGCATATAACAATTTATTATTGATTAATTACTCGAATGTACCCAGCGGTGGGCTGCCAATACGTTAACGCTCGCTTAATTTCAAAGCAATTCTCGGTATTATGGGGAAGGACTTAATTTTTTATCACTTCTATGCAATTATATACAATACTTAAATAAGCAATCGGTTGTTACAATATGCAATATGCAATTTATCGTAAACGAATCAATGTGAATGGCTAAAAATGTACTGCTGTGTATACTGAAGTTTTCGTAAATAATATATACGTCAGAAATTGTAGTTATGTACTAATTTGATCTGAGAATATTGTTTTCTCTTAAATTAACAAAAGGCTCGCCGGCCTTAGTACAATTTAACAAGGGGCTCGCGCGAGCCCCTCCGAGCTCACCCCTGAATCTACATATTGTTTAAAAATCGGTCTAACAATAATTTATTTATTTGTTTAAAAATTAAAAGTACAGTACATGACATAACAGCTGACGCTAATTCCTCATGTACTTGACAAATATAATGAGACGAAATATAAAATAAAGCTACATAATACATCAAAATCAAGATACAAAATCAATAAATAAAATAGTAAAATTTAACAAACAGTTTACAAATACTGTCATTAAAAATGTCCACTTCTCCAGTATATAATTAATGATTCAGTTAAAATATTTCGAATAATTTATGCGTTTCATGTATGTGGAAGCAATAAATATCAATACCTAAAATATCTTATTTGATCAAGACAAATAAAAAGATGTCACATAAAATGGAGAAACACGTTAAAAACGTTAAACAATTGATTAAAAAAATACATTTAAAAGAAAAAAAAATATTCAAATTGCAATAGATGACGTGCCACATCGTTGATTGCTTGTGAAGTTGATGTGCCAGTTATCTATAATTGCAAATTTCTGACCAGTGATGGAAATGCTGACTTTATATTATATTTTTGATCGGAAAGACATCATTTACAGTAGCTAACAAGTTGGTGACTCTTGATGGCGATTATTTGCTTACTGATTACGATAAGCAGTGGTGAGATGCCAAAACTTTAACAAGAGGCTTAATATAGCTATTAGTGTTGTTCCTAAATATTAAAGCTATTGATTGTTACTGTAAATAGATATATTATGTAACAATATGCAATATATCGTAAATTAATTAAAACGTAGCTGAAAAATGTACGTTAGAAATAAAGAATGTACATCACTGCCTTTAAATTTTTTAATCTAATGCATATTAATACCAGGGCCGGCGCCACTATACAGGCGAAATAGGCAACTGCCTAGGGCGCAAACCACCAGGGAGCGCATAAATGGAGTATTAAAATTATTTTTATATACTCTAATAATAATAAATAGTAGTACATTTTATTTTATTTTGATGTTTGTATTTGTTCGTTTTTCCATATGATTCTAAAAAAAGAGGTTGAGCGACTAAGTAACAAACAGTTCACGTAGAAAAACAACTGTTGAGACACCTCCATTAAGAGGCTATATGCTCAACATTGGGAGCATATAGCCTCTTAATGGATATATATGAATATATATTTTAAAAATCTAATGATTCCGATTTTTTTACAAAATATGTCGAAAAAAAGACGGTTTTTTAAAAAAGGGACACGTCAATAACCGTTGCCTTGGGCGCCAAATAACCTCGCGCCGACACTGTTAAAATTAAACATTGTGTTTTATATAGATCTGCCTGAGTAAAATTTAACAAAGATAACTGCTAACACTTTCCAGCACATCATTGCCAATTAGGATGATTCCTTACGTTTGTTTCTTATTTTTTCTAAGCACTTTCAAAACCTATTATGAATACGTTAAAAGAAAATATGAAAAATTTCATATAAAAGAAGTGTGTTTTTTTTTAATATACATACATTCGAAAAAGAAATGGAGATCAGCAAGATATTTGTGTTGATTACACTGCACTAAGATACGGTAGTCGGTATGCGATATTACAAGTATAAATAACTATTGAAAATACTGAAATCAAATTTCTCTCACAGCTCTTCGATAACAACCGAAGTGTGTCAGAAATATTTTTACAAGCGAAAGGGCAATACTTTAGAAGTCAAAAGAAAGTCTCCATGGGGTGATTGTGATTGTAATGAATAAATGAATCAAAATGTTTGGATTTAAATAAAAAAAAACTCCTAGCTCTATACAAGTGTAATCAAATGAAAATAAACAGGTAAGTACACTGAGAATTTTCAAGATGGTAAAGTTGTAAGGAGACATTAGCGGATATGTATTATAGATCCTGGAATACAAGCATTTTATTTTATTGAAATAATATAAGTTTGATTTATGATGTGATCTTTTTTTAAATAAATCAAATGAAAAATAGTTTTAGAAATACCAACAGATATCCGCGAGAGCACTTGCGTTTAAAAAGACCATTCAAAATTACAGAACCGTTTTAGTGTAAATTTTGGATGGATATCGGAAAAGTGACAATGAAACCTCGTTGTAGTTAAAAGTGGTATTTGAAATACTAAGATAATATCAAGATAAATATATCCGGAATCTAAAGTAACCTAACACAAACAAAATCAATTCTTAGATATTTCTATTTTTGGAACCTAATATTATTAATACAATATAAAGTTTACTGTTAATCTTCGAAAAAGGAACAAAAGATAAAACAATTTTTGAAGTATGATGACTATTTCATAGGTTTGATAATTTATCGGTATTATTAATAGCAATGTGTCATTGATTGCTAAAATAAAATTAACAATAAAAGTGTCTAAATAATGGCTTGATTTTTAACAAAACCAAGTGATTTTCCGCTAAGAAAAATAGCAGACACTGGAAAAAGCATACATACCTCAATCGAATATGTTCATGTTTCAAGTTGCATTAGAAATTCAAAAAGAGATAAAAGATTTGACAAATATACCAGAAGGTAACAACCAAAATCAACAATGACGAAGTCATGTTTTATATATTTATTTAATTAATTAACATTGCACAAGGTTGACAAATTATAAATTTAAAACTTTTAAAATGGAGAAAAAAATAGTACAATTTAATATTAAAAGCAGTAGAAAAAAAATGTCTAGGAAGTCAACTGAGTAAGCTCCGACGAACTCTACTTTAATACATAAAAAATAGTATCCGTCGGAACTCACCCACGTCTACGTGGAATATGTCGACATACGAAGCAATATTGTTGAACACCGTTAAAGCTCTCCTCAGTGGTATCCCCATTGGCAGGCTGGTTCTACACCTTGGGAGAACAAAGAATTCATGTCCACGATTTCTCAAAAAATAATCAGGAACATTCCATCATGTTCTTCACAGATTCACGGATTTTATACCAAATCTTCCCTGACACTACAGTCTCAGTTGAATCTTTGTCACTCCAATCAATCTTTTTAGATTCATACCGATTGGTACAGCCAAATGCCTCAATAGTTAAGATTGCTCTAGTGGCTAGATTGGTCTCTAGTGCAAGGCCTTCCTACGCTTATTGTTAACCTACTTTGACTTATCTTTGAAATATTTTTTACTTTTTATATAACCAATAAGATTTACAACTGTATTTTATATTTTAAGTGTTACCAATAAATACATAAAGTATTGGAAGAATGACGTGATTATTATAAAGAAATATTGTGAAATTTTCAACTGCAATACAGTTATTGATTAATTTATGCATTGCTGTTAAAAGCTTGCTTTCAACGACCAATAAAGCATAAAGAGCAAAACTGTTTGGCTTTTGTTATACAAGAATAAGTAAATTAATACAAAAGTGGACAAAATAGATAAATTGCTTGTAATAAAGAATATAGTCTGTTCGATGCGTATTGAACCAAAATCATTTCAGAATAAATAAATACGATTGGATAAATACTATGTATTTTTATTTTCTGAAAAAATTAAGGTATGTTAAATGTAACACGTGAGATATGTATTATTATTAAAATATGATAATTTATACCATAATTATTATCTTAAAATCTTCCCCATAACTTTTTTAAATATATCGATTGTAAATATAACACTATATTTTAAAATATTTAACTAGTAATTGTTTTTAATCAGTCACTCTTCGGAGAAAACAGCTTAACACGTTATATATTTTTATCTAAAAAAAAACTCATTTACGACTCAAATGTCTTTACCACGTTCACTACTAAAATTCTTGACTTATTGATTACTAATTTAAATAACTTTAATCAGTGGCGTAGCTAAAAACTTGAGGTCCTCATGCAAACGCCACGAAAGCCTCTCCCTCACGAAATATGTTATATTGAGTATGTAGCGATTCACGCCCTAATTTTTGTTGGGTCCTCGTGCATTGCATGACTTTGATATAAAATTACTATACCACTGAATTTGATAAAAAAAACATTTAAAGATAAATTGCTTATGTAAGACTCTCCTAAGAAAAGGTAAAAAAAGAAAGCTGCGTCAGAAAATTGCCAGTAATTAGCTTCTCAATTTCTCTACGCTCCGGTTTCATGATTGTATAGCTTGGGTGAAATGGCGTAAACACTTAATACTCATAGACACGTGATTAGAGATTGAAAATAAGAGGAAAATAGTTGATTAAAATTAATGTTGCAATATAAAAAAACACACAATTTAAAAATAACTTCGGTTTCTTCGGCTTAAAATTAATTCTCAGTTTTTTTACGAGTGCTTATCACAGCACGAATACGTTGTGAATAGACTATTCAGTAGTATCCAACTACAGCCCACATGCCCTTACAGACGACCACGCGCAATTAATAAGAACGATGAATGAAAAAATATTTTCTGCCCCCTTTCCTCTCATTTCATTTCCCAGTACAAGGTATTAATGGATCACTCTTTCATTATCATGTTAAATTGGTCCTACATGTACAAACAAGCTAAGAACGGATGACGTTTTTATGATTTTCTTCTGAGAAATGATAATTCTTTTTCGCACGAAGCTGACAAACTATACGAGTTATTTAAACTATTAGATTAGTAAACAATAGTTTTATTGTATACCCGAGATTATAAATACCATCAAAACGGTAACATTTTTGGTAGCGGTTTTTAACTGTTATTTGATATAAATAATTAACTCGATGGCTGCCACAGACGAGATATTTCGTAAAATCTTTCGTGCTCAACACGCCAGAGACGAGTTATCTCGTCGATAAAATTAATAGTTGCAAATTAAAGTCGGCGTGCTAGGTAATTACTCTTCACTATCTACGGCAGCTAAAAGGCTAAGGGCCGTTCAAATATAAGAGATAAAGATGATAGAAGCGGGGTCGTAAACAACGTTCCCTCTAAGCCAAAAGGTTAGCTGCGCGGAAATTTCAAAGGCTGCGCGGAGGCTGTGTGGAGGCTGCGCGGAACGGTGAAATATTAATTGAGCAACTGTATTGTAGTGCGCGACAACCTGGAATGAGTGCGCGGGGGCTTCCCAACAGCTGCGCGGCCGCGCACGCGCGCAGCTTAGAGGGAACTTTGGACTCGTAATACTTGTGTCTGATTTCTGATTAAATGATGATTTCAATATTAAATGACTTCCGATTAAGACTGTGCAATAACATGTAAAGAAAACAAGACATCTTAGAAAGTAAATATTACTTAGGCTATCACAAAATTTAGGCCAACTTATACTGCATTTTAGACTTAACTAATTGATTAAGGGGCTTATACTGAAATACATGAATTTATTTTATGACTTAATCAACCCAACTCTCCCCTCCACATCCATTCGATCATAAAAACGAAGTATATCGAGAGCGATTAGCTAACGATTACTTCTATCCTCACTCTATCATTTAACATTTTTTAAATCCACGTGTCTCGACAATTTTTTTTCACGAGAACTGTTCGTTACTCAATTGCTCAACCTCTCTTTTTCAAAGAGAGAATTAGTAGATAGATATGAATAGGACAGGACCAACGTTCCTTCTAAGCTGGACAGCAGTTTGAAAGACCCCGTGCAATAATTCTGGGTTGGCGCGCACTCCAAGACAACTATTTAATTAATATTTGATTGGCCCGCGCAGCCTTTGAAATTTTGGCGCAGCTAACCTCTTGTCTTAGCGGGAGAATTTAAGACATCACATATATCCATGTGATGTTTTGAATTGTATCTATCATTATATTCTCTACAAAAAGAGAGTTTGAGAGGCAGTTCTAGAATTCCCAAGATTAGCTCCACAGCGAAAGCAGGCATAAGCAGCGGTGGGCTGCTAATATCTTAACAAGGGTCTCGAAAAATCTCAGCCATATCACCTTTACACTATAGATGATACATCTTCGTATTACAATTTAACAAAAATTGCAGTTAGCTGCTGATTTGATCTGAGACGAATGATTTTCTTAGCTTAACAAGAGCTCGACAACCGCGCCGAATTTCAACAAAGGGCTCGGGCGAGCCTTCCTGAGCCCCCTCCAGCCTACCCTTGGGCATAAGTAAATTGGAATTGTCGTTGGGGTGAGAAAAATTGTATATTTTAGAAATATATTAAGCCATTGGTTTCGGACCGCTGTCATAGATGCCGCCGGAATAAACATGCAGGGCGCGGGTCACAATGTTTGTCAACTATGACCCCACGGCCACTCAGCGCTAATCACGATTTATTAATATTATTACCGTCATCTCATCACTTGTTGTTCTGGAATGATGGCTATGTGTGCACACGCATCGTCTGCACATAACACACTACTTGACAACAACCAATGCGGTGACCTTAATTCAGAATCTTTAAAAAAAAAAATATTTTTAGTCAATGCAGAAACATTTGCTCTTAGAAAACAGATGCCTGTGACGAATGGTGGGCGTGCGGTAGTTTGACTTTGTCAAGAGCATGGAGATAAGATAGCAAATTAAACGTTCAAAAAATGTCGAATTTATCACAAGGGAGGCCCCAGGCGCAATCAAATTTGAAGGCCTTGTTTTTTGGATAACATAAAAACGTAGAAAAAATCCGAGTAAAATAAGAAAAATATATAAAAACAACAAATGTATGTGTTATTTAGTTATTTTTTAGGCCCCTTATATTCGGATACCCCAAGCGTGCGCCTTATTTGCTTATATAGTGATCCGCCACTGCGTCTAAAGCAGCCATACTCAACCTTTTTTTCCTCCGGGCCGCATTCCGATTTTTGCTTCTCTACGTGGGCCGCCAAATATTTACAGTCAACCTATAATATAGCACATACAGTTACTGCACACATATGTATGTATTATGATGTCAAAATAAAACTATTTTATTTTATGTAAATATATACATACATATGTATACATTTATGTATTCATGTATTTTTCATAGTAAAAAATAACAATGAAGAACAAATAAAAAATACGTAAAAAGTACACAAAAATACCAATGAATCCAAAATATTAAATCGTTTACTTAAAAATTAATGTGAATTTTGTTATTGAGTCAAACTTTTAACTATATTTTAAAAATATTTGGTTACTATAATTATTTTGGGTCGCACATAGTAGCTGACTGGGCCGCATGTGGACCGCGGGCCGCAGGTTGAGTATGGCTGGTCTAAAGCCATAAAAAAGCGACGATGGGCCTGGTTGGGACATGTGCTGCGGAAGCTTCAGGAGAATCTGAGCTCTGTCTGCCTCTTTTACTAACCTAATAGCTAATTCAAGAGAAGGAAGAAATTTATTATTAGTATTACTAATATTGGATTTGTCAAGACTTGAACCAGACAACTTCAAATAGGCAGGCTACAGTGACTAGTTGTAAGCTTATGATTAAACACGTCAAATTCAACGTTCCCGCATTATTTTATTTTTTACAAATGAATAAATATATGATTTAAATTATTCTATATTTTAAAGTTAATGTGCCTGTATCCTTGGCTAATCAAAAAAACTATTTAGGATAACTGTTAAATTATTTTTAAAATTCAAAAAACAGTCAAATAAAATATATACATCATATATCTGTAGAAGTGTGGGTTTATGGTCACCCACCATCTTGTAGCCCGCTTTGTTCATAAACATGCGTGTGGGCGCCCTAATAGGTTGGTCAATTTTAGGGAAATAAAAAGATTACATGGAGCATTTTGATAGTTACATTCCTGTTTAAGGACGTTTGTCACCAAAATATAACTCATCAATATTTCAAACGCAACCATGTGTCACACATCGTGACAACAATCTTAATTGGAATAAATTCACCAAAAATGATAACGTGTCGCTGGATAGTTATTATGATTAAACATCTAAAATGATACTCTCATTAAACCACCACAATATTTCTTATTATTTAGTTAATGTTATCCTGCTTAAAAAAGGCATTCATAAAAGAAAATATTTTTAGACATTTGAACTACAAAGCACGTAGGTTCCAAAATATGCCTTCAAATTTCGAGTTACTCTAACTTTTGGTGGGAAGGGAAGAGAGAATGTGAGAGAGTGGATTTTACCAGTGTTAGTTTACTCCGATTAAAACATGCTCAAAAGATATGCATCGCGTATGATACGTTTAAGGTGTTAACTGCCAATTCTTAGCGGACTAGCATTAATCAATAATATAAAAAAATATCATGTTATTTGTAATAATATAAATGTATATTTTCGCTTATAGCGAGCATTAATCGTTAGTAAAATATTTTCGCAGTAAGTAAAACCAGTCCTGTATAAAAAAAAATGAATTTTATTTTTATCAAAATCTTACAACAATTAATTTCTATATATGTTATTGTATTGTAGGAGTCGATATTAATAGTTTTCCATTTTGAAATTTCATATTGTAATAAGTTTTATTAGTCTTTTAATTATTTACCGATTCCATCTCCAAGGAGTGATATGAAAAAGAATCCCTAATGCATGTGTCTTAGAGACGTTCTCGACTGCCCAAAAGATAAATTATTATATGATAAATGGTGGCATAGTAACAATAATATTAATTTGATTATTATTTTACTAGTTTATGACTGCATCTTGCTTATTATGAAGGATCTCAGTTCACGTATATACTTTTTTTATAATGCATATTTTGTTAAATGAAAAACTTGATTCAATGTAATCTCAGTCTATAACTTATCAAATGATGTTTTTACTTGTGAAGTGGCGTGAAAATCTGGTAAAAAGTTTGATACTCCGTAGGAGAAAAAGTTGCATAGCACTGCTCTAAAATAAGAATAAGTAACAGATTGTAAGGTTGTTAAATTCTCATCTTTCTGAAACAAGTGTTTTCGTATGGGTCGCTATTAATTAACAAATTACTCGTTTAATTGAAAAATGGGCACACAGTGTTGCGAATTTTATTGATTCTTTACTTAAACGATTCGATTAACTACAATTTTATTATTGGCAAACAATTAACGATAATTGTATCAATCAACTGCAATTCATACATTTGAAAGAGGTTTTTTATGCGACATATTTTCTGTAGTCCCAAAAACAGTTATCAATCGTAGACGTGATCATTTTACTTTTGGTAGAATTGTTTTTATTTTATCTGAGCGTCAATTGTAGGTATATGGACTCCAAATATCGATGTTTGGAATTGATATTTTGTAACCTAGATAATTCTTTAAGTTCTTCTTCTTTTTAATACTTTATAGGGGAACATTAAAAGTGTTAAAAATAATGCAAATCCAAAATAAAAGGTTGTGGAAATAGAAGAACCAATTCTATTTATAAAACATGTTTTAAGTTATTGAATAAATATACTTTACGATATATACAGTTGCGACCATATGGAGAAGTTATTTATCGAGAAGTGTTTGTTAGCAAGGTTCGAATTTAACTAGAGCGCAATGAAGTGGTGTGTCGATTAATAAAATCTGCGTAAAGAAGCCATCGTTTCTTATAAACACAAAAAAATCCGATCAGACTAGTTAATTATTAATATATTATGTTGTAATATTGATGAAAAAAATGTATCGATATTTGTTCATATTATCAATCGTTTCATTTCGTAAAATTTTCCATTTCGAGCAATCGTTGTCAGTCAATCACTTAATTTTTCTTTATATAGAGTACATAATATAATGTGCAAATAATTCAGATTTTGTTTAGCGATTACCGATTTTCATCCAATCGCTAAACCTTAATTTTCAGATATGGTACGTGTTGGTAGAATATTGTGTTGGAAAAGCTTTGGTAGAAATGTTAATAAATTATGCATGTCTCACATTAAAAATTAAACAAGATATGCGGAAAGTAATGAACAAAATACAGACTTCTATATCTAAAATCGGTTCATATTGGTCGAGTGAATTAATATAGTCACTCAGTCTAACTGAAAAGTCTCAGAACACAGTGCATTTGTGAGTAACGTGCAATATGAACAAAGCACACGAATTCTCTTATTCAATATTTTAAAAAAAATGGTTCAATTAATAAATAATATATTTTTTAATTTTACGGCAGTAACTCTCTCTAAAAAAACGTCATTTCTATGTGAACTAATGAACTTGACTGAGAATAAAGTGTCATTACATATCTCATGGATTGTTTAGTAATTATTTACAAGTTTTTAAGGACGCTACTAATCCGACAAAAATATAAATAAACGAATAGAATAAACTAACGATTCGACTCGGTTATTTTCTTAAATTTATTTGTTCACACGAGATAAGATACTAAGCGACTAATTTTTTATACTAACTTACTCGATGTGAACAAGGCATAAAAAGTCCCAAAAAAATATTATTAAACCAAAGTATGAAAGTTTACGTTCTAGGATTCCATTCACCGAGAAAGACAAAACCACTCGCAAGATTAAGACCGGTAAGCATACGCACACATACAGCGTTTGTAATTAACATGATTGCATTAATTTAATCTTCGCCGAGCGACGACAATATTGTTGAATAAATATTTCTGAAATATTATACTTGAAACATGTTCAAGTCCCCGGCCATTCATTGCTCTTCCATAAAATCAGTAAGTGGCGTAGGAAGCAATGCTCGTCGAGCCAATTTAAGCTAAATGTCTTAGATCAAATGTCATGGGGACAGTTCACTTCTGTGTCAATTAGCGATCCTACACGGGGACACTGTTATGCTGGGAAGTACATCATATTATTGCTCCTGCTAAACATTCTAAAAACGCTAGGTGTACACAATCTTTATTAACACTTATTTGCTACGGTTTTTTTTATAAGTTAAAAAATACATTTTTCTTTAATACGTGTTTAGCAATACAAGAAGCACTGTAGAGATTCCAAATATTTCAATATTTCAACTTTATATATTATATTATCAGGGATGGGCTGGAAAGTGCTTAAAAGGACTCGCGTAATCCCTTTGTTAAACATGACTATCCGTTGAGCCACGTGTTAAATTAGCCTTATAGCTGCGGTAGATAATTAATAGTAATTACCTAGCACCAATGTTCCCGCTACGGTGTGCGCGTGTGCGCACGCACACCTCTCAAAAAGTGCCCGCAAACATTTTTCCATCCCCGCACAAGGACGCACACGGAAATATTGTAAAAATTAGTTTATTCCACCAAATTTTTATATTTGCGCACATTTTTTATTTTGCTGAAAACTTACTGCTCACAGACATTGATGATCCGCACACACAATAGAAAAAATAGAGGGAACGTTGCCTAGCACGCGGGCAATATTTTGCAACTATTAATATAATTAGTTATTGACGAGACAATTCGTCTCTGGAGTGTTGAGCACGAAAAAAATTACGAGATATCTCGTCTGTGGAAGCCATCGAGCTAATTAAAAAAAACAATGTTCTCAGAACAAATCAGCACGTTCATATTGTGACATGATTTAGGTATTAAGATATTTAAATTTAAAAAAGGTACTTGTTAAATTAGCACACATCCGATTGGCCGCTGTTACAAAACTCGAAGAAACCTGTTAATTCAATCATGCGCATGTGTAATTTGTGTACAACCATCAAAAATTAAAATACATTGGAGAACCAAAATAGGTATAGTGATGAAAATATGATTCCTTACTGCCTATAATATAATACTAATAAAAGCTAAGCCGTCAAAATAGTTATTAATTGGAACGAACGATATACGGTCTTGTTGTAAGTCTTGTATTGTGAATACACATAATATATTAATCGAGTACATGGGACAGATCAAAAAAAAACTATATTTTAATAACAGTCGCTAAGTACTCAATTTATTTAAAAAATATATTATACAACTTGCAGAGATAATAGAATGACTTGAAATTTGAAGCATATGGCGTCATAAAGGAGGTATCTCAACATAAGTTTTTATGCGAGAACTGCTTGTTACTCACTTGCTTAATTAATCTTGCGCCTAGGAGTACAGAAATGATACGATTAGGACAGGACTAGTGGTAAGCTAATCGCTCTCGCTTCGCCTCATTATTTTAGGATTGTAATGGTGAGAGAGAATGTTTAGCCATCACAAACACCCATGCCTTCGAACAAAAATTGATTGCTCGATTGAAAAAATCTGTTCGTATAAGATACGACGATATAACGTTTTAAAATTTACGGTAATTAAAAAACGCCGGTAACTTTACAAGCTACAGCAAATATTATAGTCAAAATTAAGCGCCAAAGTTTCATCAAATTCATATACAGCGCATGCGTGCGGGGGGTCGATCCGTTTATTTTAGTACAGCGACAAAAAAAGATTCTACGAGAACGACTAGCTAATTGACAAGAAGCTAAAAAATATTAACGACTATTCAAATATTCGAACATCCGAATATCGAAAAAGTGTCAAATGTATTCGAACATAACATTTGAATCACTGGGAGAAAGTAACATGAACAAATAATAATAAACACGTACATGCAATATTTAAAAAAATATTTTTATTTTATGTGAAGACGAGAGAAGTTTTGAAGAGTGGATATATCAAGATGGGAACGGAGAGAACTAGTAGTTAGTTAATCGCTCAGTCTGCTCAATTGGGTCTGCGCTGATTTTACTCGAATCATTTTTAATTATTAGATTCAAATGAATAAAATTATTTTGATTTTTTTTTTAAATAGAGAGAGATTTAATCAGGGCTCTAGAGTCGGAGTCGTGAAAAATGAGCGGCTCGATTTTTTTTGAAAAATATATTTAATGATGTGTATTTAAACAAAATATTCAAAAGTGTTAACATTTCATGCTTGGCTGACTAAAGATGATCTGATGGTATACATATATATATAAGTTAAAAAAAAATGAAAAATTTCCTCGGAGTCGGAGTCGTTAATTATTTCAAAGATGGAGTCGGAGTCGTCTTTTTTTCACGCGCCTCCACAGCCCTGGATTTAATACACTACGTATACCTGTAGGTGTTTGATTTATATTATAATATTTTTGGTGATAAATACATGTTTATTTCCTTTTCTTCAACCTTTATTTAACATTAATTAGATGCGCATTAACTTTACCTGTTCGTCCGTCGAAAATTATAATAGTAACTTCAATTACTAGATTTGTAAATCGAAATACTATAAGCTGCGACAGGTAATATGTAATTTCATTCATAAAGTGTGGGATTTTACGTGTTTCTTTGAATTTAGGCCCATATCCATAATCAATTACGATAAATGAATTAAGCGCTACGTAGTTATATGAAACAACAATTAGGTTTAATTGATTATTTATTGATTGGAGCATTTTAATTTGAATTAATCAAAAACAAATAAAACTAAACTAAACGTTTATTACACTTGTTAATGGGCAAGATGCACACCTCTTATTAGTTTATTAATTAAATAATTATAATTATAGTTTAATAATTTTCTTCCCATTGACATATTGAATGAACTAAAAATATTAATCAGTTTCTATATTATTAAATCTTCTTGATTGTTGTCGGTGGCAGGTTATTTAACAATGCAAACAAATATGATGAACTATTGAAAATTTAAGTTAGGTGAGGTTGATGAATGTGTTTTTAATAAAAAAAATCATTCCTTTCTCGCGAACAATTGCAGAAGAGTCTATTACAGTATTTATTACACTACCTATTTTACTAAATATAAATTGATCCCGATTGGCGTGGCTGAGTGGTAACGTTTCCAGGCTCCCACCCAGTTCGAGTGTTCGTTCGTATTAACATTTGATGTATATATTTATTTAAAAAAAAACATGAATGATTTTAATATTTTCACTGCTCAATTCGGGAAAAAATACACGTAGAAAGAACGATTCGCTCAAAATAACTCTCTCTGTAATTTATAATACAACAATTCCTTCTACATAAATTCGAATGTTGGGAGTGGTCGTGTCTTAAAGAAACGCTGAAGGCTTAGTTTTAGGTTTACTAAGAGTAATGATGGTTCAAAAGATAGAGATTATAGATTTAATTAAAATAAACAATTCACAATTAGCCATTGAAATAATATATTATGTTTAAATCCGGGATTTAATTGAGATATCGTTCACAAATGCTATTTAAGATTTTTTTCGGACCCCTTTTTTTAAAAATCTATCTTCGCTTCTAATGTGGAGCATATGGTCTTCTAATGGAGGTATTTTAACTAAAGTTTTTTCTATTGGAACCGAGAAAGGATCGATAGGGCTGGTGGGAATTTTTAGACCCATGTCTTCGAATGGAAATCGATAGAAAAATTCTGTTCGTATTGGGACCAGCGATGGGCTGCTAATACGTTAACAAAGGGCTCGCTTAATATCAACGCAATTTATCACTCCGATTGTTACTTTATACACTTATAATATGCAACAATATGCAGTTTACCATAAACTCATCAATGTAAATGGCTAAAAATGTACTACTGTGTATACTGAAGCTGTCGTAGATAATATATATAATTCAGAAATTGCAGTTATGTGCTAATTTGATCTGAGAATATTGCTTTCTGTTAAATTAACAAGGGGATCGCCGGCCGTAGTAAAATATAACAAGGGGCTTGCGCGAGCCCCTCCGAGCCCCCTCCAGCCCACCCCTGATTGGGACTCAAACCTGTGAGATCCAGCATGGACCCTTTATCTATGATATAACTCTTTTATTACATAAGATATATAAAATCAAGTAAAGAAAATATATTAAAGTAGGAATATCATTATTCAAACTGACTAGTGTAATTAAGTATTCGTTAATTATCATAAAATTACAACCAAGTACCTGTTATCGTGAGAAAACCAAATGACAATTTAAGTGGGTACATATTGTTTCGTATTTACTTACTCTTGGCTTATTATACCTTGTGCCGGTAAACACTATATTTTGTATTGTAAAAACCTTAACTATTTACCCTTACAGTAAAATTTACCGTTTTCATTGATAACATCACATTAGAGTGGAAAATTACATTGTATACACTTCCAAACATCCGCAGATAGTAAATTTGTTTTTGATTCATTTTACCGAAAAGCCATGCCAACCGTCACTCAGTGGGTACCTTTCAATTTTAAATTACAATACCATGTATATTTAATAGTACCTGCTGCAACTAAATAGAAAGTTTACATACATACAAAAGTTTTTTTATTTCACCTAAAATATTGATAAATTAGAAAAAATGTTTATTTGAAACGAATGACTTTTTGACTAAACTATTTTTACCATATACATAAAAAGTATGGATCTACCAGCGTATGTGTATAAAAGGGAAATAATGGAAGAAGTGTTTTGTGTTTTGAAGAGTGGGAGAGACTTAATGTGGACATTGCCGCGTCGGAGTCAGCGCGCACAACCCCAACCTAAGCGCGTGAGACGCTAAAGAAGCGCGCAAAATAAAATTCTTTTGTATTGCTCTAAATTGTTCAAAATCAAAATACGCCAGATTAAATACAATATTGAAAGCCATAATTCCAACTTACAGCATTATCAGTAAATTTAAATATGTAAGAATAATCGTTAATAATATTGAAATTTAATTTTTTCTTACATATTACATAATACGTATGTATTTTTGAGTTTTTTAATGTTTATATTTTTGTTTGTTTGTCCTATGATTATTTTTAGATGGTTTTTTTATGTTAATTTCAAGCATTCGTTTAATTTTAATATTTTTTTTGAACAGTTTTTTTGTGGTTATTATTTAGGGTTCATTTATGTATGAGTTCATGAGAGGTGAAGTGAGCTAAGTGGTATTTTAGAAAAAAAATTAAATACTTTATAATATTATAATACTTGATGTAAAAGAGAAGTACCCATGCTGCGTTAATACACATTGCAAAAGTGTTATCTTCCTAAAATAAAAATATGCAATTATATGAAAAATAGTGAATTACGCGATAACTTACTTGCGCGCTAAGATCGGAGTGTTATTTAATTAACAGATTGTCTAAAAAATTTGTTTGATTTTTGTTAAAAATCGTGATAAATTTTATGATAGTAAGAGTAAAATCTGAAAGCGCAATAATCTATCTGTATTGAGTAAATATCATATGACTGCAAATAAGTGCTAACGCGATTTTGAATTTTTCGCTCTGTTCTTGTTCCAGTAAAATGAATGTCCAGTAACGTTATGTTATTACAAAACACAAATTTGATAATCTTTAAATGTTAATCATGATTTCTCTCGCCATTGGTAAAACAAAAAAATCAAATTAGTGTCGTTAAATAGACAAATAGTACAAAAAAGACCATTTTAATTGTACTAAAGAATATCATGTAATAGAAAACGTGTAAAATAAATCGTTTATATGCATGCGACTTAATTGCAATCGACAAAATGTATTTTGAATAATTGACGTATAAAAAAAGTTGTGTAAGTTACTCATCAAAAGAGCAAAAAGTATTTTGACTGTTTTATATAGCTTATAAGATACAATATTTTTTATACATAAAACAGCACCGTTTTCGGTCAGCTGAGACACATCGGTCATGATTTTAAATATTTGTTTTTTTTATGATACAATCGTTTTGTTTTAATAAATTGTATTTCAACAAAATATCAATAACAAACCTTCATCAATATTCACATTAGGGACCACCGCCGTCAACAGGCGATTCTAGATGAAATTATGTTTAAATTATGATATGTATTATGTTAATGAATATTATGTTTATAAAAAATAAAACAAAATTTGTCCGTACTGTATGGTTTCGTTTATTGCAAGTATTACCAAGCAACACCGTATGAAATTACTATAAAAAATATTTGTTTGGTTTTATAAATTTATTCAAAAGGTGAAATATTTTTTATAAGAAACAATAAGTCATTCCTTTTAAGCAACTCATACTGCCTTTTTACATAAATTAAAATAAAAAAGATATATATGTCATGAGATATATTAAGTAGTAAGTCTCTGGAGATACTATATTTTTTATTATAAAATTGTATTTGTTTATTTTTTGATTGGAGTCGGAGTCGCGTTTTTTTTTCAAAAATATAATTAATTGACTTACAATAGATACAAAATTTAATTTTACCTTGTTTTTGTGACTAATAAATATTCTTATGAAAAGCTAGGTAACACCGTAAATAACGGATTAAAAGACCGTTTTGTGTATCCAAGAAGAAACTGTTTTTATGATTTATTACTTTGAACAGTTTTACGATTTAATTCCTGCCACAAAGTGTAAACAGTAATCACAATCACTTCGAATGGGGGGAGGGTATTTGGATTAACCCTGAGACTAACTATCCTTTCGAACAAACAAACTCCCAGGAAAATATTTTTTTGTCGGAATCCTAATGAATGTACAAGGATATTGGTGCTTAAAATGTCATAACAAAACAATATCTACCTAGACATTGCGGTTATGGGCAAACGTCCTAATCAATGATATCCCGAATGACGGTATAATCCACAAGAAATGAACTATATCTATTTTTATTTTTAATTAAGCACTTGTAGTATAATATTATACACGAAACAGAACGATTTATTTAAAAAAAATTAACATATTAACATACGTAATACACAGTTGACCACTTTTAAAAAATGATAGTTTAATTAATTAGACTCTATCATGCCGTCGTCGGGAATAAGCAAAATAATATTTCTCCGCTAATGAAATTCCGTCGATCAACGACATATAAAGATTGTGTTTATATTACTTATTTATAATATGATATTGATAAACAACATAAAAAATAAGTCCACTTAGTTTTTTTTCTAAATATACTTATGATAGATATTATTTGTTCCTATAATTTACAAATCGGAAAAATAAGTCAACAAGTCAACAAGTCAAAAAGTTTTAAAATTAATATTTTATAATATATAGTAACAAAATAATATTTATAGGACAACATTTTGCATTTAGACTTTACTGAATAACTAGCTAATTAGAAAAAAAATAAAGCACATTTTGCCCAAAGGCGTCTAAGAAACTAATCTCTACTTATTGTTGTAAATCTAACAATGTTTAACAAAATGTAAGGAAATATAAATAAATTCATATTATCCTTGGTTGCTTACCTGAAATTATTCATAGAAGGTAATAACTAATGCTAATACAGAATATCAAATTATCAACGTTTTGAATGAACGTTACAAAACTATAAACAGTTAATATAAACTTTTACTTAATTGTAATAAAATAATAGTGGTGTTTTATAAAATAAATATCAATCATAAAAAGAATTTGCTTTCTATAATATTTTTATTTTAGTATTTAATGAATTCCTCTTAGTTATTTTCTATTCGCATTATTTACTTAGCACGATAAAATAGTGAGTTAACTTTTTAAAAATCTGTATTCATCATTAGTATTGCGGCGCAAAGTGATGATTCTCGCGGTTGGTGTCATGCAGATAATAATAATTTTTAATTACCCAAATATATATTAATAAAAACAATTCAATTTATTTAAATTACTCAAATCGTTAAAAAGTAATAGAATCTCCATTATAAAATTAGCCAAGAATATAAACAAATAATTAACTGATTGTATAATTGATGTTTAAATTATTTATCATTATATTGCAATAGCTTAAGAGAAACTGTATACATTCAATTGATAGATTACGATATTAAATAATATTTTCTATATATTGTATTATATGATACTTCCTTATTCTCAAATAAAACTAAATATATAATGCTTAATAATTATTAAGAAAATACCTACCTGAGTAAATTTTATACCTCCTTATTTTTATTCGTTCTGACTTTATTATTTCTAAGATATTTCCTTATCAAACAAACTGATCAATGGCCGCGGCACGTTCTAAAATTTATTATTATACAATGGTGACATTTTATTTATTGTCTACTTATTTTGGACAGGTGTGCCGTGCCAGTGATATGAACTATTTTTACTGTTAAAGAAACATTTCTGCTAATTTAGCGAAAGCATTTCAACAATGAATATAATATAAAAATGTTTATCGTCTGCCCGAGAACGACTCACAATAGATATCCAAAGAATAGTAAAGGTATAGTTCGACGTATTCGGTAACCGCCTAGATATCTACTTAATTGAGATATTTGACCGGACAATGTTTTTATCAAACAGAAAAAAAAACACCGCCGTCCATTATTCATTATACGCTAATAGTGAGCTTTTAAAATACCACTGCGTGTTTCTTTCACGTTCCTAAAAGCGATTCTCGGACGGCGGATAAGAGAGAAGTATTCAATAAAAGAAATCTGCCAGTCAAACGCTAAGATTAAAATCTCCGAGTCGTCGAAATGGCTGCAGATGAAAATAAAAACAAGACGAACGTTGAAGGGTTCGGCCAAGGCGCAGGTGTTTCGAGCTATTCCAGCGCCGAGAGAGGCTGCTCTTCTCGGCCTGATGCCAGCTACGAGGCGGAGCTTTACATTTTTATTAAGGAGGGATAAGAAAATTTTGCGTTCCCCTTCCCGAAATACGTACAGCAAGGCGGAGCGTCGCAATCACTATATAACCCCCGCCACGACGCCCCTGAGTCAGTCGTCGTCAGACAACAACTACGAACGGTTATACAGAACGCTAAGCTTTATCAACAATACATAATAATATTCCGGTTTCAAACGTGATATATTATTTTTAAACATTTGTGTGTAGTGTGTTTTCAAAACGTGAATTGTTTTGGTTTATGGAAAACCAAATATCAATTTATTCCTAAAGACAGTTCGCCCCGTGATACGATGGTGAATATCGAAAATACGCCAGTTAATATTTATCCTATAATGGCCAGAGCACCACTGAAGTCTAGCTTCAGCATCAGCTCTCTACTGCTGAAGGGATCGGAGCCTCCGTCTCCGGTTAGATCTCCGCCACCCTCGCCACAGCCCTCGGAGAGGGATTACTCCGACTCCGATTCAGAGTTGGATGTGACTGGGACTCCGCCGCCGCTAGATTGCTCCACAGGCGCGCCGTCGGCGTCCGATGGTTCAGAGGAGCCGAAGAAAACAGGCAATGAAAAACCAGCCTACAGTTATAATGCGCTCATCATGATGGCTATTCGACAAAGCCCTGAGAAGCGATTAACCCTCAACGGAATTTACGAATATATTATGAGAAATTTCCCATACTACAGGGAGAATAAACAAGGATGGCAAAATTCAATCAGACACAATCTCAGTTTAAACAAGTGTTTTGTGAAAGTTCCCCGTCATTACGACGATCCCGGCAAAGGAAATTACTGGATGCTAGATTCATCCGCCGAAGACGTTTTCATTGGAGGAACGACTGGAAAATTGAGGAGGCGCTCGTCGGCCGCCGGTCGAGCAAGACTTGCCGCTTTTAAAAGGAGTGCCCTATTAGCTGCCGGAGCGCATGCGCTATATCCTCCTCCAGGCCCTTACGCACACCTTGTCGGCTTATACCCAAATCCTGCTCTTCTCGCATCAGTATATCAAAGATACGGACCGTATGGACCTGGATTGGCGCTACCTAAAAACGGACCTATGCAAACACCTCCTTTCGGCTTAGAACGCTTATATCCCGGCCCTTCGATGAGCGGAGGATTACCACTTCACCCCAGCTTCATGCGAGGATTTCCTTCAGGACTTCCCTCAATGACCCAGGCCGGCTCAGCTTCGTTAGTCGGATCACCTTACGCCGCACAGTTTTACCAGAGGCTTCAAAGCTTGGGAGCCGGTTTGACTGGAAACGTTCCCCCGTCGGGCGGTCGGGGAGGCAGTAGTCCAAGCAGCCCTGAACCTCCATCAACCCTCTATAAGCCGGTGACGGTTTTGTCAAGGGAGACGTGATAGTTTTATCCGGTGAACTTACGGCCAAAGTGATATGTTGCAATAAACTTTTAGTTCTGCTGACTGACTGTATGTACCTACATTTGTTTATGATTGATTTATTTATGTTCGATCTCATGAAGATTATAGATTAATATTATGTTAGCGGTGACAGAAATTTGTATTTCCGAACCCTATCAAGGAAAGAATTATTCAGTGATTTCTATTATAGTTTTTTTTTCTTTATTTATTTAATTTGCCGATTTAAATTTCAATGCATTTGTCTCTTAAATTATTAATGCTTTGCTGTTTCTCGGTAACACAATGTTTAATTTTAGCATTCCAAAACATTATATTATTAATTAATACTGTATGTATATTGTTGTAAATATGATTTTGTACCAAAATGTATATAGAATAGAAAATATTTTATTTAATTGGACGAAATGTCCATGCTTATTTAAAAGATTATGAAAATATAGAAAATATTATTAAACTTATATTTTGTTTTCGTTCCAAATACCTCATTTGATGCATACCTATCCATATTTTAATATGGTCTACCAAAGTTATATTTTACCATTGCCTCTATGAATCAAAAATAAACGAAAGTAAGACAAATAAGGATACACACTGTTAATGACAGAGGTAAGATAGCTAATATAAAACAACAATTATTTGTATGCTTAGGACCATTAAAGTATCAAGTCTAATAGTCGAGAGTAAACACCCGGATGATTATTTATAAATCCACGACGTAAATTAAGTTTATCGATTTATCAAGATTCCGTTTTCGATGTGCTCTTATTACACAATTTTCCAGTATTTGAAGCTGTTAATAATTGTGTTCAAACCAAAAAACACCAATTTGTAGGACTGAGTAATTCAATATACATAAATAACAAATGTACATATAATATCATACGTGGCTTTCTAACACATCTTTATTAGAGCAATTTCATGATAATTGAATGAATTAACGTGTCTTATTTTAAAATATTTTTTTTGAACACTAATGATAATATTTGAAACCGTTTTATTGTAATGGAGTTTACATGTAACTAAAAAAAGGTTCTGATCATAAACCTTGTCATAATGATTTTATTTTAGAGATTTATATTACATATCTATTTAGATGTCAACCACAATTCGCTTAAAGTACCACTGATATATAAATAAGTTGACTATTTTCAAAAGTTAAATGGGTATTCTTTTGTTCCACTCAAATTTTAACTATCTTTAACATATTTATTGTTTTTCCTTAGCCAAGTCAATAACCATTCAATTTGAAAATATAGACCCAAGATAATAAAATAAGAAATTTTAATAAAAAATAAATAATTTATCAAATTCATTTAAATTGAAGTATATATCACTAATACAAATATAGAGAAATGTTACGATCGTTGGTAGCATCTGAATTCTTTTTAGGGGGTGGAAACGATCATCATGACTATCTCCCCGGGTTTGCCAATGTCCTGAGCTCTCATAACTAAATTAATTTGAAAGAATGGTATACCTATAACATCTTCCATTGTGAATAAGTGAAACGGCTTAGATAGAAGTATGCCACTATAATATTAGAAGTTTCTAGGTAGTTCGGTTTTAAAAATAAAAAAAATACATAACTATTTGGCTTGTCTATTTGCCATAATAAGGATCATAGGTGGCCATAACGCCCATAACTGATAGCTCTCTCGGGAATAGGCAATCATTTAAACATTTTTAACAAAATCTCTTCCCTGTCAATACCCGAAGCGCGAACAACTATCCTGAATACCAGCCCAAGGGTATGGGGAATCTCGTCTTGTTAAATTACAATGGTAAATATTAGACACACATTTCAATATCGGCCCTAAAGGATTATTTGAATAACTAATCATCAATCAAACGCGACCACCGTGGCTAAATTTGGTTAGATTGATTATTTTTACTGTCGACATTAAGTTTTAAGATTGGTTAAAGTGAAGTAATATTCGGAAATAATCAACTATATCTTTATTTAATATAATTTATTTTAACATACACTCGCTCGTGATTGACTGGTATGTATTGATTTGGACATTCACAACATATAAAAGCTTATGATTAACCAATGAGTTTTGTCAAATTGAAAGACTTACAAAAAACAGAATTTTATTTCGACAAAGCCAACTATTTTCTAATGTCTCTGTATGCCCACTAAGTATATGAAACTACGTGTCTTAGTAGGTTAATAATATGTTAGTGTATTGTTTATTGAATATAATCAGATAGTAGAAAGGTATCTGAGTTTTAAGAGTTATGTTTAAAACAGCTTCATTCACAACGTAACAAAATACTCATTTTTTACACCATTACTTGTGAAAAGTTGCTTGTAAAAGAAATATCACGGCTCGAACCCAAAAACAATAATATAAGTAATAATTCAAAGGGATAAGAAATAAAACATATAATAGTCAATAAAACGTATTTATTTTGATTTACGTAAGAGATTACCATCTTATGAAGACATGCCATCACGAAAATAAATGGTTTGAAAATTTTTAGAAATATTTTTGTATACTGTGAATACACAATACATTTTTATTACGTGTCGGTGGTTAAATTATTTTTATGTTTGTTTAATATTTATATAAAAAAAATACAATAATGTAGCTCAGATAGTAAGACAAGTATTCATGTATTTTTATTAAGTCAATAAAACGTTTGACATAAACAATCGATAAAAACCACACTGGATTTGGGAATCCGTTGAAATTAATTATTTTGAAAATCGTACTTAATAGTCATATTAGAATTAAATTCCAATAAGAATTCCAATATAATATCCACTGTTTTGCTAATTTTTGCTATATCGGTTAAGAGCGTCTGCTACTGGACGACGACGGTGATGTTGGCAAGTTTTTCGTGGTATGCTGCCACCCTTAAGTAGGGAAAGAGTTCTAAATTCGGGTCAGTCACTCATGTTCTTGAGCTAAGAAAAACTTCGGTTAGTGTAAATTATCCCTTGAATTATAATCTGTAGCATTTAATACTTCTCAGGGAAAAACAGAGCATCACATGGAAAAACAATATATTTTTAAAATTTATATCAGGTTTATATCGTCAACGATTCATCCATCTAAAATCTAAATAGTTAAAAAAGGCCGGATGGAGGCTGGTTATTTAATTGGTACTTTAATTTCATAGTCATGTGTAGGGATTGCAATAAATGTTTCGAAAATACAAAAAAACGGTACTTCGGTGTAAAAATTAAACCGAAATGAAATTTTGAATAAAAATAAATCATTACATATTTTAATATCTATTTTTTTTTACGATGAATTGAAATAATTATTTAAAATCTGCTGCGAATTGTTTTAATATTGACAGGCTCCAGGGTAAATAAGCTTTTTAGTAGTGTATTTTATTTTTAAAAAGTTCCGATCCTAAAAAACCGTATTTCTTGCTTTCTTGTTTTACAATACAGGTATTTAATTCTGTATTCATATATGCATCCGGTATTTCAATCCTTAATTTTGTGGAAACAAATCTTAAAAAGGTTTTTAAATAATACAGTGACAAAAGCACACTACCATATTCGTCTTTCACAAGATATGCTGAAAATCTGAAATGAGAATATGTTTAGTTTATAGTTAAAATTATTGTTGGTGTGTTACATCTCTCGGTTATTTATGTCGCAGTTTTGTTTTGCTATTATTGTATTTGCTTCACAAAACATCGCGTGCACTATTTTGTTTTGAGTTAAGTATTATATTTGACAAAGTGCAAAGAGTGAGTTGACCATATATGTTTATATTATTAGTTAATAGTAATATGAATTTTCACAAATCTCTTAAGTCACAGAATGTATTAAATATAGTTTTTTGTAAATGTATCAAAGACTTCAAGAGTGGGATATTTTTAAACTTCTAATATTGCCGTTTAAATCTCAATCACGGTAATAATACGGTATAATGTACAATCACGTGCTCGTGAAATATATTTGTAAGTTTTAAAACACTGACCTAGTATGAACAAATATTCAATGTCTTAAATAAATGAAATCATCATTAAATCGTTGAATGAATGTTCTCAATATTGAAATATTATTTTATAATTGTAGGTTATTCTCAATGAACATAATAAAATAGTAAATTAAATTCTATTATCTTAGGGTTCGTTCATAAATGACTTCACGAAAATCGCCCGTTTCGTTTAAAATTATTTACTTCTAACTTAAATAACATGGTATTAGAGATTGAAATGGTTAGATAAACCGGAAGACTTCGATCAAAAACGTAATGACATCTAGTAATGGATAATATAATATCATTTCTCTTCTTTTTCGATAAAAATATGAGTAGATTGCTAATTTGTTTAAAAAAACCTGTCTCAAGTAATCGAAAACAAATATTTATAATGAATAACGAAAAAATCTCATTACGTCGCCACACTTTTTATATATATTTTTTACTCTGAGAGAGCAAATGTCGATTCAACCTTTATTTATTAGAAGAAAAACAATATTATTAAAACGATCACACTTTAAAGATATTTGCTTTTTTAATGATAGATATTGATCTAATGTTGGCCGTTTTGTGTTGGAAGCTTCACATTTTATTTACCCTCTTTTAATGCAATTTTTAATGCACGTATATTTTTACTTCTTTCAGATACTTTCTTCGTTTAAGCAAGACTTATCACGATACAAGAACTGCAAGGTTCTAAGTGTAGTTTTTTAGGGAACAAAAGTATCAATGACGTAATCTTCCACGCATCATTGATGGTATTAATTTTTCCTTTTGTTTCGCCAAAATCTACTTTTCTCTGGAATCTTTTAATAATTCTAAAACGTTGGAGAACAAGAGAACTAACTATTCAAGATTTGGTATGATTATAACATTTTTGGTCACCGTACATATGTAGATGTAAGTATTTCCATAGTGTATTCATTTTTTAACGTTAACAACAATTTGTTATGTGCCCGTTCATAGATCAGCCGAGACAGGTCATGTTTTCAAAAGCTAAATGATATTTTCTTTCCGTTTACAAAGGATTTGTTGATAAAATATTGGATGGAATTTTCGACAACATTTGTTGGCCTGTCAAGGAAAACACTTAGGTTAATGGTGCATCTTTTTGTTGGTTAGAAAGATTCATTGTTTATTCGTGTCGAATGTTAAAGTTTAACATACTTGTGCGATTTATAAAGTCATTAATTTAATGTTTTGTTTCGTTACATACCTGAAGATTTTAAGGTCTTTCCAAGACATTTACTAATAATAATTTATCTTAAAATCATTGCATATTAGCAGCGAGGATACGGAGCAAGACGAGTATTAATATTTAACCTAGGTCATATAAATTAATATTATTAAATTAATAATAAACAAATAATTAAATAGTTCCTCCCTCTGTGTACAAATTATGAGTGTGTTTATTTATATTACTGCACGAGCGACACCTATGTTTACTATTGAAAAGGTACAAATGGTATTTTATAAAATTATTCATTTGAAAATCTCATTAAATAAAATAGTATAAACGTATTTAAATCTTGCAGATGTTTTCTTCAACTGTCAATTTTGTATTTATAAAATATTACATTTTCAAATTAAATTATGTTTTTTTACAGAGTTTTAAAAGTAATTTTTAATATAAGTATTTATAACGTGATGTTGAAATATATGAATTGACAACTGGATTACAGCAAGAAAAATCTACCCATGGTTCGAGTTGTTATAAAATTATTATGGTTAGTAAAATGAGAATAAAAATATTCGAAGAATAACATTATTAGAAAATAATCACCATTTTTGAAGATGTGTGGATGCATTTTATTTAAATTAACATGACATTAAGCAACAACTTTTCAATTTTCATTATCTAGTAAAGCACTCGGTGTTCGCTGTCAAAACTTATTGGAAAAGCATTATATCAAAAAGATAAAACACTTTTTGTACTAACTCAAAATTTATTAATTACCATTTTTTTATTTATATTTCTGTGGTAAAGTGTGTACTGTAAATAATTTTCATTTAAAATTTATTATATTAAGAAATTGGGGAAAAAAACTGTTACTATTATATATCTATTGACAAGCTTCTTATAATTTGGTAAGTAAAGAATTCCATAAACGAAAAGTCAATAATTATTGTTTGCCAGTGTATAAGTGTGAGGCGGTAAAAAATATAGGTTCAATTTGATACTGACCGATTTGTATAAATTATTAATTTAGTTTAACTTAGTAACTGACCATATACATTCTGAGATTATTGACTATCAATAACACGAATTGACCGTTTCGATAAATTACTGACTACACTTGCTGGGCTTGTATCTGAGCGGTCAACGTCTCGCTTTTAGGGTGCAATTATTGCCCACGGGATCAAATCTCATTCAAAGACAATTTTGGAACCTATTAATACAACTCTTGACAGATTTAAAATATTTAATTCATCTTGAGTAGAATTTACTAAAATATGTGATGGTTTTGTACATTAAAAAATATATTTTGGTCACTTTTCAATACCGGTAATGCAATCCCTAAACGAGATCGATTAACTCACTTAACTTAACGTAACAAGCAGTTCTCGTGGAGCATTTTCTGTTGTGATATAATAAAATTCCATATGCTTCACATTGTAAGCCGTCATGGATCTGACACTCATCAAATTAATATACTTACAATATATGTATTAATATCATCAATGATATAATGTACAATACTAAATTTGATAATACGGTAGTTATCAATGATAAATCTTGTCTGATTCGCAATATGTATCAATTGAAGATCAGCTGGATTCATCAAATTCAATAAAGGAAGGAGCGTCTCCGTGCTGATGACACACATTTGAATCATCATCGTCATAATAAAATGACAAACCATTTCAATCAAAGATCATTTCCTATGCATCAAGTTGCACTAGAGAAAAGAAAAGATCGTTGGAACTATTATGTTTATTTTAACAGTATGTTAGAATAGGTGATGTCGAATTGTGGAAAAAACAGTGGATACATTGTAAAAAATTGGTTGTGAATATAATAATCTTACGCACAATATCAGCGGTCGTCGAATAATTGCGATGAATTTGAAGCAATTTTTGGTAGAGTTTAAACAAATTATCTACTAACGATCCAAATAAAATTACGACCTTAGAAATTGTATGCTATTTTATTTATTTTCTTTATTGCATGTTTTGATTTCTATACATTATATTCGTTACTATTTCTAAATGGAGGTTAACTGTGCTTTGTCGTAATTAATAGTAAAATATTGAATATATTAAAAAAATATTGTAGCAATGTCTGAAAAAATATAAAAAAGAATAATATCAATATTTGGTTGTATATACATGTTAAACACTTCACTATTTCATTGTGTTGGACGTTTGGTTAATAGCTAGTTAGCTCGCTGTGTCACAAAACATTGTCAAAAGAATGCTACAAGACTATCAAGGAAGCTCTAATAAACGAATCCCCCTTCTTGCTTTGTTCCGCCCCCGCGTCATAATCTTCGTTTCCGGAACACTAACATCTTCTTTGTGTGCAAACAAATTAGGTATTATTTTATTACACTCGTTCATCTTTCTCTCCGTGCGGCTGACATCACTCATTCGTTGTTATCGTACAATACAATAACGCTCATACGAATCTGCAAATGCAATACATATTATATCAATCTATTAATTTAAAAAATGGAACACTTTATTCTTCTAGAAAGATCGAATTGAAACAATCGAATGTATCATTTGAACTCCAAATACACGAAAATTCGATTTTCAAACATGTGCATAGAATCGTTTTCCAAATTGGATACAAATACAATTCTCCTACTTGAAAAAAAAACTAACGTTTTATATTTGAAATGTAAAAAATGGAATTGTTGTTAATAACAATCGCAACACTGAACTTTGAAGAGAAAAGTTATGTTCTAAATTTTAAATTTAAATGTGTTGGCGTTTTTTTTTTTTTTTTCATAAAACAGGTTTTTATTTAATAACCAAACTGCATAATATTGAGAGCAGGAACGTTTATGTTTTTATGGTAGTGGCGTGTAGTTGATGATTAAAATTTGTTATTGAAATACACGAATATATTTTAGTGACTGGATATTGCAGCACAGAAAAAACATATTGCATATTATCAATTGATTTATGAATTACTTTCGATATTATTTTTAGTATTTTTACGACAGTCCGTTGTATCGCCAGTGGTTCCCTCGAATGGTGAAATTTTATATATTTTGGAAACTTATTCGGAATACTATCGAAATAATTAGATACATACATATTAAATTTATTTTGACTATTGCGTCTCTTCAATATTGTATATTGAGTAGTTTTATTATATGTATCAACATTGTCTACAGACAAAAAACCTATCTACGGACGGATGTATATAAGCAGCTCCCATACGTACGGCCCTAAAGGGGGTAATAGATTTTTTTTATATAAAAACTGCTTGTTATTCAGTTGCTTAACCTCTTTTTTATTTTTCAAAGAGAGTAGGGATATAAAAATATATAAATAAGGGTCTAGAACAGGACTCTTGGTTTGCTAATCGCTCTTGCAGCGCCCTGTTAGTATAAAAGCGGAAAGGCAAAAGAGATTTTTTCGACACTACAAACACCTATAAAATAACCGATAAAATCGATTGGAAAATAAATACTGTTCTTACTGGGACTTACTTACACCTGCGAGATCCGTCACGCAAACCAGATGCGTCAGTTAGTAAATAATGGATAATGAATACATCTTGTCAGTGAATCTGATCTATACTGAAGTATACGAATCACTAATTGAAAATTTTAATCATCATATTAATCTTGATTGTATATTAAGTCTTTCTACAACACCTTCATTTTGTCATTTGATGTAAGTACCAAAAGTACTACTTCATTTCATCGATCCAGTTTAACATAAAAAAAGTTTTTTTTATATTATTATATAGATGTACCTTCCTATATTATATTGAAAATGATCTTCAAAGAGAGCGCCGAAATGTCGAAAATACACGGTTTATTAACAGGTTGAAAAAAAAACTTTATCTCACTATGAAATATGAATATATTCCAATGTCTGGGAATAAGTTTGTTCGGCGTTGTTTAATTTATAAAAAAAACCTTGATAATATTTCTTTATGCCAAAAATTATACAATAAATCGCATAAAAAATGGATAAATCGCACGGTTGCGGGAGACTTAGCCACCGGCTGACGTAAAAAGCTAAGTAAATTAAGATATTGGATAGCTCTTTGCAGTGCCGAAATCCATTCAACCCTACTCTCTTTACAAATAAATCCATTTATGTGTCTATTGAAACAGGCTCTTGACGTAACCTAATCACACCATCCAACCTAAGTATGAAAAATGTTTTCACATAGAGGGGATTGTTGGAGAAATAAATTTAATGCGCCACAAAAAATGAGTCTATTGTGTGAAATCGCGTCGGCATAACATCACCCACATAAAGAAGTTTTTTTTTATATTAACGAGTTTTTTTTGCCGAATTAGTGCTTCAAATGGTTTTCATATATATACAAATATTTTCAATAGATTTGCTGTTTTTTTAAAACTATGTCAGTTTGCAATGTGGAACATAATCGGTGTATGTAATATATACTGGCAGAAGGCGATAATAATGAAATTTTAAAATTTCTGTCTATGCACATTAAATATTATTTATTGTTCTAAAATCTTCATGAAATTCGATAATGATTAACCATTTTGATTCACATATTCAAAAGCTTTTATGTTATTGATAGTTTTTTTGCTGCCAAAAATAGGTTTAATCGGAATTGACTGGATCTAATTTTGTTCAAATTATGGAAAAATACACAGCATATGGGTAAGCTTTTTTTTCAGAAGATTTCGTGTTAACCCTTCCCTTACTATGCAAAAAAAAGCACAAGCTCCTGAGCTGTGTAGTCGTTACACATCCGGCAAAAGGGAGTGAATCATGACAATTATATGTAGTACTGCTGTAGTAGTGTTATACACAGCTCAGGAGCTTGTGCTTTTTTGCATAGTAAAGGAAGGGTTAAAATCTATCAATCTACATTCATAACTCAAAACAGCCGGTTTTTAACTGAACCCTTTCTGCCAGTATATCAACGAATTATGGAGCTAATCTCAACAACAAGTTTCTAATATAACTACTTGTTACTCAGTTGCTCAACCGTTTTTTTGACAGAGTAAGGATATAAGCATACGGCTTAGACAAGACTAGTGGTAAGCTGATCGCTCTCGCTACGCCCCAAATTTAAGACAATACAGACATCCGTACATTCGAAATAAATATTGAGTCGATTGAAATACAGTAATTCGAGTGCTATTTTCTAAATTCAGCCTAGAACTTTTGATTGATAACTTCCAATTTAACTTTTTCTTTACGGTATGACGAGACATCACCTGATGAAATAGCAACTCACACTGTGTTGACGTCGCTAGAAACCATAAATATTATGATATAAATTAACAGATTATAAATTTTTATACAACAATCATTAAATCAAAATGTAGAGTCGAAAACCATTCATTATTTAAAAAAAAATCTATTAACCAACGATAATCCACAGTCTTACATCTTCATATGCATCCGGAAAACCATCAATGTATTTATTTTAGCAATGGCAATTTGTAAGAAAACCCAACCAATACGTTGACAGGATTCTTCAAGTACTACAGAAGTAATATCTTTTCAAGAAAAAAAAAATATATTCTAAAATTCTCAATTTTTATACATGGTACAAGTAAATAAAAGTTTTTGGCTAACACAAGCGAGGTGCAATTGTTGACTGATATGAAGGTATTTGATCTTGTGACGCTCTTTGGCGTGTCTACACTGTGTATTTCTGTAACTTTGATTTATAGTCTACAACTACAACTATTGTTGCACAATTTAAGAAGTCTAACAAGCTTCAATGATCTTCAATCCGTTATTGGGATTGAATGTGACGAGGTATTGAGATTTTGAGGATGAAAATCAATGGAACGAAACATACACGGAAGCTGTACATTCGAATTCTCCATTGAAAATTCAATCACCATTTTGCAATCCTCTCATTGTGTAAACCTTTCAACGCAAATGCACTTTAGGATATCAATAAAAACTGCATTTTTGAAGATATTTTAAATATTTAAAATATATAAAATCCTACATTGATTGATTGCCTTGAACTATAAGAATAAACCATTGACTAAAAATAATATATATAGAAAAGTATTGAAATAAATGATTTGCAATAACAAGACGTCGGGTAAGAAACAGTTTGTATAAAATAAATCATAATGATCTAAAGTTCTTTTACTATGAACTACAGATTAATGAAAATAAATATTAAAAATACTTTTGTAATATTCCAGCATTATTATGAGAATAATGATTTGTCGATTGTTGAAAATATATAACAACTGGTGAGTAGTTTTAAATTATTAAGTTTTTTTACGGAAAAGCAACCACCGGTATTGATTGCTAGTTATTCGTAGAATGTTACGTATTTAAATGGAATACTAGAAGAAAATAATCTTAATGGTTTGTATTCAAACTTGGTAAATGTTTTCAAAACCGAACGAATAAAGTAAAGACATTTTCAAATAATATATTATTATTGTATTATATTTGTGGATTATGAGTTTTTATATATTTTGTAAAAGTTCCTAGGACGTTTGTTATTTAGTAAAAATATTCCTTATGTAGGTAAACATAGTCCATTTCAGTCTCTGGGTTGAATAAAAATGAAATCCTTTAACAGCTTCCTGCATAAAAACTACGTACTCAATAGAAGTTTAAAGGATTCAAAAATATTTACGAAAAATTTCACCACTGCATTTTGATAACATCACACGTCGGTTTTGACGAACCGTTGCATTTAATGGGTAACAGCATATCTTATGTATTATATTTAAATCAATGAAACCAGATTGAATTACTCTATATTGCTAAAAGAAAGATTTGGTATTAATAATTTTGAGGAATAAAAATTATTACTAAGTAAATTTACCAATAGTGATATTCTCCACTGGTAAACGGTTATTTTAAGTCAAAACTTTGATTTTTAGATTTCCAGTATTTTCGATTAGGTCTTCTTTTTATCCATGTCCGCTCCTAATGTGGAGCATGATAAGCATGTGGTATCTTAGGTTTTTCTACGAGAAATTTTTGTTACTCTGTCGCTCAACCTCTCTTTTGTCAAATAGAGAAGTAGAGATAGAAGAATAAGGCTAGGACAGGATTAGTGGTTAACTATAGATGTACCAGCGTAATTTGACTGCCTGCGAGGGCGCCACCATCGCATCATTAACGTTGCCATACTCAACACGTTCTAGGGCGACAATTTTAGTTCCGAGTTCTGCCACAGTCAAGTTAAAATGGTACATCTCTAACCGCTCTCGCTACGCCCAGCTATTGAAAGATCGGAAGGGTGGGAAGGAATTTTGGGTAGATCTTCTTACTGTCTTTATTTTAATTATGTCTCAAATTTATCGAATGATGGTTTGTAAATGAATAAGAAGGTTGGTTTTGAAGACTTGATAAAAAAATGTTAAGGGAAAGTGTCACAAAAAGTGGTTTTTAATAATATGATCGTTTATTAATTGAGGATATTATTTGCAAACTCGGCTCATCCCAAAATCGTCGAAAAGTAAAACTTGAATTTCATTTTGTAAAATAATATACAATTTAAAAGTATTTTTAGTTTTAAATTACGTTGGAATGATATTTTGTATTTTATCAAGCCAGTTTGGAGACTGCTTTCTAAAAATATTTGTAAAATACATTTGTATTTACTAAATTACATTCAGGTTCCACCAATTTCGGAATGAACCGGGTTCGCAAGTAAATAGCCACAATTTATATACGAGACGCTGTATGAATTCTTAGGTAGAAAATAATGCTTTAATTGAATTTTTATCAAGAAATAAATGTAAGAGTGTTGAATAAGCGAATTAAATGTAATTGATGCGTGTTATTCTATTACAATATTATAAGTGACTAACTACTGAATGATTTTGATGAAATGAAATGTATAGTGTACTCACGATTGCTATTACTTGAATTATGAATTTATTGATCCAATCTATAACAGTAGAACGTGATAACAAAATTTTGTTTAAGACAACTTGATATTGTATAAAAATGGCAATTATTATGAACGTAATTGTGAATTTATCAAAAAACTCATGTGACAATATAAAATGATATTATTCAATTTGTTTTTTTTTTATTTCAAAATAATAATTATATAGGCTTATCAAAACTATATGATTTTAATAGAGTAATATACAATGAAATATAGCGTACTTATTTATCAAAAGCATTACGTACCTAATTATTGCAAAATACAAGCCAAAAACAATCAATGTATTATACTTACACTGAACAATACAACATGACCATCTTTGGTTTTTTAATTCAATTTTACTTACGTGTATCTAGTAAACAAAAAGCGGTTTGAAGAAAACAACACTTCATAAAACCAGTTCTATTAAAAGCATTCGATCAACACAAGTAATAGAAATGTAATGTTGCAAAACAATCGCTTTTCAGCACTTATAAAAAAGTCCTATACAAAGTCATTGCGAATGCATAGACAAAACAAAAGACTTGTGTTTCACAGTCGATTAAAGCGAACGTAACGAAGTGACAGCTAGCGACATCTATTATTGTCATTGCTTGTAAGACAATAGCACAATGTTCATAATAATTAATGCATCTGACATTAATTTTGCACGAATTCTTTTATATATTTTTTTACTTTATTATATTTTAAAAGCTTTGATCAATATAATTCATTTGCACCTATCACATTACGTGATAAGGTGAGAGTTCCATTGAACTGATCGTTTTTTCACTACCTTTAATTAATTTTTCTAGTATGTCTGCGAACCTGACTTTAAGTATGTGTCTAGTTTAATATTTCTAAAATGGGAAAAATAATTGCTTTCCTGAATTTATTCTAGACATATACGACAAATTATATTGATTAACTGGATTTAAATGGAACTTAAGAACACCTAGTGGCGGACTACTCTACAAAAATATAAGGCGCGCGCTTGGGGCCTCCGAATCTTAGGGGGATCAAAAATAGCTTATTATAACCCAGATAATTTTTGTTCGGATTTTTATATACTTGTATTATTTTAGTTGGGTTTTTCCAACGTTTTTATCTTATCCGAAAAACAAGGCCTCCAAATTTTATTGATCCTGGGGACTACCACGTGCCACTGAGGACGCCTCTTATGAATACCGAATAACACTAGTTCAGCAATTCTTATCAAGAATTTTTATTAAAATTCTTGGGCCGGGCTTAGTCGACACAAATAACAGATGTGTGAACAGACAAACTGAAACCGCTCTATTTAAAGTCATGAAATATCACAATCACGTGGATTGTGATATTCCATGCATGGATTACGCATGTGCATGATACATTACGAGTCTGTAGATGTGTACCCTGTCTTGTAAGGCTGTCTTATACGTAATCAATAAGATGTTGAAACAAAAATAAAATTGGGTAACCTGGAAACCAAAAAAGTAGCTGGCATGTCACGTAACCGTGCCATGGACGAATCTAGGTGATTATTACAATCATTATTTTTTTTGGAGCCTAGAGCTGGAGCATGGCGGCTTTGGACACATTAATGCACACAGAATATAAAGATATACTTTATTTGACTCCATGTCATTTTAAATACTACATTAAAAATAATTTAAATAATTCGGTTGGTATTTAATTTGACGAGATAATGTCAGTAATATTAGTGTGATTCTAATCTGTAGAGGAGTTGGTATTCTTTTATTAAACTAGACAGCTAAATATTATAGTAGATTCGTAAACAAGTATTCTTATTAACAAAATTCATAACCGGATCGCAGAGTGTATGAAGAGGTAGAGGATAGTAATACAAGTACAATGGCGGTACATTATTGGGAACCAAGGCGGATCTTTTGATTGATACAGATATCAGTTTACCTAAAGAGATTTTGATTCTATTGTGCTGGCGTAAGAAAAGACGTGTCTTCTGCCTATCACACTAATCGGTCACGGCTATTGCACACAAAACATTAACAAACGGGTTGGCGGAGTGTGCGTTGATTATATATATAAAAAAAACATTTATTTATTACATTTAGTGTTATTTATGACGTTGAAACATTAATATACTGCTGTGCTTGTTGGGTACATAGTTTTCGCGCAACGATGGTAATAAATAAGTAAGACTTGTCGTAGCTTTATTTTTATAAAAAAAATGATAATTAAACTTAATAGTTAAGTATTTGAATACACGAGTTACACAACTTAGAAAAATCTAAATTGTTGTTACAAATACGGATATGCGTAAAATTTTGCGCTCTATCGGGTATAGCATTTAGATAATTAAAAAATTCGATAAAATTCTGAAGAAACAAAATTTTAGCATTGTCTGGGTCATTATACGTATACTTCTTAATGTACAACTACTGATCTTGATTTAGTTACATAGTCTTTAAACTCTTGTTGATAACATGTTTAAATCTCGGGCCCAGATGAATAATACTCAATTTTTGGTGATAGTTTGAATATTATTTTCCCTTGATCTTAAATAAGGTTATTTGAAAATGTCTGACTAATGAGCTGGCGACTGATAATAGTATTAAAATATCCATATATGTTAATAATACTTACTAGCAACGTTCCCTCTAATTTTTCTATCGTGTGTGCGGACCATTAACTTCTGTGAGTAGTAAATTTTCAGCAAAATAAAAAATGTGCGCAAATATAAAAATTTAGTGCAACAAGCTTATTTTTACAATATTACTATGTGCAGCCTTGTGCGGGGATGGAAAAATGTGTGCGGGCACATCTTGGGAGGTGTGCGCGCGCACACCTTAGCGGGAACATTGCTTACTAGTCAGTAGTCATTCAGGTAAACATTTCATAAATAATCTGGTCAAGATTTTATTTTGCTTAAATATTTTAATTGAATTTTAGTAAAAATATTATTCTATAAACTTTGCTGAGTAATTTGCTATTGTAATTCGCTATTTGTAATTTGTGTTTATTTTGAATTATGTATTGAAAAATAGCAGATCGAAAATCTGCAAAATTGAAATAAAAAACAGATCGAAAATCTGTTAACAACGTTATTCCTCTTCTTGTAAGTCAATTAACAAATCGACGGTTTGCTGCAAGAATTAATTAATTGAAAATGTGGTCAAACCTGAGTTATATTAACCATAGTCCTTTTATTCTCATTTTTCTTTAACTCAAAAAGTCATTTATTGTCTAACATCAACCAGTATTGTCCAATGATAAATTATTATGCTGTATTTCGTGCACACAGCTGAATACGTAAAACATCATCAACAAGCTTATGTAATTCTGACGAAATACATTTTAATGACTTTTTGCATCAAACCAACGAAATAATAAATTTATACACGTAATTTTTGTTCTGATAGCTTCTTAGAATACCTTCTATAAAATACCATTCAATTTCTGCATTATTGTGCTTGCTGGATTTTTTAAAACTACATTTTCTATAAACTGATATTTGCTATCGTGATTTCTACTTTTAAAAGTTTTAGTGGCGCATACTCCTTTAATCGACTCTAATCGGCGTCGATTCACAACAAGTTGGAGCGGCACTTTGTTCGATGTTGATTCAACAATGTGTAGACTCAGAACAAGGGTGGAGTTTTAGTAATACGATTAATTAATATATAACCATTCTAGCTATTTATTATACATTTTTTTAAAACTTTTGCCACTTCTGGTGTAGACACGTTGTCAAGGGCTCGAATCCACGAATGGACTTAAATATTAATATATACATATATGGACCTACATACAAAGGCATATACAACTGTTTTGGTAAGATTTCCTCACATTCACCTCGTGTGCGATTCTAAAAACGGAGCGTACACATAGGGAGTCGTCTATTATGACTTATTTTATCTCATGCTTTTATAGAGAGATTGTGCTGTTAAGAATCAATAATGAGATCAAAAAATGATATGAAAAGTCTGCGAAACCAAAATGTATGTGAATGGCGAGTGGAATTATGTGTTATTAGTCCACAAATTAATGTCCTTTTTTAGCCTACTCAAAACGTTTGAACAAACTCATAACTAAAAAAAATCCTCATGCTCAAAAGTTACATTATATTGTACTTTAAATTACGCATAAACACATCACACGACAATTATCTTGGTTTTACATGTATAAAGTGTACTTCATTTGATATCAATCACGGAATGTTTGCTTTCGTTTAATCAGGAGTGGGCTGAAAGGAGATCGCAAGGGCGAGAACGAGCTCCTTGTAAGATTTTACTAAAGCCGACGAGTCCCTTAAATAACAGAGAAAATAATATTCTCAGATCAAATTTCTCACATATGTTTATATTATCTACGACATTTAGTTGTATATTGGTACATATTATAACTAGAATAAGTAAAAATCAATTGGTTATTTTATATTATTGCATATAATTGGATAGGAGTGATAAAGGAATTCCCTTCTTCCTCAGAGCACCGCAAATAGTTATGAGAGTAAGCGAAACCCATGTTAACTTATTGGCATCACACCACTGCCTGTAGTGTTGTATTTTGTGGAACTTTCACCCATAAGTTCAACTGTCATAATATGTTCGCAAAAATTTTGCACACATGGTGAAAAGATTAATCAAAGTTTTATTTTACAAAAGCGTTTATGAGATTGAAGTCTTTTGTTTGCGAAAGATAACCATGCAATGTTTTCACTCCACCCCACTGTAGTTGCCGGAGAGGAAAGGCTAAAAGAGGTGGAGATGATTGCGATTGGAGTTGGAACAAGATGGCAAAGGATTTTGGAAGGGGTAATCAACAAAAGTGAGCAGGCGAGGTGAGAACAAAATGCGTTTCCGCCGGTCTCTTTTCTTTTAAGAAAATGCATTGAAGTTATTTTAATGGAGTAGGCAGTTCATATTTATTTAAACTGAATAATTGAACATTGCACTTATTATCATGTTAATATAACAAGATGGAGTTTATAATTATGAATTCTTGGAGATTCTTAATGATAAATAATGTAATGGTGTTCAAGCAATGCCTACAGTTGAAAATAAAAATTGATTTTGATTTTGTTAACGCTTAATAAAGAGTTTTGCGACTTTTCATTGGAAAAAATAGGAGGTCACTGCCTAAACACGCCACTGGCTCCCTGTTATTTTTTTACAGTTAAATTTTATTAGAATGTAATAATAAGGAATGTTTTACTCAGCTGGGATATTTTTAAAATCTAACTAAGCTAGATTCTATCAATTATACAAATGTTTGTAAATAAGCCATTTAATAATTTGTCTTAATTATTGGTGTCGCTGTAGACCGCTGTACTCACCCTTAACGAGCTTGGTAAGTATTTACGAACGAAACGGCTAAACATTGGTTGTTTAACTCAGTGTTTCTCAACGGGTTGAGAAAAAAAGGTCTCGCGACTACTCATTTTGGAAAATCCGAAAAATTCCTGGGATTTAGAAATTGTAAGTTCTGAGAATAGCTGAAAAAAGCTCTCGCGTCTGTTTATTATGGGAAATCCGAAAATTTCTGGCTTTTAGAAGTTTGAAAGAATTGGCCATGACAAATTTTTTTTCAAAAAATTGTATATGAAGGCTGCGGAAAAATATAAGACTCAAAAGAGGCCAGGGGCCCAAAAAGGTTGAAAAACTGTTTTTTAACATATGAAGAATTTGACTATTTGAATTTCAGCTGCTTAATTTCTTTACAATCAAAGCTATGTTTAGAGTTGTACCGCTTATTAATTGTAGGTGTCTCTAAAATATGTAGGTTTGAATCGCACCCACTTAATTTTTGTAATTACGATTTCATTAAAAGCTTTCAAGGTGATATCTAGTAACCTTTCATATGGCATGTAGCAGTACCATATTATTTATTACGAGCATTATCTAGGATCAAATTTTAACACGAAACTCTTTTCTCCATGCTTAGATATCGTGTAGCAATGGTCTTTTATTCACGGAACGAGATAGAATGGCAATGCAACGACTAATGGACCCATTCAATTTATTTACCCACGGATCTGTCAGAATTTCAATACAAAACTACTAAAGGCATTTAAACTTTGCTTTGTTGTGTTTCGCGCCTGTCTGATCTAAGAAATGAACCCTAATTTTTAACATGCCATCAGATGCGGCTAACAGTAACATTTTTATAAGGGTTAAGGGTTGAAAGCACTCTATAAAAGCGCCCACGCGTGACTGGAGAGCTTTTAATTTTATTTTTATAAAGATTTATTTTTTGCAAAGTTTTGCAACAATATTGCTTTCAAAACCTCAAAATGTAACTCTAGTTTTATTGAATTTGATTTGATTGTTAAATATTATTCGAGCGAATGTGTAATATAATATTTTCGCTTAAGTTATGGATGGTTAAAAAAAATAACGTTTTTACTTTGTCAGATGATAAGATTTTTACGCATAATGGATGGTCTTGAAACGTTTCATAAAAACCCGTATTATACGATAGACTTAAATTAAATACACTCAAATCTTCTTTTACACGGTTTTATTACATGATTTTGAAAAAATACTTCACAAAAAAAATCGGATTTTCTAATTACAAGAAAATCAACAATAATGTACAGTAATAACAAACAATAGGCTAAATTAAATCCTAAACTATTAGACGTGTTAGAAATTTTCATCGATGAAAACGACTTACGTCCAGTCCCTTATATCAAGGTTTCCCAATATTTTTCTGTAATGGAACACTTTGCAAATCCAAAAATTTTAACGGAACACTACGCTAATTTTTTATGTTGGGTAATTCATTATAATAAAAATAATAAAAAAATATGTTGTTAAGACAACTATTATCTATTTAGTAATATTTTCTAAAATATCACATAAAATTAAATTAACAAGATTTTAATAATAACTTGCGCTTAAGACTACTGGTATAGCTGTCACGGAAAATGGACCCTGAACTCAGCAATCATATTTACTATTTTTGGGAAATATTACAAAAGAGTTCTTTGAAAATTAAATAGATGTTCATGGAACACTTATTCAGGTTCCCTGGAACATCAGTGTTCCGCGGAACATAGTTTGGGAAATCGAGTAATCAAGTAGTGATGAGTAGTATTATATTTTCTTAATTAGAATACATATTATGAATAATATTTTGTGTAATTTACTTACAATATTTTCATCTCAACAACAATTAATAAATGTTATTAAAAATTAAAAACATGTTGTAACATATAATAGTACTATAAAGCGGTTTTAAAAAATAAGAATTGTAATATTTCAATTAAAGATGATATAAAAAAATATACTAAACTTAACTCTTTTTTTACACTATTGATACGTTCATCAAAAAATCGTGTAAAAAAGTGCACATTTTTTAGTCATCGTTTAAAAATTATTGCAATACACAATAATTCTAAAAAAATGTGTGCACGTTCGGTATATGAAAAAATTAATCTCTTAAATATATGGGACCATTAAACTAATACTAAACTAAACTTTATAACACTAATATTTAGATATTGGTACAAATAAGTCACATACTGAAGGACGAAGATCGTCAAATAAATATTTTTATCATAAAAGTCATTCTGAGCAGGTATTCCGTACAAAAAATGTTGAATCCATTTTACGAGTATGTTGCCCATTATTATACTCACATGCTTTAAGAGATATCAACATTAGCGACGCAAGCAACTTAACTAAACCATTTGATTTGCATGACAAAAGGAATTGTAGGTGTTTTGGTTTAATAGACAACATGAATTAAGTCAAAGTGACAAATTTTTTACTTAAATATTTATATTAAGTGTAAGACGTTAGTTACCAGAGTCGGATGAATTTTTATATTAACTTGAATAATTATTATCCTTAAAACCCTCCAGAGACGAGAGCTTTTTTCCAATAAAAAAAATATTTTCTAAGCCATATTGAAGTCACGGATAACTTTTATTCCTATCCAAAATTAAAAAAAAAACGCAAAGTCGTTGTATAGAAACTCCGCATGACTATATGGTCATGCTCATCCTTTTATTACCGTGTAATATTGAGTACAGACAGTAGTAAGGACAAAATTGACCGTATGGGCTTGCAAACATTCGGGGTTGAAATATAACTAAACGTGATTTTTTTTTAAATATTTACAATTTGACCTCTTTAGATCAACATAATTTCAAAACAAATATATTAGCAAAATAACTGTAAATAATTTTATGTTTTTATAAAAAAATATCTAACAGTTTCAAAAAGTAAATTAAAAAAAACGGAAATTCAAAAAATCACATGTGCTTTTAGAGACCGTTCCTGTTCCCACGGCTGATGACTAACTGTAGTCCGTACCCTTCTTAACCAAATATGAGCGAAAACAACGATATTCAGATAGAAAAAGTATGAATAGTGGGATCAATAGACAACGGTGTTTTGTGTGACCATATGGTGACGCTCGTCCTTGGAGGGTTAATTAAAGAAAGAATTATATCAAAACATGCAAAACGATAAAATTAACGGTATATTTATATAGGTAAAGATTTAAGTTTACTATATAAATAAAACAAACCCTTTAAACCAGTTTCCTGGCTAATGGAAGGAAATCCCTGACAGAGTCCTCGTGATTCAGGCCTCGGCAGTGCAAGGATAATCACCCGGCCTTCTTTAAAACAACTGATAACGATACCAACAAAGCAGAAGCCTTGGAAGAACCACGTGATAGCAATTGCTCCGATTAGGGAGCGGATATGAAAAAAATGTTTTTAGTTATTATTCCCGGCTAAAAATTATCGAAAAAAGACGTATATTGTCTCCAATCCGTAATAACGCTGGGATCAACTCGAAGCCATCCTTTTTTGCATACATTTTATTTTTGTAACAAAAAACTAGGGGGTTCTTTAATAACTTTTGCATACGGGGCCAGACTTTCTAGTTACGCCACTGCCAATAAGTATAAGATTTTGTGACGAAATGTGACATATGAAGAAGACGATCAAACCCATAATACATAAAGTAATCATAATTATATATGCTTATATTACTTCAATTATCTTTCTTGGTGTTTGCATACTGTCTTATAGTGTAAAAGTTTCTTTAGATCACATTATAAATTAAATTATAATCTTTTTTATATTATTAATGTTTATAACTTGATCTGTCCCTGTTAATTTTAACGATATAGTAAAAAAAATGTTGCCAGTTGTAATACTTCCACGATCCAAATACTCCTTGGATTATTTTCATAAATATAGAAAATACTCAATGGTATTGTACAGCGGACAATAAAAGATGACCCGCGACCCACGAGTAAGTATTCGGAGCCTTTCATTTTGGAGAAGGTAAGCTTCTTCTTATGATTTACTCGATAAAGATATTATCTTGACTTGACACTGACTGTAAGTGTCATTGATTTTTTATAACACAGCGTATCTGAATTTTGGATAACACTTTGAAACCCTGGTAATACTACAACATAATATTCTTATTTATCATCGTCGAGGAAGATTATATTTTTAATATACATATACTCAACTCCCGATGCGGTTTCGCCTGAACACGGTACGCATAACGTGCTTCGTTTACAATATTTACATAATGCAAGTTTTCTTATGATTTCATATGACTTTCTTGTCTTTTTTTACACTGCTTACGGGCACTACGCGGGTTTGTGAAAAACGTTTTTACATAATATACTATAGATGTTAATAGTAACACAAGGCAAAAATAGAAACGCGTAAAAAAGATTACGTTACCTATTCCTTAGTTGGTGAAAAGGTATTACATTTATAAAAATAAAATGTTTTCTTCTTCTAATTTTAATTTAATTCGATGTTTCACTCTGCATCTATGGAATAAGTATAGCATTGTTTCGCTCAGCATATTTAACTGAAAATGCTTGCGACGATTGAAGTCGGTCCTGATTAGAGTATCCAATCCCGGAGCCTTTTTGTGATCCCGGGATTTCGAGATTGATTAATTTTCAATACCGAGCACTCAGCATGAAATCGTGTATAATTTGAGAAAAGTTTTGAAGCTGGAATTTTTCATTATTTCATTTCCCATTTCAAAAACCCAGGAATTTGCTGATTTGTCTAAAATACCAGCGTGGCTCGTTTTTTTTAAGCGTGGCTCTTTCAAATCCAAAATCCTATAAATTTTCGGGATTTGCTAAAAATTTCTCAATCCCAAAATCCCGGGATCGCAACCATAGGATAGCCTAGTCCTGATAGGAACATGATAAACGTAAAAATATGAATTCTTAATAAGTTGCATTACTTGAAAAAGATTTCTTTCAAATCCAAATATAAGCACGATTTGGTTTATATATGGCAACATTTTGATCCCCAATATTCATTTTATATAACATTATATTATACTTACATATTTTTTGTAGCCGTATTCAAGTAAAACAAAAAAAACAGGTATTTATTATGTACAATATTAAACAAACAATGATTGTAACAATTCACTAAATAATTTGACATTTTGTTTGGTAGATAGTAAAAAGCTATGCGGTAGCCAGTAACTCTAGAATCATAATTAGTTTTTGTTAAAGACTGAGAGAATTGATTAAAAAGATATTAAGCATACGAATAATATTAATATGTCTCAAAACTGTATTAAAAAAAAATCTTAACTACAATAACGAAAAATATAAAAACGTTTTTTACCCTCCGTAGCTAACGTTATGTTGAGCGATGAGTTACTCTATTTTTATTATTTACAGCAATGTCACCGTAAGTACGTAGGATAAAATCGTTTTTTTTTATTATTATATCTAGCAACCATTCAAGACGTGATCTAAATCAACAATTCGATCTTTATGAGTCTTTAGGAATACGAATTCCGATCAATATGAGATTATTATCACAATACTATTGAATTGAATTGAATCTTCAATGTCGAAAATGTGAATATAATTGATCCGTTCAGAGAGCACCGGCATTGCACTAATTTTCTGGCAACCAATGGCTATTAGTTTTTTTTACTAAAGTCAATATTTATGACTGTTCTAAAATTGTAGTTCTTATACTATACGATTATTTTTCCAATTGATTGACCGTCTTTAATCCTAATCTAGTTGTTAAATTAATCCAGGCCGCCATCAATAGTCTTTGAAATTATTGACGATATTTTTAATTTTATATATTATACAAGATGGAAACTAAATATTAATCAACATTTCAAGTTCATCCGTACGATTGAATGACTGGAGACGACCAAATGTCCAGGTAGGTATTGATTGAAAAAACGTAAGTAAATGTACAAGACTTTTTTTATATTGAAATACAAATACATGCAGTAGTTTTTAATCATTAAATCTATTATCACCTTTATAAGTAATTGTGATATTAAGTAATAGAAACAGTTTTTAAGTAAACATTCCTCTGTCGCTATAGTACAATATACTTGTATTGATTTATCTGTAAAACCAGTGGTGTAGTGGGACCAGGTCGGCGACCTGGTACCTGAAAATGAGCCAGGGCGCTGCCCTGCCACCTTTTTGACTTGTCACTTCATTATAAAGTAATTTTAACGTTTTTTCTTATTGATTTATTAGTTAAAACTTGTTGTTTTTTAACTTCGGATGAATATAAAAAAAAAACAAAAAAATAGGGAAGAAATCAATGACCGACCTGGTACATGTACACCAAGGTGTATAACTGTATATCTGTAAAACAGTACACACACACAGAGAGGGAGAGATTGAGAGAGAAAGAGTGGTTATGTACGAGTGTAAATGTATAATTTTTACAGGCGAATAAATTTTCATACACAGCATACTCACACACTCACTCTTTGTCTGCGAATCAAGAGTATTATGCGAATGCTAGATAAAGAAATAAGGTAAGATCAAGTTGATTATAAAAGACTTATAAGACACTGTAGCAGTGATGGACTGGAGAGTACAGATCCTATAATGTAAACCGATTTATATATTAATATGAATAAATACATAATACACAATGAATTGAAACCAAACGGAAAGAGTTTTTTTTTAAAAGAACAAAAATATATCTGTAAATAGATAGTTATTAGTCACAATCGCTTTCTTTTGATAAAACATGTGTTATCTAGTGAGTTAGCTATACGGATATCTTGAAAGGTATGATAATATTTCAACACAAGAAACATATTCAAAAGAAAATTTGAAACCATTTGCATTAGAATTATAATATTTTTAACACCTTTAACTAATGAGACGGCCACTGCTGCTTCTAAATGGTAAGTATTCTTTTGACATTTTTTTTCAAAAAGAAGTTATTATACAACAAAAAAAGAGAGCATATTATATTCATTATTATTATTCGAAAAAAATATATTTATAAAAAAGCACACGTATTTTATAACATCAAATACCTACTTTTAAAGTATGCTTTCACAGGCTTGAGTGATTAAATATTATATGTATGTTAATATGGGAAAATGTTTGGTATTAAATATTGATAAACATTAATTTTGCATGCTCCTTTAAAAACATATTTTTATCCATATCCCGCTCTCAATGTGGAGCATATGGCCTCTTAACCGAGGTATCTCAACAGAATTTTTTCTACGAGAACTGTTTGTTATTCAGTCGCTCAACCTCTCTTTTTTAAAGAGAGTAGTGGGGATAGAAGGATCATGCTACACAGAACTAGTGGTTAGCTTATTGCTCTAACTATGCCCAGTTGTTGAAGGATTGGAAATGGTGGGAGGGACATCACACACGCACATGCCTTCGAATAGAAATCTGTTGGTACTGCGACTAGAACCCGTGAGGTCTGGCATGGAAGCCAACAACGCTAACCGCTGCGCCATAAGACCCGACGTTAGAAACATCTTAATCAAATATAATTTAAAATATCTCAAGGACAAATACAAAAAGTAGAGTTTTCAGCATTGACTGCTTGAAGGGCTTATACACAAACTGACTTTAAAAAGAAAAAAAACTCCAATAGCAATATATTCTTAAGCAGGACCAGCTTTCGATGTTTTAAAAAAAGACAATTTAAATAAAACAGTAAATACAAATTTATATATCTTTTACACTTCGTTTATTAAGTAAAAAAAATAAAAAAAAACTACCGTAATTTACTACTTTTCCCCCCTTAATCTTTATTAGAAATAAAGCTGTGGATACGTAGTCATTGAGTCAGACTGTTTTAACCGGAGTCGTGCTCGAAAAAAAAAAATTTTTCAATCAATATTTAAAATAAATGTGCATTTAACAAAAATGGTCCCACTGCATGCTAGTAAGCCTAAAAAATAGGGTGTGGCTGTGTCGTGGACACGGCCGTGTGTTGTACGTGAATACGTCTCGTAATAGGTGATATTACGCCCCATTTTTAAGTCGCCGGCACTGCTTGACTCGGTCATATTGTATTTTAATGGTAGCATTTGATTGCTCTTGAGAATTCCTTTCCAACCATATGCAATATTTGTATTTCGACTTGGCTTTTTGACGCGTTAAGCCCGACATTATGTATTTTTGATTTTTTTTCATTTTTTAACACCTAATTATAGTCAAAATCACAATATTACACTAATGTTTTATCAATAATCGATAGATTTTGTTCCGCTCAATGTATCACAGTCCTTACATGGCCTAATAAATTCTTTGATTCCTTAGCTTTCCAGTGGTGCAATTAAATTTTGGATAGCGATGATAGATATGAAGCTGCAACACCAAACTGTATCCCCCGATTTTATTATCATTCGTTTTTTTGAATTGCCTCCCTATAGAAATTTTTTTAATAACGTATTCACGTCAATAATCAGCGTGGTTTTTAGAGCTATGGTTGGAGTCGTCTTATTTCCTTACGACTTCACAGCCTTGGTTAGAAAATATGTTAAATAAAATGTTTTGAACGAATTAATTGATGCATACTCACTACTTAACTACATGTTTCATTTCTTTTATCAGTGAACATAGTAGTTTCAACTACAAATGTAAGGATTTTTAACGAAATGATGAATCATTTTAACTGTAATATCCAAAACCGGGTTGTCAAATTTAAAAAAAAAACTGGCTCTCAAATGTCGCGAATTTGACTAATACCCGGTTTGTCAAAACTGAAAGCTCACTAAAAAAAGGGAAAGGGTTTGTTATATTATAATAAAGCATATTAAACATATTTCTAAAAATCTTAAAACTTAAACAAAATGCATGAAAATATAATTTTATTTATTATATACATCTATTAACTGATGAATCGCTCACGTTGTGTAATTTTCGGTAAACTTTGTACTCACTTATGCCTCCATTGACATCTCATTTGGTTTATCGGCTTAATTTATTTTATAAAGCGTGTTTCACACTGCGGGCCTGATATTATTCCATATTATCCCATTATAAATCATAGGCAGTGTCGTGGCCTCTCATTTGAGGAGATTTAATTCAAACCTCCTTTTTAAGGAATCGGTGCTACTTTTTTGAGTCACGATATCCTTCAAACGAACGAAACAATATGCTAAAAGATTATTAATCTTAGCACATTTATTGAGATATTATTTTTTATAAAAAAAAAACTGTCATATTAAATTGACTGTTTTTCTGTCACTATCGTAATCTCGGAAACATTTTGTTAACATACTTTTCTCGAGGCTAGTCATGAAAAATAATTTCATCAAAGCTATATTTATCATGTAAATACAAACAAACCAACAGTATTCTAGTGGCAGGACTGCGTTCATTATGAAGGTTTCTCTTTTTCTTCTTATGTCATATTCGCTCTCTATGCGGAGCATATGGCCGCAACGTGGCACCTTAATGTTTTCTTGTCTCCTGCTGATTGCTTTGCTTTCTTCCATGAAATGTCAGCATACCTCAGTTCCGCTGAGTACATCCAATGGATAGTACCCGACGGTTTTCCTGGACACCGGTGACCGGACACCCACCGGTCAGAAAAAAGGTAGGCAGGATTAAGGCTTTCCGGAGGGATACGCAGTGCGTGAACCAACCAGTTTCAACGTCTCTCTATAACCACCGAATTCCCTCCGAAATCAAACCACCTCACCCCAATTATCAGTATGAAGGCTTATCACTTATTATCTCAGATATTTAAATAATAATTTCTGTGAAGACAGAGTGGAAATAGATTGTGGGATATATTATGGTCTCCGTTATATAAAAATAAAATAAAAATAACTTTTATTAGTCAAAGTATTACTTTTAGATACAAATCATTACAATTTAGACACAATTTACACAAATGTTTAAATTGTTACTGTAATTATTAGAGGATAAAAGTGATTTTATGAAGTGACCCATAAAAACCTACGTGATCGTTGTCATAAAATAATATTATTATTACATTCGCAAATAATTCAAAGAGTCTAAAGATAAGCGAAAAGTACACATAAGTATTGCGCTGTCGTTGGACCTTATCAATATAGAAACACCTGTTTCTTTTATGGTTGCGATGAAAATAATATTGTTTACTCAGCGCTGTAAGTCAGTATATAATTTTAATTCTTAAGGAGTCGTAATATTTGATAATAATAGTATTAATTTTCGTAAAACAATTTTCTTTTTGTTTTATGCATAAAAATACCTAACAAAATCCGAAGGTTTATTGCGTTTATTAACACTGCTGTAAGTTTTATGACCTAACCACAGGAGTGGGCAGGAAGAGCTCGCGCGAGCCCCTTGTTGAATATACTAAGGCCAGCGAGTCCCTTGTTAACTCAAGAGAAAACAATATTCTCATATAAAATTAGAATATAACAGCAATTTCTAATTTATATATTATCTATGACAGCTTCACTATACATAATAGCACATTTCGAGCTATTTACATTGATAAGTGTACGGTAAATTACATATTGTTACATATTATAGGTGTATTAAGTAACAATCGATTGCTTATTTAAGTATTGCATATAATTGCATAGGAGCGATTAGAAAATTCACCCTTCCTCAGAACACTGTTGCTTAGAGATTAAGCAAGCCCCCTTGTAAACGTATTGTCAGCCCACCGCTGCCTTACCACAGAGCTGGGGTGCCGATTCGTTAACATGGGGCTCGCATAATCTCAAAACTCTTGGCGATGTGTCGGAGAAGTGCAATTTTTTTATAACTCTTGTACAATTATACGCACTAAATATGAAAGCAGTACAATGTTATGCTAATATTATGAAACAATATGCAATACCGTAGCTGCTGTTGTAAGACCTGAAAGAGCTGTAAGAGCTGAAAAAAGTACTTACGCATTCAAAGAGTTCTAAGATTGACGCAGAAACAAGTATTGTTCTTTTCGCTACGATTCCATGTTTCGAACTTTATTTTTATACTGTTGTAGATGTGCAGTTAAATACTGATTTGACCTAAAAATATATATTTTTAGATTAACAATTGGTTTGCTGGCCTAACGAAGGGTTTGTGTGGGCCAGCCCACCCCTACCTTACCACGAATCAGACTAGAAGAATTCTTTCGGGAAAACGGTTAGTGAAAACCACACGTCAGCTCTGAAAGTATGGCTTTGACGTAATCAGCACTAATATTTGAATTTGAATCGTTCAAACTATGTACATTCTCACAGATTTTGTCACTTACGACCCGGGTTTCGCCTTTCGGCATCTTCAGGCGTTCAAGTGCACGGATGAACTTGAACTGACACTTAGTAAATGAATGTTTCGTGTTTATATAAGGAATAAATGTATCATTGAGTTTAAAGCCATTGCTGGCGAAAAGGACAAGCTCATGGGAATTGAGTAGTAAATAGTTTCAAGAATTATATTTATTTGATTGTCGGCAAAGGTTTTATGATTATATTTATATAGGGTATAAAAGTGGAGATCCCGGTAGGTTTAGTATTTCATTTAAAATCGGAAGACTATGCAATTGTGCTCTATTTATTTCCAAAATTTCCTGGAAAAAGAGTTTATGACTGTCTGTATTTGGGTGTAACATTTTTATCACTTGTTCCTGATTGAACACGTGTCCTTCCGAAATTAAGTGATTAGCAAATTAGGGTCGTTAGTGACAAAATCTGTGAGAATGTACATAGTTTGAACGATTCAAATTTAACATTGAAATTCCACCAAGCACCTTCAGTCGAAATCTTAAATTATACTAATATTTGACATTAAACTTAGTATGCGTTTATTACAGTCCACACGAGTTTTTATTTGAAAAATGCTGAAAAAACGATTACGACTTCTATAACTTAATATCATAGGAACCATTATTCTCCACTTCGATTCTTGGCTGGATCTAATAAACAATAGTTGATACATTGTAAATTGATGTATTACTAATACACCCATTTAATTTAATCATCTTAAAACTACAATAGATTTTATATCATATTCAATCTATTGAAAAATAAATTATTACTATACCATAAATCATAAGTGACTAACTATGCAGTCACTCAATATTCTCAATAAAATGTATTTCAAATTGATGGAGTCTATTATCAATAGACCGATTTAATTTGTGCATCTGATTTATCCAACCCTTGCTTTTCAAAATGAAATCAATTTGCCATCCCCTAATTAGTGACCGATATCATGTTATCTATTAAGGGGCCGCTTCGGCAGACTTGATGCGTCATTGCCTCTTATGAAAATAATATTTCATTTAGTAGAAGAGTAAAATATTACAACATGGTGCTCAGCTTCAAATAATAATATACAATAACCTTTTGGGAATTGTTCGCTACTTGAGGTACATATGTTGTTTGCGGAAAATTTTAGCATTCATATTTAATTTAAAACATAAAACACTTTTTTACCTATTAAATATTTATTTAAAAGGAGAAGGAGAGGTTTTGCTTTTAACGAACATTTAAAAAAAATCTATTTACTTTCGATTTATATAAGGAGATATGATTTTTTGTGATATCTAAGAATTCTCTTCCCACCTTTACAATCCTAACCACTAGTTAACCACTGGTTCTGTCCTAGCTTCTACCTTAATTTTATATCCCTACTTTATTAGAAAAATAAAGGTTGAACAACTGAGTAACAAGCATCGGCTATTTGAATTTCTGAGCTGAGTAAAATCAACTCTAGTTTGGTAAGTAACAGCGATCAATTATAAATATATTTTTTATTTGCACACTTATACGTAACTTCGCTGATTGGATTTATTTTTAGAAAAGCAAACTAATTTCATTTGTAACGCTTACTATGCAAATTAATATTTAGCAGATAATAGATCTTTTATTTCAAAATACTGAATTGTGCGTGGCTTTATATTTTAAATAATGTAACAAACACTTGTCAAATATGTGAATTGTTTTTTTTTATTTATAGGTTTTTGAATAATACATTTTGAATTATGCGTTTGTATTATCAGCAGATATTAATGGTTAACGGGTTAATTTACAAAATACAATAGTAAATACTTTGTTGACTCAAAATCCAGGCTTACAAGTGTGCTGGTAGTAATCCATACACAATTCTTTTGCGGCGTCATTGTTTACGCTTTGTCTGAAGTTTGACACTCCGTTCTGAATATAGTTTAAAATAATGGATTACCTATTGATTTAAAAGAACACAGTTTCATATAAATATTATGTATAAATACTTGTCAATGCGTTGCATTTGCCCTGTGCAAATGTTTACCGCTTTTTATGCCCGATTTCTGTTATTTATGAAAAAAATGAATTGACCTTTATAAGAGAATGAACCACAGGTCGCCGCCGTAAATGCAAATGATAAATTATTTGCTCATTAAATAAATTTATTTACTATGTGCATGCTTTAAATGTTTCAATGACAATATTTAGTTTTCAGCCAGTTTCAATGTCATCTGAGTAACTTACCGAGAGAGTGAAAAACAGTGTTATTTATTTCTACTCAATTTGAATTATAGGTAGATATTTGCACTCAATGTCTGAATATCTTAAGCGAAAATACATTCGAAGTATTATGTAATAAGCTTTTTATACATTTTATTGAATTTTAGAAGAACTAAGTTATACATTATGTAATTATTAAATTCCTACTAATTGTTTTAAATAAATAAACGGTTTCATATGCAGTTTAAAACAAATGAAATATTTTGTATTTGATGTACTTAATTGCGGTGAAATATTAAAAGATATAGTCTTTGATATTGAAGACTAATGTAGATTGTCACTCATTACCTAATATTATATTATATTAAACAATACTGTTTTACATTTTTTTTATTTGACTAATATTTAATAAAAAAAACCCAGCTTGTTGCACTTTTTATTTAATATAATTATTTAAATACCTACTTGATGATTGTAAATACTTACAAATTCAAAAATGTAAACAATTTTACATTTTTATTCTACCATATCCACTGCCAATGTAGAGTATATATACTCCTAACGGAGTTTGTCTCAAAAGAAGTATTTCTACGATAACTGCTTGTTAATCAGTTGATAAACCTTCCTTTGTTTCCCAAGAGAGTAGGAATAACATATTATAGAAGGATAGCGCTAAGTCAGAATTAGTGGTTAGTTAATAGTTCTCGATACGCCGTGTTTTTAGAATAAGATGGGTGGAAGAGGGGCATCAAGACATCATACATATCAATTTATAAAACTGTCCGTACTGGGATTCAATCCCGTGACCTCCGTAACCGAAACCGTTGACTACTCGACGCAGTTATTTATTATTTATACATTTATATTGGATTGTATTTGGATATTGGATGTTATAGCTTTTTTTTAAATAATGAAGTAGAGCATAATAGGTAAGGAATTTATCTATAAAGGGAGCATTAGTATTGAGACGTGTTAGCATTTATCGTATACCTGGTAATCAAAATATAATATGACGGAGCGCTCTATTATTTATCTTCCCACAGGGTAATCGGCCATGTCATCTCGGGATCCAGATACCACGCAATCCAGCCGTACCCCTTTGGGAGTGAAGCCACCGCTTTTCTATACTTAATGAAAATGTTCTATAGAACGTTTGTTTGCCAAAATTAAATCGTTGTATTGGTAAATATTGTTTCATATTAAATAATAAAAAAAAATGTTAAGCTGTGTCTGAAAACCGAACGATACATGTTGTATTTAATGACGTGAGTGTTGCTTACATGTAAATCAATGTACTAAGTGTGAAATTTTGTACAAATCTTAACATTCTATTAAATTTGAATCGTTCAAATTATGTACATTCACACAAGTTTTGTCACTAACGTTTTTGAACGATTAAAATTTAATATTGAAGTTCCACCAAGCACATTCAGTCAAAATCTTAAATTATACTAAAATTCTGTATTAGCCCAAAATACGATTTTTTTATACACGCGTATACTACGCGTGTCTTACGTAAAAAGTAATAAACATTAAAAATAGTAGTGATACTTAATTAAAACGATTGAAATATTAGTCTATTGCTTTATATATTAATATTAGCCATTTTTGAGGCCCCTAAGATTCGGAAGCTCCAAGCGCGCGCCTAATTCGCTTATAAGTTAATCCACCATTGTACTTAATATGTTTTATAATATTTATTGAGCCAAGAAATTTAAATATACCGTATTTATATTTTTTTATGAAATGTTAATACATATTTGCAGTTTTTGTGTTTCTTGTGGAATAAATTAACAAACAATTTCGTCATTTAATCGATTTCAATCCTTGGAAAGTAGGCCCTGGTCAAGAAAAGAGTCCACTGGAGGGTGAGTAAGCAGCCGCCAGCCGCCGGCTCGTCGATGTTATCTGTCCACATCGTTGTGACAAGTTCACTCTTGCGGACGCTCATGGGAGCAGCGGATATCTTCGGCCTTCTTCAAAGACCATCTCCGAGACAAATATTTGGTAAAACAAAAAGACCTACCCTGTGAGACCACAGAAAACCTAATAAGCCGTAACATAAAAATAAATACTTATTTTAGACGTTCACATATTTTCTTGATTATTAAATATTAAATAATATAACAACGAATAATATTTTTTCTTAAATAGCACAAATTTTTATCCAATTAGTATTTGTTTTTGTGGTAAAAAAAGAATAACACGTATTTTTTATAAACTAACTAGCAAGTACCCGGCATGCGTTGTACCCAAAGAAAGAAATTGTTTTTGTTTTAATTCTGTTTATTGAAGTGCTTTAAGATACACAATATTTTTTGTTTTTCTGTCTTGTGTGTATACAAATGAATCATAAGGTTTTCCAACGCGTGAGCAGGCCACATACAGCTGTTTGATATAAAGCGAGGTTCTTGTTTACGTATTGGCAACCCACCGCTGGTTGTACTTATTCAAAAACCTTTGCAGGCGTTTTCACAACAACTCACCAAAGTTTTATTGCAATTGGATGAACGGTATAGGAACGCATACGGGACAGACAAACAAATTAACGTATTGGCAGCCCACCACAGATTCACAAACCTTAACAGGCGTCCGCACAACAACTCTCCAAAATTTTATCGCAATCGGATGAGCGGTATAGGAACGCATAAGGGACAAACAAAAAAAACAAAAAAACATTTTTATATACATTATTATATAGATTCCACACATTTATTTTTACGGCTTCGAACCGTCGGATTATGACAAATAAAGCAAAAATTGTATATATATAAATATATAAAAATTGTTTATCTTATTATAATGATATATTACTATTTTGTATTGCTCAACCAATCAGTAGAAAATAAATATTCTTTTCTCTTCGCTAATAAAAAAATTCACATATGGAGCCCGTTCTGTTTTTTTTATCCATGTCCGTTCCCAATGTGGAGAAAATGGCATCCTAATGAAGATATCTCAACAGAAATTTTTCTACAAGAACTGTTTGTTACTCAGTTGCAAAACTTCTCTTTTTCAATGAGTATAGTAGGGAAAGAGGGATAAGCCTGTAAGTAGCAATAATATTAAGATAACTATCATAAATGACATTTCATTAAAAAAAAAAAACAATAAATATAAACCAATGAATTGAAAAAAAAAATCAACTTTAAAACATATATCCGATATATACAAAATTTTGTAAACGTTCATAAGTTTTGTTACCAATGACACAGGTTTTGCCTTTTGGCATCTTCAAGCATTCAAGTGCACGGATGCAGTCAAATTTGATGACTGACGAAACTCACGGATTGGAGTCTCAGTGCAAACAGCATTTGTTCAATCGATTTCTATTCAATGCAAAGGTATTTGTGATGTCCGAACATTCCCTCCCATCCTTTCTAATCGTAACATAAACAGGCTGAGAGTGTAGTGAGAGGTATAAGCTAGCCACTAGTCATATCCTAGCCCTATTTTTCTATTCATACTCTCTTCGAAAAAGAGAGATTAAGCAACTGTATATATATGCTGTATATTAGGAGGGACCTAAATACCTATTTGGGTTGAATTAAACAAAACGTAACCAACTGAAAAATTGCAGAATGGAGATATTGAGCTTCAATTTTTCAACATCTTTTTAAATACTTTATGTAAATGTTGTGAATTTTCATGATTCTGGTAACATTTAAGCCATCCTTATATCACTTTTTAATTAAACATAACGGATACTTTGTACGTGGTTCTTTTTTATTACAAAAATATCACTTTCTATTTTCCCGCTTATCAAAAACGGAACAATGCAAATAAAACAGAAACGTATCTTTTCTAAATAAAATTTGTAATATTTAAGACTAGTTCCCATTTAAAACTCAAAAAACCTAAAAACTTCAATTAGTTCCATTTTGCTCAACTCTATCCATTTGATAAATGACATAATAAAATATACGCGAGTGTCAAAAGGTTATTTAATTATCTCTATAGCACTTTTTGTATTCGTATCGTGAGATTCTAAATTAACGATTAAAAGCAGGTATTCAACGATTATTGATAACAAAACACAACAAGAAATGAATATGAAAAGTAAAAGCCAATCGGTGTCCGGAGTCACGTTAAATCATTACGCTTAATCTCATTTGGACAAGGACTGTCGACCTGGGTTATATTTTCATTCGGTTCTGTGGTGTACAACATTAATATATATTTTTTCACATTTCAAGCACTTTGTTTTGAAATGAATACTTCAAAACTAAAAAAAACATTTAACACAAAAAAGAAAGTCGGTCTATAATAAATATAGTGTCAAATTCTTAGTGAAAAGACATTGCATATAAAAAACAGTTTTACTCACTTTGAAGATTGTCAACTGATAACAATGTTGGCGATAAGTTTTTATCACCAACAATTAATCAGTTATTTTTACTAAATAATGAAGTATTCCGAATTAAAGATGTATTATTTAATGCAATCTTAACTGTCGGGCGATCATTGTAGTTTTTGTAATCGAAAAAACCAAAATAATTTTAATATTTATTAACTATATTTAGTTTTAGTATATTAAGTGATGTATGTATTTTAAGTTTAGTGGCTGAAACGGCTTATATCTCAAAAAGAAATATATTTTCATGTTATTAGGAAACACATAGCTAGGTTTTCTTGTGATCATCCAATGTTACGAAACTATTTCAGTTCCAATTAACAAAAGTATTATTTCATAGTAAAATTATAACTATTGAATTTAAAAAAACCCTTTTTTGTACTGGTCCATATTAATATATAAAATATATCAGGACCGGTTTCCTTCATCGTGAGCATTATCGATTGAAGCGGAACCTGTTAAGGTATATACAATAATTGTTAATTTTTTTAATGTAATACTTACATCAAGAACCGACAGTGAACACCTGAAAAGTGTGTAATTTTAAAGTTGATTTTTAAATGTTCGTTTATTACTTATTACTACAATTAAAAAAACAACAATTTATTAAAATAACTATGCTTTTTTACAAACTGTAAATAATTTTAAAAATTAAAATTAATTACCAAGATTATATAAGCTACTATAATTTAAATAGTAATTGACTAGTTCGTATTTGACGAGTACATAAATAACAATACAAAATGAATTCCAATTTTCAATATAGTAGGAATATATATGTTTTAAAAATAATCTTCATTAAAAATCACCATGTCATTGTTTTGCCAGATAGGATCAATTCACTCAAGAGAGGAAGAAAACATGCTAGCTGAAAAGAATCGAAAATAAACGTCAAGTCATGAACTAACATTTTTTGTCATTGAATTGAGTATTTATTTCCACGGTCGATATTAGTTTGACATATTACTATTACATTATCGATAGTGTCATGTAATGGCAAATAAAAAAAATCATTAAAATTATACGCTGATATTTCATTAATGTTTTCAAATCAATTTTGTTGGTTTTTATTTCCACTAAAGCAGTGATGCGCAACCTTTACCTTCTAGCGGGCCGCATAAAACAAATTATCGTGGGTTCGGGCCGCAAAGAAAAAAATATTTAAGGTAAGCTTAATCCATTTTTATACAGAACATATGTACGTTTCATGTAAAACAGCCTTAAAACCGTGTAAAAAAGATAAAGTGAATTTAGATAAATGAGTAATAGGTTCCATTATATTATTTTGACCGTGTTATTTCGAAAACGTGAACATAAATAAGCCATGCAAAGGATTATGAGTACTTGCTTATTAACAATCGTTTCATTGTGAAATATTAATGTTTCATTTATATGTAATTCATAAGTTAATGCATTCTTGGTCTTTGTTAATTATTAACTATTTTTTTTTAATTTGACATAATATTTGTAAGCCTGTTTTTATGAACCGATTTATTCTCCTTCATTACAGGAGAAGCTTGTTAACATTTATTAAGCAAATGTTTAACGTGAAAAAATATGTTTGAGAAAAATATTAAAGGGCCGCCACAAAATTACAAAAAGGCCGCATGCGGCCCGCAGGCCACGGTTTATGCATCACTGCACTTAAAGATACATTAAAATAATTGATTTAAAAATAGAGAAATATTTTCACAGCTTATTATGTATTATTATGCGTAGTTCAAAAAAAAATTGCCGAACTTTTGAAGTGTTGCAAGCTGTCTTTTAATAAGTCACTTCCAACAACAACTTCTCGTCTGGAATTTGAATGGTATTCACCAGTTCCTTCGAAAAAATCTAATTTATTTTTCCGAGTTTTTGACGGATTTGTTTATCAATATAAAACCTCGTGTAAAACACATACAGTTTTTTAAATGTTTCTTTAAAGTTCAAGCTGTTTTTGCTCGGACTATTGTGACTTTTGATGCTTAAAAACACCACTAATTGGCTGTACGTTTTATTAAGTTCGTGAATTCAAATACACAAAAAAAAAATATTCATTAGTATTAATTCATCAATGACGTTTATGCCCATATTATCATATCCTGGAAAATTATGCATATAAAAAGTGACAACCTTACAATAAATAATTTTCTAATCAAACACAACTACCATTATTATATTTGAAAAGGTTTTAAAGTTTGGCCGATGTCTACAACGAACTCTTGTAAATTTTAATTAAATAAACTAACAGAAGAAAATTACAAAAAGATGACTTTGTTAGTCACATAGTATCGCATTGACTGCCGTTATTTGACTCATGAAAAAAGTAGGATAATAGGCAAGATAATTTAAATATATGAAAGACAGATAGTTTTTCAGGTTCTTTCTTACATACGTTTTTTCCTTTTTTATAAAAATATGAAAATCTCAAGCAAATATCATACTAAAATATTTCATATGTGTTATTTTTAATAAATCTATTTTTAATGTTTCAAACAAAAAATAATTGTTAAAATTAACTTTTTAATACAAATTTTATAAAAAATAATGATTGCCATTGCATTGTGTAATAGAAAATTTATTGAAAAATACTATATTATATCTTCCATGTCTCAAAAGAAATCATTTTAAGTCAAGTCAATTTTTGTGGGCATATCGTAAGTTAGATCACTAGGTGATTTTCCATGGCCGCTCTTTCTATAAACACGTTTTTAGGGGACAGAAGAATTTTCCAGATTACGTTATTATACAAGAAATTACGCTTAGGAGTTGTTTAGAAAACATTTTGTTCATATTCTACATTCTATGGCTGATTATTATAAATATTTTATAATGTAAGAATTAATTTACTCAGCTATGTTCTGTTATAGTAATGCGAAATATTATTACAGTTATGTTTGTGTTATCCACAGCGCTTGTATTCAGAAAATTTAGTTAACAGTCGACCGCCTTTGATGCAAGGGCCAGATTGTCAAAGTCCAAAGAAGTCATTTTTTGGGTTGGCTGTTTGTCCGGGCGTCGATGTCTCCCAGCGTCCGCCTTCTCTTGACCTTCGCCCGCTTCCTTCAAAGCCTCCAAAGAGCGGCGAGAAAACTCGACATAAAGGATTTTAATCAGGGCTGCACAATCAGTAATGAGTTTTAATGTAGTTTAGCGCCTAAAAATGCATTCAATAATTATTTAATAAGTCTTCAAATTTAGCCAGCTCATGTTCAAGATGCGGAAAAATAATAAGCTACCATTTAATTACAAAATCAACTGAATAATCACGTTAAAGTATTTGGGGACTTTAAAGTATTGGAATTTCGATATAAACAATTATTACTATATTAACATATAAACATAAATAGTACCTACTTTTCTTCGGAAATTGTCCATAGGCCACTTTTTACAGCATTTAATACGAAAAATAAATTTGTAAAATAAAAAACTGTTTAAGCCGAAGCAATGAATGTTGAAATATCATTATATTTAACGATATAAAAATGTTCATTTTTAAAATATCAGCACAAAACAAATTTTATATCTAAAAAATTAAGACAAAAAAACTTATTGAGAACACTAATAAAAAATAAAAATCATTTTTCTATTGAAAAATAATTCTTGAGTTTGGCGTTTCTGTTAGAAGACGATTTTCGCCAGATGGTGTTAAAAGCCCACCGAATGTCTTTTATTCTAATGATAATTGTTTGAGCACCTAGTAGAACGAAAATGTAATATTTAACAGCAATATTTTTAAAATGTGTAAAGCATAACTTACAGAAAATTCAGCACTTTGAACAGTCACAATACTTTTGTTAAATTAAATTTACATTAAAAATGAATTTCCGCCGAAAGTTACCGTCGAATCCATCGAAAATATGTCCATGTTAAGTCAAATTTGAGACTTCAATATGAAAATATTTATAAAAGGTATTTGTATAGAGTAACTAATGGTACATGTTAAATGAAATGGTGTTTAAATTGTATGTATAATATAATTTCAATAATTATTGTGCCAACCCTAGTTTGACCAAAGGCTTTGCCGCCTCTTGAAAGAGAGCCGGCAACTGCCACCAATTGTTGCTGATCAAATGAATCACACCTCTATTAATTGTATTAATAAAATATATTTTTATGTGGCCGGATATTTATTTCTTATGCCGTTTTGTCGTGTAAATAATTAACATCTTTATTACTGTATCTGTGACCACATCTGGTACTTCAATGATCGATGATATCAAATTGTTAGACTCCTCTAAAAGCTTACTGTTCAGGTTTTTTTATTAGCTATTTTTTATACAATTAATTATATGACAATGATAATATTTAATGATAGAGATGGCCAAATAAATTATGATCATCAGTTAGTGTTGTGCATTAAAAGATACAGAAATTTTCAAAAGTTTTTTAATTTTTATTAACATGTATGCTTTATAAAAAGTCGTTTAATTAGTTTCATTTAAATGCAACAGAAGAATATTTTTTTTTGTAAAAAGAAGAACTACATGTTTAAATTGAAATTACTAGCAATAACTGTAAATATAACATCAACATTAAATCAATGAATTATTTATACTCAATTAAATCAATAACAGTACTAATAATAAAGCCTAACAATGTTAATATTTTCGAAAGTTCACTTCATTTATAAACCTTAGAATATTCTGTATGATGATGCTTTTTAAAAAGGCAAAACACCTGTCCCAGTTTGTATCATAACAAGTGAAGGAACAAAATTATCAAAATTAATTCCTAAAAATGTTGCTAACAGTCCTAAATTATTGTTTAAGGACATGTGTGTGCAGTATGCAAATTTGTAATATTTTCCCCGCCTTAGTAAAAAAAAATCCAAATATCTTAACCAAACATCTTGCTTTTATAAGGTTAGTAAAACTACTAATTACATTTATTGAAAAACCATGTTATATTGAAACTATTTAAAATTTAAAATACTCGGGTTTGATCAGTTGCTTAAGGCTTTTAAACTGATTTCCCATTTACTGTTTTTAGGACTAGTAAACAATAAGGACTTAGTAAAAAATATCAAATTTATCAGTAAATTATGAATTAATAAACATGGGGAGGTACTTGTTTAGTATTATTTTAATTTAAAATAGTTGATAGTGTTTTTAACGACAAATCAATGTACTTATGAAGCAAACAATCGAGTCAATAAAATAATTAAGAAATGTGTGTTATATGTAATTTATTGTAATTCATTTGAAAAAATATTTAGCTTGGAGTTCATTGAAATTTATATTATTTCAGACTAATTTATTATCTTCTGTAATGACAAAGCATGTGTTTAATAAAATAAATAAAAATAAAACAGCATTGTGATAGATTTATGAGGTCCCATGTTTACTTGTTTTTAAGAGTCATATTATTTCTTTGGAATGCTTAAATATCTTTTCATATAAAATATTTAAATGACTAGACACCTAATCATTATTTAACATTTATTATAAAGTGACATTATTGCAAAAAACGTATTTTATATGTCAATTTATAACATAAATATTTTAAAACAATTTTTAGTCGTGCTGTTACCATATTTATTATTGATACGCAATAATTACTTTTTTTTTATTAATTGCTTTTTGAGTTGACATAGAAAAATTGAATAAAAAAATTCAGAAACCGTATGCTGAATTTTTTTTTTAAATTGTATTTCAAGTGGAAAAAAACGATTATTAAAGTTATTCGTCTATAATTAATTGAGCGTACACTAAAAAAATTAATGCCTGATTTTCAATGCTCTTTTAGTGGTAAAAAGATTCTTCCATACACGATTTCCTTGCATAAGAAAATCTGTTTAAATTTAATTTGTAGTTTAATCGACGAATATACATTTTTGAAAAAGTAAAATATTGCAGTTGAAGATATTTTACTTCTTAAATATTTTTTAACAATCGGTGTGCGTTGTCATCTTTTGCTGATTATGTATTCGTGTATATGTACGGAAGAATCAATGAACCCTTCTTACAAGTGCTGCTTACGGTCAGATTGGTAAGCCACGCCAGCTTACTTGCAATACGTTGTGATTTATTGCATTTAAATATTTTGTGGTATTTCACGGAAGCGACCATTTAATTCTAAACAGGTAAAAACAAAGACACTGTATAATGTGATTAGTAGGCACTCGACCTTTAGCCCACCACAAGCTGGTGAAATGGGCAGAAAATATCAAGGAAAGCTTGGGTGTGAACAAATAGTCGGATATATTAATAGCTTGAAGATGATCTATGAGTCCGTCGTGAAATTAAATAAACTTTTTCGCCAATCAACCATATAAAAACTATTGAAAGATTCGAAATTATTTATAAAGCACTTGTTTTTTATTTAATCGAAATTACTTTTATATTTAGGATAGTAAAAGAGAAAAGTTTAAAAATATTAAAATTGATTGTTTTTTTTCAATTATGAAATACTGGTTGGACTTCTTTATGAAAATGGATGCATTTACCAAAATATATTTTAATATTAAAATCCACTTCTGTTCCTAATATGTAGCATGTGACCTTCTAATGCAGGGTTTCCCAAACATTTTCTGGAATGGAACACTTCGCAAGTCCGGAAAATATAACGGAACACTTAGCTGAATTTTTAAGATTTTTTTAAACTGTGTTGCAGCGTATAAAACCATTCCATTTTTTTTCGGAACACCTACTCTAGCTCCGCGGAACACTGTTTGGGAAACCCTGTTCTAATGGATGTGTCTTAACAGAACTTTTTTCTACGAGAACTGTTTGTTACTCAGTTGCTCAACCACTTTCAAGGATAGAGCTAGGAAAGTACTAGTGGTTAACTAATTGCTCTCGCTGCGTCCCGTTATTTTATTATTGGTTGGGTGTGAGCGAATTTTAAGACATCACAAAGACATATATGCCTTTGAATAAAAATCGAAAATCTGTTAGTAAATGCTGTTTATACTGAGACATAAACCCGCGAGTTTTTTCACGGAAGCCAACAAAGTTGAGCATTGCGCCATAGATCCGACAGTATACGATAAAATAATTACTCCATAGAAATATTATTGGAACGATTGTGAATAAACCAAAGTGTATCTAATTTATTGTAAAATTAATAAATAAAATAAAAGTGCAAACACACTTGACGTAAAAATAATATTATTCATGAATTATGACAATAATTTATATATTGGAATAATTTATTATTCCAGCTATTTAATTCTTAATATGTAATCACATCCTGTTTTAAAGAACCAATTTTTCATTTTCACAAAAATATATTTACAATGGCGCAGCAAATGTTCCGTTAAGAAATGTAAATAAATGCTTGCCAGTGAATAAATTAATGTAGTTTTGCTAACTGTTGGCTGAATACAATATGTAATTTGAATTCGATTATTTTTTTTATTTATAATGGTTGCCATGTTACATGTAAAACCATTTCCTCGTCAAAGTATTTCTTTTCATCTGTTTTAATATTAGTTTCCAGTATATAGTGCAGGGTTTCCCAATTTTTTTCTGGAATGGAACACTTCGCAAGTCCGGAAAATATAACGGAACACTTTGATTAATTTTTAAGATTTTTTTTAAACTGTTTTGCACCAATTCCAATTTTTCTACTCTTGCTTCGTGAAACACCAGTGTTCCGCGGGACATAGTTTGGAAAACCCTGATATAGTGAATGGTTTAATTTTGAAATAATACGTATTTTGATGGATTCCTTTGCCAGAATTTTTTGTCGATGCTTATTCATAGAATATATAGAATGTAGCTACGTAGAAAGTAGTAACGATATTATCGGTGGGTAGATTATCTGTGATTTTACGGTAGTACAAAAAACGAGCTCGCCATTCGTTTAGGAATGGCTGGAGCCACATTCAACTCAATGCGGACTGTCTGGGACACACAGCTGTACTCGATTAAAACCAAATGCCACTTGTTCAACGCTTGCATTCTGCCGGTAATGCTTTACGGTTGCGAATCATGGCACCTGACGAAGACTCAGAAAAACCGTATACTGAGCTTCGAGAACAGATGCTTGCGTCGGATAATGGGGGTGAGGTGGTTTGATTTTGTGAGGAATTCAGAGATAAGGGAGCGTACAAGACAGCGTCCCGTCACGTCAGTGGTTATGGAGAGACGTTGGAACTGGCTGGGTCACGTGCTGCGGATGCCTCCGGAAAGCCTCAATCCTGCCTGCCTCTTCTTTCGACCGGTGGGATTCCGGCGTCCTGGACGTCCGTCGGGTACTATCCATAGGATCTACTCGGCGGAACTGAGGGATGCTGGCATGTCATGGGAGGAAGCAAAGCTATTGGCGGGAGACAGGAAAACATGGAGGTGCCGCGTGGCGGCCATATGCTCAACATAGGGAGCGAACATGGCCAAAGAAGAAGAAGATTATCTGTGATGGACATAAATATTTCTAAGAGTACGCGGAAAATGGAAATGGTAAATGAAGAAAAAATTAATTGATGTACAATTTTATTTTTTTCAGCAAGTGTTTTAACCAATGAATATATTTAATACAATTATGCAATCGATGAGTGTAGAACGGTTTTATACAATATATCGAACTCTTATACCGCGAATGCCATTAATCAATTATTTATAATTATACTATTGATGCATATATATATATATATATATACATAAACCTTTATAGACGAATGGATTTGCATTTTTGTGCAGAAACAAATATAAAGTCTAAATTGCCATTTAGCTAAAAGCAAACTAACTACAACAAGAAAACATAATTATAGTTTTGTCTGCTTTCATATATTTCGAAAATAAAGCAAGGAATGACAAGCACGTCGAGCATTGTTAAACATCGTTTTATTATGTAGACAGTAACGATGTCACGAAAACAATTGTTTTTACTAATGTTAAATGAAAAGATTTATACTTAAAAATTTATCAATGATTTGATGAAAACATTTTACAAAAACACTCCCTTGACCTATAATCAAAAATATTTGTTTGTTTAATTAATTTTCTGTCCAGTTTCAAACACGTTTTGTAATTAGTAGTTTGTTTTAAATAAAACAACTAAAATATCATAATTTGTTCTAATATTGAGATGAATTGTTATTTCTTTTAGATCCTGTAGTTATTATTAAAAATTGGCACAGCAATAAAGATGAATATTTTAAAAAAAAAACCTAGACGTATAATTATTCTATATGTGTCGGTAATATAAGACATGTGGCGTTAAAATGATGATTGAAAAATAAGTAAGTAAACAGTGTTACGTAAAAATTATGAAAAAAACACCTGTAATTTAAATAATTAATAAAACATGAATGTCAATATTGCTTGAATTATATTATTTTTTTATGTTGCAGGAACTGAAACATTTGTGTAATCACGCAAAAATAATTTATACACGAAACACCGGTAGTTTTATTATTTATTTAACTTTTAATTTGAATTTGAATTTTTTTTTATATTAAAAAAAAATATATTTGACATTACAGCTAATGTCAATGTGCGAAATATTGTTTTAAGTTGAAAGATTATACGAGAAAAACTCTGAGAATTTCAATACATAATACGTGGAATAATCTAAGTTATTTTTATATTAACCATGCATTAGGTCTTAAATTGAAATTGAAAAATCTAGATTTGACATTGACTTTACCGGAAATCGAACCCGGACCGCCCTGGTCGGTAGAGCAAGCTCTAACTAACTAGACTACAGCGGACAATATCGAAAGCATATCCATTTGTCTTTTATCTGAAAAATATACATAGAGATTTTTTTCTTATCTTTACTTTCGTACTGAACTTACATAAATTTGGGGTCCGCAAATCGGGTTCCTAGTGTCTTGGCTTATGTTCTTGCTAGGGTGGTTACAGAATAAGTATTTATTTCTCTTTAAGGTATTTAAACTAGCTACGCAATGACTGTCGAAATGATTCTGTAAGTTTCTTTAAGTTTGTCTAAGATTCTGACTTTATGTAGAAATAACACTTTACGAGAATGATTAGTTTTGATCGTATGTACGCTATATTATCTAGACTTCTTGACAATCTGTTACATATATATGTACTCAACCTGAGGCCCGTTGAGATTTTGTATGCAGTCCAAACGAAGCACTAGATGCTTGAACAAGTATTTGGTCTTATCAATCAGACTACAGAGGCCGATTATTATTATGTTGCGGTCCACATCACAAAAGTTGGCGTAGGGCACACAGAAAAAATGTTGAGTATGAGGGATTTATAAGACACTATTTACTATCCATAAAAATATTTATTATTGTTTATTTTGTTTTGTGTATCATTATAATAATGTAATTTAACTTCGTTTTCCTGTTGTATTGGATTTGAATACATTGCATGACAATAATTTTTTTCGTTTCAATACCCTTCTATCCTGTTGTTACAGTCATTTTTGCCAACATATATATATTTTTGTACATAAAAAATACATTCAGGGTCACGGGTTTCAATCCCTGAACGGGCAATTTCATCTGTTGATTTTTTAATCGATTATTGGATTTTTGTTAAAAATGTCATTCTCGGTAGAAAAAAAATATATATATCGAACAGTTTTTGATCAGTTAATATGATTACAGCATTATCACAATTGAACCTAGCTTAATAAAGATCTCAACAGTTCAAATCTACTACTGAATACTTCCATAACAAGACTTTTAAGTACTGAACGTATCTGTGATACGTGAATCTCTTTCAATTCATGATCCTACAAATACAGAGCAAAGATAGCTATAAACCCTTTTCTTGCCATTTTATAACCCAATTTTTTAAACTTTGTCAGCTCTGAACAGAAGAGCAGAGTGACTAAATCATAAACAGATTGTTTTGATGTCTCAATTAGTTGTTTTGCTCCGTATCGGTAAATACGGGGGTGAGAAGGAGGTATTTATTGCTTAAAAAAGAAAAACTGTTACACAAATTCTACATTTTTATAATGAAAATAAAAAAAAAGATTGTTTGAAGTTTAATATCTTGAATAGAACAGCAGGCAGAGCTTCTAACAAAAACACTTCCTCGTGTTGTTGGTGCGCATATAAAAATATTTTCATACTTTAAAAATATAACAACTCAATCAAATAATATCCACTGACATTCTTACTAGCCTCTTTCTTCTTCGGCTAATGCTGTAGCCGTTCAATTTGGACTAACTCTTTATTCACTCACGTACCTGTCATTCAAACATATAGTTTATCGAATGGCATGATAATACATTCAAGCATAAGTATTTCATGACTATAATAACGCATGTAAGTATTCAACTTAATTATAAGCAGTGATTTTTTCCCATGTAACGCGGTGGAACGGCGTTCCGGCACCCTTTTTGTCGGCAATTTAAATGTTTCAAATCAATAATAAATTAGCGATGGAAAATCATTTTTTAATGCGTTGGAAATTGAAACAAATCTCCAAGAACTAAATGGAATCGAAGTGGGTCATATTCTTCATTTCACAAGCACATATATTTTACACAACAGTTTCCGTTCCAAGGTCCGTGGCACAGTGATGAACGTTGTTGATTTCCGCGACGGATCTCACGGGTTTGAATCCTAGTACGGAAAACATTTTTTGAACCAATTTATCAATTTTCGTTTAAAGGCGTGGGTGTTTGTGATAGATATCCCTAAATAGAAATCCTCTTAAAAAAGGAAGGTTGGGCAATTGAGTAGCGATCAGCTCTTGTAAAATAAAACTTATATTGAGATACCTCCTCCATTAGGAAATCATGGATTAAAAAAAATGTAAAATGCTTGACAAAAAGTGAATTCCGGCATCTTATTTTTTTAAAAAGCACTGATTATTACTATACAGTTAAAATGATTTTCATTCACAATATTCTTAGAATCGTAATGCTCAAAAATGCACTGGCTAATTTCTTCGATTTGTATAAAATGTAGATAAAGAAACTTCTAAAATAAATCATTAGTCAAATTCAAACACAGATATATTGATAAATAATACCAAAATTGAGATAACTAAGGTTTTAACTACTTACTTCTTTACTAGTCATTTCATAAATGACCATAGTCATTTCGCTGCCAAGCTCTTTAAGCTTTACCTGTCGGTCTCATCGGCCATTTCGACTAAGATGCGTCCAAAGAAAATTACAAAGCAATCATTGAGTCATATGCAGACGAATGGAACTCAATTCAGAAATGATTTTTAATTAACTTAATTTTATTTTATTTAACATTCTGCACACCGCATTGCATCCAACCAGGTCTGGAGAATTTCCTTCCCGAGACATCTCATGTAAAAACTTGAGCACCAATAACGCTGATAAGATGATTTTACTTTCAACTGCCGCTGCCCAGCGGTACTTAGCAGTTTTAGCACGTCGCGAATTTTATTGCAAAAATAAAACCTTCTAAATATATCGTCATTGAAAATGTTTTAAAGTTTGTTTATAATAACTTACCAAATAAATAAATTGTGCGCCAATGTTATCGTGTGTTCAATATATTTGTATGTTTAAAATAATTGATTTTGATTAGTAAAATCCCTTTTACAGCGGAGCGTTTAAAGACGCATATTTTGTATGCCCAGCCCGTCCACGGCAAATTGTGCGCCTTATATGGCAATTAAAAGTTTAATAAGAGAGTAACACCGTGGTGTGTGGTAGTGGGTAAAATGTTGAATAAAAATGATGGGTCATTCATTAATTTTTCTTTACTTTTCTTTCACTTACTTGCAGATACTACACATTTTTCGTTCGTGAATTAAAACCAATTTAAGCGACAATGTTTCCAGGAAGCGAAATTACTCTTTCAAAATTATCCAGAATGGAATATTGTCAAACTTTGACTTGTTTACGTAATAGCCCGTAAAGCCTTATAAAAAATAAACCATAATTTTTATTCAAGACTGTTCAAAAACGAATGGAAAAAAACATGCCTTTCTTGTCTTGAATATATAAATATAAATCGCTGCACTGATAAGTTAAAAATTTCATTCATTCGATTGTTGTATGCATAATTTCTTCCCATAGCTGAATGACGGGTTATATGATAGGTGTATTTATCTGTTTGGAATCATTCTTTGAGCGGATTTTAATACATAAGTAATTTTTCATGAATGATAATGTAATATATTATATTTACTTACCGTAACTTACCGTAAAGTGTAGTATATTTGGATGACTTTGATTCACTCCTTGGAGGCTCTGCATGATTCCATATAATATTATCTAATTCGAAAATGAAACACAAGTGCTTTAACTTAATCTTTTTATTTTAACCTACCAAATATTAATGCTTATTTCATTTGAACAAACTATATAGAGACTATCTTCAGAGTCCGCGAGTATTTTTATGGTGTTTAATTGTTGGCCGATCGGTGAATATCAAAAGCTGTCAGTCAGATTGACTGATCGGTACCTTTGTCGAGGTACACTTACGTCTCACACTTTGGAACTCCTACCTCTGGAGTAGACCTTACCTTTGAGTGACGATCATCCGAGTTGCTTGCGAAAGGTGAGCGCCCGACTCCGAATCTAAAGTTATCCTTTAACTGTATATGTCAATTTTCGAATAAATTTACGAAATACTATAATGTCAGTACTAAGCACAAAATTCGAGTTGAAACGTTTTGAAATTGACTTCAAAATACGGGTGATGTTTTTTCGTGACTAGCGAATACAATACTTATTCACAAAGACGTATTTTTTACAAATAAAATAAAGTGTCTAGCACAGGATGAAGAAGATTTTTATGCCTGAATGTAATCTAATAAAGCCACATTTAATAAAAAAACTTCCACTATTTCGTTAATAAATAACAATCATACAGTGAAATTCTAAATAGTCCACATGAAAAACACCCAAGCCTTCGAACAGAAATCGAAAAATGCTGTTCAAACTACGACTTGTACCCGTGAGGTCCATCAAAGAAGCCAACGACGTTGACCACTTCTCAATGGATCAGACAAGACGTACCGTCGGTAAATTTTCTTTTCACCCTTCCAATCCTTAAATAACGAAATATAGCAAGAGTGATTAGTTAATGACTAATCCTGTCCGATCCCTGTTCTGTATGTCTCTTCTCTCATCGAAAAAAAGAGAAGTTGAGCAACTGAGTAACTAGAAAAACTTTTGTTGGGATACCTTCATTGGGAGGCTATACAGTTCACACTGAGAGAGGATGCAAAAAATATTATAACTTTATTAGTAATTATAATATAATATTATTTAGTTGTCACATTTCAATAGTAAAAAAAGCTGTCATTTACAACAACAAAAAATGTGATAACCGTACGCACTGGCTCAAGCAAAATGATATTCGTAAAAAATGATAATGTCAAAATAGTTGAGATGTAATGGTAAGGCGAAAATTGGGGTTATAAACTGTATAATATTACATACATACCATTTTTTTTCTTCTGTATTTATTTATATTCCCGTTTTAGTAATAACCGTTACCTTATATTACGCCCACAACGTCCATATTTAACCACTTTGTCCTAACACTGTCATAGTTACTACTGGCAAAATATAAAAGGCTTAATTTCTATTTTTTATAAGTTTACGTTAATCAATTTTGCTCGTTTATAAAAACAATGTACCTAGATGGAACCTTTTAATAAATATCGCTCACTTCTTCGATGTAGCCTCACACCTTACAACATATCGCATTTCTACCGTCGGTAAATATTTTCAATCGAACTCTATCCCTACGATTCCTTTCGGTAAAGAGTTGAATCATTTTTGAAATAAAGATTCCTATTGCAGCATCAGCTGGCGGGATTTAATCGTTGTAACTATAAAAAAACGCTTCATGAAACAAATGGACTGTTCATTCATATCTGCGCATGGTGGTTCCGCTGACAAGTTCTTAATGCTTCGCCAAACAATGGACGATGTACATATGTAGATGTGGCGAAGAAATGCAAAATGTTGACCACATCCTCTGGAACTGTTGACCTCTGAGCGGGAAGAGTTACTCAAGTTGTTCTGATCAACTGTTTGACTTTTAGGTCAGGCCAAATCAGTGACTGATAATGCTAAAATTTTAGTGTTTTTTTTTTTAATTTACGGCGTCAGCATATGTACTATATTATACCAATAAAGATAAAAACTCTCTCAATTATTAAGCTGGGGACATCCAAGTCTTGAGTACCAACTTCAGAGAAAGTCTCAGCTCTTAACCTGCAAATATACATAAAGTTGGTATATCAAGGGAAAATTCTGCTAGTACAAAATGTATGGTCACGCAGATGGTAGTGAAAATAAATTCAAAATGAAGCGGGTCTTAACAAAAGTAGTTCTTCGGAAAATATTTCCTACATAATAATTCTATTCAGCTGTCTAATCTCTTCTTTTTCGAAAAGAGTAAGAAAAACTTATTGGTCTCGGTGTGGCTCGATATCAAGGATCTGGTGTGTGGAAGTCTATTGAAGACATCATAGGCATCCACAACTTTTAATAAGAATCAATAAATCGATTGCAGATCATTTTGTGATATTGACCATAATGACACTCGTATCCTGTCTGAAGTAATATCGACAATACACTGATTATAATATGGTTGAGACCAATAAACACATGATTTTTTTTAGTGCTATATATCAAAAAAAATCATAATATATCTAAATATATATATAATGTATAAGTGCTGCCAATTGAGCACCTTAGTAAAGCTATTTTTTTATACAAACTTTCTTTAAGGCTATCGTAAAGACATAATTATAATGCTAGAGAAATACTAGATATATAGTCTGTACAATAAGGACCGGAGACATATTTTGCTGATAGACCGTACTAGTCCGTAAATCCGTTTTGATACTCCAGTCCAGGGTTTCCCAAACTTATAACGCAATGGAACACTTCGTAAATCTGGAAATGTTACCGGAACACAGCTTATTTTTAGGTCGTCCCCAACCTAAAAAAACATACAAACCACTTATTATTTATTACTAACAAAGCTCTTAGTGATTCAAAATCTCCGCTTGTATCTATATATTATACGTTTTAAACATCAGTGGAGATTTACCATTACTCGATTTTTAATATGAAGTAGAAGATGCTTACATTTGTTGCAGGGTATATTACCATTCCAATTTTTTGCGGAGCATCTATTTAGGTCCCACAGAATACCAGTGTTCCGCGGAACATAGTTTGGGAAGCCCTGTTCTAGTCGTTGTAGGTAGAAAGAAATGTAAGGAAGTTATCACTCATATTATACGGGATCGGCAATCATAACATTGTCTTAATATAGTTCGTAATATTTTCATATAATCTTTAAATAGCTTCTAATACAATACAACTATTAATGGCGATAATTTTTTTAAGCAATATTATAAACATAAAAAAAGGAATCCAGCATTTAAATTATTCCACATAAATAATCTACTGTTTAGGATACGATCGTATAATTTTGACAGCTATAACGTTATAATTATCAGCTGTTCATAGAAAACATACTATTAATAACAAAATAAACCACACCCTCTTTGGATCGAAACAGATACCTATCTGGTTCAATGGAAATTATGTACCCGCCAAGGAAAGCCATTAATAACCAAAAATACACCTGATAGTTAGCATCCACGTGCCCGAAAACTTTTTTTTTTATTAAATCTACAACCCCGAGCGATTCGACGTATCCTTCCTTATTACTGCAGTGGCATGCTTGTAACTTATATTTGATAGGATAACTATTTTTTTCTGCCATAATAACATGAAAGTGTTTAGTAAAATAATTAGATGATACATAAAATTGAATAGATTAAAAAAATATTAATAAAATAGCTATTATGTAGAGACTGCATACTCCTAGAGTATCACAAAATATGCTTTACGAAAGCTCGTTGTCAATAAATCGTCAATATAAAATTTATGGAATGAATGAAAATAAAAATATGAGATTGGGATAGCTTTTAGTAAACTACTAGCTCTTTTCTAATCACATACACATTTCTTGCCATCTGAAAAAAAAAAGGTGAATTCACGGACTTAAAAGCAAGTTAGATAAAAATATAGCGAGTACACATATTCGTACTTTATATTGTGTTTGGAAATGGTTGAGACAACTGTTTGTCATTGTAATTGTTTGATGTTCTGGTTTTTTAGTGATTAGGGTAGGTTGTATTTGAAAACTTTAGCCTGGGAATCTCGGAGTCTTTATTTTCAAATGTCAAAAAACCCAAACTATATGCGTGCCAAAAATAAAACGCTATTAATTACTAAGGCTTAATGTGTTGTCTAAAAGAGTTAAACAACGTAATAGCAGTAGGTTGTGCATTAAGCATAAACAAAATCCTATTCGGCGTAAACGATAAGTGAAATGTTATTATTATTTTTAAGCGCGTATTTATCTGGTCTCTCGTAGGGTACGCTACTGACCTCCGTTCTTCAGCAATGCTATTCCAATTAAATGACTTAACTTAATTAAGGAATGTCAAGCTACCATAACCCTAATAAAGCCATTTGTAAAATGAGACTCGAGGTTAAGTTTACCATTAATTATAATTTTCTCGTGTTAAATAAAAATGGAGGCCTGCTGCAAGCGGCGCAGCCTTTGAAATCCTTACTAATTATCGACCGATCATAATATTTTTTAACAAATTTGAGAACACTGCCATTTATGATATCATAAGTAATTTATCATGGTCATGTTTTTTTTGGGTAAAAACCCATTGTGTTTGATTAAATTCGGCAAGGTGTCTTTTATTCTTGAAAAAAAATATGATAATCTTGTTATGAAATGAATTAATACGAAAGAATGAAAAATTACTCAGTTAGAAATTACATTTTGAAAATCGTTTTTTATTGTAATATTCTTTTATTTTTATGCGTTTGTGTATGTGTATTTGAATTTAATTATTCATAAGGTAAATAATTCAAATATTTTATGATTTCGTAAAATTCGGCCAATTTTGATGACGCAGTAATAACTTTAACGGATAATGATATAACAAAAATAAGCAGGGTTGTGGAGTCGGAAAAATTTGGAGAAAATAATTTAAAGCTATAGAAAAATTGTTAGTGTATTTATCATATTGATTGATGATATGTATTAAAATTATTCTAGTGGCAAGAATGATTTGATGGTACACAGTATACAGAAATGTAGATTAAACGGAAATATTTGAAAAAATCAATTTTGAGTCGGTTTTTAATTCATTTAATTTAATAAACCTTTTGTAACCCGACTCCACAGCCCTGAAATTAGTATTTCGTCATGGAATTATAAAAAAATATAAACCATCATGAATATATTTTATTAAAATGGCAAGGGGTATTTCTTAACTTAAGATATTCCTAAACTGTGTTACGCATAAATGTAACAAAAATTACCACCCTCTAAAGTTTCCTTAAATTGTATATAAATCAACTATACGTCATCCGACAGTAATGTCGAAATCTTTTTTAAATTTGGAAAATTTAAATTCAATCCAAATGCAATTGTTCCCAGTTTGATTGTAATTGGCAACATTATATAAACAGCTGTAAAAGGTGATGTCTCGTGAACTCACAGAAAGCAGTTCCAGGCAGCTATATAATTTATAATTAAATATACTTAAATGTTCACAACGATCGCGTTTAGCTTCGGTTGGGGTTGTTGGGTAATTTTGCAGATTGTCTTTATTTCATCGGCCCGACCAGCTAATTACGCTTGAATATCTGTAAATTTAAGAATATAAATGAAGTCTTGGCGTAATTTATAATTTAAAGGAAGAGAGAGTAATAAATAAGACTTTAAAATTTAAAAATTACTGTATAGTTCAAATAAACTTTCACCTCTGTTCACATCTGTAAGAATATTGACAAATATTACAGACTATGAGTGACAAGAAATGAGCTCTTTTGAAAAAAATATCTTAAAGAAAACAACATGATACCCAGAAATTACACCAAATGACTGTGTTCATTCTGAAAAACCGTCCCTTCATTGTCAAATTACGTTACAATTCCTTTACGCATATCGAAATTTAGTAAAATATTTCTTATATCGTGGTGAAGTTAGTGTGCAGAGATATTGTATTTGCGTAAAAGGCAATTTTTTTTTTGCACTTGGGATACGTTCCATGCGAAAAAGCCGTGCAAAAAAAACCGTGTAAAAAGAGAATTACGCGTAGTAAATTAAATGTCATCATATCGAAATTGTAGCTACAAAGATACAGCATTTTCACTACTAGGCCAGCTCATATACTAATTTAAATATATACTTTAAGCTTATCGGTAAATAGTTAGCTGAAATGTGTTGCATTGTAAACCTCTGTCAGGAATACGATTTCAAAATTTGGATTCTGATTTTTTTTCTCAAGATGAGTGGCGTGGTTATAAGTCGGGTCGCTCTTCTTATAAACGCAAACAACTAGGTAATATGCATAGATGACGTCGGCTGTTGTTTGAGAGTAACAAGCTCAGGTTGTCAAAATGTGACGTGTTTTTGTAACATCTATATTTCTCCAACAGTCACAACAGGGATTCCATCCAACAGGGCACCCATCGTCTCGTATGATGTGACGTCATGCTTAGGTCGTATGCATATACGCATGCCAAAAGGTAGTTTAATATCAACAAGTATAAAAAACAATAAATTTCTCATTTTCTTAAAATAAAGATTGTAGGTATAATATATAAAATTTAAAAAATGGATAATTTTGTAATTACACAGGTTGAAATAAAGAATTATAATCAGTGTTCACTTTATAAATATTTAGCTTTACGATAAAGTTAGTCTGAAGATGCTTAACAGAGAATTAGTTACATAACCAGTGAAATTATAATTTTTATACTAAAATAAAAATTATAATTTTAAAGTAATATTCATTCCATGCATGGTTCTCGTTCACAGACCTCAAAAGTTCTCTCATGTTATAACTTACAAAATCAAATAACTCTATATTTTTATGTCAAAAATGATAAATATAAAAGGAATAAATAGCCTATAGATAAATTCAACTATACTTAAATTCATATTTTTTACATTTGCTTCTTCTAATAGTAGTACCATGCTGATTTCAATGAAAGATGCCTGAAAATTTTTGCTCATGGTGACTCATTAAAAATGCTCCAAATATGAAACAAGCAAAACGAGTTATGTCGGACAAATAGATAATTCAAATTTGAATAGTTTTTTCTATCACTCATATAATAGAACCTCATAATTGATCGCTGATTATAAAAATCGGACATAAGTTGTCGATTTATTTATTGTCAAAACTAAACATAACTTCATTCAATTTTGAATGGTCATATAATTTCCTTTTCCAAAAGATAGGATATAACTAATGTTATACCAAAATTAATATAGATAAAAGTTCTTAAATTATATTTTACGTGTGAAGCTTCGTTTACTACATTATGGCACCAGTGAATAGTTTCTTAACATCCAAAGCTTTGTAGATTTATTACGACTTTTCCAAGATAGTGCAGCATATGTACTATTAGTCTCCAGCACTCTATATAATACATTACCAATAAAAGAGAAAAAATCTAACAGTCTACGATAAAATAAAAAGTTGAACATAAAAACTTATAAAATCGATATAATAGATATAAAATTATAATAAATAGTCGAATAAACTTATATTCTATAGGTTTATTTGACTTGGAGATCTAAGATGGAACATGAGGTCAAGAATATTAATACATAATTGCAAATTATTTATAATTCATTTTCAATTCAATTAAATAACATTTTTGGTAGAATGACAGTTAAACTACTGAATAAACAATATTCTAAGTAATCAAATCAAAAAACAACAAACCAATAAACGTATCCATCAAATCTTTTGTCAAAAAAAATGTGAAAATTCGCCCAACTGTCAGTTAAATCGAAATATTTACTTCTATATTTGGTTGCTCATAAAAAACAGCATAAAGTTTTCTTGAAAAATTCTATGATTTTATGATTCTGCAATCGTCAAAGAATCATAATTAAATTTAATCAACTCACTTTCAGTATTCAGTCTGATAACTTAGTGGTGCTATTTCATCTAGTTAACATGGTAATTACATTTAAATTATCAATATTTTAACACATTCTCATACACAAGAAGCACATTCTAAAGCAACACGAATTGAAAAAGATACACTGTTTTTTTTATTATGTTCGAATACGACATTTCAAATAATGCTTTTGTTTTTAAACGTCAAATTATATATAAAACGTTCTTTTTTCAAAATAAAATAAAATAAGGATGATAGTTTTACAGGCTCACACTTAAGGTCGAACAAATGACGTATAAAGGGAAGATTCAGTTTGATCCGCCTGAATATATGATTCGATTCGTCGTTGAATTTGTTATTTGGTGGTAATCAGCGCGGCGCGAACTCACGCTGCGAGGACCGCTCGCTGGTTAACAACAAAACACCTCATTTGTTAGTTCATACTCGATCCGCTCTTTGCCTTTGTGCACCTTACAACTTTATTTTATTCCACGACACGAACAACACCGGGACACACCTCTAGTGTGATTACTAGGGTTTGCGTGCGTTATTTTCAATTGGAACTGCATATAACAATTATCTTTATATTGACGTCGTTCGATTCTCTTCTTTAGTATTTTAAATTCTGTAATTATTTATCTATTTAATATCAGCCCGTGATTCGGAACTATTTTTCAGTGGGTCAATTACGTTTCAATATTTTTACGTATTAAACTATTCGACTAATTAATACAGAACCAAAAGGGTAATAGTTAATCATCAATTCTTTACGACGCATTGACAAATCAAGCATAAATATTTTTTGAATAAAATATATATATAAATATTATATTCATTTCTTTGTTCATTGAAACATCAAATTTCTTTATAATCCCTTGATACAAAAAATACATTTAGTAAAAAGTCATTTTTATAATGAAAACACTCAAATAAACATTTTTTTCATTTATTTTTTTTGCCTGCGGAACTAAATATATTTACTATGAAATAATATTATTAAATAATTGTTTTAAAATCTAAAAATCCAACGAATCGTATCGTTGTTTAAGAATTAGGTGTAAAATGATTATTCTGCTGCGGAATTTTTTATACCACATGGTTACACGAGCCGTGGCGGCAAAATGCCGTTTCGCACGCAGTGCCATCGTAAAAAACAAAATTCGAAATCAAAAACATGAATTTTTGACATTGTAAGATATGTTAATAAACGATGGCGTGTGGTTTAGTTGTGTGTTCTAATATTAAATTTAAAATCGACCTTTGGCGTTGTGATTATAATTTTAACTTTCATCATTAATTTCTGGGTTCAAATATTCGACAACGATAGATGATAATTATCACGCATAATAATTTAGGCAAATTCGATTTCATAACTCATCTTAATTATAATTCAATTATGATTGAATTTCCATTTATATCGTTTTTCTATCAATCTTTTCTCACGTGTATTGTTTTAATCAGCAAAGCTTGGAAAAAGTTTCATACTGAACATGCAAGCCTTAATTATTATGATGGTCGAAAAAAACTTATAATGTACGATTGAAATATTTAGGAGTGAGATGGACGTCGATAAAATTGACTTAATTTTAAGCACCTCGTAAGATATTTACGGTAAAGGCTTAATATTGAATCAATTCAAAATGACATGTGAAATGGATACATACATAATTCTGGGTTGTAATCTTGGCCACGAAAAAATCTGCTTGAACCTTATATTGAAACGAAGGTTTTAAGATGAATTATATTTATTTATTTTTCAAAACATTTATAATTGTCATTAATTCTGGGGATAAAATCTGAGCGACAGTTATTATATAACATATTTCACGGTATAAAGGAAGAGATAGTCTATCAAAATTCAGAATGAGCTAATTTCTGGTGGTTAGGTAAGAAATATAGAAAAAATATTACGATTGAGGGAAATCGATAATTTACCAAAATCGCGTGGCGTCATTTATCTATGACAACATCTTATTTATTCCGACATTTATGTAAGAATATTTTTTTTATTTGTATTAAAGTAATACACAATATACAATTCGGTCAAATATAAAACTTTATCGTAATAGTTGCAAATTTAACGGGATAAACGCTTTGTTTAAATAATTTAATTATGTGATATTCGTTGTTACAATATATGCCAAGATAATAAAACAATAAAACACAATGTAGGCGTATATTATTGCAATAGTAAAATAATAACCTGCAATGATATCAATTATTTGTTTGACACGTATTAAAAATTCATATGTATCTAAAATTGATTAATTTTGATCGCAATATAACATTACATTTCGTAAGTCAGATGTGATTTATTTTAGCCTATGTTTTTTCTTACAATGTCCTCTCCACTCTTAATTTGAATCATATGGACTACTAACGGAGTTCATCTCAACAGAAGTGTTTATTCGAGAACTTCTTTTTACTCAATTATTCAACTCCATTTTTTCCTAAAGAGTGTAGGAGTAGAAAGATAGTGGCTGGGATAAGACTAATAATCAATGTTCCCGCTAAGATGTGCGCGTTCCCAACAAGTGGCCGCACACATTTTTCTATACCCGCACAGGCCGCACTCACCAAATCTTAACATTTAGCGCTTGTGAGTACATACCTACATATTTGCGCACACTTTTTATTTTACTGAAAATATGCTGCTCACTGAAGTTGATGGTCCACACACACAATTGAAAAATTAGAGGGAACGTTGCTAATGATTAGATAATTTCTCTCGCTGCACCCCATTTTTTAAAGATACGATATGTGGAAGGGGGTAATTAAAAAAACACATAAATCCATGCCTCCGAACAGAAATTCATAAATCGACTGAAAAATCAATTTATAAAACTGTTCATACTGGACTTCGAACCCGTGACCTCCCTAACCGAAGCCAACGAAATTAACCACTCTACCACGCACGTCTTAAATTATTATGTATATATATTTATTTATTTTCCCCCCTATGTAAAGCAAATATTTTTATTTTTAGCATTGATTATTGTGAATAATTGTTTTTGTTCCATTATACTATTATAACTCAAATATTGAATACACCGACTGTAATACAATACAAAATGATGAAATTATTTCTATAGCTACTTTTATGCGTTTATGGAAAAGAGAATTCCTCGTTTTTATTTTAAAATAAATGACAGACATGCGGCATGGTTCAATGTCTTAGAAATAAAATAAAGGCAATAATATTGTTTAGCGGCCAGAATACGTTTCTTGTGGATGCAGATATACTTTTGAATAAAGCATTGTTTGGTTGTAACCAAATTGTACCAAATTTTACTAAGCTGTCATCAGTCTACCATTTTTTATTTTAAGACATAACTAATAATAATCCATCAATCGAATACTACTTACTAATTAGAATCGCTTAACATTTTTCTGTTTCATAGCTAGATATAATTACTATTTTTGCTGTTGAAAAAAAACATAAGATTATTTAATATAGACAAGTTTATTTTAATTAAAATATGGGCTCGATCTGTGTGTGCTATACATTGATACGTATATATAATATGAAACTCGGAATATCCTTAATGACTTTAATTCATTTGCCATAAGTAACATCCAATAAAACATATTACGATTTATATATTATTTGAAGTCAATATATAATATATAGGGTTAATAAAGCTAGTATGAAAAAGAAGATTTCATAAGTTGCCGAAAGTTTTCAAAGTTGAAACCATAAATGAGATCAAATCGGAGTACACGAGAGAAAAAAATAATTTTAGTTTGTAAAAAAATGTTTTATATTTACAGGATTATTTTCAATGTGACAGGTTGTCAAATCAGCCAAATATTCATCTGTCTCTCAATCAGTCAAAAGCAGTACAAGTCTTTTAGCCATACACAGATGTAAGTTATTATGACACATCAAATATTTTTTTTTTATTCATTAAAAAAAATACGTTAATCAACGCTGTACCCTCTACCCGACTTTATACATTTCTCAGTGTATATTCCGTAATGTAACAGCAATATTAGTGCTTAAAATTTTGCCAGGGTTGTCCCAAAAAGAAAGTATTCAGGACTTGGTTGTATGCACTACAGTGTGCAGAATGATAAATAAAATATTGACGTTCCATAAGACGCTGTGAAATCCTTGAATGCCTTATAATTTTCCAATGCAACCAAGTCGGCATGACCGACAGGATTGATAAATCCGACTGATAGTCGTACCGTCTTGAGAAAAAAAATCCCGTTCGTTGTTTACAGCTGGACATTCCCAAAAGTGTGTTCAGCATCCCGAATTTCTCATATAAAATTTAGACTAATAATTGTTATATCAGTGATAATATTTTTTAATTTTGTATATGCACAATATCCGCACTGAAAATTGAATTCTTGAAAAACTTATCGCTAGAATATAAATGTTTTATTAAACTTACTCGATATTAGCTTGTTTAACAATGGGTTTCGTATTAATCTAAATACATAATTATTGTCTTCTTAGGTGCTATTCACGATCTCATAATGTTGAAGAATTTGCATGGAAGAGTACCTTAAAAAATCTTGATTTGTATGACAGCTACTGGTAACCGGGAACTCGTTTCGCCGATCTAATCACAACAAATAAGCAATTCTGAAATGGCCACTGCGCCGACATGCTGTTCTAACGGGCCCGCTTGTTTTGTTATGCTAATACAATGATAATAACTAACATTCATGTTAATTGGTTATTACGCTGGCGCAGATCCGTTACCTTAACAAATAAAAATATATATTTGAACGGCTAAAGAAATGAGCGTTGCGAATCAATCCGTTCCGCAAGAAGGAAACTTTCTTTTCCCACAAACAGGAGTGGATAAAAACAAGTATGAGAATTATAAGAGGTTTTGTCAATGAAATGGATTAACATTAATTGACAGCGCGGCGTCGGAATGATTGCCAGACAAGCACCATATTTTAAATTAATAAGGTGTCACAAAGTAGTAAATATTTGACAATTAAATCAGTCAAATCTAATTAATCTGGTCTACGACCCAATGACGTAGTGCGTAATTCGCTTAACTAATGGTAAGATTTAACTGTGAATGGATTCTTCTTAGAATACTCCGGATACAGAATATTTCGAAAATTAAAAAAAATATATTTAAATTATTGTTGTTTTATTTCAATGTTTAATATCAGAGTCGTCGGAGAAAAATTCGTTGCGATCTCTACAAGATTTTGTGAACTATTTAAATAATTTATCATTTACCTAAGATGCAACCAAATCAAAAAGTCTAATGGGAAAATTTGTCATTCATCGGCCATATTTGAACATTAATAGTATTAATTATATAACACATTATATCGCATGTCTGTAATTAAAACTATTGCTGGTTTCACATTAAGATATTGATGGAATTTATTCGCCATTGAAATGGTACAAGTAAAAAGTCCTTTATTCTTAACTTTTACAATATCTCGTCTGATATAGTCACATAAATATTGTGTGTACGGACGGACTCGCTATCAATGTTTGGTACCTTTTTAAAAGTTATGTGCTCCTAATACATCTCTAATCGCGTTTCAAATGAAAACAGCTCAGAAAAGGAGGTGAAATTTTAAATGCTTCTTAAATTAACTGCTCAGGTTATTTTTGCGTATATTTGTTTGCGCGTGCGCCTTGCCAATTCAATTCGTTGAACCCTAGTAGTATTTGATTTGACACCTCTTATTGTATTCTGCGCTCCTAGTAACTTAATAATAAGATGCGTGTTGTACACGTTATTCGTTACTGTTGTTTGCAGTTTTCTCTTTTGTGTTTAATCTAAAATGATTCCATTAGATTAAAGATACTATATTTTTTACAAAACCAATCTCACTTCATTATACATATATTATTAAAAACTAGTAAATTTAATTTTGAATGATGTACGTTGGATATTAAAATATTGACTGCATTAAAGAAAGAACACTTTAAAGAAGTAACTCAATACACTCAATTAATACACACTTTCTACTTTCTTTTATTTTGATCGATTTATTTATATGTTAATTTGTTTTTTAACGAATTATTTGTCTGATGGTAATAAGAATTTATTCGTATTAATATCAATGACGATAGAACTTGCTGTTTTTTTTTTAATAATTATTTACGAAAAAAATGAATAGATCTTCACAGTCAAATTCGTTTTTTGATTTATTATAAATAATAGCAAAGTTGATGAGATAATGATATCGCACTTCTAAGCTTATTTTGTTGTCAATCAATTTCAATGTTATACTATTATTAAATTCATCATTTAACAGCAGAATATTAAAAATGAATTATAATTATTGTGAATTTATATATCAATCGTATGACCCATAGTTCTTTGCAAAGATTTGGGTTGTTTAATGTTTACGATTTTTTCTATGAGATGAAATGAAAACATCTCTTTATAATAGGAACACTTTATAATAGGAACAGTTAGGAAACGCTTTAAGATTGTTTAATATCGAGACTTAAAAAAAGGCGCAGATACGATATCTTATTACTAAATGAATTTTCGGACGTCAATAATTTCATTTCTATATTTTTTTTGGTGCATTTTTTTAAAACCATTTCCGCTCCCAATAGAAATATCTCGACATAAGTCTGCCTAAACTGCATATTACTCAGTTGTTTAATGTTTTTTTCGGAGATAGTGGAGCTAGAATGATTATACTTGGACAAGACTAGTGGTAAGTCTAATGGTGGAAAGGAATGCTTAGACATAACAAATACCCATGTCGTCCAAGCCAACGACGTTAACCATAGCTCTATAGACCCGTCATTTTTGTTACATATAAAATATGAATCTACTATCAACCATAATAAACAGTGTATCACTATATAAACGGTGGCCGCCTGTGTGGTCGAGTGGTCAACGTCGTTGGCTTCGGTTACAGAGGTCGCGGGCTTGAATCCCAGTACGGACATTTTTATAAATTGATTTTTCAATCGATTTATGAATTTGTGTTCGAAGGTATGGATGTATGTGATGTCTTGAATTCCCCCCTCCCACCTATTCTATCCTATGAACGGGACGTATCGAGAGCGATTAGCTAACCACTAGTCCTGTCCTAGCCCTATCCTTTTATTCCTACTCTCTTCGGAAAAATAGAGGTTGAGTAACAACAGTTTTCGTAGAAACACTTTTGTTGAGATAAACTCCATTAGGAGTCCTTATGCTCCACATTGGGAGCGGACATGTTAAAAAAAACTGTGGTAAGAATTAAGGTGACGCTTATCATATACACTTTAATTATATACTTGACAAATCATCATTTATTACCGTCGACATAAAAAAATAATAAATATACGGAACAATAATAAATAATGCAAATTGTGATTTCCGATTAAGTCCAGTAACTATTACGTCGAGACTAATGATACGAAATTATCAATTTACTGTTATACGTATACCCATTTACTCAGAGCTCATAAATAAGTGAGGATATATTAACAAGAATTGCTTAAGATAAATTTCCAACTAAACAGGATGCAAACAATAATAAACTTAATGAATAAACGTATCAATTAAAATCGCGAATTTATTTATTGTTTTAGCAGAAGTTGAATCAAAGGCGTTGTTGACCAGATTAGCAGTTTTGTTCTCGGCGACTAGAAATTATTTCACAATTGACCTCGCAGTCAAGTTCAAGTGATGCCCAGTAGCCAGGCCCGAATTGAGCATGTTTAATCTTTATTAAACACATGCTACGTCGGTTCTGTGCGGCTAATAATTATGTAATCGAAGTATTTTTATCAAGATTTTTTTACGAAAATTCTGAGGATTGAATGAAAAAAGTTGAAGAAATTTATTTATGAATCATTTTGTGGTTTAATTAAAGAAAATAAATAAGTTACATGATACAAATGTTTACACGTGTTAAAAGATACATTTATATGAATATTATGGAAGGTTCGTGGGTTTATTTTTCCACTAAAATTTCTTCCTCTTTCGGTATAAAATAAAAACAATAAATTACTCATCGAATCAATAAACATTTTTATTTGGCGGATTTATTTGCAAAAGGGTGGGAAACCTTTCCATGTCAGATGTATGAATTCATTTATTATTTTATGATTGAAAAAATCGTCAATAAGAAATATTTGTTTATACATTATTGTGTAAAATTTGAATCCAATCAAAATCCAATTAAGTATATTTTATATTTTCGTTTATTTAACATAATAACATAATTTAAAACAGACAAATGAATTGAAGATGCAATCTTTTTCAAATAGCTTCAACAATAGTATTTTTTTTCTTAGTACTCTGGAGAAAAGCATTGCTATTCCTCTATGCTAAAGATTTTTTCATGTAGATTTGTATTTTATTAGAGACAACATATTGAAATAGACTACAAATATAAAATTCGATTAAACTCACTTTTTTCGTTGTGCATGACATTTAATTAGTCATAGTAATATTTTTTTATACCATTCCTATTTTAATTCCTTAAATTTAGACTAAATACATCCGCAAGAATATTTATAACATGAAAGATATATCGATGCCAACTAATGTCTTGGTTATTGATTGTATTATAAATCATAGACGATACAAAGCGTGAGGGAGAGAAAATTATAATTATATATAATGTATATATGTTTCTTTCGGTATTGTTTTCAAAAAAGCCAAAAATAATTATTTTTGTTGTTACAATAAAAAAAACATAAATACATAGCACAGTAAAGTGAATTTAAATTGTGATCAAGAATAGTTTTTCAGGCTTGGCTCATAAAATGTTCACTTCGCCCCTGGAATCTTTTCCTTAAATCCAAAGGATGTACGGCGCTAAGTGTGACCACTTGATGAGTAAGATTCATTCAACAGAACAACAGATGTTAGTTGTTACTATAATTATTTTACTACTTAGATATTAGTAGGTACTTGAGTTAATTCATTGAAGACAAAGCGTGCCCAAGCTTCATTGATGAAAACAATTAAAGAATTAAATAGCTTAAAATTACTGAAACTGCATTATAGAAAATATGCATGCAGTAAGTATTTAAAAGGATGAGTGGGAGAGAATTTCAGACATACATATAAGCATTCTAGTAGAAATGTTTTTATAAAAACTGTCTGTATTAGCATTTGAGCTCGTGAGCACTATTATCATAATCAACGACGTTGACCACTGAACCACGGACATGGCTGAGAGCAATTAGTTAACAACTGGTCCTGTTCTAACCCTATTATTATATCGCCAATCTTCGAAAAAGAGAGGTAAATTAACTGAGTACAAACCAGTTGTCGTAGAAAACTTCTGTTGGTATAAGCAGTATTTAGATAATATGCGTCAAATTATTAGATAGATCAACAGGTAATGGATAATTATTAAAGCTATTTCACTGGTAATAGAAACCAGTACCATTTTAGTAATATTTAATATCGATTTCATATTAATATTTAGTAATAATAGTTGCCTGAATCCAGAAACTGGATTGAATGGTGGCAATTTTTTTTAAAAATCAGATTAGTTGCTAATTATACTTTTTTCACTAGCATTTGCTACGGATGTAAGAGGCATTTGTTTTGTTTCATTTCGATAAAGCTGCCTTGTATATTTAGAATAATACGGAATTTGGCCCATCTAATTGACATGAATTTTGTAAATTAGCATCATCGGGGGTCATACAATATCGTATGTATTAAATTTTATATTTCTTGACATAGTTAATTTAATATATATTATCACTAATAAAAGAAAAAAAAATGTTTTTGTTTTTTATACCATATATCAGTATTACTTCTCTTGGTCGGATTGCTGTGACCAATATTTAATAATGGCCTAAATTGATCCTAAATATATAAATAACAATAACAGACTATCAAGTTAAGTATTCAAGGTTTTTAACCTTCCAAAGACGAGCGTGATAAGCTAGTCTCATGTCTTGTCCTAGCTTTACCCTTCAATTTCCATTATTTTCAAAAAAGACCGAGCGACTGACCAACAAACAGGTCTGTTGAGATACGCTCCATAAGGAGTCTACATGCTCCACATCACCAGCAGACAGGGTGATAAATATATATAAAACCAGAAAAAGCTATGAATCGTTATTGAGATTAAGCAAGTTCGTTGTTAGTTGTTTAATATGTTTCCAAGTAAGTTTTCGATGGCGTAATATCATAAATGCGGGAGGGGCACATCGAATCAGCTCCTTGACACCGGACGGCAGGTCAAGTCCCCGCGGGCCAGAGGGCAGCAGTTGTTCTGACCGTCTGCTCGTCAGTCATCAGATCTGAGGATGTGGGTGGAAGACTGGAGAAGGGAGGTTAAGTGGCGAGATGAAGGGAGTGAGGGAAGACATTATTTGATTCATAACGCGCGTGCGTCAACTTTACAGATGGACAATTTTAAGTCGTTCGATCATTTTCTGGGGGCATTTCAAATGAATTTACATTTTAGTAATGCATATCTTACTTTAATTTTAACTTTAAAGCCAAGACAATAAGAAAACCGAAAGTGTGCTTTAAGTTAAAATAAAAGCCAGAAGAGTACACTAGTATAATATTTATGATGAAAGCAGTTAATAGTATAAGTTTAGTATTGTCGCGTCCGTAGCACAGTGGTCAACATCGTTGGTTTCCATGGTTGACCTCACAGTTTCGAATCCCAGAACGAACAGCATTTTTTCAATCGATTTTTGCCGAAGGTATGCATTTTTGTGATGTTTAAAAAATCACTATTCCTGTTCTGTCTTAGCGTTATATTCCTACTATATTCTACAAAGAGAGGTTGAGCGACTGAGTAGCAATCAGTTTTAATAGAAAAACTTTTATTGAGATTTCCTCCATTAAGAGGCCAAATGCTCCGCATTGGGAGCATACGTAGTTTTAAAAAATGTAGTATAATATCAGAAAGACAATTCAACTTGACAGAAAAATCATTGAACAAATAAGGTATTCTTAAGTAAAAGGTCAAAATTAAGTGCGAAAAAATTTTAAATTTAAAAAATAATATAGTATATGGGATGTTAATAGTATGCTATTGAAAGAATGAGTATTATGCAAAGATGAAATATTATCAGTAGATTGTCAAAAAATATTATCAGGAAAGCTTAAAAGTTCCATAGTTTAAAAACAATTGTTGCATATTTTCTGCAATACTAATGATACCATGAACAGTTACTTATATTTGGAGCATTTTTATAATTATACTACTAGCATTATATGTATGTTGGTAAAAATTTAATTATCATATGAATACACGTATATCGTTACTGTTATGACAGAAGTCAGTAAGTAACAAATCAACATTATAGCTCTTAAGATAAAGTCTGTATACATTTATCATCGATACATGTTTATGTTACATAAATAATTGTAATATTAAAATATATTTGCATGTATGCTAATCTGTCAAAGAAAATTGTCTGTCCTTCAATCAGCATTAATATTAATTAATTGCCTAAAAAACTAAATACACCCTCTTAGTTATTCCAGGAAAAGAATTTATATCAAAAAATTCTTAACTCATTTATGTCAGTTTTGCTACATACCAAATTCTGCAGAACGGTGAATATTTAAAATGATACGATGTTGAAAAAAAATCTAAAAATCAATATATGAACGTTTTCGGTTCGAAAGTCGAATCCGTGATCTCGCAATTGATTACAATGAAGTCCCAAAAACATTAAAAATTCGACAATATGGCCGAATGGAATGGGAACATAATGTATAGGTAAAATATAAAGTCGCCTGTGTGGTCGAGTGGTCAACGTTGTTGGCTTCGGCTACGGAGGGCCCGGGTTCAAATACCGGTAAGGACAGTTTTATCAATTGATTTTTCAATCGATTTATGATTTTCTGTTCAATGGCATGGATGTATGTGATGTCTTGAATTCCCCCCTCTCACCCATCCTATCATATGAACGGGGCGTATCGAGAGCGATTAGCTTACCACTTATCCTGTCCTAGCCCCATCCTTTTATTCCTACTCTCTTTGGAAAAGGAGAGGTTTAGCAACTGAGTAACAAGCAGTTCTTGTAGAAGCACTTCTGTTGAGATAAACTCCATTATGAGTTTTTATGCTTCACATTGGGAGCGGGCATGGTTTAATAAAAATATATAAATATAGTTGATTATAGAAATATAAATTTAAATTATTATAATAATGAAATGTAATGATACCGATTGTCAATGATTGTTTCATTCAAAGCATTTTTTACTTTTAACCACCCTTCATTGAGTCGGACCACTACAAGCTACAAACCGTTATCATGTTTGCAACACAAACAAGTAAGCAAGCCAGCACGCGTTCAAAACAGCAGATGTTTACTATCTACTGCACTTGGTGACTATACTATAAGTTTAGTTTAACCGCACTCGTGAGCGGTGAGTTAATCTCTTATAATCGTTTAGATGGAAAATATATTGCATCAATTGATTATGTGCGTACTCAGCTTGCTTGCAATATTTGCAGAGGTTGTACGAATTATTCTAGATTTTTTTTTGTCATTTCAAACTAATGTAATTACAATATATAGCATAGTATTTGTTATGCGGCAAATATACTCACCTACAAAAACTTTCCTTCCCCGTTAGCACACGAGCAGACAAATAAAAAAGAGAGAATGTGTATGGGCGTAAATGTTGGGTGTTTTTTTTATCGCCAATTCACATTTTATCTGCACATCATTCGCATCAAGCGGGTTAAACGAAGTTGACAGGACTACCACCGTGCTAACTAGCTATAAGTTAGTAATTAAGAATAGCCATTACCAGTGGTAAAGTGGGGCCAGGTCGGCGACCTGGCAACTGAAAATGAGGAACGAGCTCTGCCATATTTTTGACTTGTAAAATATTTTTTTGCATCTACGCATCTACCGCATATAAAAAGGATTGGCTGTATACTGAAGCTGTCGTAAATAATATATAGGTCAGAAATTGCAGTTTTGTATTAATTTGATCTGAGAATATATTTCTCTTAAATTAACAAGGGGCTCTCCGGCCTGAGTAAAAAATAGCAAAGGGCTCGCGTAAGCCCCTTGTTATTGCTAGCGAGGCTGAGCAATTGACTTGACAGCAAACCATATTTAATTATTTAAAACATTGGGTGACTACTGAAATTATAGCACTGCGCTTTCGTAAATTAATAATATTTTATGAAGATTATTAAAGTTTCTCAATTCAGTAATTTTATTATAAATTAAATCGTGAAAAATATTAAATTATAAAATGTCTCTTATTATATTCTGGTACAACCCTATGCTGTTGTCACCTACTCAGAACTCGTTGCACCAAGTCGCAGACCAGCTCCCTTCATATAGTCCCATTATACAATTAAGATACTATGAACTGCAATAATAATATATTGTCAAATAGCTAATGCCATCTAGTTATTTATTTGAGAGACAACAACTAAAAGAGTGTCATGGAAACATTTGTATTAATTCAATTGAAGTATTTTTTTGAATTCAATAAATAAAACAATGAAAAACCATCACGTAAACATACGGTCTAACTTAAAGAGACAGTCGAATGCGTTGTATTGTAATTGTTTCTAATTTGTATGTACAAATCTTAACATACAACTTTTGACATTTTCGATCCTTGAAGACCATATCTGGCATAATGTAATTAATTTACACAATCATTACATATATATTTAGTAAGAAATATTAATGAAATAAAGCCCGTTGAGACATTTTTAAAAATATAATGATACAAAACAAATAAATTAGGTGACCGAACAACGGACATGCGAAAATGCATGAATCAGTCAAAATTGTATTACATACGTAAGTATTTTGTGATCACTAACGATTCTCAATAAGAACTTTTTATAGAACACTTTTCTGTTTTTACATAATACAAATGTTCACAGACAATATTCGTTTAGATTTTTTAAAAATAGTTTTATTTATTAAAAGCGTGGATTAAAAAATATTTAGTTCAAATTCATCCAAGAAATAGATTGACAATGTTAATTTTATATCATAATACCCGGTTCCTGAAGTACCCGGTTATTGAAGTGCATGTTTTCTTTTTCTTCCTGTTTGAAGTTTGCTGCCGACTTTTTATGGTACTACCATAACCTTCGCACAAATGCAAGCATACGTTGTCAAAATGAACTGTATGGCAGACATACAACCATTGATTTTTATATATGAGACCTACTGTAAGTTCATTTTACTATGCCTATAACCTTCCCGAAAGTGCAAGCAAAAAGTTTGTCAAAGTTTTATTGCAATCGGATGAGCAGTGTGGCAACGCATAAGGTACGAACAAACAAACATTCATTTCTATATATTAGATTTCCACAAAGTTATCGTCGCATCATCGCACATAAAATACCAACTCAACTTAGTTATTTTCAATGTCATCTGTGCGAAGGTGTAATCTTTTAGTCTTAAAGCCGTATTTTAAGTACAGAAGTTGTTTCACATTAACACCGCTTTAATAATTAATTTACAACGAAGTATCATGCGGTCAAATAGTTACACTACTGACTACCTACTTATCAAAAAGCGCACACTTAATATGACTTGAGAGAGTAATGGCGGTGATAAGGTTGCCAATAAAAAAATATTATTTTTACGGTGAATGGATTATTCCGCACCGCATACTTTAGATTTTTTTGCTCACGATGATTGCGCACACAGATTATTAAGAAAATATGAAATTCCACACAAAAAATATTTTTATTATTTTATTTTAATATCACAAATTAGATTCTCGATAGTAGTGCCGAACAATACCACAAACAAATATCTGATATTAAGTAATTTATTTAGAAAATAAATGACTGGGTGGAGTGATTTAAGAGCATGTTTATTAGCCCATGAAATATAAATTGATGATGATAAATGGAATCATATAAACATTTTGTGCGGAATAATCTGTGTGCGGATTTTTCTGTTATAAAAATATCATCAAATCATTTATTACAAAAGTAATTCTTTCCAAATTATAGCAAGCCAATATAGAATGGTAAAATATAAAGATAATTACGATGGTGATAAATGGAATCATATAAACATTGTTTGTGCGGAATAATCTGTGTGCGGATTTTTCTGTTATGGAAATATCATCAAATCATTTATTACAAAAGTAATTCTTTCCAAATTATAGCAAACCAATATAGAATAATAAAATATAAAGATAATTTTCATGAATCAGACTATAAAAACATAGTTATGTTAATTGAGGAAGAGTCGGTTTCTTTAGAAATCGACTAAATTGAAATATTTTATTTTTAATGATTTGTGTTTTTTTTTAAAAAAACTCTTAATGTTTTTTTTAATTTTATTTTGTAACACGTTTTTGATTTTTAAGACAAATTACGTATGATGGCAAGAATATTCAGAATAAGTGATTTTAAAAGTTTTTGTTTATGCTTATTAAATAAATATTTGGAAATAGCTGTTAATAAAAACGTGTATTTTTTTCGGTATTTATTGGACATCCATAGCTAATTAAATGTTGAAATAGTAACTGTCAATGTTAGTGTCTTAATTTTATTATCGATGTATTTGATTTTTTTAAACTTTTAAGAATTAAATATAGCATTTTGGATGAGATGCTGATTGCTGATTACTAAAGTACGCCACTGGCATTACAATATAATAATAATGAATGCTAAGCTCAACTGAGATGTTTCGAAAATTCTATTAAACTAGATTGTATCAATTCAATAAATGTTTGTAAACATGTAAGCCATTTTTTTTTTAGTAATAGGAATCTTTGTAGACTTTCGATGGTTTCGGCGGTAACTTTGTGGAAGTTCATTTTAATAGAAAATTTAAATTAACTTTGATTATTCCACGTATTGTGTAACTAACTGTGACACGTGTTTCGCCTCTTTCAGAGGCATCTTCAGACTTACTATCGCAAAGTTTGCAAACTTTAATATTAGAATTAAAGAACATATACGATGTCTAAAAAGTAACAATTTCTCTGAGTTTGCCAATCATTTAATAGAAAATAATCATAATTTTAATCAGATTTGTAATTTAGAAATACTCCACCGAGTAAATAAAAAGGGTTTAAAGATGAATAGCTTAGAATTTTTAGAAATTAATAAAACTCTTAACAAAAAAGAAATATTATTAAATAATATTCTTGATAGCACAGGCGGTTCCCCGTTACTCAAATTGTTTCCAATTAATAGAGTAATCACAAACCTAGATGATTGATTGTAGCTCATTAGTTTTAATAGTTTGTAATGTTTAACGTCATTAGTAGTATGATTAAATTTGTTTGCATTTTATAATCCCCTCTTTGCTTCCATTAAAAAGGAAAAATCCCATTCTGATTGTTTACAACTCATTAGTAAAATTAGTATCATTATCTGTTTGCTTTATTTCGATTCTACACCCCCCTCCTTGCTCCTCTTAAAAGGGAAAAAAAACCCAATCCATTTTGTAATTTTATAATTTTAAAATGTTAGAATCAATCTTGCTTCATTACTTAAGCAAACTTTGCGATAGTAAGTCTGAAGATGCCTCTGAAAGAGGCGAAACACGTGTCACAGTTAGTTACACAATACGTGGAATAATCAAAGTTAATTTAAATTTTCTATCTTTGTAGACCACTACACTCACCCTTAACGCTCTTCCTAGCGGCATCACTATTAGCTTGTTCTGATATTAAAACGGCATTTTTTTTTCTTCTCTCTCGTAGTTATATGATGCACTCATTCATCTCCAGCTGCCAGCCCTTCTCAGCGAGGACATTATAGCTGTTTCCGTTGGGCACGATAGCGAGTCATTATAAGTAGCCAGTGTCCATCGTGAATCGTGATGCGGCTCTTTCTCAATTGTTTGATTGGAGGACGTAAACAAAGCGACAGCTGCTATCCAGCAAGCAATAAAATTACAACGTAAAAGTGAGAAGTGGTACAGGCGGAGAAATACGATCAATTGAATGGACTAAATCACAAATGAATTAATGATGCATTAGAAATCACGCAAATAGTCCTGCTAGGCGAATGTGTCATAGACAAGGCAACATACTTTTTAATTATATTATCCTCTTCAGTCTATCTTACTTATTCCTTTATTCAATTCGTATACACTTAACTATTTCTAAGACGGCTTTTCAAGACAGTAATAACAAACGAAAGGCTTCATTAGATCCTAACACATCAGACATGTTAGACTTTTCTAGCGATGAAAGCGATGTATGTCCGGTCCCTCACAAAAGCTTCCGTATATAATCAAGAAGCGATGAATAGTATTATATTAGTGGATCCTCACTATTACTTTTTTTACACGATTTTTCATATATAGCAAAATGTTGTTCTTGATTCAAATAACACGATTTTTTTTTTTATTCAAGGAATCAATTTTCAAATATTCTATGAATTCTATCATTTTTTACGGATTTTCGTGGAAAGTATCTAACAAGTAAAAAAGAGTTGGATGTATTCGCGAAACAAAAAAAATACTCAATTCTCACTCTGTTCACTATTAACTATGTTAAAAGTGAAAAAAAAACGAAATTAGTACATTTTTTTACTGTCTCCTTTTTGAAAAGCAGTATTAGAGAGTTGAATCGAATGAATTGTGAATCAAATCTAGATGAATTCTTTGCGAGTCATTTTTTTCTGATTCTGTTAGACATTGATAAATCATCGATTCCTATATATTTACTCTGAAAACTGTAATTAACTTTTCTTTAATTAGGATTTCAAAATATATTCGCTTTCAATGCGAAGCAAAAGTGACTCTTCCATAGTTATATAATAACTAATAGTCTAGTTTAACTTCTACAGATTCACGACATGATGATATCAGCTCGCCCATTGTGTACTGTGACGGGTCCCCGAAAGGTATTTCGTATTTACAAAGTATGTGCCAGGCCCAGTTGGTGGGGATTAGCATATTAATTGGCGGGCAATTAAATTTTCACGCATGCGTGCGCCGTTTTACACCCCCGTCTCTATTCGTGTCGGTATCTAATGCTTGTACCAAGGTTGCTACCTAATGATGATGAAGTGTCTACTATCTGTATAACTTCTATGATGTAGGGTTGTCACAATCGTCCGTTTGATTTACCAAGAAGTCTATTCATCGATATATGTTAATTGTAATATTATTGTTTTCAAACATCTTTTTTAAATTTTTGATATTTTATAAGCTCTAATACACGGGTTCCTAACCTGGGGGTCGCCAACTTTTTCGATTTTGGATTTGAACAACAAAATAACGAAAAAGTATACTAAATCGAAGATTTCAAATTCCTCGAAGGATCGCCTGGTCACATGGCTTTATAAAAAGGGGTCGTCACCCGAAAAAGGTTGGGAACCTATGCTCTAATATGAATCATTTTCACAAGTATAACATAATCAAAAATGTGTATAAAATTAAAAACATTAAATTTCGATCCAAATCTCGGCGTGAGAGGTCTGAAATTAAACCACAAATGAGTGTTTAAAATTCTGTTTTTTTTTAATGCTTCTGGCTTTCAAAAGTTTTTGGATTTTACACCACGAGGATAGACAATTTTATTATAAATCGTAATTATATGGTTGATTTTTTAAATCCATGCTACGGTCTCCAAATGGTGGTATTTCCAAGCAAGTTTTTTTACGAGAACTATTTGTTACTCAGTCGCAGGGATTAAAAGAACAGGGCTAGTGGTTGACTAATTGCTCTTGCTACGCCACGTTATTTTAAAATTCGAAGGATGGGAGGTAATTTTAAGACGTCACAGGCATGCCTTCGAATAAAAATCGATAAATCGATTTATAAAAAGTGTTTATACTGGGATTCGATCTTGCGAAAACCACCAGGTAAGCCAACGACGTCGACCACTGAAATGTTAGGACAAAAATACTATATAATAATATTTCTTTTGCATCATATCTTTTCCCAGTCAGGATAAAATGAATTTCTAATACAGAATTTAAGCAAGAGGGTTTTATTAGCTATCATTAGATATTAGTCAGTTGGAAACGTTAAAATTATTACTTAGTTGGATCCTTCCTATATATGACCCATAATCAAAATCGAAAATAGTATGTATTGGATGTACATAGTTGAAGCATCTATAATTTATTACAATTCAAAAAAATTATAATATTGATCACATTCAATTCTCTTTCGAAGGTGGTTTATTTATACGTTTTTATTGTATAAAATAGTATCCGTTTGTAGATTTCGTAAATTTTAGCAATATAATCGACATAGTGGCAACCCTGAAAAATTGTTGGGTTGTTGATTATAAAACAGCTCAAAATAATGGATAACGACGGAAATAAATTTGTATGATATTTTACTTGACCATTTAATGTTACATGTCTTAATCGAATGCGGGACTGCATTATTATTCAGCTTATTTTTTAATTTTATGCAATATTATTTATGGAGCTTTTCGATTTCACGATAAATAAAAATTGTAACAGAATATTTATGTAAAGCAATTATTACCCAAAATAAATAGCGCCCGGTCGAAGCTATTTTTTAATAATACATTTGAACGAAGTAGTTGAATATGATTGATTGGCAAAAGTAAATCTAATGAGTTTTATGTCAATTAAGATATGATAATAATTACACACTATTCTTATAATACAAACGTATTTTTCATTACTTCACAATATAATAAATGTTTTCCACATATTAATAAAATAAATTAATCTATTTCACTTTTACTTTTCGCCGATGTGGCCGAGTCTTCGACGGTCTTGGGAGTTAGGGGTCTGTTCTATAGGATTCCAATCAGGGATGGGGTGGGCGAGGTTTGCTTGGGTTCGCACGAGTCCTTGGTTAATTTTGACTTATGCCGATTAAGAAAACAATATTCTTAGATCTACGCGTTATTATTAAATTTAAAAACGCAGTCATGTAAATTTGGTGTTTCTGACATATTATATTATATGAGTCCTCGAGAGGTGAAGTGACCCAACTATTAAAATGGTAAAACTTTTTTCTTGAACTTTTAAGTACAATCACGTCTTGATTTGATGTTTTGGTGTATTGCACGAATCTCGATTATCAAAAACATTGAAATGTTCGGAATATTCTGTGTACGGTGTTTTCTATACGCGGAAGTTTCTGTGTACGGAGAATACTTGTTTGGAAAAATCTCTTACCGATTTCTGCCACTCTCGTTTACTTCATTCCCTGCATAGTAAAATATATTTTAAAGTACTATTTTGCAATGTGAGCTTACCAAATAAAACCGACTAGTATTAAGACCCATCATTCATTTTGTTAGACTTATTATTCAGGCAACGGCTTTATTTTAATTATTACTATAAAAAAATATTGATACACTCACGTAAGTAATAGGAAGGACTTGTGTGTCTAAGGGCTATAACTCATCTTAATATTTTTGACCCTCCCAATGAAGCCATCAAATAATTATGTAAAACCACAAAGGCATGTTAAAGCATGCGGAAGGGAAACAATCTGTTAGTTGCGTCTAATCAGAAGCGTGTCTTTATATTTTTATAAAAGGGGTTGGCATTTATTTTTCCATAAAAACAATAAAAAATTTCAAGCACTGCTATTTTATAATTCAGTGGTAAAACAATCACTGAAGTCTTGTGTGAAATGCTGTGTGTGAAGTAATTAATATTGAAACATATTTTTTTATTAAATATTACGTAGAAACATAAAATTACCTAGCTTGGACTAAATCCCCCTTTTCTTTTGCACGCATAATATACCTATGGCATTTTGTCTCAGTTGTGGCTTCCAATTCCGGAAATCCGGATGCTAATAAATTTAATGTTTCCGTAATTCCGAGATCGTCTCTATAGCAATCCTGGAATTTCAAGATGTACACAAATTAATTAAAAATACTTAGCGATTAACTATCATATTTGATATTAAAAATGTGTACCTTAGTATGTTTATGTATTATATATACGGGCTCAATAGAGGTAAAATGAGCCAAGTGCTATTTTAGGAAAAAAATATGTTAGATGTGTTGTAATATTCTTTATTATTATAAACGTGAAGTAACTTCAGTTAACACACATTGCAATGGTGTTATTTCCGTAAAATTTTACCATTTTACTAGGTGGCTCACTTCACTTCTAGAAGGCCCAAAATGAAGTTTGTAGTGGTATATAATTGTTGTTGTACATCGAATGCCAAACTTATCATTGGTATTTATGAAAATGTGTTTTTTTTTATTCTTTAAAAACTTTTTAATCATCCGAGACTGTTAATACAAACGCCACTGGCGTATAACGATCTGCTACTAGACCAAAAGGAAATTATTTTATTAACGCATAGTTTTATCAGCTTTCCGGGATCTAAGGATCACCAGGTCGTTATAAAATTATGTTACTGTTGTCAAATTAACAGCGCCACTGGCTTTTTACAAAGAAAAAAATAGCTTCGAATTTGTTTTTATTTGTTTTATATTCTATTATACTCATTCGTTTATAGAATTGCTAGACCGTGCTATTAGTATTAGTTAAAGTTATGGATATTGAGCCTGAACGCATTTTCAAGATCACATTAATTTGTACAATAATCTCAATAGTAATTAATATCGAGAAGAAAAATTGTTTGAAAAAATATCGTTTGATGGTGATAAAATTTGAACAATCTTAATTATTTATTCTGTGACAAATGTTGTTTTTTTTTTCATTTTTCCGTATGTTAAAAATGATAATGAAAAATAATTGTTGTTTATATATTGTTTTATTAATAATTTTGTTAACTGTAAATTCTTGCGTAAAAGGCATTACATATACAATATTTAAAAAAAAAGACAGTGTATGTTTTGTTCTTCTTTCACAGTTTTATAAAGATTATTTGTGGTATTTTGTGGTATGTGTGATATTTCTCACGAGTATTTTTAAATAATGGAAAATAAATCCAAATAGTGTTATTTATTTCATTAAAATTTAGGCAGACGATATGTTTCAAGAGACGAAGACCAAAAAAAAATACAAAAAGCTAAGGCTCTTGTGAAATCTACTGTATTTATCTGAATAATATATTCATTTTTTGTCGTAAAACGTTTGGGGTAAACGTGGCAGAAGAGCAACATACACATAAAAATTGTAGGGTGCATATTTTTAATTCAGCCAATAAAATATGTAAATATTTATAAATAGCAGTTATGATACGTTTTATAGAGACATTTGATGGTTTAAACGGTGTAAAAGTTACATTAACAGTCATTGATAGAATAACTACGTCCTAATTCGTACTAAGGAGTTCTTTATCGTGACTCTTGAATAGGTACTTGTTAATCGCTTTTTACTATAATGGAGCTCTCTACGGTTGAATAAAATTGTCAACTGTAAAAATAATTGAGACCAAATAGTGCAAAAATATTTTTTTGACTTTTTTAATAAAATATATGAACTAAATTAGATATCAAGCATATATTTTCAATATCTATAATTTCGTCCTGTGGTTTTTTAAGTTCATGATTCAAATTCTACGCTTAAACAACTTAACGTCAACCTTTGAATACTTCTCGACTACTTTTGTATTTTACCTTATTGTTAAAACGATTTTCTAACTAAATATCTTGACTACGAAGCTCTATCGTTGTTTCCTCTTCCACGAGTGTACTTCGAGAATTGTCCAGTAGAATTACTTGATAATGTTGATCGCTATGTTGGCATTACGCTATCATCACAGTATAAGATATTTATAAAATAGTGATCAAGTATATTACATAATCAATGTTAAAATAAATATTGCTTAGTAAATTATAATGAAACACTTACGAGTAAATACCAAATTCAGTCGATGTGTTACAAATTAGCATGCCGAATATATTTTTATTATGAAAGATTTTTTTGTAACATCAGACGAAAACTCACACCGCCTACTATATATGTTTGAATAACCCACCAGTGGCAATGAACGGGTTAAAATAAAACTAGTAAAAGTTTCTTGGTCTCGAGTTATCTGTACTGGATATATTAATTATTCAAGAATATGACACAAAAACATGATTTATATGCAAAATAGCAATAAATTAATAGACTCCAGGTACCGTGTCCATGACATACGTAACAATATTTTGGGAAGTAAAATACTTGCTCCGTAATAATTAGTGGTTTTGGTAATGAAGGCGTGTTTCTAAGTGTAGATAGTTTATCATCTGCTAGAGAAAACTAATTTTCAAAGAAACAAAGAAAACGATAAATATTGTTTTTGTGTCAGGAGTAGACTATGCATTTTTTTTATCGAATCTGTACATATATTGCCACGATTAGGGTTGCCAAACGTCGCGGAAACGAATTCCCTGTTCTTGGGCGATATTAAAATATCGTTAAATTTTACACGTTTTTAGAGATGGGCCGAAAGTGGATCAAAGAGACTTCGCGAGCGTCTTGTTGAATTAAGAAAAAAAAACAATATAAAAGATCAAATTTAATCGAGTAACCTTCACACTTAACGTGTGCCTGTTTCTCCCTTTTCCGTAATTTTGCACAGCTTTATATAATATTATGTTTTATTTTGTACTACCATCCTGAAACCGATCATTTAAGTAGTCAAGATAAAAAAAGATTTATTAGAACTTCTTCTTGGAACTAGAAAAATATTTATTATTACCGGAAGATCTACTTACTAGTTTTTGGAAAATATTCCAGAAGAGTTTTTTTAAAGTTATGGAGGTATTCACGAAACACCTACGTTTGGGAAATTCTGTTCTAGGTAATGCATTATTCAAATCGCAGTATTTTGCAATTGTTGTCTCATATGATCAAGAAGGGGGAAAATAAAAGCCAGGGCTTTATTAATATTCTCATCAAATTGAGTATTATAAAATCGGCTCCGTAGAAAAAAAAAATATAATCGAAGGCAATATTTATATTTCAAAACAGTAATACGATATTAATAACGATCGATTCAAGGATAAAATAATTATTTATTTATATATCTATAAACAATACTAAAATTTTAATAGTTTAGGCAATATTTTTTAACTACTTACAGCCAAAGAATATCTATGAGTTCTATTTTAATGACTTCAATTTGAATTAATACTTCAGATAATCTGTGAAAATTTACTTTAAAAGTTAAGTGCCTGGAATGTTCATCAATAGCTTTACTATAAGCAGATCTTTATTTGCTGCAGTCAAACCTAGACCACCTGGTTAACACTGCGCGGTCCATTTAATATAAATTCAAATGACTAAAAAATTATCAGCGGCAATTAATCGCCAAAAATTAATCTTTGGCAGTTTTCCGCCACGTCAATTGATCGCATAAACCTTTAAAGCACTCAAATGAATGCTAGCATATTTAAAAGGGTATTCTGTACATGATTTCTTTTTGCATTTTCCCAAGAGATTTCTGCATTTTTTTTGATTTTTAATCCCGGTAACAAACAATAAATGTTGTCATATTTTGAGCTACGATAGATAGTAATTAATGCAATTATGACAGTAAAAAATGTGTACTAAATTTTACGATTTCGATATTTAATGATTTTATCATATTTCTATATTTCAAATTAGTATGACGTCAGCATTGTTTACGTTGCCTTGGAGACACCAGTCTAAAAGAGTTGGGAAAAAGTTCTTGATAATAAAAAAATATATAAAAGTGGTTTTTAACTACACTACCAAATGAAGTTCTCCTCAGTTATCTAGAGCTCAGACAATAAATAAAAAATAAAACGTATCTCGCGACAAATTTCCAACGATTAAAATAAATTGTTCATAAAATGGTGAGATAAATTCAATTTGTTTTTTTTAGTATGTATTCTGTAATTTAAAAATACAGGAAAAAAGTTACGAGTGAAAATATAATTAAATGTGTGCGTTCTAAAATATAATCATCACACCATTGTGTTCAATATTGTATTGTCAACTTACAAAATTAGGTTTTAACTTTAAACGTATTATGAGGATTATTTTTGTAAATAAATATGCTTTATATACTAATTGGTCATGTGCAATATGTATTGTAATATATCCGATTTGGTACGGTTTATTAATCAAACCTTTTCGTTTGTCCTTATTTATGAGCGTCCACAGTCATTCAAAGAGTTATTTTTTCATCTTTGGAGGTGAAGCCATTTATTTGAAACATAGTTGAGAGTGATCTCCGGACACTTGCCATAAATTATCATTTACAACATGTTTACATTTTTACTTATTAAATATAATCGCTTTATTTTAATGTGTTTGTATGGTTCGCCTTTCTCAAAGTTTTAGTGGTTTATTGCGGTCATATATTTAGTTTATTTTTCTTCGTGGGTTGGTCCACCTCAAAGTTCCATCTGCCATATATTTTTTTTCAGTTTATAGCTTTATTGCCCCCAACATTTTAGATATTTTTCTTGAGAAATGACACAAACAATATTCGTTTTTATTGTTGTTTTGTTTTCGACCATGCAGCCTCATATTTGAATTTTTTCAAGGAATTTGGAAAGAATGACACCTCAACAGCTGTTACTTTGTAAATAATTTTGAAACAACTCAATTATGAAAAAATGTTATTTAAATAAAATATTACAGTTAAAAAATAGAAACTCCTTAAAAGCTGCAAGAAATATTGTTGATATATAATACTTATTTGTTTACGGATAAAAAATGCGACTTTATAATTAAAACTTCAATTAAATAACAAAAAGTTGTAAAAATATATTCAAGTCAGTATCCGATTCCGTAACCGAGTAGTGTTGTTTTTATTCCTTCCCTGGTGGCTGCTAGTCATTTATTGGCCTCGTAGCTAATTATTACTATATATTTAAAGAGATTAAGCGACTGACTTACGACCAGTTTTCGTTGAACCGATTATGTTGGAATCATCTATTATGCGTTTAACACTATACAGCAAACATGGTTTTAAAAAATGGTTTTATTTGGCTCCACAGCCTAGTTGTAAGTAATGTCTGTAATATTTTATTTTTAATCATCTTATTGATACACGATTTCTTCCCTTACTGAGGGGTGGTTTTTTTATTCAGCAATATGACCATGTTTATAATAGTTAAATTTATTGTTTCCGATTAAACATTTTACTATTTTTTATACATTTCCTTCAAAAATATAAATTTGTATTTAATTTTATTTTACAGTATTTTTTTACAAAATTAATGTAACCTTCACTTATCAAAAATTTCATTTGAATATATACATACCTAATTTTATTTATATTTCTTATTAATGTTTTTGTTTTAAATACTAAAATAATTGCTGTTTATTTCTATCCGAAAAACATAGTATGAAAGAATTTTGTTGTCATTTCCTAACATTAACTAACCTACGTAAAAATCTTTCTTTTTTGTTTTTAATATCGATGGACGCTCTTTCAAAAGTGTGCTCGTAAATAACGTCTTAGTTTTATTGCTGTAAGCTGTCGTAGAGCAATGTCATGAATCTAAACAAAGCTTCGAAGCTCTCGTCACCTCGGGAGGTCGGACCTGGACCACTTGGAAGGCATTCATTATCGGTTGCGAGTTGGTTCGTAGGTAGTAGTGCTAATCCCGCTGTGAAGCTTCCAGTGCGAAATCAAGGTGAATCTGCGTTTTCTATTTTACGACAAAAACATTAGTATTTAGCTAAAATTCAATTATACCAACTTCAGATTGCAAAAGTACTGTTCATGTTTTATTGTTAAAGATCCACCGCTGGATTTTTTTTGTCATTACGTTAAGAAAATGTTTGATCAATTGCATCAAACTATTAGCTCCATTCAATGAACATTTTAGATACTTATCTTTGTTAAATAATAAAAAAATATTGTTAGTAATAATAAAATTGGTTTTAATTTATACGCTTAAATGATTTCTTCAGAGAGGGTGAAATGGTTTTAAGAAAATAGGATTGTTATCTATACGTCCCATTTTAAATATCGGAAAAGTGTGTGGTAGGAAGGTAATATCAATGAACTTGCAAATAAATCCATAAAATGATTGAAGTAAAAAAAAACCATAAATAGATGTTTGAATTAACATATGTAAAAGTAATCGAAAAACATCATATTTACGGTGACCGACACATTAAATATTGTACTGTCATTCAAAATATATTTATTTAAATCAAATGAAAAATATAGTCAAAAACCAGCACACGATATTTTGAATTTATGTAAACGTATCCAGAACTTAGCCTAAAAGATTATTAGGTAAAATTAGCCTAAGAATTCACGTAGAGTATTGACATTTGATTTTTTAGATACCATTTTTGTAGTTGTACTTTGTTGATCAATGGACGTAAGTATATCTTAACGATTTATGTTACCCAATACGGTTCGGATAAGTTGAATAACGCCGGAACACCAAAACGATTGGGTTCACGTGTTAATTTTAATAAACCAAAATGAATTATTCGAATCACGCCGGGAGGTCCTACTTGTTTGTTAATAATTTGGCGTGTTAGTTCATAATTCCAAAAACGCCCTGTTTCAACTCTCGATAGAACTTTTTATTTATACGAAACGCAGCCCGGCCATAATAATATAATGTTATAAAAAATTGGACAATTACAATATGGACATGTTTATGACTAATTTGATAAAACATATTAAGTTTTATGGCTTTTATATGTGACTTAGGTTATTTCTACACTTTGAATTTTAAATCTTTAAATGTCTTAAACCAATAACACTATATTATTCATATTGATTTACGGAGTACGTGTAATAAAACCGAAACACGAATGTATCGAAAACGCTCGATGATGGTTTATTTGACCGATTCGAGAATAGACCGGTTTGCCATATTATAATTACTCACAAATATTTTTTAATGATTTTTTACTGATTACAAAAATAAAATTATGACTTAGTTACCCGTGGGTTGCTTGCTATTGAAAAGTATTACATAATACATCCTATTAATATTTCCTTTTTTTATTTTATATCGATTTATTTATTCTGACTTCATAACATTGTGATCTTTTTGACTTTTGAAATCCTTTTTGTTTTTTTTCTACGTTAACCGTCTAACTGAATCTAGAGCGGAAATAACGAACTCTTATTTTAGTGGTTAACAGCGTGTGATCAAACTAAGTCTTTAATCTATTTTTTTTTTTACTTATTTTACTATACCATAATACTGAAATCATTAAACACTTTGCCGTTTGAATACCGCGCAAATAAATCATTAATATGTCCCAGAGATACTGCGTGTTTTCAAGAAAAATAATTTTGTCAAATATACACTCGAATTCGATATTTTAAAAACCTATATTGACTCAGTATATATGGCACTACACATATTGATCAAAATATTGCTTATATTATAGAATCTAATAGTAGAATACAAAGTATTTGATTTTTTTATATGCTTGGATATCCGTGTTCGCTTGCTAATGTTCCGGACACCTGTGTCCGCTTGGTATCCAAGTGGTTAGAGGTTGTCATAAAATTTCGGGTTCCGTGACATAAATATATAACTTTTGTGAATATATAGTATTTTTACAACATATATTCGCTCCCAATACGCAGAACATATGGAATCATAACGGAGTTAATCTCAACATTTTTTTACGAGAACTACTTGTTATTCAGTAGTCTAATTTATTTTTTCTTTTCGTAGAGTTATATGGTAAGATTAACCCTAATTAGCGGTAGGATAATCGCTCTCGCGAGAGGGAAATTTAGAAATCACAATCGAAGATGTTGAAAACTCGACCACGTATCGGTAATAACTAAATGAAAAACGGTCAAATGGTTTTTAATTTGAACAAAAATTCTTGCAATTAATAAAAAATAAGAGTTTTTAAAGTGTGGTTGATTCAGGTATTTATTTAAACCTTTTTCATTAACCATCTTAAATAAAAATTAAAATAAAATAGTTAATCTTGAATAATATTCAATATGTAACTTGCCTTCCAGCGTGACTGAGAATACAGTTTGACTGACTGCATCTTTTTATTGTGACATTACAATGAAGTTGTACAGAATATATATAAAATTATTGAATAATATTCCCATTTGCACTGTTCAAATGCTTAAGATTGTACTACACGTCCATTTGTATTTTTAGCGTAAAATATTAATGAAATCAACAAATAATTGAATAAAAATAACCTGCTTTGGCCTTTAAGATTTAAAACGGAACATTGACATGTTAAAAAGGCTCACTGTGCATTTAAAACTTCAAACAAACGAAACGTCCTTAAAAAAAATGTCACACAATTAATACTTTGTGAGATATTGTTTCAAACCAGAAATGGAATAACAGCTGACGCCAATTCACAATATACAAAAAATTATAATTCATCAATATATAAAAATATGTTGAACATACAAAATCAAAAAGTAAAACCTAACTAACAGTCCACAAATATTGTTACTGAAAATGTCCAGTTCTCTAGTCAATGAATGTTAAATTAAATTGTCTTAAATCATCTCGTGCTGCAAAATTTAATAAAAAAATGGTTAAATCTATGAAAATATTTATGTTTTTCACTAGATTTAGTCAATTTAAAAAAGTTTATTGTTTTTTTCCCAGTTTTCTGTCATTTAAAATCATTCAATAACTTCCTCATCACAATCTACTCACCGTTCCACCCCTATTCAACAGGGCATATTATTTTTGAATAATAATTTACGTCTATGATATCTCAAAGATGATGGATCGATGTCACCCGGTATTGCCACCTGCTGTCGCTAAATTCTCCAACAAAAAATGAGCTTTTTTTTAAACATTCCGCATTAATTCGGACAGTTTTACGGGTGAGTTTTTTCTGGTATTGTGTTTTATTGAATAAATTAAACTACATATTTATATTCCAATAGAAATAAATAAACAATTAAAATGCATATTTCCTTCAATACTTTTGTAGTTTTTTTTAATGAAAATAATTTAAGATTTTTTTTATTATGTACATCTTATTAAAAGTATGATATTTTACTTATTATGCAATATACGATATTAATCGCTTGATTGTTAGACTGAACCTACAACATATACGATGTTGAGTCAAATTAAGGATAATACTTTCTGTAACCTTAGAAATTAAAAAATATAGTACAAGAAGACGGAAGATACATAGTTTTATTTATTTCATATATGTTCTATATCGTATATGTATGTATGTGCACGAATCAATTTAAAATTCCTAATTTTTCTAGTAAATGAATGAGTATCACTTGTTCGCCACTATTGAAATATTATAATCTTTACGAATCACTGATTTTTTAATTATTACACTGCTATCAGAGTGAGAAAACAAATGACTTACGTGAAATGCAATTAGAACTAAATCGTTACTCATATTTTGTTTCCGTAACGCTGTGATTCGAATCAGAGGAAGCAATCATAAAGTGTTTGATTTGCACCTAAGGGACATATTTTCCGAGATGATATTAACAACATATTACATTTAATACGTTACAAAATGATAAATATATAAAACAAACTAAATATGATGCAATGTAAGTTTATCTTTTAAAGTAATTAAATAAATAATTCTACACAAATTTCTTGAGTAATATATCTACAAAACAATGGCATTGCAAAATAACAATATATATTTAAAATGTTTACATTGCATTCATCAATTATTCAATAGAAATATACAACTGTTGAATAATGTCCTTAATTTAAAAGCGATTTTTTTCTGTAAATTATCCTTGCATTTTTTTCTTTTGTAGTCAGGTTACAAGTCTTGAAACAATTGAACACCCGTATGGTATCGAAAACAAAAACATTTGACCAAACAGTGCATCTTTAAAGCACGCAAAGGCCATTATTTTCACAATTGCCCTGTCGTAAAATATAACGAGAAAATTTTCTACACTTCAAGGAATTGTATTATTCTTCGTGGAGGCATGGCTGACAGCATACCATGGAAGTCAACTGAATAATTAGAGATTTGATTTTATTAACACTACAGGGAGGTTCTTGGATGACCAAAATGGGTAGGTGAATATTTGTTTAATTGTTTTGTCGATCTTTTACAAATTTTCCTGCATTATGGCTTGCTGTTCTTACACAAGTATTCTAACAACCTAGGATGATTTCATTACGAGGAATTTAAAATAAATAAACGCTTTATATTTTGAGCTCATCTTTTTGTTATTTGTCAATTTACTTGCAGAATAAAAATGTTTATCATACAATTTTTGTCTACTTTCAACCAACGTTCCCTCTAATTTTTCTATTGTGTGTGCCGGACCATCACCTTCTGTGAGCAGTAAATTTTCATCATAATAAAAAAATGTGCGCGCGTATATGCCCTACTCACTGATGCTATGTGTGGAAAAAAAATGTGGAAGATTTTGGGTCATCATAAGAGGGATGTTACTGACATATTAAAATGAATACGAGGTAAATAACACATATAAAAACTTATTTTCAATATGAAACAACTAGGAGAAAGTGAATTTTCATTCATTTATCAGGTAGTTCATATATAATTGAGAATATAATCATAATATGATTAAGTCTCATCAATTCAATCACTATGAATAACGTATATGAGTGTCTGAATTGATTTTCTGATTTATAATATTTCAAGTAAAGTTGAATAATTACTATCCTGTCCAATATTTTTGAGAGAAAACCCTCCCAAGTATTTTGTTGATGGCAATGAATTATCATTTCTCATTGTCATCACTAGTTGGAAGTGAACGTTTCATTTTGAAATATTCGACATCCAGTAGAGCCATACATTAAAACAAGTTCACGAAAAAGCTCAAGAAGCTCACGGGAGGTTTATTGTGATGATTGCACATTACTTGCCTATTGAATTTAACAACTTCTGCTCGTATTTTGACATTACACGCTGCTAAAATGCACAATAGACAATGGGGTTTCTTGCTTGTCTCCTTAGTTAATTTACGACCAATCGTAAATTCCTTACAGCTTAAGAATAATAGAAAATAATTTGTAGAATTTGTATGTGCATTTAAATTGTACACACAAATATATTAGCTTACAACGGAAAAAAACGTCGAAAATATTAGATTTGAGATCATTAATTAGATTTTTGTTTATCTGTTTTGAATTCTTAAAAACAGAACATATTTAAAATACTTAGTCAAACGGTAATGCATGTTTTGATCATCTTCGTCATGGCGCTATATTCCGGGGCGGACCTTGGTTGCCACAATCAATATCCTCCACTCCATTTGATCCTCCGACCTCCTACGTCAGTTGTTGATCTCCAGCACTCGAAAAGACTTCGTTTTCCCTCAGGGGTAGTAAATGTGAGACATCTTTTTAGTTTAGGTTCATCCATGCGTGATGTATGTCCGGCCCAGCGTAGGGGTTGAGTTTTAACAAATCTGACACTGTCTAGCTCACCGTAGAGGTTATTAATATTAAGTTAATGCTTGAGACGATGTCGTCAGATACCATTCTCGGAGGCAACACTGAAAATCTTTTGCAGGATCTTTTGCTCAAACATTTGTAACTTCTGAGAGTCCTTAACGCTAAACGCGCAAGTATCTGATCCATTATCCATGTTAATTTAAGAGAAAACAACTTTCTCAGAACAAATTAGTACATAACTGCAATTTCTGACATATATATGAATTATCTACGACAGCTTCAGTATACACAGTAGTACATTTTTAGTCATTTACATTGCATATTGTTACATATTATAAGTGTATTAAGTAACAATCGATTACTTATTGTACTGTATAGGAGTGATGAAAATTCATAACCTTCCCCAGAACAACGTTCCCTCTAAGCTGCACGCGCACGCGGCCGCGCAGCAGTTGGGAGGCCCACGTGCACACATTCCGGGTTGGCGCACACTACGAGACAGTTGTTCAATTAATATTTGATTGGTCAGAGCAGCCTTTGAAATTTCTGCGCAGCTAACCTCTTGTCTCAGAGCAGTGCTCCGCAACCTTTTCTCTCCCACGGCACACCAAAATTTTCTCCAGATTTCCGCAGCCCACTTCAAATATATATATTTATAAGGATATATGCAAAAATAACATGATACATCGTTCTCAATTGTGTAATATATATTGCCACCTCAGTACTACAACTAGTCAACTCTGATTTGATCATTGGTTGAACAATTTATTCGATCTTTTCTTCACTGAACTAGTGCGCTGCGGCACACTTAGCATCGCCCCACTGCACACTAGTGTGTCGCGGCACAGCGATTGCGGAGCACTGACTTAGAGGGACCATTGCCCCAGAACCCCAAGAATTGTTTTGAGATAAAAACGAGTCAATTGTTAGCGTATTGGCAGCCTACCGCTGCATATATTCCATATTGGAAGCGGATATATATTTTAAAAATACTTAGAAAAAAAAGGTAATATATGACAATAATTTTAGATCAGACGTGCTTATAGTTTTTCAAATATAATTATATTATTTGGTTACCTATACGTATTGTTATTTTTATTGTTAAATAGCGTTTACCATGAGAAAATCTATAGCGCCATTGTTAAGCTCGTTAGCTTTGCATCGCGTTCTGTAAAATTTAAAAGCTTCCATTACTCTTATTTTCATTTCCTGTCTCATAAATATATTAATTAAGACGTTGGACGCAGCGACACAGGACGACAATGAAAAGAAATGTCTTCGCAGCCAACTCGGCTTGGTCCTTGGTCCTGTTCTGCACAACAAAATATTAAGCCCACCAAAACTGTCAGACGCATGCGTGTGAATGTTCATCCAGGTATTACCAATAAGTGAAGTAATCTTTTTTTACATATATAATAAGTAGCGTAATTCTTTTTTTATTTATAAATAAAAATGTTTGGAATTACAGCCAATGCGCAAAATATTTGAAAATCACGGTCTCAATCAAAGATTTAATTGAAAACAAACATAGATTTAATATTGACTAATCCGGAACATGAACCCAGAACCATCTGATCGCTAAAGTAAATCACTCGCCGCTTTTCATGTTTGAAGAAGTACACACCAAATGAGCACGATTAATTAATTAGTTGAAAATTAAATAAACTTAATTTAAAATACATAAACCGTCAAATGAGATGACTCCATGAGAAGCGAAGTGAGCCATGTAATATTTTAGGAAAGATTAAATTCGAGGCGTTATAATATTTTACACGTCTTAAAGTATCGTAAAAGTGAAGTAAGCTTATTAAATACACATTTTAATTTTGTTACTTTCCGAAAATAGTATAAAAGTAAGTGAAAACGTAATTCTACTTTTAACTCTAATACTAAAGTGTCAACGTTTTTCTAGTGTGCTCACTTCACTTTTCATATTCAAAGGCTTAAATATGTTTTGGTTTTTCAGTTGAAAACTTGTAATTTACAAAGCAGAAAGCGTTGTTTCTTTCACAACCCAAGCACTATAAGGTTCTGACTGAAGCTTAGATTTTTGGCGATACAAACGTAACAATCAGTCTTCCAAATACCATTAGTAGTATTTACTGTTAATTTTATTTAGCCAAAAAACCATACACTTGTAGTTTTCGGATCGCACTTCTGTATCAAATAATTTCACGTCATCCACTTTATTTGATCTAGAAAATGTGACACAAGAAGAGAGAAATGCTAATTACTAGTTTTTTCTATTCCCATATTTTTATTTTTGTTTCGCTTGAAAATAAATCGTAGAGTAAAATGCACATTTTGTTGAACTGGGTTGATTGGGAGTGAACACAATATAAAAATATATTGTATTTAGTCCCAAACGAGACGGTTGAAAAGCTCTGACTAATAAATTATAGCGGCACAACTTTTATAGGGAATTATATTATTATTATTATTATAACCAGTGTGTACACCTTTACAACAAGATGTCGGCGAGGCCGTGAATGTGTTAATCCTTCTCCAATAGAATGTGTTGTAGAATGGGACAAGAAATTTCGACACACCTTTGATCCGAGCCGCTTTGCAGGTCCGCCTACTTTTATACGGCGAAATAAGATTGCCCAAATAGTTGATCCGACCCTTTGCTTAAAATTTTCTTTGCAATTATTTTACCATATCCAAAGAGTTAAACTAAATAGGGATTTTTAAATGTGTAATAATTAAACATACGTCGTTCATGAAAGAATAAATTGAAATGACTGGACAACTTCTAAAACAAAACTGACTCGTGTAGAATCCAATTAAAATTGCACAGTGAGTTATTGTTTTTCGTTTCACAAAAAAAAAGATTCGGTGAGGGAAATCTACTGGAAGTTCTCGATACACGCCTAAGTTACTCATTTTCCATGTCAGATTGTCATGTATAAATAATTCTTACAAAGTCTTACATGGTAAGTATTGATAATTATACTACACATGTCACAATCTCAGAATCTGAAGCTTTTTACTCACCTTTTATTAAGATATATTGACCGATTCACTAATTTTATTTTGCAATGAGTGTTTTTTAAATAACATATTGTATAACTGTTCCATTTCTTTATCGATTAATTTTGTTTTTATTAATATCGACTTTGTGATCTCTCTTTTTAAAACGAAAGAAGTAAACTAACTGAATATTGCATAGTTTATAAATCATACTAACTCTATGCAAAGTATACAATAATTTCAATTATATCGTTTTGTGATATTATTGTCAATGGCTACCCTTCGCGTGTCAGTGTGTGTAATATAATAAATACGTCAGAATTGTTTTCGGAATAATTCAGAGATGCTCTATGTTTTACTACATCCCGCCTCGCATCATCCCCTCGGAAAGAATCAAAAAGAAAGGAAACCCCCCTTTGAACATTACATATCTAACTACTTTTTTCAAACGAATGCCCGCCTCCGTATAAAGAAATAATCATTCGAAATAATAACAGTTGTGCTCGTATAAACACAATTTTTAAAAGTACGCCATCTTCCTGTTTTAATTTTATGTTTAAAGGTATAATTTTGCTTTCAATTTTAAATTCACGTTTTGGAAGTATTTCCCTTTTTTTCTGACGCTACAGTCTGGAGTGGACCTGGGCCGCTTCAAACAGTCTCCTCAATTTAGCTCGGTCTTCATCCTTCGCAAATCTTGTGACAACCCATCTATTCAATAAAGTTGCGGTATTCCCTCAACAAGAGATAGTTCAATTAAATGCTATGTTTTATTAAAACTCTCGCGGCTCGGAGACTAGAAAAATACGTCTCTGCCGATGGGAATCTTTTTTGACCCCAGTGGTTTCCTCATTATTGGCCTTATTCTTATGAATTTCAAAAAAAAAATATAGTCTAAGAGCTTTAAAATATAATATCTCTCTGCATCATTCCTCATACATTTTTTTTATAAAAATCCGTGGTTTTTTAATAAATAATCATATTTTAAGTTGCGCGTAAAAAAGACGTCATCCCAACACACATATGAATTGACAACTGACGAGTGTTCTCAGATATCTTACGAACGATCGTTATCGCGGGTGCTTATCGCCTGATAACGTAATCGCGTTATCGCATACTTATATAAACTACAAAAGGTTCAAAAAACTATGATATAAGAATACCTTAATTATAAACATTGTATCACCCATATTAAAATAGATATTTAAGAAAATGTTGGTATTGGGGTCGCATTTCTTGAGCTTAGAACCGGAAAAGTTAATTTTCCAACCAAACTGTAAACAATTTAAACAATTATTTGAATTTAATTGAATGCTAGCATTAGGTATTAAACTATCTCCACTATAACGTCACTGATTACATATCGACTGATGCAAACTGATAACGTCTACTTGAGACAAATTCCCAGCACAGAAAAAGCTTAATAATTTAACCATCATTCAGAATATAAGAATTTTTTCAATTTTTGTCGAGATGGATGAAATTGAATTAGTAATTAAAAATAGCTTAAAGTGACAAATATAAACATTGTAATTTGCAGAGATGTATACTAATATACAAGTATTTCAGAAGTAAAACTGTTGTCTCAAATGCCGGTGAATCGATCTGAACTGAATTTCTACCGTGTATGACGATTTTAAATGAGCCACGGCGGATGTGAACCCTATAATTTCTTTTAAATCCTGCCTATTAATAAGCCGGTAGCATTTATACTTTATGCCATACTTCCATAAAGGTTTTCTTTACCTATCAAATCATACGTTCTTAAAATCTTCATATGTTCAATTTAGTATCAATGACTGCTAAGCCCTCGTCATCCATTAATGAAACAAATAATGGCTTATAGTTAATATTTAATAGTATACCATTCTTTTTGCCCAATTGATCACATTTAATAATAGCGTACAGATAATCAGTAATTACAAAGAAGATATTTGTAGCAAATTTTCAAAGGGGTAAAATACGTTTAACTCCTTTGAGAGAGCCAAAAAAAAAGATCCTTATTAATCAATCATAGAAAAATAGTTTGAGCAGATAATGTATTCTGTAAATTATCTTTGAATCGGTTATAAATTTCAAAATGTCTCATTGTCACTCAACGTGTTAAGATATTTAATTTCAAAGGTGAGTGAGTGTAGTGGTTTACAGCGACACCAATAATAAAGAAAAAATATTAATTATGACTTATTTACAAAAAAATCATGTAAATGTTATAATCTAGCCTAATAGGATTTTTGAAAAAATCCCGGTTAAGTTAAGCATTCTTAATTATTATACTCATATACAATTTATTAGTAAAAAATAACAGCAATGACCTCCTATTTTTTCAACAAAAAATCATAGCTCAATCGAAACGCACTATTTACAAAACTACACGAATTTTTGTAAATACGTCACATAATATTTTGTCTTAATTAAAGGTGTCGCTGTAGACCGCTACACTCACAAATACATAGTTTTGACGTTTTTTATTCGATACACTACAGAAGTGGGCACGGAGGGGCTCGTGTGAGTTGATATTTGTTAAATAAATAAAATAATTCTCGAAACAAATCAATACCTAACTGCAATTTCTGAAATATATTATATTATCTATGAAAGTTTAAGTATAGTTTTTGAAAAGTAGAATTGGATTGAAAAGAATTGTAAATAATATTAATACAATAGCTCGGTTCTTCTGCGTACTTCTGACGGTTCGCAAACTCTTCAGCAAACCGTCAGAAGTACGCAGAAGAACAGAGCTATAGTTAATCATGAAATTTTTATTCTTGCAATCTGAGGTAGGTATGCAATTTCATTTTTAGCCGTTAATATTATTTATTTTACGATATATTGCATATTTTTAAGTATATAGATTTAGTAACATTCGATTGCTTTATTAATTATTATCATTTATAGTTATATGCAAGTGATTAAAAAATTCATTCTTCCCTAGACTGAAACAAAGCGAACATGTAGCTCTGAAACAAGCGATGCCCTCGTTAACGTTTTGGCAGCCCATTGCTGAAATACTATTAGCTATCACAGCGAAGATGATGAAACTCTTATGTTAAATTTACACTATAACGCAGTGGTTTCCAACCTTTATGTGACTTCGCCTCCCTTTGGAGAAAAAAATATCTTCGCGCCTCCCCATCCTTTATTTCATATGGTAATACAGATACGTTTTAAATGCTAAATACATATTTTGGATTGTTCGCGACTCCCTTTGCTATATATAGTCTACGCCTACCAGGTTGGAAATCACTGCTATAACGACAACGATATCGAATACATGGCATAACAATAAAATTATCAGCACCTCTATAAATATGCAATATTCAAAAATATTACAAATTTTATTACTGATGGACTGAAGAGTATTTTTTCTTCATAAGAGTTAGCGTTTTTTTGGAAATGATGTTAGTTTTCAGCAGACATATTCAATAGAACTATCAAGGTTATTATGTAGGCCAAAAAGGATATCATTTCCACTAGACAAAATTGAGAAAACCCACCGAATCTTGACCACGATAAAAAAAAATAAAGCTTTATTTCTAAGAATCAGTTCAGATTGTGAAATAAGTTATGAATGTCACCTGTTAGTCAATTGGGCAGTGGCGGGTTATAAGCAAATGAGGCGTGCGCTTGGAGGATCCGAATTTTAGGGCCCAACAAAAAGTTTCCCAAATATCTAGCTTCCAAGGCTCTCCCTCGCGGCTTGCGTGAGGTGAGTGAGTCAGTGAGCCACTGGCTACAATAATAGTTTCCAATAGCTCTGTTCTTCTGCGAACTTCTGACGGTTTACTGACGGTTTGCAAACTGTTTTAGAATTAGAATCTAAAAGCTTTCAATTCGATTCTAATTCTGACGGTTTGCTGACGGTTTGCAAACCGTCAAAAGTACACAGAATAACAGAGCTAATATATGTGGAAGACGTTCACTTGTGTAATTCCAATAAGGTTTAAACACTTCCAATACATACATCAAAAGTTGAGATACGTAACTTTGACCCTATGAGTTCAAAGTTTACCATTATATTGTAAATACATTACCACAAATTAACCGCCAAATCAAAAAATAGCTATTATATAAATTAATATTAATTAGTTGTCAAATATATGTATATTTTAAATGCGTGAAAAGAGCATGAAGGTGCAATACGTATTCAGGTAGATACTCACCGCATGCTGTTTTCAACTTAATTAACGAGCGTGTTTATCAAGTGCGATAGCATGCCGTGATATGTGTTTGCGATATTTATTGCAACTAGTCACCCAAATGGCACCATACTGATTTTATTAATGGAAAAGCGAAAGTCGAAAATTCGATAAAAGCAATATTGAAGATGTTTTAAACAATAATTCTTTATTCTGTAGTCAATGTAAAATTATATATCAGAAACTTATTTATCATTCAAATACTACATTAATTATAGCAAATATTTATTATAGAAATTATTAATATCCGTTATATGTTACGAAAAAGTGTACTAACGACATCTATTTTTTGATTCCGCCAGCACCATTGCCTTGGTAAAACAGTAAACTAAGTATGTAGAAGTAATATAAGTAGAGAGAAAAAAATATATAATCGTTAAATGTTTCTACTGGATAGTATACAATTAATTATACTATTACAAAAAATTATTGTAAAAAAGGCAATATGAAATATTTTAGAAAAAATATTAACGCTATCTATTTCTATATTCCATCAGCAGTTTGGAGGAAAATATTGATAACTTATTTGGTGTTTTTTTTGGACCATAATAAATTCATATATTTATTATAAATCATAAAAAATATAAATAATGATTAAAAATTGCTATCAAGCATTTATTTTGTAAAAATTGAAAAAAATATCTTTTGATGTCATCTATGAATTTATTTTACTAGCTATTGTTATAAATAGTTTTTAAATATTTAAAAAAGATGTCGCACTAGTTGGTATATTATAGAAACTTCTTTAATTATTTCTAAATTATAGAAAAGTACGTCAATTATTATAATACATATTCGAACGAATTCGGTGTTCTTTGTTATTATTAATGAATATCCAAACAGAGCACGTTTTTGGCGGGTTTCATCATTCGTACATATTGATATTACCCATTTTTAAGGGTAAGTGTCCGGTCTGCAGAGACACCTATAATTGAAAGAAATTATTAAATTGCTTATTCACAAAAAATCATTCAATTGATTGAATCTAGCTTAATAGAATTTTCATCCCAGTTGTGATAAACATTCCTTATTATCATATTGTAATAAAGTTTGTTCGTGAAAAATGAGCGGGGAGTCAGTGGCGTGCTTAAGCAGACCTCATATTTTTTTCAATTTTAGAAAAATAGATTTCGCATCTCAACCAAAATGCATTATTTGTTTTTGAAAAAATATCAAACGTTAGCAAAATCAAATACATCAATAATAAGATTAAGTTTTTATTTTTTTTCAGCTTTTATTGGACATTCATACCTTATTATATTTTGAAATAGTATGTCTGGAGAATTAAAAAAAGAATAAAAACTGAATCTAATTATTGATGTATTTGATTTTGTTGACGTTTGATATTTTTTTCAAAAATATATAATGCGTTTCACTAATTTATATAGGTATAAAAATAAATTAAAGGTGTCTCTGTAGATCGTGACACTTATTACCCTTAATAAATTTGCTTCCTTCACCTTTTTGCCATCATGCATTTAACAACTATAAAAAACATGGCGTCATGCATAAACAGTCATTCTTGATGATTTAATGAGTATATTTTCTTATCGTAGATACTTTATAAACATTACAATTTAACTTTACTTGCGTTGTTCGCATTCACTAAAATCAAATAACATTTAATTGTGGCCGCACCACTGATCACCACATCCTCTGAGGCAATATTTTTATGACAACCGACGCGAGTCTTGGTGTGTTGAAACAAAATGTAATTAATGCACATTGGAAACAAGATATTAAAGTATTTAAGAGAATACGAAGCAGTGTTGAATTATTTGTGTGTCACCTCATCCTCAATGATCTCCCTATTAGTAAATTTATATATTTATAAGAAAATGTCTTAAACAATAACGTTTTGTATGGCTTTTTTTAAGCAGCAAATAAGACTAGTATAGCGCCTTCCTCACGTCCATCATATCGACTGTGGAAAGGAAAAAGGACTTAACCCACAGTTTCTTCAAAACAGGTTTTTTTTCGATAATCACAATGTATCAAACTTGATACACGTTCTATCAAAAGGATGCAAGCTGCAAATGCCGAATTAGTATCTAAATTTAGCTTTTAAGTTTCAAAAAATGACCTTGTAAAAAATTAAAACCAAGAAAAATGACTGAAATAAAAGTTTTTCCTAGACAATTTCTTTAATTAATATTAGATTATGTCAATTAAACACCAGTTCAGAAGTCTCCGTGCACTTCAGGGTTGTGTATAATTCATAATTTGCATATGTCACAAAATCATCGAAACACGTTTTTAGAGCCTCCTGTAAAATTTGATATGTGTGGGTTACGTCCTTTTTCCTTTCCACAGTCGATATTCATTGGTTTAAAGTAAGCGTAGATTGACGTGGTCTCGATTTTAACTACATTATTCACTTCCAACACTTACGCTTTACCACTGGCCCCATTCAGACTGATCACCCATGCTAACATGACTTTAATAACTTTGCAACGTTGTAAAGCGAGCCACGAGTAAATCTTGACTATAATAATCTTTCTAATGGCATAGTCATTATTTAACCACCCTTTAGTGCTAGTGGCAAACAAAATCTTCAATTAAAAAATAATAAAACAATCTCTTGTACTTAATCCACAATTATTTATTAGGATCGGCACTGGTCGAGTGAAGTCTGATTCTAATAAACAATTGTAGATTAAGTACAAGAGAGTTATATTATTTTTTAATTATGTCTTTCCACAAAATATTGACAGTAAACACCTTAAAAGTGACAAACTTATTTGATTCCAAATTATGTGGTATCACAGAAGGTGTGGGGCAGAATTCAATCAAACACAAATTTTATATAAAAAATCTTTAATTAATTTTTTTCAGTTGATAATATGCTGGCAATGAGCAATAACAGGCCTGATCTTAATAAATAATGTGGAATTAGAACAAAAAGTTTTAACATCAAAATCAAATCGGCAGTACATATTTTGAAGTTTCGGATACCCGACATCTTTTCAGCCTTTCCATTCAATCAAAACATACAACATTTCCCGCTAGAGACACTTAATTGAGAAAGGTAGCACTTTGACCATGAAAATTGCGCTGCTTGTAGAGGTCATGTTCCACATTTACTTGAATTCTAGATTTATAGACATATTTCAAAAATGAACCTGCCGCAAGCATTATTTCACAAGTTTAACATCACCTTTGCAAGTTCATAATAGTAAATTTAAAAAAAGCCTTTATATGATAATTTTGTTGTGAATACGGAGTGTGAATCTGTCAGGAATACGGAGATAAGAGAGCGGACTAACCAGCCTCTTATCACGTACAAAATAAAGAAACGGCGGTGGACCTGGCTTGGACACGTGTTGAGGATGCCTGAAGAGAGCCTGAACCCTGCCTGTCTCTTCTTCCGGCCGGATGGATCCCGGCGTCGTGGAAGGCCACTGATGACTATCCACAGGATTTACTCGGCGGAGTTGCGGGACGCTGGGATGACCTGGGAGGAGGCGAGGAGACTGGCTGGAGATAGAGAATTGTGGAGGAGCTTCGTGGTGACCATAAGCTCCGCATAGGGAGCGGATATGGATAAAAAAAAAATAAATGATAATTACTTTTATTAGGAAGAAATTTGGGATGTAGAATAAGTTTAAAGAACCTTTTTTGTCAATATTTATATACTGCAGAGATGTCGACAGACAGATTCATATATATTTACAGTAATATTAGATTTAGCAACGAAGTCACAAGATTGGCCAGTTTTTATCTGGAAATAAATTGCTTTTTATTCGATCGATTTTCCGCAGCTTGTGTGCGAAACTTCAATCCAAATAAAAATATCACCAACGATGCATGCTTGGCCACATATAGGGCAACTGCGGGTTCTAAGTAGTCATAAAAAAATAAGCCGAGACGATGTGGCATACAACTCTGGGATGACTGCAGATTCCAAAACAGTGTATATTTTGAATATTCAAGTATACATTGGGAACCTCGACAATATTAGAGATATCAACCAGGGTCAACGAGTTGTGTTGGATCCAAAGACAGCTTATAATGGTTTTGGTCGTGCAGTTACAATGGATATCTTTGTTACTTTGAAATTTCGGAGACCGAAAAATACCGCTTCTCAGGAAGAACAATGTAGCAATTAACAAATGTATAATTTATCAGAAATTGCGATTATTTTTTTCATACATTCAAGTTACAAATGAATTGTTATGGAATAGCTTTTTTCCATGCCGTTTGTTTGAAGCTGGTTTAGTAAAAGTATTTATCGCTTCCTTTTAAAAATTGTAAATTTTTTAAATGTGTCAATTAAATCATTTCTTGTCACCAAATAATCGCTCCGAATAGGCAGCGGATATGATTAAAAAAGATAATAATATATGAAATGAAAAATCACCTTGACTAAACCTTTACGAATAAGGCTTGCATTATACTCAAATATGAAAAATAATTTCCATTTAACAGGTATTCAGCGATGTCAAATATGGTAAGCATTTATTAGCAAAATATGATAGCATTTTACAAGGAAAATTATGAGACGTGTAGAAACACAAAATGCGTAACTGTAGAAAACTGGTGAGGCACCTATAATTTTTATCAACTACAAGAAAGAGAAAAAATTGAATGCCATGATATCGGGTTTTTCAAAATCAATTCCTAAAGAAGAAATTGTATAAATATTGCCTTTATATCTTTTTTAGGTTTGTTTACCTAAGTCCAAAGATAATAATACCAAATTTTCGCAAAAGAACACATGCAACACCACTTTGGCTGAAGCAACACCCATAACGGCCCAGTATTGCATCTGGCTGTCAGTTGCGGGACAGCAAGCGCTGCTGTACGGACGTGCAGACTAGCTCAACGACTCCCGCAGTATTTCTATGCTCTCCTTTGATAAATTCTTTAAAAATCGGGAAAAGGTTATTTTTTTTTTGCAGATTCCTCATAGGATAAAGCGGCTATTGTATTGATTAGGAAGTGTTAACAGTTTTCCTCAGGAATTCCCGAGTAAACTGTGAATGATGCAATTATTGCATCCAAATGATCTCGACAAAAACAAACCCACTTGCAGCCATTTGGAAGAATCAAGCAAAGGATAGCACTAAACGGTTGACAGGTTCTCATGCAAAAGGTCTCTCTTTGGTATTTTTTTTATTACACAATGAATGATAACAAAGATTACTGAACAATCTAGTGTTAAAAATTTAAAACCGGTCTACTGGCTAAGGGGAAGAAATCCCTGATAGAAAAACCGGGTTGAGCCATCCTGCAGAGCCCTCCCAATTCAGACCTCGGAAGCGCAGGGTTAATCACCATGTCTTATTAAATACACATGATTAAGATAACATCAATGCAGAAGCCTCGGACACCCAGCTTTGCCAGACGACAACCAGGCAAGAAACTCTCTATTAACTACTATGCGTACTGTGCCCACCGCACCCTAGGTCACCTAGGACCCACACGCCACTCGTATCGTGCAAACTTACAAACATGACATTTTAATAGTGAGGAAAAAAGTTGTTGGAGGGAGGATTTACAATTTTATATTAAGGCCAGGAGCAATACCATAAACAGGGAGCCCGTCAGAACGATTGATACGAGCCACCTTCTGGACAACAGATAGCTTGGTAACTGTCCTTCACTGTTATGCCTCCACTGAGAGAGGCGACACACATGTCACAGTTTGTAGCACAATACGTGGAATAATCTAAGTTATTTTATATTAAAATGAACTTCCACAAAGTTACCGCTGAATCCATCGAAAGTATCAACAATATAGGCTATTAGCTTGAATACTGAGGCATAAGAAGGGATCGCGCACTAGAACAATGTGCGGCGCTCTCATTAAAGATAATACTTTACAGGAACTAGAAGTCGTATCCCGTTAAGGTTTTCAGCGTAGTTGTGAAATGCTCACATTATCACGTATACTGCCATATGGCAAAGGTTAATTCCTCAACAACAAAATTTGTGGCCACCATGCTGCAGAGGAGGCATGATAGAAAGAACTGCAAGGATGACCTTCAAGCACAAAAAACTGAACCATTCAGGGAATAGTCTGGAATGCTCAGCGGAGCAATGCGTAGCAATGAAGGAGAGGAGTCAAACGGACTCTACATTTCAATGCTTTGATACGCACAACTTAATGTGGGGAGAGAAAGAGCCACAATGGCTGCACTAATGGAAATCATACAGACTATGAAAATCAACACTGAGGCACTGGTTCAGATGCTGTGTCTTTGGAGCCCAACACGGGGATTCAGTGGAAGACGACTAGCACAATGGGGCCTCAAGTCCAAAGCCTTTAATTTTGTGGCTAATGCTGGCAACACATACTAACAGTGTAAGAGTTATTTGATTATTTTAATTCTAAAAGACGTCTCACTAACATTCAATACTTCGTTCGGAAGACGAGGGTCACCCATTAGAGGTTAGGCAGAGTGATCCCATCAGCCAGCTAGAAAACCAGCTGACTCAGCTGTCAGGTCTGCTTGGGGTGCAAGACGCTGACTACACACCAACTGGAAATTATACCGCACAGGGCAGTTGGAGAATTCCTACATCCTTTGGTAGAACTAGTCCCTACTAACAGGTTACAACTTTGACAGGTTGGACAAAGAACCTCTTATTCCTAGGGCCATTAAGGATTTTTGCTTGAGTGTGTGGTCGGAATTGGGATTCACCTCTGTGAACCCAGAAGAAATATGTGGCAATACAACTAAACAAGCAGCCGACTATGTGGACTGCATATGTTGGGTTGACTGCTGAATGCTGCTGTGTGCACGCTCAATATGAGCTGTATATAACAAAAATCGCGGATCGCTGAGATGCGGCTGCGGCAGCTAAATGTTGCTCGTGTAATTTGATCTGTAAAAAGATAACACTAAAAGATGCCAGTTTCTGAACTTTCAGTATGCGATTGATCTTAATCGCTGAAGGAATCAAATTTAGTTGACTGTCGACAGTGACTATTCACCACTGATAATTGATTATCTCTGGATATTGTAAAGAATATATTAGAGCGCAGAGCATCTGCTGTCACTTCAGGTCGAGGTATTGGTGAAAACTGAAAAGAAAAAAGGCATACCTTAAAAAATACATAAATGATATATAGATGAACTAGCAAGGACTTTGAAAAAATTGCAGAGAAAAAAAGATTGAGTGATAGAGACGATGTACATGGCAGAAATAATAAAAAAACATTGATATTGAAACAAGGGTGAAATTTAAAAAAAAATACTTTTTGTTTATTTTATCATCTACTTATTTATTTTATTTAGTATTATGAAAAGATAAAATTTTTTTCAAAGCAACTTAGTTCTAAATTTAGATAAATCTATTAAATAAACTGGGATTCGAACCCGAGAAAATCTGGCATGGAAGTCAACGACGGTGACCACTGTGCCAAGGACCCAACAGAAGTTGGGAAATTTCAAAAATAAGCTAAGCACAATAAGGTTCTTGGAAATCAATTCACTGTCTGCTCTAACTCAGTTGGTGAATTTATTGTGCCGGTTAAGTAAAAACTAAGGATATGGAGTCAGAGTCGTGAGTCAGGTGTTTTTGCCGGAAGTATAGTTTAAAAAATTGGAGAAAAAATATAATAATAAATAATAATATTGAACAATTACTTGTCTATTTATCATATTGATGGGTAAAATCTACTAGATTTATTCTAGTAACTAGAATGATCTGTTAGATCTGAACTAGTTATTTTTTTACCTAACTCCACAGCCCTGGTAAATATAGCATATTTATCATTGCAGGTTTAATGCCGGGTAATTATCCTTGCTTATTAAATTCTAACTTTTTTTGTGTCAGATAGCGATAAATGCATCTATATTTTTACATTATAATTAGCTATGTAACAAAAAGTATCGAGGAAGGTAAAGACTTTAAACTAAAACCTCAAGTTTTTTATTTGGTGTTAACTCAGAAGTACCAATTTGTTATTTACCAACTTCTGCCAGTTAAGTGTCAAGATTAAAAATAAACATATTATGGCAAACCAAATTACACACTATCTTTCCTGGTTATTAATTCTTTTCAGAGTCGCTAAATACTAAACAATACACTGAAAAGCTATGATACAAACTCATTTGTATTGTAAGCTATTGGGGTCTCAGTGATTAAAATAATAGCACAAGTCATTATTAAAAACTGTTGAAAATGATTACATACACAGGACTAGATATTGTGTCTGTAATGCTATGCAGAGGCATTATATGAATTTAAAATGAATGTAATTACCAGTATAATGTAAGAAAATCATTTTTGTTAAGAAATAAGAGTGCAATGATGGTATCAAAAGTATGTGACAACCAATGTTCCCTCTAATTCTCGGAAGGTTATGTGCGCAAAAGACATTGGCTGTGCAACTTTGACAAGATATAAAAAGATTTGTGCGCCACATAACGCTATTTAGACCTACTAAACGAAAAGGTTGATTTTTAATAATGACAATAACTAACAACACTATTTAATGTCAAATAATTTATTCTGGTGGTGGTATAACTGATGTCACTTTTGTGCGCTCTGTTGTAATGTATGTGCGCGCGTGCACACGCGCACAGCTTAGAAGGAACACTGGTGACAATTGTCGAAAAAAATGTGCTTAGGATGCCTGTATATCCATCTATAAAGTGGAGGAAGGGTTAAGGAAATTGTATGGTGTATCTAACTACTCTGTCTTTGTTTTTGATGGATTTGGCGCTAAATCTAAATTCATTTGTAATATTAATTCTTTGAGAAGTATGGCTGCATATGTGCCGTCCAAATGCTATTCTCATGTTTTATATTGGATTCTCATTATTTCTTCACATATGAATAAAAAACATATATATCTAGAATTTTTGGCAGTCACCTTATTTTTGTTATTTGTTGCAAATGAACAAAAGTAAAAAGCTTAATATTTGTTCATAAATCGGTAGCCATATAATATTGAGTGTAAATTCTACTTCGGCACGATACCCTTTCTGTAAACGACATCAGAAGTGCACCACATGCCCACAGAAGAGAAAAAAAATATCAAGTCCCTAATTTGCAGTATTGCTTATAGAAAATGTTTTTATGTTTTTGTAGCAAATAATCAAAATATACGAAATAACCGAATTTAGTTAAAAATAATTCACTATTCAAGGGGTTAAAATTAATAACTTTTTTAGTCCACTGAAGATACTGAGTAACAAGCAGTTTTTGTAACTAGAGTTGCTCCATATTAGAGGAGGACATGGTTAAAAGAAATTACAGTTATGTAGGTAGAAAGAATATTTTCATTGAGAAGGTCAAAAAAATGTTACCAAATCATTGTACTCACATAATTTTTATCCTGGATCTAATTCGGTACGAGGAGCTGTTACCGTTATGTTATGAAGGAGGCTCGGCGATCCTACATTATTTCTAATAGCAATAGTTTCTTCTTTGTTACCGATGCTGCTCATGATTTCAAGTAACATCTGAAAACACAAATACATAGTCATATATACTCAGGTAAAACTGAATGCATTAAGTCAACTATGAAAGAGGGATTTCGTTTTTGCTTTATAATTCTTCTTGATAGATATATCGAGTGTTGTAGTGCTAACTAAAAAAATCTGGAAGCGTTGATTAATTATAATGATTTAATACCCACTACCCGCAGTGATCCAATATAATAGAAACAGTGTAGTCAACCCTAATATAGAGTAAGTCTTGAATTACATGCAGAGCTATATTTAGCTTATATAGCATTCAACTGCTATCGTATTTTTTTTGGCAGATGTGGATATAATTTCACAAGCCACTGCACTGCGATGAATAGGGTTTTTTTTTAAATAATCCAAGCTATAATATATCAACTTCTCAGACAAGAGATGTGATGTTTTGAGGAAGCAAGAAAACCTCGAGTAATAAGTTGATCATAACACAAATAAAGGCGCAACGGTAAAACTAGCAGTATATTGGCGAACTTGTGATAAACCTCACTACACAGATTTTTTTAATATAAAAGATACGTTCTACACAATACGGGTGTATTGTCAGAAATTAGACACACCCATTTATGTACATTCGGTATGACATTGCTTTCATCACTTGAGATATTCAAAGCCTTTGTAATATTTCTTTCCAAAATTTTCAGGTTTACATGAATAAGGCTAAGCGAATGTTGAGATGCAGGCAACGCAGTGCAGGGCAAAACAGAATTGACAGGTGCTGGTAGGCAAAGCAGACATGTGCAACCAGCGTATACTGTAACAGCTGTGTCACGCACATGGCATATATAAATGACGCATAATGAACTACAATAACTCTTTTAATGTCTTTCAAGAAAAGTTTACACGAGTAGTATTATATAAACAAAGTTCAGTTTGCACTAATTCATTAGTTTCTCGATCATGTTCACTGGAAAAACAAAGCACACGTCCAAACGTACATGCAGCGTTATGCAGGAATATGTGCCGGCATTTTAACAGAGCAAGGAAGAAACATGTGTGTCGCACGTGCCTGTGTTGCATATGCAAGTCTGTAATTCTTGTAATATAAAAATTTTCATACTCCACCATTTCTGAAATTGATCTAAAAAATCGCTCGACATTAATTAATGGCAAATGTATCACTTTGTCAATCACTTATAGGGTGTTCAGTGTCAAAACTTGGTAGAAAGACATTATATTCAAAAAAACAAATATAAATTTGTACTATGTACTTAATTTTACTTTTATTTAAAAAGATCATGACTGGTTTCGCTCATGACGAGCAACTGATAATAAATTAAAACATTGTATTCTCTTATCAGTTGATAATGCTCGTCATGAGTGAAAACAGACCTGATCTTTTCAAATAAAAGTAGAATTGGTACAAATGTTTATTTTATTGTTTGCAGCATTGATATGTATGCTTATATCAGAAGAATGATTTCTCAGTCAACAGATGCAACAATAAGTAGTCGTTGGAATAGTTATAGGGAACAAATTAAATGGTAAAAATTTAAATCAAATTTTGGTCAGAATATTTTATAACCATTTTGGTTAGGTTAGGTTTTTTTTTAATTTCATTTAAATTATGACTATTTAAGTACACTGACCGATATATTATAACCGTTTAATAAAAATTCTGTCCGGAAAAATACGAGCCATAGTTATTATACCTCATTACCAGGTTTCACGAAGGAATGAATAAATGCCAACATCTCGTTGGTAAAATCCCAAATAAAATTTGAACGTAACCTATCAAAAATATGTCAACATTTCAGTACATGTAAAAATCATCTAACCTGGTAGTACTATTTGATAGGTCTTCTTTCGGCAGCAACGGAAATATAAATGTCACGCTCACGGCAAAAGTGATAAATCACAATTCGTTACAATAATTACATACTGTGTCAGAATTTATCTCTGGTCAGAATTGTTGTAATTTGTGATAGTTCCCGCTCTTATTGTCATTGATTGGTACGCGTGAAGCCAAAGCCTTCTAGAGCTAACAAAAAGTGTTGCACAGTCTGGTAGCATAATTTTTGTATAGTGGATAAACCATAATAATATTATATGAGACAATCGATTCTGTACTTTTACAAGAAATTCTAAAATTATTTATTTTCTCTTAAATCAGTTAAATCATCTCAATGCGTACAATGAAGGAATATTTTTTCTAAAATTAATAGGTACTAAAATAAATAAAATCTTAAAGAAAAAAATATATGTAAGGTATTAATTTTAATTTAATTACAATGTTTAAGTATTTGCTTTATCACATGCAAAAATAAAATAAGGATCATTTCCAAAATTTGAATAGTTGATAAAATGATTAATATCATTATAATGTATGAGAATTTATTCGTAGTAAAGATTATCATTACAATTTCCAAACCTTTGATGTTTTTGCAGTGGCATCTATGTGTTGAAATTGGAAACTCTAACCATTTGAATAGTGAGTTTTTTTTTTATTAAAAAAGGCTTTATCGTAAATTTTTAATAATTATGCTATTACTTAAAATAAAAATGAAAAAACAATTTTTAGGTTATGGCTCTTATCTTAAAAGAATATTACTTATTATTTTTAATAGTGAACATTTTTTTAGAAATGTCTCCCTACTTATGCAATGGAATTTATGGCTATTATTTGTTAAAAAAATATCAATTCCCACAAAATTTATGAGATTTATGTATATTAAAAGGTTCTTCAATAACATAGCGTAAATTGTGCGATAGAATTATAAATGACGAGGGTAATAGTGATCCTAATATTCAGGTCAATTTTGCTGTTCGATTTTTGAATAGTTTTAATCTCTCAAGTTTTCCACCTTCCTCTTTAAATTTAAAGATTGGGGGCAATGGGGCTAATGTCATACTATTAAGAAATACAGAATAACCTCGATTATTCACACTTATTGGAAATGAGGTAGTGCGAATAACCAAAATTGCGGATAATCGTAAAAAATAAAAACAATATAACCAAAAAAAAAAACATAAATATATCTACATAATATTAATAATTTTATTGAAATATTTGTATGTATACATGTAATTTGGATAAAATTTTATTTTAATTGTTGCATTACATTCAAATATGTAATCAATGATTGATTTTTGCTTAAAATTAGCTATTATTTTAGAAACTGTCAAATCTCGTATACTTTTGAGGCATATAATTTAACACACATTCTTGATGTCTTTCAAGCACTTCATGGGAAGCACTGAAGAGCTTCAGAATCCTCAAATTTTCGTTGAATTATATTATTTATGAATTTTAATTCGAATTTTTTTACTAAAAATTTCAATAATATACATACATACATATTTTTTTGAAAACATTTTCCATTTGAAGAATTAATTTAGTTTATAACGTATGGGTTATTCGATAAGTAAGTATGCATTTGATTGTTTACGTAGTTAATTTGTGATTTTTTATAAAACAAAAAAATACTCCCACTGGGGGCAACGGACTTACGTCTAACAAATGAGATATTCGTATACTTTCGATGGTTTTGGCGGTAACTTTGTGGAAGTTCATTTTAATAGAAAATTTAAATTAACTTTGATTATTCCACGTATTGTGTTACTAGCTGTGACACGTGTTTCGCCTCTTTCAGAGGCATCTTCAGACTTACTATCGCAAAGTTTGCTTAAGTAATGAAGCAAGATTGATTCTAACATTTTAAAATTATAAAATTACAAAATGGAGGTTTGGGTTTTTTTCCTTTTAAGAGGAGCAAGGAGGGGGTTGTAGAATCGAAATAAAACAAACAGATAATGATACTAATGATACTAATGAGTTGTAATCAATCAGATTGGGATTTTTCCTTTTTAAGGGAAGCAAAGAGGGGATTATAAAATCGAAACAGTGCAAACAAATTTAATCATACTACTAATGACGTTAAACATTACAAACTATTAAGCTAATGAGCTGCAATCAATCAGCTAGGTTTGTGATTACTCTATTAATTGGAAACAATTTGAGTAACGGGGAACCACCTGTGCTATTAAGAATATTATTTAATAATATTTCTTTTTTGTTAAGAGTTTTATTAATTTCTAAAAATTCTAAACTATTCATCTTTAAACCCTTTTTATTTACTCGGTGGAGTATTTCTAAATTACAAATCTGATTAAAATTATGATTATTTTCTATTCGAGCTATTCGTAATTTAGGTTAATTTGTTTAAATTAATTGAACCTATATTTCCATCTTCTTTTTTACAAATTTTTGAATACTTAAAATCATTTCGTGTAATAACGATAAAATAAATAATAAAGTATAAAAATATGGCTCGAAAATAAATTTGTACATCTGCTTGAATCTGAAAATTTGCCGGTCATTGAAAGTTTGTGCAATCAGAGTTTTTTCTTGTGCGGCTACACACCCATAAAACGCACATGTCGGGAGAACTATCGGTTTTTCTGCTCGAAAAATAATGGCGGATTTTCTCAAATGTGATATCTTTTGGCGGGAAACGTGTCAAAAGTTTCTTAGCTCTGTTTGAGAGGCCCGTGTGCTATATTCCCAACGACAATTGGTCAACGGAAATTAACCATTGTTTTTACATCAAGAAATGTACCGTTATGTTAGGATTTGTTTTCTTTTGGAGATTTTTTCAGATGTCTTTTTTCGCCTTTTGTTTTGTTATGTTAAAATAAAATTTGGTAGTATGTACGTGCTATTAAAAATTCTATAGAAAGAACGACAGACTACGATCGAACGGTTAATTACAGAGCTCATATTTATTTGACTGTACATAGTTGTTCGTATACCCAAATCTCGTATCAAAATAATAAAAAAAAACTTTTCGCACTAATATTTTTTTTCTTACAATGTTTCCATCGCCTCTATTTTTTAAGAAAACAATGCAACATCGAACAAACTGGCCACCCCTGATCGATCAGGTATACCGCATTATGAAAAACGTTATTATATAAAAAAAAACAATAACAATTATGAAATAAAACACTGGTCGGACATAATATAAAGCAGGCATGGGCAACCTTTCCTAGGTTTGAATCCAAATTATCATTCTGTCTTCGAGTCAAGGACCGGACCAAATTATTAAACATAATAAAGTAATATTAAATTAAATAAAACACGTTGCTATTTCTTATATGGTGATTATGAACTAGTAGAGTGGAGCCACTGCAAGCGCCCGTGTCATCTCCATTATTCAATCCCTCCCTGAAACTATTAATTTCTTTCTCTAATACTTTGCCGAGATGAATCAGGGCTGGACAAAATAGCTTGGCAGGCCAGCGTTTGCCCATATATGATATAAAGGTTTCGATATATCATGGAATTTTGTACGGGGTTTTTATGGCTTATCTGAATATGTGATGTTAAACATATATGCTGGTGTAATATCTTTATTTGAATGACTATTATTTTGTTATGAACAATCATTAATGAAGTAAAAAAATGCGATGGAGAATGTTTTGTGCCCCGCTCGAGCAGAAAGCAACCAGCAAAGCAGCGATCAAGTTTGTGAGCTGAGGTCAGCTAGTACATGACTCCAATATTAACGAAGTTTTGTCGGCAGGGTCCACAATTTACATAAAACTTTCACACCAAGCCCGTGGTCACTAAACACAATCGTCATTTTGTTATATTATAAAACAGTAAGCGAAGAAAGAGTAGTTGAATACAAATAACTGGTAAAGTGATGTTCAGGATTCGTCTCGAATATTACTTTAATATGGAGAAAAGAAAAGTTGTAGCTTATCTGACAATGACATCTGTTGATAAAACGTGTAACTGATAAATTCTAGTTGCTATAATTTACGTTAAAACGTCTTGGTTGATATCATGTTCTTCTTATAATACTACAGTGAAACCCCGATTCTTCGTTTTCCAAGGGACCGTAATAAATCAACGAATAATGCGGGAAATCTTCAAATAATACCAAAAATGTTTAATTTTCAAATAACTTCCAGATACCTTGAATATAACTTACAATAACTTAAACACATACTCAGTTGTCTATTTGTAGTTTTGTACTTAAATTTTGACAGACACCCTTCAAACTCACATATTTTTCTAAGTTAACTTTTTTTGCTACGACTCGTTTTTTTCTTATATTTTTTTCAACGCCTTGAATTGTTTTCAGAGTTCTAGTTTTCTTCAATTTAGTTTTGACTTTTGGAGTTAGAAAAATTCGCGCAACCAGATTCGCTGTAAGACTATTTATGAGCGAAAAAATAAATATTCAACAAAAATGGTCAATCGGGATAGTAATTGGGACAAAAAGATAATATTTAGATAATAGATCGAGGAATCGGTAAATCTGGGAATGATTAACGCGGAATTATTAAATATTGTTATTACGGGGTCTTGGTCGAGTAAAAAATAAACAATCCGTGCAAAAAAACGAAGATAGCGAGAACGGAAGATCAGAGTTACACTGAAAAAAACGCGAAACGAGATGCGAGACAAGACTATTTACGATAAATATTTAACGAAAAGGATCAATCGAGATAATATTTGTGACGGGACCAAAATATTTAAACGATAGATCGAGGAAAACGGTAAATCGGGAAACGATCAATGCGGGATTATTTTACATTGTTATTATGGGTGTTTGGCCGGGACTATGAAAAATAAACGATTCATGTGGAAAAACGAACAATGCGAGAACGGTAGATCGGGGTTCCACTGTATTTCAATAAAAGTTTGCTTTTAAGGGTGGTTTATGCAACAGTGATTTTTCTAGTAAATATTTTTCAATAAATTGATTCTTTTTGACTAAAACGCGATATATCATTTTGAAAACAACATTGAATATTAATGAACATATAAAGCTTAGAGTAATGATTTCTTGAAGATTCTGGTTGGCTCGATTTTGTCAATTATAATTTTTTGTTGATAAAATGATTTTATTTCCTCCGACTCATCCTATCCTAAAAACGAGACGCAGCGAAAGCGATTAGCCAACAACCAGTGGCGTAGAAAAGGGTCTTGCCACCAGGGGCGGTCCTTAAATTTGCCGCCCCCAAAATTTCCACTAATCCTGTCATGGCCCTATTCTTGAATAACGAGCAACTGAGAAACAAGCACTTCTCGCAGAAAACTTCTGTCGAGGTAAAATTCCAAAAGTCCATATGGTCTATTAAAAAAATCGTTGATATCACTGACCCAGGACCATAACGATTCGAACGATTCGACGAACAATCTAAATCGTTAAAATTTAAAAATTCGAAGTAACGTCTACTCCTGATTTTTCCCCCTGTAAAGTAATTAAATCAGTGGAAGACTCTTCCGGGTTCATATCCGGGTCTATTGAAGATTTTGATAGGTAGTCACACCAATGTTGGACTTAATTAGTAAACACATATTTAAATATGTATTTCCTTATTTCTAGTTTATTTTTGGTGGGGCATGACACGAAAACATTTCAATGTCGTAGAAAAACAAATGAATATACAAAAACAAATACTGAATGAAACATGTACATTATTTAGGAAAATAAAAAAAATATATGAACGCCGAATGAAAATCCATTAATTTTAATAAAAGAGAATAGGACGTAAAATATTAATAACTCAACTTTAATAGTTAATGCTAGATTCCAATAGTAAGTAGTGTAGTAAGACTTTTATATTATATATTGCAAATATGTTGATGAAACCTTACTGCTCAAAGTTCGATTTGCAAAGAATAATCATAATGAACAACGTGTTACTGTTAGAATATTTTTGAACAAAATTAAATTGAGAATTTCAATAGACACTTTTTTAAAAATATTAAGAATGGATTTTTTAATTAATATGTTAAGCACATATTTCCACAGATCCTCCATATGTGTGATGAAACTCCCTTCATAAATGTTTAAATTGAAATATTGGAAAAGGAAAACTTGTTAGCCAACGCAAGGGAAGGTTGAATTATGTGACTAGACAAGGGTGTGTTTGATTTTGCGAAATGTAGGTAGCCAAACCCATTAATTATGCGTGATGTGTTCACAAGGACTTATTAAATATGATGTTCATACTTCTCAAAGATGGTAACCTATTATCTTGACGTATATTATAAGCGACTTATTATTAATATACTTTGTAATTTAAATTCCAGGTAAGTAGGTAGTTTAGCGATTCTTGGATCTTTGTTGTCTTCGATTACAGTGTTCACAGATTTGAAGTTCCAAATAAATTGTGTAATACGTTAATCATTTTTTTCTGCAATGTTTACGTTTCATAAAATTTCTGAAAATAGGTCGAAAGAAAGAGATTAGCTAACTAGTAGTTTTTTTCCACCTTCTATAATTATTCTCTTTAAAAAACAAAAAACTGTGTGACTGAACAATAAACAGTACTCGTAATCAACGTTCCCTCTAAGCTGCGCGCGTGCGCGGCCGCGCACTCATTCCGGGTTGGCGCGCACTACAAGACAGTTGCTCAATTGATATTTGATCGGGCCGCGCAGCCTCCACGCAGCCTCCGCGCAGCTTTGGAGATTTCCGCGCATCTAAACCTTCGACTTAGAGGGAACGTTGCTCGTAATACAATAAATGTTAAAAAGATTGTGTCTAACATTTTGAGCAGACATGCATTAAAAAATGTGTCGAATTTTTTGTCTCCAGTGTTATCAGAATCAGAATTCGTTAATAAACGCAGAAGCAACAAATGATCATCATCATACTTAATAAAAACAAAATACACATTCTGTAACTAAGGCACGTGATGAGAATACCGCCTGAAAGTGCGACACTCCTATATCAACGCTGTGGAAGTCCTTTAGTGTGAATTTACCGGTCTGCAATGGCACCTATAATTACACAAATTATTTTGTTACTTTTTTACAAACATTCGTGTAATTGATATAATCTGGCTTAACTCCCGCGGCTCGGAGACTAGAAAAATACTTCTCTGCCGATGGGTGTCCTTTAGAGACCCAAGTGGTTTCCTCATTATTGGCCTTATTCTTATGAATTTCAAAAAAAATAGTCTAAAGGCTTTAAAATATCTCTCTGCATCATTTCTCATACATTTTTTTTTATAAAAATCAGTGGTTTTCTAATAAATAATCATATTTTAAGTTGCGCGTAAAAAAAGACGTCATCCTAGCACACATATGAAATTGCAACTGACGCGTTTAGCTTACGAACGATCGCTTATCGCGGGCGCTTATCTCGTTATCGCGTTATCGCGTATTTATATGAACTACAAAAGGTCCAAAAAACTATGATATAAGAATACCTTAATTATAAACATTGTATCATCCATATTAAAGAAGATATTTAAGAAAATGTGGGTATTGGGGTCGCATTTCTTGAGCTTAGAACCGGAAAAGTTAATAAGATTTTAAAATCTTCCTAGTCGAGTTAAGCATTTATTATTATTATATACTAATACAATGTATCTGTAAAAGATTATAGGGAGCCAGTGGCGTGTTTAAGCAGTGGAATCTTTTTTTTTAATGAAAAATCGAATCTCAATCATAAAGCACTATTTATTTTTAGTACTTTTATGAACCGTTAACAAAATCAAATACATTAATATAAACATTCTATTTTCTTAACAATTCTCCGTTTGACAGTTCCTATTTCAGTATTTTATTGGCAACGAATGTCCAATAAAAGGTTATTATTATCTGAAATGCTTTTATGGCATAAGATTATCTGTTAAGCGCCAAGATGATAATGAATTCAACGATTCGTAAAAACAATAATCTAAATAAGATTAATTAGGGATTTTAAATAACATTCATATCCTATCAACAAATAGAAGAATCTTACCTACAGATTTCAAATTTTTACTGTTAAGCAATCAGGAATAGTAATTTTTAAATCAGTGTTACTTATTGTTAGCTAGCTACGATGTAAATTGAGATTTTTTCCCTAATGTTATTTTAGCTTTTACATACAATTTTGCTTGAAACTTTGAATTTACCTCTAGCTTTGCGACAATATCACGATAATTACGACTACCATTATATATGATATCAAAATATTTTGAAAACAACCACATTCGATATTCGACGGTGGTAATAGTATAATGTACTAGTAGGTATATGGATAATATCTTTCCATTTTAGACGAGTCACAGTTCCACGAGTGGCAACACCACACTCCGGCGTCACAATTCACGCGGCGGTTTGGAAACTTTGGAAACATCCAAAGCCGATGTGGAAATACTGTGACCGGAGTAGAAACGAATGTGGTTAATACCAGGCTGTGGGATGGATTCAATCTACGACATCCAGTTATGTCGATAAATATACTTAAATTTTCAACGTAACATTTTCGAAATCCTTATTGTCGTCTGTGCTACAAATAGTTAATTAAACACACATAAGTTGGACGTTCATTGTATAAAAGTACCTACAGCGGCGCGTTATGCCTCATTTGGACAAACCGAGTACGCGGCCGAAAGAGTGAATTCGGCCGCGTACGAAACTGACGGAATTGCGACGCAAGAGATTTAGCCGAGTGATCTCAAAATTGACTAGTCCATACAAGATGAAGACCCATCATCATCTTGAATAGTACATCAGTAGCAAAAAAATAGTGTACTTGTATGATTTTATTTAGTGATTAATATTTTATTAAGAATAAAAAAAAAACATTACAAGACTCCTAAGTCTTTTCAAAACAAGTGTTTTATTATCATGTAATTCTTGGAATGATATTTTTTTAATATTGCTGTTTTTCTTAGCTTTCTCCTAAGAAGTTATACCAATCTATTCGCTCTACATGGCTACCTACACCTTTACCCGTATATGTTTATAATACAACAGGGATGGCGAACCTTTTTGGGTCCGCGTGCCAAAAATCAACATTATTTCTAGATTGTGTGGCGTGACCAAGGGAGCCGGTAAATTGCTCGAATAACAAGTTCCTCAAATAACTAATTCCTCAAACGTCAAATGCTTGAATTACAAATTGCTCGAATTTTTTTATAAAAGCTAAAACATTAATTACTTATTCTTTAAAAAAATATTTATGCAAGACGCGAAATAAAAACCATAAATCAAAAAAAGTCATAATAATAAAAAAAAAATCGGTCACTTGGCCACACATCCAAATGCAAATAATAATAAAAATGTAAATAGTATTTTTTTATCCTAACTTTTTTTGATTTAAGATTTTTCACGACTTTTTCTACGAATTTCATTTTTATCTCGTGCGACACTTGTTTAGAGACTAGGGCTAAGACATAACAAACGGTTAGCTTATCACTATTGCTACGCCCAATTTTTAGTAAGAATGGGTGAGAGGATTTCAAGAAATTACATATACTGTGGCTTTAAACAGAAATCCATAAATAGTTTGAAAAATAATTGATTAAAAAGAGTACGTAAGATTCAAGCCCGTGACCTCCTAAAACAAAACCAACGACCTTTTCCACTCGACCACTGGCAACTGAATAATAAAATAAAAAATATTTTTTTATTACGACTTTTTTTTGATTTATGGTTTTTATTTTCCGACTTGCATAAATATTTTTTTAAAGAATGAGTAATTAATGTTTAAGCTTTTATAAAAAAATTCGAGCAATTTGTAATTCGAGCATTTGACGTTCGAGGAATTGGTTATTCGAGGAACTTGTTATTCGAGCAATTTCCATTCGAGGAATTGCATTCGAGCAATTTACCGGGAACCCGTGACCAAGCAGTATTTTTTTTAAACAAAATAGTAAAAAAAAATGAATTTTTAAACGATTGCCGTTTATCTTGGGAAAAATTTGATTAATAAAAGAGAATAAATTAATAATTCACGGATTATTTGATCAACATATTTTTTTTTTGAACTTGGAAATTGTTACCGTGCCATCCAAATTCTCAAACGTGCCACCTCGGGCACGCGTACCGTATGTTCGCCATCCCTGTAATATAACGTTAACCTGGTCAACGCTGTTACGATAGCCGTATACATTACTTGTATAGATTGCAGTTACTGTTGTCGTTGTCAACTAACTAGTTTCATCAACGTTGCGCTGGCTAAAAAGTTTGGTGGCGTGAAATTATTTTTTTTTTAATGGTAAAAATAGTTTTCAAGATTAAATAGAGCCCTTTAATACAGATGAATTCATTGTTACCCAATCCATTTTACATTAAAGACTGGGTAGACGGTTATTGGAATAAAGTAATAAAGAATAATATTAATTATATGAGATTAATGAGAGAGTTAATGTCTCGGAACTCTAAGCAAGGCTTACTTACAAAAAACAATCAAGATTTGTGATGCATGTATGTACTATGTAGCGGCTTAAATGGGAAGCCCTATTTTTCGGTAAACGTTAAGGTATTTCAAAATTGTATGTACTATATAAATCTTGAAAAAAATATTGATAAATTTTTGCGTTCTAAATAAATTATTTTGAGGCAGCTAAGATTCAGAGGTCTCAAGCGTGCCCTATACACTTATTGGGTAATCCGACACTGCGAGGTTAGTAAAGTAATATGTTAAGTAACAAACCTATGTACATGTGTTATTACGTCTAGAAAAGATTTTCTGTATATGATTTAGAATTTCACATAATCCACATATATAGTTTTGTGTTGCTGTCACTTAAATAATATTTTCTATGCTGAATCTCTCTAACGAATACTAAAAACATATCCGGAAACCGTAGCGCGTTTTCAATGAATTCGGGAAATATCCATGTTAGCCAACCTGAGAAGAATGTAAAGTGGATATGATGAATTCCTTCGGTGTCGGCCTAGATATATATCATTTAAACCGCCAGAAGATGTCTTGTTGGGTCGGCGGGAAATCGAAGTATACATTTTATTCAGTTGCCGGTCTGTCTTGAGTTTTGGCGGAGAACAGATGCTGCTCAATGGCCCTCACTTTGCAACTTCCGACACAGGGGGCGCCATACCGAATAATATTATAATTTAGATCTTTTGTTTATGGGCCGTAAATTATACGATGAATAGGTTGGCGGCAATGAATTATTACTTATGGCAATGTTTCAAGCACAATGAAATACACATGTGAATTATTATCTGTTTTTGGAATCATTCCATAAAATGAAACAAAATAATTTATACCTTTATTGTTACGAAGATGATTGATAATATTCGTAACAAGAAATCTGAGAATAAGGACAAAAAAAAATCTTAACATTGAACATTTTTTGAAGATTAATGACATCCATGATAATATTAGTAAAAATATTTGAGCCCATCAGTAATAAAGTGAGCCAAGTGGTATTTTAGTAAAAAAATAAGTTGCGCTATATTTTTTTATATTTTTTATGTTTTTTTTTTTTTTTTTTAATATTTGACATTACAGCTTACGCCAATGCGTCAAATATTTTCAAGTTGAAAAATCATACGAGATATACTCGATGAGAAATTTTGAAAGTCACATGAGATTAACTCAAGGAGAATTGACTTCACAAACACCCATGTCTTAGATCTCAAATTAAAATTGAAAAAATCCAATTTGACATTGACCTCGAGCACAGACCCACCTGATCGGAAGAGCAAGCTCTAACCAACTAGACAACAGCGGGCGACTATTATTATTCGTTATAATATCCTATTAATGTAGCGTAACAGTGAAGTGAGCTTAGTAAACACACACTGCAATAGTGTTTTCTCCCAAAAATAAAACAAAATATGCAATCCAAAAAAACAATAAGGAGAGACGTGATTGTAATTGAAAATCCAATAGAAAAGTTTTACCATTTTGCTACTTGGCTCGTTCATAGATATATGTATATGTTTAAGAAGAAGAAAAACGCTGAGTATTTTGTGATAGAGACACCTACTGAGAATAATTAGTCATTGTAAAACACAATGCCAACACTAAACTAAAAAGAAAAATTAGATCTCTACTTACACATTTCCAGTTAAAGAATTATTGATAAAGCAGCTTTCAAACGACGATTTGTTGAATAATAAAAAAAGTTTTCATTATTGTTTTAAATTGTTTTCGAGCGTTGCTATTCCAAAGAAACCAAATAATTTTTGACGAATGAAAAGTGATAATGGCGCAATGAAACATAAAAAGATTAAGGAGATAGTATAATGAGAAATATTTACGCTAACTAAGACACTTTCAACATTCTTAAGTGCTTGATTTTATCACATACCCTAATATTTTTTTGAATTAACACTTTTTGTCATTTATGGATGTCACTAGCACACACTACTTAGTGCGGCACTTCCCTCAGCTTTGACTGAATCATCTCGCTAATTCGTTTCTTATTTAGTTATTAATATGTCATTTGGAATCTTCATAGGATTTCTTCAAGCTTAAAATGTTTTCAATTGTAATAACTCAGATCTGTTCCGTGTTGATTGGCTAGTGGAAAAAAGTCAGCATGATAAATGACATAAGCATTTTTAATGTTTGTGTTTATTTGTCTGTAATGAACTTTTTTCATTAAAAACTACTTATCGTATTAGCTAGGGCCTCCAATTAGTACTATCAAAATCCCGGGATTTCAGGATTGAAAAAATTGGGAGAGTTGCGCGAGGGCTAAAAAAAAGGTCTCAATTTTTTCTCATTTTGGCAATTCCATAAATTCCTGGGTTTTGAAATTGTAAATCTTGGAAGATCTGAAAAAAAGACTCGTCTAATTTAAGGAAATCCGTAAATATCCAGGATTTCAAAATCACCGGGCAAAAATTTCTCAATCCAGAATTTTGATTTTTTACACGATTTAATGGTGAATGTTCAATCCCGGGATTGGAAAAATTGTCAATCCCAAAATCCCAAGATTACAACAGGGGTCCGGGATTGGATACCTTAGTACTAAGTGAGAATTGTCACCGTTTTCTAATGATCGTATAATTAATTTATTACTGAATTAAAAGTGATTACTCTAAACCATTATCGACATTTATTATTTATTCACGTAAGTAACATTTTACGAATAATGAAACAAGTCCAAAATAGTGAAATATTCTACGACAAAACCTGATTATCCCTTCGTGTTTTTCATGGAATATAAAACTATTAAAGTAATATCAAACATCACATAAACTAAGTCATGCAAAAGTAGTTGTAAGTAGATTATGCTCTTTCATTTTCACTCTGAAATCTAAATATTAACATCCAGATTTGTGATTTTGCGTTAAATTTAATGCGCTTATTAATGGATGCGGACATTAACATGCGAGTACAAAATAAATTTCTCTCCGAAAGCTTATGCAATTATGTGTGTCTAGTCTAGACGCATAGATCATTGAACGAGGTGATATGATGTGCTTTGTGTTGTAATATGAATAATTAAGTAAAATACATTTTACTTCGAAAATAAGCCCTACCACGATGATACTTTTCGAAATAAAGTGATTTAAAGTAAATTCATTAACATGACGTTTCAGTCATAACTGAGCGAAGTGAATACGTTGTCGCTGGTATGTTAACATGCTTTAAAGTTTTGTTTTTGTTTGAAGGTTGAAATTTTGAAACATATTAAGGTGGTATATTTGCAGTTAATGGCTGTTTTCCAGAGATGTTTTTTAAACATTCGTCAACTTAGTAAATTATTAAAATATTGATCATTTCAAGAAAATTAAAACAGTCGAAAAACTTAATTTAAACATTTTACATTACTGAATAAAAAAATCGATTGTTAAAAATTTAGCTAGAAACAGTTTAACAAAGTTTATAATAATTTACTGAAATAAATTATAGTTTGATACAGATTATATATATAATTTGATGTGTTTAATAAACATTCCCTCCCACCATATAAGTCCTTAAATAACGGGGTGTATCGAGAGCGGTTAGCTTACTACTAGTCATGTTCTAGCCTTATCTTTTCTATTCCCACTCTTTTCAAAAAAAGAGAAAGGTTGGGCAACTACGTGACAGGTAGTTCTCGTAGAAAAACTTCTGTTAAGATTACTCCATTAGAAGGTCATAATATGATCGCCGAGTCATCCATGCTATTAAACATATCTTCAAATCCCTGATAAAATATTTTTTATAATTTGACTGTTTAATCTATGTTCAAAAGCATGGTTGTTTGTGATGCTTTCATCCTCTCCCACCCGTTCGAATCTCACAACAATCAGCGTCCTACTCTCTTATCTTATTACCATTCGACTATCCACCGTTGGGCTGCCAATACGCTATCGAGTGGGGTTATCACTCTTCTATGTAATTATCAACGCAATAAGTATTAAGTCAATCGAATGGCACTTGCTGGTCTTAGCAAAATTTAATAGAGGGAGTCTCTCCGAGTCTTCTACAGCCCACTTCTACTTCTGAATTTGAGCGACCGAAAAAAAGATTTGTCATATATTAAGCTTTAAATTGAGAGCGGACATGGTTAGAAAAAAAATATTGATCACATAATCTATGTTACTATTTTTTTAAGCAGTTGAATATACACCCGATACAAAAATACATAAGTACATTTATGTATGTAGATAGTTTGGAAAGATTGCCTGTTTTGGCGTCGTTACCCCACTCGCTTATTTCCCCCGATCGCCCTTTTTTCTGCCTCGTCCTCTAAGGTTGCGATCGTTCCTTTTTGGTCGTTGATTTATGTATTCCTGTGCTCCTTGAGACCGCTGGCCGACGGCTGCTGGCATACAAAATTTATTGTCCGAACTTTGTGCATGTGGTAAGTTTCGTCGGGGTTACCCCTTCTTCTCAGCCTCTATTGATGCTTTGTTTTTTCTTCTTGCGTTGTTTTCCTTTTACGTATGTACTTATTTATAAAATATATTCAATCCCATTGACGTGCAATTTAAATCTGGTTATCAAATTAAAGCCAGCCGATACAAACTTTTTTGGGTGAGGGGTCACATTGAGAATTCAAAATATAGGCTATAAAATAAGTGAAACTCTAGAAATCGACAGTTTCATAAGACTGAAAAGCCGCAAGAAAATACGATTTGGGTCGTAGTTTGCTCCTGGATTAAGGGAAATATGAAAAGAGCAAACGCAGAAAAATGCTTACAGATAGTAGGTCAGGCTTAAATCAAACAGATCACATGGCCAAGTGGTCAATGCTTCATCCTATTCAATTACGGCAGTCAAGAAATATTTTTCTTTTATCGAATTTTTCATAAATTGTTAAATAGATTTTTGTTAAAATGTATGGATATCTGTTTTTATATTATTTTTCAACCATTGGATTCTAACACCGCGGCATTGGAAAATAAGTTATCTAATTACTTGTCTCTTTCTAGCTTCACTGTTCCATCGTTGTCCTATCCCCAAAAGGAAAGTGGATGACTGAATAACTAAACAAGCCGTCCCGGTAGAAACAACTCTTATTGAAATGCTTCTTTTAGAGTTCATATGTAAAATATAATAGCTGTGAGCGTACTTGGTTAAAATATAAATTTGAAAAAATAAATTCATATAATTCGAGCGGGCAGACGTTTCCTTATTCATTTTCTGGTAAGTTAAGAGTTTCAGGTGTTTTTTCTCCTCGATTTAGTCTTGAAGGAGTTTGTAAAATTCTCCTTAAGTTTACCTGAAGTGGTATAACATATTCTGCTGCATTGTAAAGCAGATATATTTTTTTACGCTCGCTAGTATCAGTATCATCAGCACGGTTCAAAATGAAAGGTAAATATATAGACGAAAATTTTAAGTAAATCGATAGCTTATCCTTTTATAACTAATCATTATGTATATTCCCCATTTAATTTTCGAAAACTCACACCACTGTATGTTTTTCCCTTATGGAGGGAAACGTGAATATTTTACGTCTCGGCATATTTTGTCTAACCAGGTCGTATATATTTATTTTGTGGACGGCCGATGTTTTACGGGAAGTTTACACTTATTCATTTTACAAATCGAAAAGATTGCAGGTGTCGCTAAAACGCTTTGCGCCCAACGACCCAGAATGGTGAATTGAAAATCTTATTTTCTTCCCGCTTATATTTTTCTACGCGAATCAAAAAATGAAAAAGGTAAGTAAAAATCTAAATGATGTTTTTTTTTATATTTTGTTCTATTGAACGTATCCGTTACATAAGTTTGTAATATTTTATTTTAGTGTCAAGTCAAAGGAAGTAAATAATATGCTAACAAATTTGTATCGTTAAAATTTTGTATACTTCCATGAGTTTTGTAACAGACGTTTCCATCTTAAAGTATTTGAATAAGTGGTAATGATAATTTTCTAATTTTATTTTTATATACTATATATCGTGAACTTGAATATCTGAAGATGACAAAAGAGAAACCCTGGGATATTAGAAGACACAACTTATGGTATAGTACCAAATATGAACAAAGCTAGATTATTCTATTGGACAAATATCGCTTTAGAAAGTGAAGGGCATGTATAAATATAGTTATTTTTATCAAATGTGATTTGTTTTTTTTCATTTAGTGATTATAAAAAAAAATGTACGAATGAAAACCTTTGTTTTTAATTTGCTTAATCTGTTCATGAATATTATTTTTCTTGTACTGAATAATGAAAATAATAGTATTATATACCCGAATAAGCGCGTGTTGACGGTTGGCATGAACGCCCGTTAAAAAGTCATCAATTTGCTTTAATGAAGCAATTTTAATTTCAAAAGTGCATTTGATTACAAATATGTTTCGCTGAAAATTGAAAAAAAAACTATTGGCACATCAACAATATTTGAAGTTGATTATTGAAGCGAACTGAAAGGTTTATTGCGATTTGTATTGTCAATTGCAGTTATTTTGAAATTTTTGTTTATATTATTTTTACTCGTTATTTAAATAAAAATCATTGATTCGTAATCAACTTAACTATGTCAGTGGAAATATAAATGAAATCCTGAAATTTAAAACACTGACAGATTTAAATTTCGACAAGATAAAGATTTTTATTTAGGTTTTTATTTTTTTCGTATTTATTGAATACATAATATACAAATACGTTGCATTACAGTAAACAACAATGCGGTTTGCATTCAACGAGTATATTATAAACTAGTAAAAAGTAGATGAAACAGAATAATCGATTTTTACAGGATAGGAAATAAGAAATGGTATTCAAATAACAAAAAACTAAACAAACATAATACCACGTTAGATGCTATTGACATGTTGAATATTACATATGTGAATATATTGGTTTAAATATATTTTAAAATTTTCTCTCTTTTCAAGAGCATCGATTAGCATTCAAAATTTTTCAAAAAAATATTAAATTAAATATAAAAAAAATACTTAACACATTGCACATAATAAAACAATACCTTAAGATGAGTGTTTTATAACTTGTAAGGTGTTTACTAGGGCATCCAATCCCGGGATTCGGGATCCCGTTCAATTTTCTGATCCCGAAATTCCGGGATTTATACGCCTGTGATCTCGGGATTTCGAGATTGAGAAATTTTGAGGAAATCCCGAAAATTGATACGAAATTGGCAAATCGAGAATTTCATATTCCTCGGTGAGCTAAAAAAAAATCGAGGCTAGGAGATAATCCGGGGAAAAAGTATAGCGAATTGAGGATTTCAAATTCCTCGGTGAGAAAATTTCAATCCCGGGATTGAAAATTAGTCAATCCTGAAATCCCGGGATTGGAAAAAGGCTTCGGGATTGGATACCCTAGTGTTTACTGTCAATTCATGGTGGAAAGTCATATTGTTAAAAAAAAATACCAATACCAATTCCACGTTACGTATTTATTAAGATTAGGACCGGATTTGCTTATCGCGAGCATTATCAACTGATGATAATATAAATTGATACAGGGTTCTTATTAAATTTTGCATACATAATCCCGTATCAATTAAATTGTACGCGATGGACGAAATCGGTCCTGATCTTCATTGTTATTGTAAAATAGCTGGACCGATTGTGGATATGAACTTATGTTGGACTAATTTAAGATGTTTTAAACGAGAGATGAATTTTAGTTTATATACATATTATGTAAACATCGACATCCACAAATTGGTGAAAAAATCGATGTATATATGGAAGTGTTAGATCGGGATTCAATCTCGTGATCACGTGATCGAATAGAACCAACTTTTAACCATTTCTACACTTAAATAATGGAAAATGAAAAGAAGTTGGCGATGAGAAAATATTTAAATTCACAAAATATAATATAAAATGTCAGAATTATAACCACAACAGGAAAACAGCTGGAAATTGGTATCCGTGAATTGCGACTATGTTCTCTATTATAAGAATAGTCTGCCTGAATAATATTTGTTCATCGGCAAATATTGGAGGACTTTTGTTTGCTGGCATGACCGAATATAAAAAGGCTAGGAGAAAATATAATATATTATTATTCGTCAGAGGCGATTTTTAATTACAGTCCGATAAATGTTTATCTAGTCTCACCCCACGAAGACAAACATGCCCAAAGAAAAACCAAGTCCCAGTTTGGAAACACGTTGTCTTAGAACTAATAACTAGCCTCGTTTAGATACAGTAGAGTAGGCGGTAGGGTTGAATAAAATAATGATAGCGTAGAGCAGATTTTTCTTTACTTTTGTGTCATATTTAGAAATAATTAAATAATAGAAAACAAAAATACCAATGATCACTTTTAAGGTGTTCACTGTCAATACTTGGTGGAATGGCATTATAATAAAAATAATAAAACATTTTTAGTACTTTTTCCACATAAAATTTATTAGATCAGGACCGGTTTCGCTCATGATGAGCATTGTCAACTGATAAGAAAAACAATAAAACAGTGATATTTATACAAAAGTTAAGTGATAAAAACAAGGTATGACAAACAATTGGTATTACAACCTAGCAAAAGAATTGAAGTAAAATACAAGGAAAATAAACTATAAATAAAAAGTTGAAGACCTAAGTGGTCAATGAAACTATTATGACAAAAACCAATTAGGTATGAATTATCATTACCAAAGTAAAAACCAACAATTAGTGTACATAATAAATAAATCTTAATGTCTGTCAACCAAATTGAGTTTGGAAAATCCAGTAGAGTTCCATCCAGCAAAATTGATTCCTGCGAAAAGAATAAAGGCAATATCAATTCTATCCTTACTGTTTCTGAAAAAAAGAGAATGAACGACTAGCGGATATTCTCGTAAAAACAACTTTCATTTAAATTTTGAAATCTGTTTCATCGTCTTTTAAAAGATTCGCAAAATTAACGATGAACGCTGGAAAAGTTTGAAGAATAATGGCGGAAAAACGACGAAATTCAAGAACGATACATTGGGTCTCCACTGTTATTCGGTTGCCAGCCCTGTACGGAAAGTGGCTAATGACTCACCCATTCTTCATTGCCCTCCTTGTTACAGGCAAACTCTCCGATGACCTTAACAAAATCTACAAGTCCTAGACGTTAATTATTTGCCAGAAATGGGGTGGGAGAGTACACAACGATTGACGATCGACTGCTTATGTTAGGTCACTTTATTTCCAGATGTCACGACATGCTATTTCGAGAAAAACGCTCCGAATAAAGTTTAATTAAAACAAGATATTTGCGTACTTCCTACACGAACGCTTTATTTTTGGCTAAATTACATTGAAATTTATTAGTAATGTTGGTTTATTATTGCTTTTTTTCCTATTTAGCTTTACAAGCACGGCATGCTGACCAATTGGCGTTATTACAAGATTTATTTTACACCTTTTCCTGCACGTATAAGTGATTTTTCCCGTTTTAAGACATCTTTGTTATATTATAAATTGACCTCTTAGGTGTTTCGAATTGTAATTGTATTTTGGAAAATACAGCTCATTCATATGTCACTGCATGTTCACCAGTAATCGGTATTGTAATATGATATGTACATTTTAAAATCAAAGTTTATCGTCTAAGCCTGAATTTGATATTATTTCGGATAGTCGTTTGAAAAACAAATACTTTTTTTAAAATTGTATTTTTTAGATTTGTTTTAACTTTAATTATATACAAAATATGAAAACTTATTGATATTACCATTTTCCAAATGGAATAAATGTTTTTTTTTCTGTAAATGTTTGATAAACATACGTAGAACAAAAAATCACGAAACCAACCATATGGATTTCAGTAAATTCTTTAAGATTTGTGATGTTGCAAAATAAGTCAGCCTATTATTATGAACCGATTTATTCTGCATCGTCAACGAAAAAGCTTGCACATATTTATTGAATTTAATATTATACTTAAAAAATATGTTAGTAATAAAATATAACAGCCCACTGCTGACTGAAATATTAAAATTTTAAACTACGTAACTATTATATTTATTGTGCAATACTCACATTATTAACAGTTTTTAAAATCATGTAAAAAAGTAAGTTAAAATCGACTGGTATAATATATTATCTAAAACTTATTTATAAAGAATACTAAAATAAATGTGTCGATTTCCATTTCTAGCCGGAGCAAACAATTAAAGTAATCTTATACAGTAATGAGTACAAATACATGATCGTTGTTTTCAAAATATACAATGTATTAAAAAACATATTCATCTTAGGAGATATTTTTTTTGTTAAAAATCGTGTATGTTCCTCTTAAAGTATTAGACAAAATTTAATGGTAGAGATACCAATAAAAAAATATAATATGACAGAATGATAAACCTTTATTTAATAATTTATGGGAATAAATAGAAGAGTTAATAATTGTTTTTTTTTACTATTTTGTTTCTTTTTGTTAAATATTTTTTTAGAAATTTAAATTTTAATTAAATTTAAATGGAATCCGTAAATTATCACTAACAAGAAAAATAACATAATTTAATCCTAATCAACGTATTGGAGCATTGTTTATAATTTAATTACCGTCTTTAGTGATGTTAAAGGTTAGCAGAAGACGTTTATTATGTGTGTACAGGTTTTACTTAGTGGCCGGCATGACGGTCGACCGGAAGTGGAGAGATCACTTCAGCGGCGCCTTATTGAAGAAAGCGCGCCAACGAGAGAGGAAACGGAAACAATGCGGCCAGAATAAATTACTATTACTCAACGTTCGAAACTTGAAAAAAAAGTTCCTTTATCGGGAAAACTGTCGGGGAAATAAAACAAAGTTTTTTCTCGAGCAGAGATGAAAATTTTCACGAGTCTTTCAGAATTAGTTTTATTGCAAAAGTTCTTGTGTACTTTGTGAAGAAATTTTCATATTAAGTAAGTAGGTTCTGAGCCTGTAAATTAATCGACTAAATTTTATGGCGAGGTCAGAGTGATTTTAAGCATTTTTGTTTTTAATTCTATACCATTTTTAAAAAGGGCGACCTAAGCAGTATATTTTGTTTGATATTCAGTTAAGCATTTTTATTTGCAATTTATATTTTAATTAGCATCTTATTATAGACTTTTATCTTTGTAAATAATAATTATCTTGATAGCGTTTCTGAGAATTAATTTTTGAGCACTCACGCTAGACGCCAAAGGAATTTAATTATTTGAATTTATTTTTTGCGATCATAAAAGATTTCTTCGTTTTTGCATTTGAAGATTGACTCTAACTCGATCATAAATTTGATACAAAAAGCATTAATAGCATATGTATTTGCAGGCCTTTTTATGCTATGACTGAGTGGTAAAGTTGTGCAACCGATTTATTATACGAAGCGTGTCACACTATAATAATAAATAAATAGTTTACCTTTGATCTAGCGAAGTGAAATTTATTTTAAAAATTAGTAAGTATACTGTTATATATATGCAGCAAAGCCTTTACAAAAATCGGCAAAGATGTTCCTGAGCCAGTTCAACAGCATGAAATTAAAAACTTGAAAAGTACAATTTTCCAAAAACCTTATTAAAAAAAAAATTATTACTGAATAGGAAAATTTTGTCAATAATCAATGGAGTTTCGTTTGAGAACCTTACAGTGGCATTACCATTGGCAAAATGTTTCCCCACATTTTTTTTACAATGTTCGTTCCCAATGTGGAGCATATGGACTCTTAATAGAGTTTATCTCAACAGAAAAGTTTCTACGATAACTGCTTTTTACGTTTGAGTTTCTCGAACTCTCTTTGAAAGCACGGATAGAAGGATATGTCTAAGACACTATTAGTGGTAAGCATATCGCTCTCGCTACGCCCCATTTTATAGAATAAGATTGGTGGGAGGAGGAGTTCAAGACATCACATACATCCATGCCTTTGAACAAAAATCTATATTGATCATCAATCGAAAAACTGTCCGCAATGGGATTTGAGCCTGCGACCTCCGTATTCTAAGTCAACGACGTCGACCACGCAGCCGTCTACACATTAGGAGACAAAATAATGTTTAGCTAATCGTCAGGAACATAACGTTAGTAGTTATTATTAATTGTTATTAAAAGAAAAATCTCATTTTGACTTCGTAATAAGCCTAAAGATTTTTTGTTGTTTTTTCTTGTTTATACTTTCAAACTATTCATGTGACGAGGGTGCGTGTAAAACAATATGTTCTACAAAGTAATGGATTATTTAGATTTTATTTATTAAAATTTTGACATTGCAGTTTAACTAGCCAATGTGCCAGATATTTGTAATTATTTTTAAATCGCATGATATTGACTGGACGAGAATTTTAGTCGATGTTAGTTTTAAAAGAAACGACATAGCATCTAAGGACCTCGAATATCATAATGAAAATAAAATGTTAATTTTGCTGGGGTTAGAGCTCAGGTACATATAATCTTTAGTGTACAGTTCTGACTATGAGACCACAGAAACATATATACATACTATATATAGCATAAAATAAGGAGCTCATTTTTAAATCATGTGCACTACATATCGACTGTGGAAAGGAAGAAGGACGTTACCCACACATAACAAATTTTACAGCAGACACAAAAAACGTTTTTTGATGATTTTTGATCAAAAGTAAATTATGAAATATACACAACTTTGCAGTTCACGGTGACTGAAAAACTAGTTTTATATTGACTTAACCTAATATTAATTTAGTAAGTTCTTTTTCCTGGTCGCAATTTTCACATGCTCTTCTTATTTCAAACATAAAAGCTAAATTTATACATTAATTAGGCATTTTCAGCTTACACCCTTTTGTATCTTATCAACATACAAACCTATCAAGTTGTATACATTGTGATTATCGAAAAAAAGTGATTAAAATTGAATTTATCATATAACGTAAAGTCAAACGTATGGAAGTGATTAGAATGTGAGATAAAAGTGATGCAAAATGTTGCACTTTCGTTTATTTTGAATAATTAATTAATCCAAAAGGGCGACACTTGCAGCTTTTAACTTTTAATATTTTTCACGCAATCCTGTTAAGTGAATCAAACCACCTTTTTGCATTATTATTATTATAGAAAAGAAGAGGGGTGCTATCGTGATAATTAAATAACTTCCCCTCAAAGACGAGGGGCAAGAATTAACCCCGTCTACCATCTCATAACCTTTTCTAATGAACGCGACGGGTCTCAATTCAGTGAAGTGCAGGGGGTGTGATCTGTTCCTTGATACTTCAAATTTATTTTATTACTTATCGAAATGTCTAAATATTTTTGTGTTAATAAAAAAAACATTGGCTTAAGCTTTAAATCAGCTTAGTCATACGATGATACACGAAAAGGACTAAATTTTAAATTAAAAAATATTTTTTTTTAATGTTCAGTGGCCCTCGAATATTTCACCTTAAAATCAAAATACAGTACATGTATTTTTAGGAAACTCATTGAATTAAACAAACGTGAACAAGCATAAAAGTAGGCTGATTGATGAAAATTTGGATCGATTTGCAGCTTAATGGTTTAAATATGATGTCAATTTATAAAAAATAGTTTGAAATTTACAAATATCGTTCAAAATTTATGTCTAAATATTTCACAATAAAAACATTTCTTGTAAATATGCTCACCTCATCATATTTTTGGACGGTTTCGAAATAACAAGGTCAAATACGATGGAAAGTTTTTTCCATTTGTCTATATTCACTGCATCTTTTTTACACGGCTGTTTTACGTGAAATATATTCCTAGAGTAAAAAGAGGATTGAGCGTACATTAAATTAATCTTTTCTTTGCATTCCCAAACCACCATAATTTGTTTTTATGCGGCCCACTTGAAGTTATTCATGATGTAAGTTTTAAATCAGAAAATGATAATTAACATTCTAACTTTCTGCTCCTAACGTGAAGAATATACACTAACTACAAATTCCTAATCGTCGTCTATACATCACCCTTTTTAAATTGGATAGAGTGAGTGAGAACGGATGAAATTTCACAGCATCTATACCTTTGATTAAAACGGAATCCCACTCGAATATGACGATTCGTGTTACCAAAATATGAGCCATATAATTAGTAGATTTAATATTCTAATACTGTATGAAATTTATAATGCTTACGGTAGTTATCTACGAATACATTATCGTAAAAACTTTTTTAATATCTGCAAAGTGCAAGGAGACATAATATTTTAGATTAATTAAATACTTCATGATTCATAAACAGTGTTGAATTATTATCCTGTTTTTATGACGCGAAAGTTGTTGGAATTAATATTCTCTACTTTTATATTCACAGAGATGTAATCAGAACTCTTGTTTTAATAAAATCAGTAAGCACCATATACATGTCATATTCTTTTTACTGAAAGTGATAATAATTTATGTAAAAAAAAAACTTGAATTGTAATATCACAGACCAACGATACAGCAATGAATCATTGTATTGGTCAAGAAGAATGTCAATAAACTGAAAATTATATAGAAAACCCAAAACAATACTAGCTGATATTTAAATATCATATATTATACTAAATGGAGTATGTAATCAATGAACTGAATAAAATTTCGAATCGATTTTTAAAACGAAATTTTAAAACGATAAAAAATGGCACAGTAGGAGATCATTGCTTTGGCACTAGAAACGGTCATTTTTAGAACACTGGAGTCTACCGAGTTTGTGACAAATGAAAATCTTGGTATCAGCCTATTCGTAAAATGATTTTTTTGTCAATGATAAACTATCATTTTTATACAGATAATAACTTCAATACAAATCTTGGGTTGAAAATGAAATAAAATGAAAATATTTAAATTTCCATACACATATGTATTGGAAAAAAGGGGTTTACATCTCAAGAAAAATGGTCAATCGAGATATTATTTGAAACAAAATAAAAGTCCAACTAAAATATCACTTTAAAAATTCATTCAATCACTTTCAGTAATCTAAACACTTTCAAATTAAAACAGTGTTTAATATGTATTCAAAATATATTCACTACTCAGCCAGTGGACTTACATTTTTTCCCTTTAAAAGCTTTAATTAATTTATGTGTTACTACAAATATTTGCTTGAAATTTTAATTAGAGTGCTTATGCAAACCACATTTCGAAAACCACAAGAATTACTTATGGTTTACCTGCTAAAGCCTTCTTGATAAGCGCTGCTAATTTATTTAGGTATCAAACTCTTAATATCATTAAAATTTGGTGTTATGATAAACAATAAAAGATATAATAATTGCAACATTAATTGAATTAAACTCCTATTGAAATTATAAGCGATTTATTACCTGCCAGTTACAATTAACACATGTGAACTTAAATATTTTTTCTAGGAGAACTGCTTGTTAATCAGTTCCTCAAATCTTATTTTTCGAAGACAATAAAGATATAATGATAAGGTAAGAGTAGGATTCGTGGTCAGTTATTTTTTTTCATGACGCCTCTTTTTGAAAACCCAATTGGTGGCAAGGAATTTTAGACATCACAACATCCTTGCCTTTGTACAGAAATCTATCGATGGACTGGAAAATGAAACTCAAATTTTCTTATATTTTTTTATACTTTTCTTTTAATTAAAGTTTTCATAACCATCTCATCACTGTTTATTCATAATTAAAAAAATGCGTTGGGAAAACCTTTTTTATATAATACTAGCCGGTTCCCGACAAGCGTTGCAATGCCATTTAAAGAAAGAAAGTGGTTGTGTTTTAATTGTGTTTATTGAAGTGCATGTTTTCTTTTTCTGTCTGTTTGACATTTGCTGCCGATTGTCTATGGCACGACATACGCTCCAACTTTTGTAAGTTAATTTAACTATAACCTTCGCGCAAGTGCAAGCAAACGTTGTCAAAATGAACTGTATGGCAGACATACAAAGATTGATTTTTATATATAAGCCCAACTGTAAGTTCATTTTACTATAGCTATAACCTTCTCGGAAGTGCAAGCAAAACTCTTGTCAAAGTTTTATTGCGATAGGATGATCGGTGTGGCAACGCATAAAGTACGAACAAACAAACATTCATTTTTATATATAAGAAGATAATGAACATTCATTCAACCGCATTATGCGGGCCGAGAACTACAAGGTTCTAAGAGTAGATTTTTACTAAACAAAATTAACAATGAGTCTTTGATGGCAATATTTTTTACCTTCGATTCGCCAAAAATCTACAATCAGAACCTTATAGTTCTCGTGTCCCGATTAGTTGGAGTTAGTTCTAATGTATGTACGTATTTTTTGATAAGATAAAGTCTTATCGGTTTTTGCTTTAAGACGCCTCATATGATGTACGGGTTTCTCCAATATATTCCTATTGATATTTTCCAGTATTACAAGACAGTATTTTCGCTTTGTCTGTTTGCAATTTTGGTAAGGCGGGATGAAACAGAGTAAAGAACCCACGCTACGAAACCGTCTTAAGACCAAAAGAAATGCTAATGCCTTTTGAATTGAGCGGGACATTAGCATTTTTTGCCAGGAATCCGAAGGAAACACGACAAGTGGATGCGCGATTTATGGGGCTTAAGAAACAGGTAAAATGTTTTAGTTGGTGAGCACTATCGCGTAACTCTGTGAAACGTGATTTATTTGCTTTTTTTCTACAATACGATACCATCTTTTATGTGTGCTTGTTATCATCAACGCGTGAAATAATATATTTCATTAAATAACCAGGTAAAACAAAATACATACATGTGAAAAATTTGCGAGGCAATGTTTACTGATTCATTTGGCTTGTTGAATGTAGGGCTTATACAAAACGAAAAGTTTTCTAAAACTTCATAAAATCAAAACTATTTATTAAGAAAAAAGTTTTTTTTTTGAAAACTTCGTTTATTTATTATATACACTATACAGTATACACTGTTAATAAAACCTAGATGTAATATTTTAAATGCATTCATTGATGTAAACTGACTACTAAACTACATTTTTATTTCGTTTAACATAGCAACTCCAAGTCAAAAAAAAATGAAACCAGGTTACCAAGTTTTAAAAGCCGGTTATCGACTGTACCTAAAAAAACTAGCTTTTTAAACCCGGTTTTTGAAAACCGACAAGCCCCCAAGTATACGCATAATATTGTTTTAATAAATTATATTATGCGTATACTTGGGGTTTTTTATGATTTCAAAGTATCAAACCGTTCTTCTTTAATAGCAATCGAGCTAGCATGGTACATTTAAGTATTTAAGCAAGTACGCTCGACTTATATCGTATGTCTGACTGTCAGATAAAAAGATTCAGTCGGTGCGAGGTAGGGCATCCAATCCCGGGATCCGGGATCCCGTAATCCCGGGATCCCGTTCAATTTTCTGATCCCGAAATTCCGGGATTGAGATGGCCGCGATCCCGGGATTTCGGGATTGAGAAATTTCTAGCAAATTCTCGAAATTTATACGAAATTGGCAAATCGGGGATTTCAAATTCCTCGGTGAGCTAAAAAAAAAAAAAAACGAGTTTCTGTGAGATTCTGGAAAAAAGTATAGCAAATTGAGGATTTCAAATTCCTCGGTGAGAAAATCTCAATCCCGGGATCCCGGGATTCAAAATAATTCAATCCCGAAATCCCGGGATTGGAAAAAGGCTTCGGGATTGGATACCCTAGTGCGAGGTTATATTTGAAATAGGCTTTTATTTGATTTTGTGACAGCACTAGAAATTTTTCCGTAATCTTCAGTTTTTTTTGTTGATTTAAAAAAATATATTCTAGTCAGCTAGTTATTAAATTAAATGCCAACATTAAATATGTTTATGGCAACATACATACTTTACCAGCATTTTTTTAAAGTCATGTTATTCTGTTGTCTTGATTCTCGTTTTTGAAGAACTACATCTGTATTTACTTACTACTTACTATAAGATACGAAGAGTGTATTTTTTTCCATTTTCACCTATACTCCGAGCCTATTACAAGTTCTTTTATTCGAAGTAGAAATTTACATGGTGTATTTTATTTTTGTTTTATGTGAATTTATTCTGCTTTTTGAAGTGACTTCGCAAGCACAATTCAAGTATGAAAATAATATTTTTAAGCATTTACTGGCTTGAATGTTGGTGAATGTAAACATTTTTTTTTGCGGGCTATATGATCTTATGTAAATCAGATAAAGGACCACATTTTTTTATATTAAAATTTGAACCAAGCAAAGATATTATAAATCAATACTGTGTGGAAATATTTTTTTTTTATTTTTTATTTCGTGTGGCCAACTTGTTTGCCGGCCCACGTGGCCCACGGGACGCGTGTTTGACATAACTGAATACATATATAATATAAAACGAATAAAAGTATACACAACAAAAGTAATTCTTCAAAAACACCGCACGTAAGAATTTATAAATTTAATTGAAAAAAATAATTAGAGTTGAATACATAATGTTTAGTAATCTCCTATTTTTTTAAAACATTTAAGCAATGCTTTTTGGCATTAATTTCTACAAAGCTGCCACAATCTTTTGCGCTACTTATAAAATACATATGATATTATAATATTGAAGAACTTACGTTTCAAACATAAAAAAACAAAAAATAATACATTGGCTTAATTTAAATGATATTGTCCAGTAAATACGAAATAATATATAAGTGAAAAATATTTTTCGTTCGAATACATTTTTTTTTGTAAAAGACGATGAAACCTAACAGGTTTCAAATCAAACACCGTTAAGTATCTATTATACATACAATAATATCTTTTTCTCATTCGGTTTGAAAACGAAATGAAAATATATTTCTATAGGAAATATACAAGTGCTCACGAAATGAATTTTTCTATATTCTTTCACATTCTCGGAATACTATAATAGATTTTTTATAAATGTGTTTTTTCAATCATATTTAAAGTTTATCGAATTCGATGTGTTTTCCGTAGCTTTGTGAATAGAATCGATGAGAAAATTGAAATACTTATTTAATATTATGTATACCGAATACCGATTCTGTTCCAAATATTTTTTTATAAATAGATTTGTATCTCATATAGTATTGAATTTGAATTTTCAATTGTTTTTGACTATATTCTATAAACAGTTTAGGAAAATGGTAGAAAAAAATACTTGCAATTAGTTTGTTGCTATTCCTACAATCCGTTTTAATGATTGAATAACTAGAAAAGCATGTAACTATAACCGGCAGCCATAATTTTGTGCACACATTAACAAATCGATCAAATTAATAATTTATGAAAGTTTCTGCATAGGGTATTCAAATCGGTTTACATCGCGAGCAAATTTTCGTTTCAACATACTTTGAAAATAATATTACCAACGTACTAGCAGAGGTTAGTCAGTATCAAAATTGACATAAACATCATAAATACGCAATGAAATTCTTGTATATCAATTTTTTCATCGGAAATAACTTATTATATTTGTTATTATAAATGCAGATTAGTAGGCAGTTTTCCAAGCAATAAACTTATTCGTTTATTTGTGTCAGATTATCATAAACTCATGTATTAGTAATTATTACGCAAAATAAATTAATGAGGCAAGAGACTTTATTTATAGAGCTCAATATTTTTATTTGCTGGTTACTATCAATCAGGGCATCCAATCTAGGGATCCGGGATTCTGTAATCCCGAGATTCCGACCAATTGAACAATCTCGTACTCCCAGGACCACCTAAATACTGATCCCTTGATTTCGGGATTTACTATGAGATGTAAAAAAATAAGTTTATGATCAAAAATTTTAAGATTTACTAACATATATTTTTTGACAGTTTACCTTAGTTTATTTATATATCATGTACACATATTTGTTTAATACCTACATACAAAATAAATGTTTCGTGGTTTTGCTCCCTCTTATATTTTATAGCAGTCGTAAACAGAGACATTTTGTTTTCATAATTTTATACAAACTTTAGTTGCAGACGTTGCAGTCTAGCAGTGCAGCTATAGGATTTTTTTTCAATTATAATTTGAGATCTCGGACTCGGGTGTTTTTGAAATCTCTTTTACTCTAATTTATTTCTAGCAACTGTAGTTTTATGAAAAAAGTCGCTTTGGCCGTTAACTGTAACGCCAGTTTTTTGTTGTATAAAAATTAAAACATGAAATTATATTAAATAATAAATCTCGGAATTTTGGGATACTGGGATTGGAAAATTATGAATCTTAAAATCTTGGGATCACAAAAAGGGTCCGAAATAAGATGCTCTAATCTCAACTATTAATTTGTCATTTATACATTTCTGCTAGTACGATGACGATATGTAAGTATATGCCAAAGCGAATACAAAAAAGTTATTTTGTGCCGACTCCTATCTTAATATAACAGCTTCATAGACAATCTATAATGTTTTCACATTGCCCCTGTTTCGTCATATAATACAATAAGTTCAAGTTTCTTAGGATTTGGTTTAAAAATAATTAATTTCAAAATATACTTCCTTTCATTCAGAAATTATTCTTTATGGTAGCATTACCATTATGTGGTGATTATTATATTATTCGATTTTGAGATTACGGCTGAATTTATATGAAACATTATTCAATACAAGCCACGAGAAAAAATATTACGTAGAAGGTGAGAGAATTGGCAATAGTAAACTAGGAGAGAGGTGTCATAATACAATACACGAGTCTGAAAATGACACAGCGAGAAAGCATCTGGATAAAATTCAGATCTAAGATTGCACTTGTTAAGCCAAAATATATGCCATCGTGGTCCATACTTTAAACGTATACAATTGTTTTTATTTTTATGAATAAAATTTTATTAATTTATATCATGTATTTTATGGTCGGCTAACTATGGTCAGCAAATAAATAAGAAATTATGGGTTTTTAACCAAGTTTTATAATAACGGAAAAAAATACAATACAAATATTTAATTCCGATCGCGTGGTATACAAGTTTTATATATTTACAAGATAAACTGAAAATACAAAATGTTCCGTGTTATACACTACATTAATGTAGTCAAATGGCATAGTATAATTTACGTTCAATTGTGTTGCAACCATAAATCCATATAACAGTTTTTTGTAGGTTGATTGTGTGGTCTTTATTTTTCCGCCTGAGAGTTAGATAGTCGAAATAGTTTGAATATCTCTAGTGTGGATCATAGAACAGTTTCATACAGAACAATCTAATATTCAAACGTGATAATAAATTGCATTAATATGAGATTTTGTGAACAAACAAAAAATCCGTATCATTGAATAGTGTAATCGTTAGAAATTATAAAATTATTTTATTTTCAATGTTATTTGTGTGTTATAATACATAATCAATTTAAAGCGAATATTTATCTCAGTATGTACGATAAAATATTTTTTCCATACTATTGAAGTAATAAGCTTTACATGTCTAGTCTGACGATGACGATGTATTTTATCCAATCTATTTTATACATTGAGTACAACAAAATAATATGTTATGTAGTTGAAGATGATATTTTTTTTAATAACTTATTAAAAAACATAGTAAAGTCTTCCTTTATAATTAAATAGTGTGTTAAGGTTTTGTATTGAAGAAGTTTTATTTCAATTTTTCGAGAACTTAAAGTTATATTTCAATTGTACATTGTTGTTGTTCGAACATGTCTACTTTGTCTGCCTGTACCTGCCAATTCTGTCTTGTCACAGCGTACTTTATCTGAATTTCATTTTTGAAAAATAAAACAAAATCGATCGATTACGTCGTACTGAAATGACCGTTCCATAGATTGAAGTATATTTTTTATTTGGTTTATAATAATATGAAATTAGATACAAGAACCAATTGATTGGTCAGCTTAATAAACTATTTATAAAACATATTAATTCGGAAACAACGAATCATCTAGCAGAGGCAATTAATAAAGATGTATAATTCGATAATGTGCGTTTAATTATCTTATGTATACTGTTTTGATCAAAACAGAAATATAAAATGGATTATGGCTTAATGTTATGTTTATTATATGTTTTGTCAATAATATAAGCCAATATTTTATTCAGCGATGACGTTCTATTAAGTAAAATGTTTTCATTGAATACAACTGAATTAGTGACGTTGTATTTGTATACATACATTTTTTATAAAAATGATAAATTATTTATGTTGTTTACTGTAAGACTACAGACATTAGAAATAAGGTTTTGAAAAACACAACAATTTAAAAAAAAAAACACTCTTTTGTACTAATGACACTGTCTTATTTAATCGAGACTGGTTTTGCTCATCACGAGCATTTTCAACTGATAATAATGTAATTAATTCATAATAAGTACAGTACAACTGATTATAGTCTAAAAAAAGAATTGGTGAAAATATGAACATATAGAGAATGTGGAATTAGTACAAGAGTGTTAATTACAATAAAAAAAACAATTTTTACTGACTAAGAAAAATTGCCTGTTCTATTGTTCAAATATTTTTTTTATTACATAACTAGTATTTTTTAAGGAATATTAAAAGATTTTGTTAACTATTTCCAACTGTGCAAATTTTGAAATTTATTTAAAAAAATTATTAATGTACTTGGAAATTTTCAGTAAAATGAAATATCTAGATATTCAGACATTTTTTTTATTGTTCAGTGAATATTCTGCCAAAAATGATTTACGAGCTTAACAGGTTATTATTTTGATGTCCTAATATGTACATATTAATCAAAGTAATAAAATAAAATTTTAACGACACGGCATTCACAAGTCACAACTCACAGCGCAGGCTAGAATTAGATCTAACTAGCATTTAGGTTGCATGTCCCACTACGATAAAGTTCCAACAGATGTCGTCCGTCTCAGCTGACTCCCCGGGGTTCAATTTTACCCGCAAAACCCAGCCCGTGTTTTTTGTCACCCTTTGACGGGTATATTTCCTTTCTAGAGACCGTAAAGCTAGCAGCTCCATGAAAAAGCTCCATCGGCATCCCTCTGGCGACAGTACTCCGAAACAAAGTGACACTTTTTACTGGCCGAGGGTACTCAGCCGAAAATAAGTGCCGCAAATAGTGAGTAAAAAAGCGTCCCGGCAAATTTATAATTGCGTCAAGATAGTGAGCCGCTGTAAGTATGCCGAATCGAGAACTTAAAGCTCGCTGTTTCTTCAAAGACAAATAACAAAGGTAGGTAATTTGTTCAAGATTTTTTAAAACAACTGAAGCGTAACAGCGCGACTGAAAAATGGAACTAAAAGCTTATATACTGAAAACTGACGTACAAAAAACTGGGCTTTGTCAAATTTGTCAATCTTTTAAGAAAGAAACAAAACGTTGGCTTTTATTTTCGGTTTCACGTTATTATTTTAGGAACAAATACAAAATTACTGATATATAATATTACGGTCAACACAAAAAAGCACATAAAGTCATCGCTAAAATTGCACTAAAAAAAAAAATAACATTAAAATTGGAATCCTATACGAATTTTCATTACATAAGGTGTTTTTAAACTATTTTTATTTATTATGTTTTATATTATTCATGTTTTATAATAGTATTTGACGAATGCCATAATAAACAGCAATTATAAAATTCTTGAATAATTACGTTAAAATATATTTGTCTTAATATATCAATCGTTCTTTTGGTCAATAATTATATTACAATATAAAAAGCAGTAATTGTTCAGAGTTTGCAAATTATTTGATAGAAAATGATTACAATTTAAAAACAGAAATGGCAGTCAGTATCAGAGATTCTCAAATGTATTTGTTGTTTATTGTGTAATGTCAATTGTATAATAAAATTAAAACAATTTATATGACTAAGTAATATAGTATAAATGTTATTTTTTCAAAATAATATTCTACATCCAAGTATGTTGACATATGGCACAGTCATCTTGTTTTTCTAACAATCCGAATAAATATCAACATACTCATAGGCTATTACTAATCTTCTGTCGTCGATACTTTAACTCCTTTTGAATTTTGGCTACCCTTTTTGTTTTGCCTGTAAATCTAGTTATTATTTTTCTTCGTGAATCTCTGATGCAAAAATAATTATCATTGCTGTTAAATAATGGTTCATTGAAATATTAAAAAATCGAGTTTGAATTAGGCTTTACTGAGCCATAATAAAATATAATACCAACATTATTTAAAATTGAAACAGGGTGCTAATGGAAACCACAAGGACACCTAAGCTGGGTGTCTAAAAGGTTATGTTTTGTATAAAACAAAAACATTTTTAATTTTTTTATAGCAAAAATAACTCTTACTTGGGTTACATGATTGTTAATAAAGAGTGCTCTAGGGATATATTCGTGGAGAAATTTATTTATGTTTAAGCAGATTTGCATATTTTTATTACTTATAAGACATATTTTTTTCAATGTTGTGATTAGATAACTACTAGTTTTGTCATAGACTCTTGACGTGACTATAAGCGACTGAATAAGTAATGGTTACTTCTGTTTAGATACATCCATATAGGGAACGGACATGGATATATAATGTACGCCTCCATGTGTATAAATTAGGGCTTAAAGAAAAACTTACTTTAAAAAAAAACTATTATCGAATTATAATATATGTGCATGTATCCTAAAACTTGGCTTAAACCAGTTTTCAAAGTTTCACAAAGATGGAATTAAAATAACGAAATAAATATATTTTTTATATAAAACTTTGTTTATTTATCAAAAACAAAAATATACTAAAATTTATAAACAATTGATTATAACTACTCTGTACTTGGGCAGTGTATCCAGATCAAAACTCACAACTAAACTATTTTTTAAAAAATACCTAAATATAAGATTTTCAACGCATTCATTGATATGTATTGACTAATAAACTACGTATTATTTATTAACAAAACAGTTTCAGAGAAAAACACTAACGTTCAAAATTAAATAATAATAACATTTGATGTCCGTTATCAAGTTATTAAGTTGAAAAACCCAGCATTCAAGTGCTTGAATGTTGGGTTGAAAACTGGTTTTTGAAAACCGACAAGCCTTTATACAATATCATCATGTAACATTTTTGTGGACGTTGTTTGATAAGAACTTATTCAAACTAAGTCACTTAACTTTTATCCTTGAAGAGAATCATAAAGAAGGATGCTGTAAGGAAAATACTAAGGGCTTTTTTATCTCCCTCAAGATATCCGGAGAAAGCTGAAAACAGTAAAGACGTACACATAATTTTAGATTTAAATTCTTAAATCAATTGAAAAATCAATATTTCAAAATACAAACTCTTGACTAAATTCGAAAGATTCGGCTACTCAACCACGGACCAACAGAAAATTTATTGTATTTGTATACAGTACTGAAAATCGTCATAAAGAATCTATTAAAATGTGAAATAATTTAGTCAAATTTGCAAAAAGTTGTGAGACGTAAAATATAATATTTATGAAATAACCGCTTTAAACGTTTTTTTAAATAAAATATGAAATGTCTGCATTTACGCTGGCGTTTTGATTTTGAAAGCGGGAAAATAAATCATTATTATTTACCTGAAAAACAAAAACTCGGAGAAGTATTCATAAACACAAAAGAAGCACAAGATGAAGAAAACTTTTAATTGTGATAAAGCTAACTTAAAAGACTTACATAAAATATTAACCGCACGGCGGGCAAAGCACCTGAAGGAGCTGGGATAATTTCTAACTCAGCCAAGTAAATGATAATATACGAGAAAAAGAAGATTGTATGAGTCGTAGTTTTAATTTTTTTTTAATGTTTTATTTATCAGTATAATTTCATTAAAACTATATAATTTTCATTGAAGCGTATTGATTAATTATGGAATCCAATAATAAAATATTAAAAATGTATTGTTATTTTATTTTAGGCAGTGTTTTTATTTTAGTTAAAATTTAGAATTATAAAAAACAATTTTTAAGATTTTAAGTCACTTGAAACCAGAAAAAGGAGAATTAACATCACAAACAGCCGTGTCTTGGATTTTAAATTTAAATTGGAAACAATCTAAATTTGACACTGACTTACCGGGAACTGAACCCAAACCCAACTGGTTGGTAGACTTAAGCTATCGTATTTTCACAATTTTTAAGAAAGTCAAAAACCGGTTTCGCTCATCTTGTGCATTATCAACTGATGTTCGTGATGAAAGATACCAGTTCTGATATTTAATAATAAATGTAGAATAAATGTTATGTTCTAGCATGATTGATGCCTTTTAAGCAAGAAAAGTGTTACACTTGCTTAAAAAAACTGAAGGTGTTTTTTTTTTTGAAAATCTATGTCTGTCCTCAATGTGGAACATACGGCCTGCTAATCTAAGTAATTTGTAGGGTCTACGAGAACTGTTTGCTACTCAGTTGATCAACCTCTCTTTTTCTGATATGGTAAGGGTAGAAGAATAGGAGCAAAGACAGGACTTGTAGTTAGCTAATCACTCTTTTTACGCCCTGTTATTTCAGAATCGGAAAACAAACCGATTTTTTTAATGACAAATTGGATGATAATTAAAGTAATCGATGAGTTTAATAGAAAACGAATTTTAGTGCGTTCTTTCTTTTCCAATCTTAGTGAATATAATATATACTGAAAATATATTATTTATAAAACAATCGAACTGAACCCATTTAGTCCCAGGACAACGATCTGTCTACGGAAAATTTGATAAACCATAAATAAACAATTACAAAGATTCGTGATGTTTACTATGTATAACTTATTTTTATATTATATTTATTATAAAAGACACTCTGGGGCTTGAAAGTTTTAAGTTGAACATCTCTGCAAGGCTAAAATACTTTCATTGTGGAATATTGTAGAATAAACTAAGACCTCGTATAAATATTTCATTCCATTTTTTTTCATTACTTCAAAATGCGTTTGTTTATTTAAAATATCACTACCATAACAAAAAATATTAATATGCTGATTTTCTGAAAAATATGATTGACATGTATATTGATTGATAATTTCAGAAAATATTTTTTCAGTATCGGTTCCTCTCAGGGAAAATATTTTCGAGTTCATCAAGTCTTTTTAGATGGTCATTTACCGAGCTATTTTTATTGAAAATATTGTGTTCGATTGAACAAAGTCCTTTTTTTTGTCACGCTTTCATAAATAATAGCATCAAAAAATTGAGATTGACTTAGAACATCGTCATTATGTGATTCTCCAAAGTATTTTTATATCACAGCATATATTATAGTGACATGCTCGTAATATTTACAAAAGAATTTTTAGATGTTCTCGAAAAAATACAGCTTATATTTGTTATCACATTTCAAGATTGACGTCACTAGGCTGTTACACAAACCACCTTCCATTTGTTAAACGCGTTCTTGTTTCTCATCTCATTAAAGAACAATTTGTAAATTTTTGCATCTTTAAAAACAATTTTAGCAGCACAAAAGCAGTGCTGTCGGGCTAAAAACATATTCATTCGAAAAAGTTTACTAATACTTAAGTTTACTAAAGAAAGCAAACAAGGTAAAATCGTTTAATTCAGAGACACATCTTCAAATATATCTAAGCTTTTGCCAGACCACATGCAACCCGCTTTTATACAATCAAAAACTAAAGGAAACTTTCAATAAATAGTAGAGATATGTTTATGTCATTATCTCAAGCCCAAGCGGCATCTATCGCCAACCTGTCAAAATTGTCAAGTTACTTATGTTGGACAGACAGGTAGAAACTTTAATGTAAGAATTAAAGAGCACGTAAGATGTCTAAAAAGCAGTACATTTTTAGAGTTTACAAAACATTAAATCACAAAAAGCGAAAAATAAAAATATTGAGGTACTCCATAAAGTAAATAAAAAATGAAATGTAAAAAATCAATAGCTTAGAGTTTTTGAAAATTAATAAAGTCATTCATAGAAAAGAAGCATTAGTAAATAACATTTAAAATAAAATAGGTGGATTAGGTAGGTGATAATAGCATGTGTCAGCAATGTCAGCATACGGTAACAGTGTTTTGTGTTGCTGGATTATTAACAGCCACACATGTCCGGCAACATATTACCGTAAAAAGTTTCCGTTAAAAATTTAAAAAAATGACAAGATCGCAATTATTATGTTTTAATCCGTGCGCCAATGTTTTGATGTAGGCATATAGTCGATTTTCTTAGAAACGTCTTTTGATATGACATCTGTTATAACGATTTCATTGTGTTTAAAATATTCGGTGGGACTGTAAAGGGAATCCGAGAAACACTTATCGTTCGCCCGCTTCGCAAACATCCGCGGATAAACAGAAGCGAAATTTTGTTTTTGATGTCGCCTAAAGTTTGCGACGGAAATTGTTTTTTAAGATGACTCTTTGCAATCTTCTTCTATGTGTAACAATTGCGTTATCAACTTTTCAAAAATACAATATCTCCTAAAATATTATGTACTTCACAATTTTACGTGTTTCAAATAAAGCAAACAAGTCAACTGTTTGTTTTTTTTATACCGTTATACAACGTATGCATTACCGAATGACCCACTATTGCTCTTTTGAAATACTTATAATGGCCAAGAGTGAACCAGTAGTTAATATGTTACATGCATTATATGGTTACTTTTTGGTCTGTAAATCGTGTTATATTAGCAAGACGAAGATAAACTCCAGATTGATATACTGTTTTTAAGTAACAATGATTTGATTATAATTATGTTGAAAACTTTGGCAAAAAATAACAGATATAAAATAATATATAAAAATAAATTTCAAAAATTGTGTTACATATTGTGGCACAAGTTTCGCCCCTTTCAAAAGCATCTTCAGAATTCTAATCCAAACTAGAATTCATCATAAACAAGTATATGGCTTAGTCACTAATGGATTTACAATTTACAAAAACAATTTGCTTGTTTTTTTCTTAGCCTTACGCCCTCAATGAAATGTTTCTTAATGTTTACATTTTACTTTCTCGTTCCCTTCAAAATCGTAAAATGTATATATGTATGTTTATTTTTGTATAGTAATGAAATTTTACTTATGTCTCTTATTATCTATTTGAAAGCTTTTATCATGTAATTGATAGCCAATTCATTAAACATAAATGATATTTTACATAGGAAATTTTTAATAATTCAGAGGATGATTAATACAAAAAATTAAATGGTATAACTGTTATAGATAGCTAGTGAAATGAAAGTTATTATCATTGCCTAAGTTATAAGACAGAAATTTATAAAGTAAAAATGCGGTAAAAACTAAAGCAGTTATAATTTGTCATGCATCCGGATGATAGACGATCGTCATTTTTTGCTTATCTTCAGATTTATCCGAAATTCTTTGCGGAAATAAAAAAGTAAGATACCCAATGCGTCATCTCTTTCTACTCAAATATTGCTTCTGAAAGTTAAAATTGCTTTACCACGACAAAGTTTGGATCAAGAGTAAACGTTTAGTCTATCAATATCAAAGCTCCGGTAGAAATACCAATGCGAGCATTCAATTAACACGTATAAAGAAAATTTCATAGTACAAAAAGCTAGACAGAAACACTGAATTCAGGCTTGCTTGAAATAGTAATTTGCTTGCAAATGCAATAGCCTTCGGCATTCGATAATCCTTTATGGATTGGCGTAAAGCTCAAATTGATAAATGTCGAATAGGATTGCAGAAAGGCGTTAGAGAAATATTGGGAATCTCCGAATCGGAAAATTTCTGGAAGCTATCGAATTAAAAGTTTTTTTCCTTAATTGAAAGAACGATATAACTTCGATTGAAAGTTCGGGAATAAATTTATCAAGTAAATATTTCTTTTATGGATGTGAAATATGGTTTTTGTTTGTTTGTTTGTTTGATGATAGTATTTGCAAAACTATTTATTAGATTTAAGCTTAAATAATACAATCAGAAAACACGTTTTAATTATAAAATAACAATCATTTGAAAATCGACAGTATATTCATGCATCGTTTAAAATCGATTTGTGAAATTTATAAACATATTAGTTTGACAAAAAAAAATTTAGCTTGATTCATATTTATTTACCCGGCGGTATATATTGTAAGTTTTATTCTTATAAAAAAACCCCTTAATAGTGCCATTTCCTGTCGCCTAAGGCTTAATTTCTGCAATCTTAATTTTCGAGGGATTATTTATGTGAAAAGAACAGACTCGGGGTGATCAATCCCTGTCACTCTTACAAACTCGTATAGCGCTAAAAAGGCAGAGACTATGTCACTAAAGCCTTTGATAATCATGTTAGAGAATTTAACTACTGTTATCATCTTGTAACATTAATAACTTCATTTGTTATAGATTACAAAGTCAGCTTTTGCTTTCGGCTAAATAACTACTATGCGTATTTATTATTTGAATGGTTAACTTTGATTAATTAAATAACACAAATATCAAGCTAAGCGGGTAGTCCAGTGGTAGAATCTATGAGCTTTTGACTTGCCGCACCTTTAAAAGTTAAATTCCCGAACGTTCTCTTCCAAACATTGATTTGAGATTAGCTTTTTAAAATATAACAAAAAATACAAATATTTTGAAATTAAAATAATATGAAGTAAATTTGATAAGATATTTTTGAGACATTCTAGATAAGCTCGAGGAGAAATGACCTTACAAACACCCAAATTCAATAAGACAAATCTAACTGTGATATTGACTTTACCGGGGTAAATGGTTAAGATATCTGATGGTTAAGAAAAAGCTCATATTCATCGACCACTAAGGGTAACGTTATGCTTTTGTTTTTTTAATGTAGACATTTATGTGAATGTTCAAGTCCTCTCTCACTCAGTCTTGAAAAAGGAAGGAAAAAAGAGTGATTAACTTGCTTCCAGTTATTTTTGACCCATATTTGATTTTTCCTACCCTTTTGACGAGAATGGTTAATTTAATGAACTTCAACCAATTCTTTTTCAACAATTGCTCATGAGGTTTTTAAGTCTGTATGTTTCACGTTGCAAGAGAACGTGGTTAAAAAAAGTCTTATAGTCTAGTGGCAAATGCTTTTGAGCTTTCATTCAAAATTTAAAAACCGTCTCAGATGCTTTGCGTATGAATTGTGATGAGATTTTATTAACTTTTTACTGTATTGATCTAAATGGTACCTAAAAGTAGCTTGATTTTTAATTGATAGATTCTTTTTGAGTGAAAAGCATTTGTTAGCTCGGTAACTTGTGCCCTGGAAAGCAGTAAAATAGTATCATAAGAAATAATAAAATAAAATGATGCGTTTTTGAAATACTAATGAACGATATGTTATAACCTACACGAATATTTGTTCAGAAATATTTTTTTTCTCATTGGGATATGTCAAGTTTCAGCATTTCTCTTAGCTTTGATTTCTTTTCTTATCTCTTTCTAATCTTCAAGATTTCTTTATTTGTTAGATTTTGACACCAAATGAAAATAAAAAATTAATTTTCTGTTTACTTTCGTGTCTCAGAAATGATATCGTAAACATCAATTCAAATTTCTAAAATCATAACACTTTCCTTTTCATTTCCTCGCGCCGCTCGCTGCTCGCGACACATGTTTTTCTTATTATGTTCCGGTTATTAGGAAAATTACTCTCGGAAATTTCCTTCTCCCCCCTAACCCTCGAAAATCTCTCGCAAGAAATTTGCTGACGGTACCATTACGCCGAAATGTTAAGGAAATGTCATCATTGGTGGCAAATGATTACTTTGCAAGGTATTTCGCGAAGGCACAGCCTTCCTGATATCACGGAAAGCTTCCGTGCTCAGCAACATGCTTAGAATACGATAACAATACCCTATTTCTGTCACTGTTTATATTTTAATAAATAACAAATAAAAAGCTGATTATATTAAAGCACAAACTATTTTATTCACGTATTTGCTTGGTAAAATATAGAGTATGTAATATACCTATTTAAAAATCTTGGATTCATCAAAAATATATTTCAACAAATTTTTGATCACCTCATCAACTTTATTATTCAAACATATCATGCTTAGCTTGAATGTATGTAATTGCATTATTTGACAATTGTAGCTATTTTTTTGTACTGATAAAATAATGAATTCAATCTTATTATAATTGTACGAAAAAAATATATTTATATGTATTAATGGGTTGCAAATGTTGAAATTATTATAATGAAGTTCGTTATTCCCGGAAATGTATCTGTTTTATTTTAAACTTATCTGTGACGTTTAACTACGGTCAATCTATATATTAATAGTCGATAATGTCCGTTTGTTTGTTTGAGTGTTTGTTTGTTTGAGTGAGTGAGTGTAGGATGTCCTATTAATCGCTCAATTTTCACAAATAATCACAGATGTGTGCGTACTAATTAAATAAAATAAAATAAAGTAAAATAAAATAACATAAAATACCATAAAATAAAATAACATATAATAAAATAAAATAAAATACTATGCAACAAAAATCTCACGTTGCTGGGCAACGGGATTACAGCTAGTTATATTAAATATATAAAACAGTTCTATTACTATGAACAATATATTAACAACATAATAATCACGATCAAAAATTGTTTAGTAGAATTCCTTTAATTGTATTAAAGGCCCATTGTAAATATTAGAAATGAAATACCATTATAAAACAAGATTTTCAATAGCTGTACCACAGCTTCATGAACATTTTGGTTAATGTTTCCGCGATGATTTATTTGAGACCGCACGGAGACAAAATATTTCTCTTGAAAACTTCACCAAAATAATACGGTTAGCAACACTAGTTTTCCAGTAAAGAAAAGTTTTCTTCCAGTTATCAGTCAAATTTAGTTTTTTACTACCGCCATTTCTTACTTAAATTAGGGATCTTGAAAAACGGGCACTGAATTTTCTGCCTAAATAAGTGAATTCCAAGAAATTAGTTAAATAAATTTATTAATGTTTTTGCCCTTCTTTTTTTATAAAAAAATCTCCGCGTAAAATATAAACTGATTTCAGGTAATTGATACAATCCTTACCCTCTTAGAAAAATTAGAATATGAAATATCTGAAATGTGTAATTAGATTTCATAACTTTGTACCTTGCTGTGGAACAAATTGTGACATTCGTTTCGCCCTTTTAAGAAACATCTTTAGTCAGAATAAAGTTTAAGAACATAATATTTATTTTCCAAGAACCACGTTATCTAACACTATCAATTTTTGTATCTTACTCCTTCCCTACGTTCAGTAGAAAAGAAAAAAACTCGACCATCATTTTGTTATACATATATGTATATGTGTTTTTATAAATTAAGAATTTCAAACAATTTTAAGTTGATTCGTAAACCCAGCAATATTCTGTCTAATGATGCTTCATAAAGAGGCAAAACATGTGAGTGTTAAAAATTGTCCCATAAAAAGGTGAGCAAAATAAAAATACAAAATTTCTTGTTTCACAGGAAAATCTAAAAAATCAGTAACAAATGTATCCTACGTCAACGACAATGACACTCGACCACGCAGCCGGCAATCGAATTTCAGTATGGAGTGATTATTCAATCGATTTTTAGATTTCTGTTCGAAGACATGGATGCATGTAATTATCTTGCTTATCGTTCTTCGAAACACTAGAGTCATATTTAATACGTGTACTACTATAATTGTTATTTGAATTGGGACTTCAGAGTGAATAACATGATGTATTGTGTCTCTCTTCGGAGCCAGTACATATAGCTGAGAAAAATGTAAGTTTAATCACAGTTCTGACGATGGCGAAAGCTGAAATAGCTATCAACTGATAACTATTAAAAAAATGTATAAATAAATACGATGCAACGTTTTACCTTATTATAATGGAGTTCTACCAAGTAAATGCAAAGTCAATAAATATTTTGAATTCCCTCTACCACCCATCCTATCATCAAAAACAGGTCGTAGCAAAAACGATGAGCTAACGACAGGTCCTGTCCTTCTATTCTTACTCTCTTATTGATCAATTAAATGTGTAACATGCAGTTCTCGTAGAAACTCTTTTGTAGAGATAAACTCCATTAAAAGATTAGAGACATCACATACATCCATGCATTGAAACAGAAATTCTTAAATTGATTTGCACATCAATCTATAAAAACTGTCTATACTGGGATTCAAACCCGTGACCTCCTTGTTCTAAGCCAACGACGTTGACCATTTGACCAAGCGGGTGGCAAATATATATTTTTTTCGAATAGGTATGCTAATAATGTTCAATGATTTTTACGAGTGAAGATGTTGAGAGCCTCTTGTATCTTATGCGATAGGATTATTAAGATATGGTGAGAAGCCGACGAAATGGTGGACTAGTTAAGAGTCGTGTCACGTTGGCGGGTTTGACGTTGATGAATCACCGTAATTATATTCGAGGTGGGGTGCATCGCACCCCCTTAAATACAGCCCTTATGTTAATCTAAGGGAAGTACTTTAATAAGATTATCGGAATAATTTCGGGGGTAATAACACTTAGTCAGTGACGTGGGTGGAAGCAGGCATATTTTTCACGTTGGAAACTTTCGGGTAACCCGTAGGCCACGTGTCAATAGAGCTTTACGAAGAGTGAAAATAACTTTCACACCATCGGCCCATTTCCCCAACCCTCAATGTCCAAACTTGTAAGGAGAAACAAGGTTTTTTCTTTAACCTCTGTAATCATCTTAATTATTTTTGACCACAAGCAATCAATGGAATATATTCTATTTAACTTTATGCAATAAAATATGTCAATCTAAGAAAACAATTAGTTAATTGTTTTAATTACTGGGTTAAGAGTAAAAAAAATAAATGCCGCAATTGATAAAATTAAAATAAAATTAAATTATATAAACAGTAAACTAATAACTCTGGACGCAGTGGTAAACGTCGTTTGTTTCTATCACGTATTTCAAGGGTTCGAGTCTTAGTAAAACATTATTCCAATCGATTTCTGTTCGATGGCATTGATTGGTGTTTGTGATTTAAAAAAATTCCTTCTCACTTTTCCAATTATCAAATAACGGGGCGTAGCGAGAGCGTCTAGTTAACTACTAGTCATGTTCTAGCCCAGTGATGGGTAAACTTTTTAGCTCACCGTGACGAAATTCTAATTACATCTGGCTTGACCCGGGTGCCGTGTCTTATTTACTCATCAATGCCCTTGCCCTATCATTTTATCACTACTCTCTTCGAAAAAGAGAAGTTGACCAACTCAGTAACAAACACTTGTCGTAGAAACAACTTCTGTTGAGATACCTCCATTATGAGATAATATACTGCTTATTAGGAGCGGACGTGAGTTGTACTTTATTTTGAGCAAAATAGCTCGATAATAACATTTTATATTTAAAAAAAAAACAATTAATTTAACTAATATTCTATCCTATACAATTTTCTAGACATCAGTTTCCAGCGCCTGGTTGAATTTCAGAATATTGTCAACCAAGTGACAATGACATTGGTTTGTCATTTAAATGCTCTAAAGGTTGCATTGTACGCCTGGGGGAATCTCACCTCTGTTCCCATAACAAAATATTAGCATCTAATCTTGTTGCCTTGTACAAACCAATTTTCACCTGACGTCGTGTTGAATCTTTTCGATGGAACGTGTCCCAGTGCGAGTTTCGACTCAGCCATTACCCTCATAACTGTTTATTTAACATTCTCGCGCGTGAAATGAGAAACCTGCTAAAATGTAATTATGTAAAACTGAGAACGGCTAAACGAGGGTTAAAAAGGAGCATACGAGAAGATGTATAGTATCCAACTTATGAGCGTTAACTTACGAAATATTACTTTGTATAAAATACTAAGCAGCTGTTTTTGTCACTATGTAAAATATTGTCCAGTCTGTATTATCGACACTGAGACAACAGTAAAAATATGCTCACATGCTTTTGTAAAAATCATAAACAATAGTATTTGACTTCTAAGTGTCAAAATATTATACTTAGCATTAAATTTAAATATTTTGGTACTGTGTAGCAGTTGTTTTTAAAAATGATACATATTAAGCAGACGTCCATGTTTGCTTATATTTGATGTGGACTTTTGGTTCGTGGAAATTTGAATTTTTCAGAGATATATTTAACCTATATTTTATATCCTAATTTTATATGAATAGGTGAAAAAATTCTATGTACAAAAAAAATTTTTTTTACAAGATGCGTTCATCTTTAGGAATTTTTCTCATTATATAAAGTCAGCGAATCATGTCTTTTCCACTAAAGGTTTTGATGGCAATTTTATAATGTGATTTAAAATTAAATAAATTAAAAAGGGCTGCATATTTATTTTTAAAAGAACCAATCGTTTTAATTTAAATAAATGGTTCAAATAACACTGTGATTACAAAAAAGTTCGTATCGAAGTTAGACAGTCAAAAGTGAGTAAGATTTAAATTTGAATCGCTCAAACTATGTACATTCTCACAAATTTTGTCACTAACGACCCGGGTTTCGCCTTTCGGCATCTTCAGGCATTCAAGTGCACGGATGAACTTGAACTGACAGTTCAAGTTCATCCGTGCACTTGAATGCCTGAAGATGCCGAAAGGCGAAACCCGGGTCGTTAGTGACAAAATTTGTGAGAATGTACATAGTTTGAGCGATTCAAATTTAATATTGAAATTCCACCAAGCACCTTCAGTCGAAATCTTAAATTATAATGAGTAAGATTTGTTTTGAAGAAACTAAAATTATTTGTTTTCCACTGATAAATCTAGTGGATTGCATTCAAAATTATTAAACAGCTATTTTATAAAAAAGATATGTAAATATATTTTTAAAATCATATTTTCATATAATTGTAATTCATCATATTTTTGGACATGAGACGTATGAAAAATATTACAGATAGCGATATATTTTTTTTCATTTCGTATCTTGAAAAGGTGAGAATTATACATCACGCTCTTTACACACCATCAAAATTATTATTATTTACATTCAATGTTTTATAAATATTTATATGGATAAGAATTATTGAAAATTATGAATAAGTTTTCAATGGGTGAGCTCTTCTATCGTATGGATAATGGGTGCAGAGAAAGAGATAAAATAAATATCATAGAATTTAAAGACATTGAGTGACTAAATTATAGCCGATATTGTGCAGAATGTTTGTATACATATTATGTTTTACATCAGGTACCAGTGGCGGCTGGTCAATGTGGCATTGGATCAATGCACCCCTTGTATATGCGGAGGCGGTTATATTTCATGAAATAATGTTCAAACACAACATTTATACCATTCACTTATTTTAAATTCTTCATGTATTTATTTTCTAAAATAAAATAAAATAAAATAAAATGTTCTAAAATTTTTATTATAGACAATAAATAAATGAAGAATTTAAAATGAGTGATTGGTATAAATGTTATGTTTGAATATTATTTCATGAAATGTAACCGCCCCTGCATATACAAGGGGTGCATTGATCCAATGTCACATTGACCGGCCGCCACTGTCAGGTACCACGGTTTTGCGAAAAATGAAATATTATGTACCACGAGATAACATTCATCAGAAATTAATGGAAACATTTTTTTTGTTTAAATGGTCAAAATAACAAAGCATTTAGTTTCACAATAAATATATTCCGGGAGCTTAAGATCAGAGGGGCCTAACTACAAAAAACCGTTTTTTGACAATTACCTAGTCATATTTATTAGTGACACAAAAGTATATCTCGTAAATATAAGCGTTTGCAAGATATGGTTCAGTATATCTAAAAAGAAAAATATAATGTTAGAAGCACAAAGGTTAATCGCCTGTTATACCCTACTGAAATTAAAATATTTTTTTTGTAGATATACCCATGTGATCCTAAGCCCCTGATTAGTAAGTTGAAAGCTTATTAGCCATCGCCAGAACTGTAATGTTTGTATTTTATATGTTTGTAAAAGTATTGCGGCTCGTGGCAAAGAATTTTTAAATTCTGCACTGTGCAGCGTAAAAACATTGCGATCTCGGTCCAAAGGCAATCATAACGGGCCCGCATATTCGCGCAACACCCAATTCCTGTTTATGTGTACAAAATAAATGTATGCGTAGCGCCTCTCGCGGGAATGATGATATAATTATGCAAATTGCGGGCGTCATTTAGTCACTTTGACCCTCCCCTCCGCTAGATAAACAAAGCACACCTATGAGAGAATTTCACGTTCCAAAAAGTGACCAACAGGGCCGCGCTTTACACTGGGGCACTATCTTTTCTTTTCTTTAGTTCAACTTCTTTAAAATATTCAATAATGCTTCATAGCTGCCTGGTACCCGATCGAATATAAAATATTTTCATCACGTATGTTATTGTTTCAAAAGTTCACTAACCTAATATTTCTAAACTAGTGTTGGGTGGTGATTTTTATTTACATGAATGTATCAAATTACTCTGCGTCGTGATACAAAAAGTGACGACGATGATTTCATATTAACAATTTTTATAAATGCAAAAAAAACTTGAGGTCGAGAATTATTTCCAAAGCTTTAAATATTTTTTTAATGATTTTAATAAATATAATGCGGAGTACCTTTAATATTATTGATTATTAATCATGGTGGTATATCTTAACAATTGGTGGTATATTCATATAGTATCCTATTATTGATTATTAATCTATGGTGGTATATATTTATTGGTGGTATATCTTTCTTTAATTAATGTAAAAATCCCAAATGTCTTGTTTACCAAGTATGAATATTTTTTTATTTAGTTACTTGATACATACACATCTTCCAAACATTTTGTGAAAGAAATTGTTTATCATCGTATATTTTGAAAGACCTGTAAAAGAAAGTTAATGAGTGAATAATACTAGCTTAGGCGTGTAGAAAAGACAACCTTTAAAAAAAAACTTTAAATTTGCAGTTCCAATTTAATTTTAATAATATTATCAAATGCAAGATTCGTTGAAATCTAATGGTTGCTTTACTTAGCAAAAACTGCTTCATTTAAATAGGATCAATAATATTCCATTATTAGTGTCGCCTGCTGTAGCCCAGTTGGTTATAGCTTGCTCTACCGATCACGCAGGTCTGGGTTCAATTCCCGGTCAGATCACAGTGAATATGAGAATTATTTATTATATAAAAACGCTTTCTATGCAATTAAAAACCTATGAAAACTTTATTACATAGTAAAGTTATGTTAGAATCATTTTCTCAGAGTGGCATCTATCACCTAACCTGTCAAGTGCTGCTTATGTTGGGCAGACAAGTAGAAACTTTAATGTAAGAATTAAAAAACACCCAAGATGTCCAAAATGGAATAATTTTTCAGATTGATGAATAACAGTTGAAGTGTAATTATTTATTGAAAAAAATAGGATGTCACTGCATCTTTGTTTATTTTATACATGTCAATGTTATACCTGCTGTAGCCCAGTTGGTTGGAGCTTGCTCTACCGATCACGCAGGTCTGGGTTCAATTCCCGGTCAGATCACAGAGAATTTGAGAATTATTCAATTCAAAGTTGTGATCGAAGACTGGGTGTTTGTTATGTCAATTCACATAATTTCGATTCCTCCCATCCTTCTGATCCTTTAATAATTTGGTGTAGCAATAGCGATTGGCCAACCTCTAGTCCTGTTCTAGCCTTATCCTTCTTTCCCTAATACTCACTTTGAGAAAAGTGAGGTTGAGCAACTGAGTAACAAACAGTTCTCGTAAAAAAAAAACTGTTAAGATACCTACATTAGGAGACCATATGCTCCACACTGGGAGCGGACATGGATTAAAAAAAAAGTGTCTATAATTGAACACGCAACTATTGTTCATATCACTTTTAAGATGAGTACAAATATTGACGAACTCATACAAAACTTATTTAAATGAGTAGGTACTTTTAAAGTGTTAAAATTGAAACAAATTGATACTGAGAATTCGCTCCAGCCCTCAAAAGTAATGTTTTCATTTCTAGCTTTGTTGGTTCTTCATAGTGGAGCAAAATTGTTTTGGGGCGGGATGAGAAAACTATGATATAAAGATATTACGTTCAACTTGTGCTCCCTTTCATTCCTACATACCAATTCAAAAGTTATATTATTAATTTTCAAGTTACGTATTAAAACTTAAAACTGGAAATTTTTGTTATTAATATCCCAAAGTATTAAAGCTACTTTCTGACCGTTGATATTGTTTATATTATGTTTATTAAATGATGAAATAAAAGCATGTATTAGTTTGTTACACTTTGTTCATTCAAAATGGTAATTAAGTTTTCTTATAAGTTTTAAAAGCATGATTGCATATTTTTCCAGTAAATATTGTCAAACAACAGTTAACCTTATTAGTAACCTAATACATGAATGCTCAGGAAACAAAGACGGCAGTCTTCCTAACAATAAAATGTTTGAAAATCAATCATAACGTCCTTAGACGTATTTTAATAAAGCCCATTTAATAACTTTCATGTTTGTTACATATAGCTATGTAAGATACTTTGTAAGATACTATGTAAGATACTTTAGATAGCTATGTACTTGATACACGTTGTCAAAAGGATGTAAGCTGAAAATGCCAAATTAAGTAAAATTAATGATGAATCCGGGGGTTAGTTTATTTAAATTTTATGAGTTAGTATGATATTTTTGGAATAGTGATATTCACCTAAATCATTGGTATAAAAAAATGAACAAACTGAAATTCTACAATAGTAGAGTTTTGAATAAACTATGAACTATTAGTAAAATCTTTCAGGGTAAGTAGATTATTTATTATAATTATTTTTATACATTAATGTATTTATTTTTTGACGTAAACTTTTTTTTTTATGAGATTTTTTTGAAAGAGTTATTGAGCAGTTTTTTGGTGGAAATATTATATTGGTGGACGGTACATAATTAATTATTATAAAAATACGTCATTATACCAAAAAAAGTAGTAAAATATGTCGCTTAACATTTGCGCAGTGGTCGTTAAAATTACACAAATATAATTACTGACTTTCACGTGAAGGCCAGTGGCCATCACTGAGGGCGATCAAAGGGGCGCAACTGGATACGTCAGGGATAACAAAATACAGTTTTTAATGATCAGAAAAAATATATATTATCTGAATAGGGAGTGCCTTTAAAAAAACAGTGAACAAAAACAAAAAAATATAAACCAATCAAAATATAAATTAATAGAAGATGATTTATAGAAAATTGAATAAGTGTTACGAATTTTACCGGAATATAGAAACCGGTCATGACCTATAAAAATAATGTGAAATTAATCCAAAAAAAAATATTTTCGTTGAGAGATTTTTTTCTCTCTTTCACTTTTCCACCCATAATTGACAGTGAAAACCTTAATAATGATATCCATAACCCTCAATTGACACGAGATATGAAATAAATAAATACATAAATAAATAAAGATAAAACTTTCGGAGCTTTGGAATTTATTAATGATTATTGTTTTTTGATAGAACATAATCTATGAAGTATTATAGTGGTATATAAAAAGCTCAACTATATAGAGTACAGTCACGTTTGAGTGGTTGGGATACTATCCCATAATTCACTTTTTTCTTCATGTTAAATCTAACAAATAGAATAATTCTGTTAGTGAAAAGCAAACGAATATTCTTGATCTGATATTTTTCTTTTTTTCTATATTACTAGGAAGTTCTCTTCCAAAATGTCCATGGCTTAAAAAACTGATTGAAAATCTCTTACCGTTTCCTTTAACGTTCTTACCCCGTTAACCCTATACGATTAGAACGTAATAGGAGACCAGATGGAAGAGTGAAGAGGGATAAAGGTGGTGGCGGGAGGTGTTCTAGTCGTAAAAGATTTAATTGGTGCATTACCATATGACAGTAGTCGGAAGCGTGCACCTAACGCCAAGTGCCGAGCGTTGGTAATGAATTGATGAGAACCTTGTCGTTAGTTATTCCAGAGCATGTTTTAAAAATCCAGCATTAATTGCGTCGGCGATTTATCGTCTAATGTTGTTTTAAATTACAATACCTTTTTCATTGTTATCAAATTATTTGAAAAATAACGATAAATTGTTTTTGTATTTATAATATTACAACCTAATAATTACCCATAGACTAACTTTTAAAAGATTTCTAAGTTTATTGAAAAGTTAATTCATTTCAATCGCAAATAAGAAATACATATAACCACAAAGTACTGTCTCTCTTTATGACCATTTTGAGTTATATTAAAATGAATGATATGCTATATTCCAACTACTCATTATTCGAGAAATAGAGTAACTTGATCGAAAAACAAATAAATAACTTAGAGTAGCGATTTTCAAACTAGGAGGTGCACCAGCTATACCCAATAGAGTTGCAAAAACGATTTTTTTATTTTCATAACATAATATATACAATAAATAAACTTCTTTATCGTGTCGTACCAGCAAACCCGGAACGCAAGTGAATGAATGCATAGTTCAAGAATTGTTTATGTTAATTCCTTTTTAAGCTTAACCTGATTTCTCGATGTTTGCAAAGATACAGAATCAATTGGTCGATAATCAAGATTATGAATTTAAGCTGACAGCAATTGAAAAAAAAGTGACAGAATTATGATGCCTTTGGCACTGCAATGACGACCATATATTGAGACAGGTTAATGGTATAAAAAAGAGTTATAAGTGACACTCTCCTCATCGCATTTAAGATTTAATCAACTTTGAGCTAATGTACAACCAAAGCCATCGTAAAATCATTTTAACATAAAAATAAATACATATGTATACAGATAATACTTCGTTCAAGTGAGTTTCTTAAAATTGTTTTTGAAATTCAAAACATGTCTATTATAATATAAAATACATAGTGGGAAGGCGCAAAGATTTTTTTAAACGGTAGGTTTAGCAAAATAAAGTTTAGAAACCACTGGCTTAAATAATGATTGAAATATGGTTTCAGACTAACAGATTATACAAATAATGTCTCTCGTGGTTTTTTTTTACATAGATCTGCCTACAATCATCGGATTGTGATAACTGTGTCGACATTCAAATAGAACGGTTCCCAGTTTGACTGTGGTAAGTAAGTAATGATATTTAAATAGCTGTCCTGTGACATTGTGGAAAGAAGTACCAGACAGCTTGTTATTTTATATTAAAGACTGAAAAGGTTATTGCGAGAGTTTTTATATATTTAATGTAGCATCTTTTCAATTCTCATTAAGATTTACGTGGAAAAACTTCATTATATTATAATAATCAATGTATTCATTTTTGATGGAACGTAGTTAGAGTTAACGGTTCGAAAAAGAATTTTTATTTTATGTTTGCAATAGCTATTAAAATTTTTATGAATTTACGTGAGAAAGTTAATTGCTAAAAGACAATAGTAGCTGACAAAAAACATTCTTTTGAAAGTGATCTGGGAGAGAAATGCACATCGTTGGTGTGGGGATATGTATGACATTACTTCTCAAAAAAAAAATACACATCAACTTATTTAAAAGGTTGTCGTTTGAGTTAACAGAGTTTGCTTAGAGCGATAAATATATTCCATTTAAGGAAATAAACTTGAACAGTTGGTAAACATTATATAATGCGCCAGTAGATGGCAAAGTTTGTTAATTCAGGTGAGTAGGTAAAAAGCAGTTTCTTCTGACATTTACATGTATGTATCTGAAAATAGAAGAACACGGAAAGGTCATAACGTTATAATGTCAAAGGGTGAATCAAATATTGATAGCCAAATTCAAAGAACTATTAGGTGAATAGCGAGTTAAGCAACATGATAAAACTTAATATGTAAATGAACAAATTAAAAGTCCACAAACTAACGTAATATTTAGCAAGTTATTTAACGTTTTAGTTAATGCTATTTCGTCATTTTTGTGCAAAACTAGCTTTGTCATGCTTTTTAATTAATTTATCTCGGTGATTTTTAATGTTTTTTTTCACTTTTATTTAAAATCCGGAGTCTTAAGAAAATGCGCCGTTATACGTCAAGTTGAATCAGAAAGTAATTGTATGGACTTATTGGATAGAAATATAGTGTCTAGCACCCCTTCAAAAATATATACGTTAACAAATATATTAAAATAAGTTTTACAATTCAAAATTACAAGAATAAATTATTAAACAAAATAACTTTTTATTATGTAAAGATTTGGATTTAGGTCACAAAAGGGTGATACATAAAATAGTCAATAGATTAATTTTACTTTTGGAATTTTTAAAGTTATGTTAATTATTGGGAAAAAACTAACCAGTTTTAGAAGTCAATGAAATACCCGAATAAATATAACTTTTTCAACTTTTTCAAAAAATAAGATAAGCTTACAGCGAAGACACAAATTAATTGAGCAACAAAACGAAAAAGTCTTCTATCTTAAAAATTAACAACAATATGACAAGAAATATCAATAGATAGTTTTTATTCTTGACTTTTTATGTATTATTTTTTAAAGTAAAATATTTGCACGCTTTGAGATTGAATGTTCGACCATACATTCGCAATTTTTTATTCTCTAAGAATGTGACGGCTGAATAAAAAGCCACAGTTGCCTATCTGATAATAATACTCATCTGATATGGTCTGCATATTATAGCAGGATTATTAAAGGTTTTACTTAAAATTTTCCGACCGCGCAATGTTAGCTTACATAATTATTACCACGGAGTTCTAAATATACTCGCTCATCTTTGATAGTATCAAATAACAAAGAATACAATAATGAGTTTCGCTGGCGTTGTGCATCTTGCCTCGGCAAAATCTTATTTCAATTTAATTCAAATCCTCTTTAACTGTTTCAAAAGCCGCTTGACTTTAGCTTCAGCGACTGCGAAGTGGAAGAGGCAAACGACGAACTGAGATTGCTCGATTTCCAACATAATTTATCGCGTTAGAGTACCGCTAAACTATGTTAAAAGATACGGATATCTATCTATGGCTACGGTAAACTGGAAGGGATCGCGCCTCTAACAACAAAGGTTAACTTTATCTTCATTGCTATATCTGAAGCTTCTACCGTAAGAAGTTCTCGAATAAACTATCACGATTCGGCTTCGGGAAACTTTTCAATAATACACGCCTGCCCTTTTAGAAAGCGGCGACTTTGACAAATATTTCGCAAAGCTAACAGTGTAATGTTTATTCTAAATAGTTTCATATACTTCAAAGAGATTTTATAAAGCTACATGAAAGTGCTCTAGAACTACAATTTATATCAGAATGTTACTGAATTGAACGGACCGGAAAATATATTTATTTTAAGCGTGTGCGTTTCACAACGTATTCGTTTGACCGCCCACATCAAGATTTGCATGAAATATTGATTTCCTGAATTGTATATCACAAACCTTGTTATCACTTAAAGAAAGCGTTACAATGTATCATTGTAGTGAATTTAGAGAAAAGTGAACATCACGTGAGTGTATCATAAAAATTGATTTAGTTGTTGCATTTGGTCTAGAGGTAGTTAAATTACCTCGACATTACCTTTTTCAAGAAAATTATTAAAGCATATAGATAGCACCTACCGCCTTAAATGTGAAATTAAATTAAAATTGGTAGGCTTTGGCAAATCCTCAATTGCTGAATAAAGAAAACTATTCGAGACCATTATATAATAATTGCTTTAAATTACGATACATTACTATTAATTGATATAACTTAATTGACAATATACCCTTCATCTTCTTGGACCATATTCGTTCTTTCTAATTTTCCTGTCGCCCGCAAAGTAAGGTTGAGGATGATCAGAGGCTTTTACAATTCCATTAAATATCACACAAAGCACAAATTTTCAAATACTAAATCTAGTTTTGTGTTCACCTAAAATCATCTATCTATAATAAAAATAATAAAAGATTTTTAGTACTTTTTCCACATAAAACTTATTAGATCAGGACCGGTTTCTCTCATCGCGAGCATTATCAACTGATAAGAAAAATATATAAACGGTGATATTTATACAAATTTAAATTGAAATAAAAAGGTGTAAGCAACTATTAACAATTTTAAGGATTAGCAAATTACATTATAATTACACAAAATTAAAATGCTTAACACCCATAACAATTAAAAAATCATCATCAAAGAATAATAAATCTAAGTGGCAAACGATATCAATTATAAACACAATTAAAATTTGGGAAATTTTTACACAAAGTGAAACACTAAATTACTAAAGTAAATATCCTAATGATGATTTTGTTGAAGTACATCCTTGCTTGGAAGCGGGAAAAACACCATTAGGATATTTACTTTAGTAATGTAGTGTTTCACTTTGTGTAAAAATTTCCCAAATTTTAATTGTGTTTATAATTGATATCGTTTGCCACTTAGATTTATTATTCTTTGATGATGATTTTTTAATTGTTATGGGTGTTAAGCATTTTAATTTTGTGTAATTATAATGTAATTTGCTAATCCTTTAAATTGTTAATAGTTGCTTACACCTTTTTATTTCAATTTAAATTTGTATAAATATCACTGTTTATATATTTTTCTTATCAGTTGATAATGCTCGCGATGAGCGAAACCGGTCCTGATCTAATAAATTTTATGTGGAAAAAGTACTAAAAATCTTTTATTATTTCTATTATAATGCCTTTCCACCAAGTATTGACAGTAAACACCTTAAAAGTGATCATCTATCTATCTTCAGATTTTAACAACAACTCTTGAAAGGTTTACTCATCACTTTTTTTTCAACTTTTGAGTCGAGACCTGTAATAAACATTGAATATAATGTGTCAAAATGACATACCAGGCGGATGGACTTCATTTATGTTGTAATTAATATAATCCAATCATATTATTTAAGAAATAAAAGTTAGTTCACTCTTTGATTTCACAACATGTTGAAATAGAGTTGAGAGTGGAAAATTTCATAAAAAAGAGACACATAGCATTAAGAAACTATTATTTTCTGACATTGGCATATATTATGAAGACTGGTATCATTAAGCCAAAAGGCATTTTTAAATGCAATGTCAATTTATCAGTCAAAAATAAGTTACTCGTTGTGCATCGCTGGTACTGACTATATGTATAAAAAGTTGTATAAAAAATAATACAATTTGTGTTTGAGTACCCGAGTAAATAAAAATAAATTCATCACTCAGGCCATCTCTGCGTGTAACATGAAAATACAAACGTATTTTAGCGTTATATTTTTGTATTACACTTCAGTCTGCAGTAAAAACGTCGACTCAATTAATATCAAAATGATTCTGCCATTTTCAGACGCATACATAGTAAATAAAACGTCTCGGAATATTGAAAGTTAGAAAGTAACGTAACAGGCTTGAAAGAAAGTGAATAAGATTTTGAAAATCTACAAAACAGTCTAGCAACATGTTCAAAGTATCGAAGTCTAAGCATTCCATTGCCCGTTAACCCTCCGGAGTGGCAAAAAACTCCTGCGAGTGTTGCAAATAAATCCCATTTCTTGAATTTTAGTTTGGCGTAGCTGAAAAACTGAAAGAAGCTGAACATCGTCTCACGTAAAGAGCGCGCTGTTAACTGATTTACAATTCTTTTATCGCAGACGATAGTTTTAGACATTTTGTAGCCGGCTATACAAGAGAAACAGCTGTATTTTGCATTCAATGGAGTATTTTTATTGGCATGTTCATTCGCTTGAATAAACTAATAAATATTGCTTAGTGAGAATTAAAGTGAGTGGTAAGATTGAAAAATATTTAATGGATTTTTTACTTTATTACAGTGTGTGTTTTACGATTATCGTACTGTATAAGTTATAAGCTTGATATCTGATATTTAAAAAAATGTTTTTTTATCTGCGTCATCTTTTTTTTTTATAAAAGATGATTTTATAAATTTATCAACAACAAAGCGCTGCTGTAGTACTATAAGATAAACAAAAATGAAATTATTTTGATACAAATTTATATAAAAAAGATTTTAGCAGAGCCAGTATCACTTTGTCGACCACACTAGGCAATACTTTTAAATTCAACCACACACAAAATTCATACAGCTTCGTTGTCACGATAAAATGTATTTGTGATTACTTTAAGTCTTTTAAAATTTCCAAAAATCAATTTTTGAATACATACAAATCTATAGTTGGAAATACAGACTATAGATATTAAAACGTACTTTTTTGAATGAAAAAAATATTTGGCATTACAGCTAATGCCAATGCGCCAAACATTTGCAAGAAAAACTCGATGAAATTTAATAGAAAATTTAAATTAACTTTGATTATTCCACGTATTGTGTTACTAACTGTGACACGTGTTTCGCCTCTTTCAGAGGCATCTTCAGACTTACTATCGCAAAGTATGCTTAAATAATGAAGCAAGATTGATTCTAACATTTTAAAATTATAAAATTACAAAATGGAGGTTTGGGTTTTTTTCCTTTTAAGAGGAGCAAGGAGGGGGGTGTAGAATCGAAATAAAACAAACAGATAATGATACTTATGATACTAATGAGTTGTAATCAATCAGATTGGGATTTTTCCTTTTTAAGGGAAGCAAAGAGGGGATTATTAAATCGAAACAGTGCAAACAAATTTTATCATACTACTAATGACGTTAAACATTACAAACTATTAAACTAATGAGCTGCAATCAATCAGCTAACTCGATGAAATTTTTTTGTAAGTCACTCAAGGTTAACTTTAGGAGAATTGCTATTTCAAACACCCATGTCTTAGCTCTCTAAATTTGACATTGACCTTACCGGGAATTGAATCCAGAAACGCCTGATCCTGACCCCACAGCGGGTGACTTTTATGTTTTACTATGTTAAAAAATACTAATAAATATATTGTCAATGTAATACAATAAACCAACGGCGGCTTATTTCTACACTTCAAGAAGTAAAGCAATTGTTTCGAAATTTTAAAATAAAGAATGTACACGCAAAACGTCATCTGATGTACTATTTTCCCCGCTATGAAATTATTCATAGCTGAATAATCCCGCCAAATTGAAAGGCATACATAATTCATCCGGCATCGAGGCGAGCGGGAGGGGTGTTATATGACCGCCATCTTAATTACAATGGTGAAATTTTCCTTCGCGGGGAAGTCCCCCTGCGCAGGCTGGCCGGAAACGGATAGGACGTGATCGTTAGTACTAATTGCTTGTTGACATGTTTGTAATTTGGATTTTGAACGGCACGGTGGTGAATCAATAGCGCCGTTTCGGAATTATTATTATTGTCGACGGACCGCATGTTGTGGAGGTGCTGCGGCTAAATTAATGCCGCACAAATTGGAGCAGCGCACCGAACAAGGGTCGTTGCCGTGAGGTTTATTATCTATGGAAATCAGGTAACATTCAAAAATAATTTCAGTATTCAGAAATTGAAACAAGTTTATTAATATTGAAACAAGTCACACAATGCATGTTTTTCAAACGACGAACGCTTTAAATGATTGCAGAGTATATTGAACCGTAAGAAATATTTATATTAGTCACATTGCCACCAAATAACAATGAAAGTTTTGCATGAGTATTTTATATCCTTCTTCTTCTTTGTGCTGGACTCCAGGGTCAACCTCTTCAACTAAACTCGATCCTTCGCCCTTATATGGCTGTTAGTGACCATCAGCACTCTCAGGTCCAGTGACATCCCATCCACCCAGCAATGTCGCGGTTTTCCAACGCTTCGTCTTCACTCACGGGTAGTAAATGTGAGACATTTTGTTGCTTTACATTCATCCCTGCTTGATGTTTGCATAGGCGTTTAGTTTTATCACAATGCTTGGCTCACCATAGGGCATAGAGTAAAAAAGAACCAGATACCATCCCCGTTGACAGCACAGAAAATCTTTCGCAAGATCAGTTAAAAAAACGACATAAATCTAAAAAACTTTACAAAATTAAAATAATTGATTTCCTCCTAAATCAATTATGGTATTTGCCTAAAATCTTATCTAAAACACTTTCGGTGTCAATCAGAAAAAGTGTATATACGGTTAACGTTTCCTATACAACCATATAATAGTCTTATAAAATAATCGGATATGAAAGAAGTTGAGGGTGAAGTAGGGCAAGTTAGCCACCACATAACAATACTCTAAACTTGCGCTAAGCATATAAGAGCATGTGGGTAGAACCTGCGTCGCTTATTGCGAATAATGTCACTTTTCCTCTTTGCATTTATTGGCGTTTATTATCGAAATTTGGCTGCAAAATTGCAGTGTGTTCTTTTAGAAAATAAAAAATAAAGTTTATAATTCTGAAACATTTGGTCAGACGAAGTTGAATGCCAATTATTATGTTCCACAAATTTATAAAAAAAGATACCAATATTTACAACATTAAAAAAAAATTACTATCCGCGATGCAGCCAAAAAATAAAAAAATAATTCATTCCAATTAATTAAATAACTCACGGAGTTTAAAAAAGTCAATGATTATTTTGACAATAATCAAAATTGTTTTAATGATTATTTTAAAAACTTATTGCTGTCAATGTATTGTATTACATAATCTATTGTTAATTTTGAACACAAAGTATTCATAATTATGGAACGGGTAATTTTAAATTATGGACACATTAGAATTACTTCACATTATGGAAGATTCTCTGTATATTAAGTTATGTTTTATTTTGTTAAAGAAATTCGTTAAAATATTAGACAAAGGATGTTAATAGAATCAATAATTTCTATCTGAATTGAAATTTGAATTGTACTAACACTTTTCATATTGCTATGAAAAAGTTGTTTGACAAATAATGTTTTCTTACAATACAACAATCCCAAGAATATTATAAAACAAAAAAAGTTTTGTAAAAGAGGACGGTGAAGTTTATCGGAAACTAGAAATCGTGTACAAGAGATGAAACTTTTTTGAGACGACAGCATTGAGATTTTTCCGCTTTTCCGTTTCATCAGGCTGTCTCCAAAAAGTGGAAAATGGAATTTTCCGAGAGAAGAGTGAAAAACTAGAGTTGAAAGTTTCACGGTAGTCCGAATCTACACTGCAACCGGTGCCCAACCTAGTGGTCCAGTATATACTTAACTATGGAAACAATTCTCCATCGATATTCTTGTGGATAAAATGACTTATTTATTCTTTTGACATTCACTATATATTATTTTGTCGGATCCGTGGCGTTGTTAGCTTCCGTGACGTATTTTTAAGGTTCGAGTACTAACAGTTTTTTTAAGTTTCAGCTAGCTTAAATCGATTTCTGCTCGAAGGTATGAGTTTTTTTGATGTCTACAAACTCCTTTCCAATTTTTTCAATTCTGAAATTATTGGGACGTAGTTAATCAACCAATAATTCTGTTAAAGCCCTATCCTTCTATTCCTACTCTATTCGAAAAAGAGAGGTGTAGCAACTGATTATCAAGCAGGTATCGTATAAAAAAAGCTTATGTTGAGATGATTTCATTAGAAGGTCATAAGCTTCACATTGGAAGCGGATTAATATATCTATTAATAATATATCTATTTTTAATATTTCCAAAATGTAAAATGCCATTGAATTTATTGTAACGAGATCAAAATATCAACACCAGTCTCTAGTTTTCATTAAAAAAACCAAAATAAATGTTATTGGAAATACGAATGTTATTTTTTTTTGAAAATAACACGCAATGTAAGAAAAATCATTACCATATTGTGAAAATTAAATAAAATATTTCCTTGAAATTGTTTGCAGTTGTTCATTTCAGCAATGCACAAATTTTTAATTGGTTGTTTGGCTTCTCAATATAATATTCGACTGACGGTTCATGCAAAAGTTAATGCAGAGAATGATATTGTTATTAAACGTTCCGATTTAATATAGTGAAGTGTTTGACGAACATGAATACTTTCGCAAAGTAGTTATATTCTATTGAATGTTAAGTGAGAAAATACTAGTAATTGAAATCAAATTTTACTTTGGACGAATTCATTGGGCACTGTAAGGCTTCATTGAATAAGCTTTTTAAAGCAAATAGTTTGGATATAAAACCGGGCTTAGGATTTTCGCACCAATATGAAGTGCTTTATGGGAAATTGTGAATTCTATTTTATGGTTTCATCTTTGTTAGTTTTAAATGTATAATACAGTTCACAAGTATAGACATATAATATCTCAAATATTTAATTCATAATTAATGTGATAAATTGTTTCCTATAAAATGAATTCAAAACAGAAAATAGAAGATGTAATATTGTAAAATTAGTGTTGAATTTATGGTATCTGGTTTCTTAATCTACACGAAACATATGTATTTTAAAAAGTGACTTATGATATTTTATTAGTAGTTGTCGCTTATTGATGAACATTGAGACTTCTATGAGAGGTTTTCATATAGAATGACTATTTAATCTAATCTAATAGGATATTATACTTAAAAAAAAGATGTCCTTTATCCAGCATATATTTTTTTCACGTTTTATTACTCTAATGAATTGTAAGATATTATTTGATCATTCACTTCGGACTTCCTTTTTTAACTAAGCCAAATTATGTATTATTTTTCAATCGATGTGCATACAATAAAACCGTTGTCTGATGAAACTCTTGAAAAAACATTATATTAGTAGAAAAAACATTTTTTTACGAACTCCAAATTATTTATTTTAGATCACGACTGGTTTTGCTAATCACTAGCATAGTTTTATCAACTGACGAAGTCGATTATGTTTGTAGTGGAATCAGAAAAAAAGTGATTTATTTTTTAAAACTTTAAAATTAACCTATTCGACCCCAAAAACGGAACGGATTCATTAGAGTGATAATTTAACAACTAATGACTAGATGTTTTCTAATCTTGTGTTTATATTAATAACTTACGTTTCGTTCTAAAATTGTCTTTTATACGATTGATACCACCTTCACCTAAAAATATCAAATTCAAATTTTGGATCAGTTAATTCTAAAAATACGGGAAAGAAAATAATCGTATCGATAATTTTATTTAAATGTAAAAAAAACGCCTTGAGAACATATCATTGGCCACTGAGTCAATTTTACCTTAAGATTAATTGATTTAAAGCAACATGTAATAATGTTTTTAAAAAAAGTAAATGTATTATAATGACGCTTTGACTAGTACATTTAAATTCAATCAATATTTTGAAATAGGTCCAATACGAGAGCCTATAATTGACTACAAAAAAGCTTCACAGTTATTCACGCATTATAAAATACCATACAATAATAATACAATTTACAAGTTGAAACTAAATAAATTTAAATTCCTGGCCTTCAAAATATATATTAATATATTTTTAAATATTTTCTCAATTTTTTTCGAAAAATGCCTGTCAGCAGTATATAAAACGATATCAATTTATATGCATTTTCTAAGCAATTAAGCTCAGTCATGAAATATGTTTAAAAATCCTTTTAATATTACAAGCAACCGGCGGTATTCGATCAAAAATTATTTCCCTAATCTTTCTTTAAAATTCACAAAAAACATACGCGATGAAAGCTATCACGTGACTTGACGTATTAACGTTTTTAAGTCTGTCAGACATGAGCGATTGCGGACGTCCTCTTCGACAAATAATCGTCCAAAAATTTCGCCAAATATTTCGTGCGCACCGAAACAACTTCATAGTGTAATCTGTCTGGATATTATGCATAAGCGCTATGAAATTATGCACTCATGCGTTCATTTTTAACTGGATTTATTGTGATATCCCCTACTCATATTAAACGGTATTGCATGCTTTTCTATATTAGTTTGGCAGGAATTTTGAATGAAAAGTTTCATATATGTAAAATATGAAGTTGCAACAATGGCGTGAGTATTGTTTAGTCAAATAAATTCGTGCAGAGGAAATTATAATATGATTTTCAGCACTAAAATTTTAATGAATCATATTAACGCTATTATTTACGCAACAAATTATGTTTCACTAGTAGAGTTATCATACGTAACCAAATATTAAATAGTAAAATTTTCAAGATAACCATTTGAGCATTTGAAATCAATTAACAGCCTCTTAAAATAAATATTTTTTTTTGTAATTGTTTGGAAAAAATGCAATGTGGATTATTGTATCTTGTAAGTGGACAGTGTGTTAATAATATTGTTGCAATAAAGGTATTTAATCAGTTTTACAAAAAAAAAAATCTGACCTACGAATGTTGCATTAAATTAACTACTAGAAAGATTTTTAATGCAGTTTGTGTCGCAAAACTTTATTTGAAATACCTGGAATAAAATTGATTACTTACATATTTATCAAGAAATAAGGAATAGCTACTTTTTGGAAGTTATATATAGAAAAAACTGTGGAAGCTCAACTCATTATATATACATAATAATTATATTTCAAGTAATCATATAAGACGTTGCAGTTGCAGCTACGGTGAAAATTCACTATAGCCGAAAGAAAGATCTAGGAACAATTCTGATTTAGTGTTGAGCATTTAAATTTCGATTTTTATCTTTGGCGCACATGATGTATTTTCTATTTCTTCCATGAGCTGATTTCGGTTGATTTTATTATCATTCATCTTCATCTTACTCAAGGTGACTAAATATTGAAAAAATATCTCGTATATTGGCATTTTGTGGTAGTGCTAGCAATTTAATGTTACGTCGTACTGATACTAGTGTCGATGTATTGAAAAACGGTATTATGTAGTTTTTGACGAATTCCCCCTTTTTCGCTATTGATTTAAATTATGATTTGCTGCCTGGTTAGTATTTGTTGATTCATACGGAATCACGAGAAAAACCTCTTATATATATTGTTAATAACCATAGTTAAACTGGAACCGTTAGTATTGGACGCGGACTTGTAGATCACTGTGAGATAACTGATGGTTGATTGATGGTTGATGCAATTTAATTAATACATAACAAGTATCAACTCAAACTATATTAAATAATATAAATGTCACAGATAATTTAAAAAAACCTACTTTTTGTGAGCATTTAAAAAAAATGTAAAGAGCTAAGCAAAATGATTAAAATCATTAAAATCAAAAGTAAATAAATCATTAAGACTTTCATAACCTCAAAAAATTAACCAAAAAATATATTTACACATAAAATATATATATATATAAAATAAAACTCGTTTTTAAACTGATTCGACATTTGTATTTAAGGTCAGAACTAGTTTCAATTATCACAAACACTATCAACTAAATATTTTCACCAGTTGATAATACAGAAAACTGGCCCTGAACTTCAGAAATACAACAATGTGGGATTTGTTCAAACAAGTGTTTTTTTTTTTATAAAGTGCCTTTTCCTGCAGAATTGAAAGTGACCAACAGAAAAGTGAGATTTATATGAATAATATACATTGCCTCAAAATCAAGATAAATAAAACTGGATGCATAGTAAATTCGATTGGAAATAATTCAACTTGAACAGTGATCCAACTTTAAATGTAAAAACTTTCGCAAAGTCGTTCTTTATGTCGTTGTTTTTTCAGCAAAATGTTTGCATATAAAATCTCCGGATGAAGCTCGGAATGTGCAACTTTGGCTGCAGTTTCTCTCCTGCTAGTCCGCGGATTAACTGCTTTCCTACATATTCTTGGCACAGTCGGATTGCGATCTCATAACAAAGTATTGTTTTACCGTTTCCTACTTGTACGTGAGACTGGCATAAAAGTACTCGGTACTTGACTGGCTTAAGCCCCAGTGACGTGTGTGGGATGAAGTTTTATAAAATCACAGAAAGAGTTGTTTTTAACGTGCGGCTTGGATTTCTGCTTGATGCGTCGGATTAAAAAAATAATAGTTTACTTTTTATCTTATTCTTGTCACATTTTCGAAAAATAGTTAGTTATACAAGAGGTAAATGCATAGTGTGATTCACTACACCATTTCGCGTACTAATAATACTCGTTTAAATTATGTTAAGTATTTACCGATTCTAGGAATTTCTGTCGATTATTGCATATTGATATTTGTGGTTTTTAAGCCATCGTAATCTTATTAAACAATGAAAAATAGTTATGAAGAGAGTACGTTTTTTTTTTAAACCATGTCCGCTCCCAATTTGGAGCATATGGACTCCTAATGGAGTTTATCTTAACAGAAGTGTTTCTACAAGAACTGCTTGTTACTCAGTTGCTCAACCTCTCTTTTTCCAAAGAAAGTAAGGATAGAAGGATAGGGCTAGGACAGGATTAGTGGTAAGCTAATCGTGAACCCGGGCCCTTTGTAGCCGAAGCCAACAACGTTGACCACTCGACCACACAGGCGGGAAGGAAGCGGGGTTCCTTCCCATCTTCCTGGCTGTCGATTTTGTTTAAGTTATGAACACACCAACTACTTGGAAGCGGGGAAAACATAAAACTATCATTTAGCATATTCACTTTATTAATGTAGTATTTTATCACATGGTCAAAAATTTACATTAATTTAATTATCATTGTTAAAAATTTTAGAGAGTACGTTATATTTAAATTAATGTTTCTTTAGTTGACTTATATAAATAAGGGAGGTTTTACGAGAAACTTAAAAATAGTTAATATTGAAAAAAGACTGGTAAATATTATCAGTCAAAAAGATTTATGCATTCAATTCTGTATCCAATTATTCTCACGTCATGTGTGAAAATGTTTCCACTTATAAATTACGAATTGGGGTGTTGAATATTTTGTCACAAAATGAAATACGACTATTTTCCCAAAGTAATTTTATTTGTACTCAGACTCACGGGCTTACTGTAGCAAATGCCGAATTACTTTCTCACATAACTATATAATTTGACAAATGTGATACGTCACTGAAGTTGGTCCTCGTATATTGTGTTCAATAAAACTTGGTAATGCTTTGCAAGTATGTTAACAGCGCCACCGCCGAATTGTGGTTGGGTTCTCGAATAAAATAACCTTGTGTCCCTACTAAACGAACAATATTAAATTACGAAGAAATAATTTTAGAATAACAAAAATAGTACCACAGAAACGTAAAATTATTTTGTGAGGAACTAATAGAAAGACAAAGAAAATGAATATGATCTTTTCTTTTAAGTGTGAAGTTAAATATACTATGAAACCTCGATGTATCGTATTTAAGGGTCTCTAAGAATCGTAAAATGCGCAATTATTTAACTGAGTTTTGTTTCCCGTACTAAAATAACAATACATGTGGAAAAAGATGAATATGAGATCGATTGATTTGAGTTTCGCTGTGTGAGGTTGTAATGTTAATAAGTTAGTTTATATACAGAGTGTTTTTTTGAGATATCCATTTTTTCATTTCATGTTGTACTTGATGACTAGAGACTTTAAATTAAGTAAAAAGATTGGTAAAATATAAAAAAAAACTATATGACTCAGCTATGAAGCATAAATAGTTTTAAAAAATAAGCAATTACATGTGATCTCCAATCCTCCAACATCCAGTAAAATTAACATATTATCTATCGATGTTATTTCTACTTAGAAATGTTACCATAAATTGATTATAAAACTGTTTAAAAACATTTTTCACATATCAATATATTAATTATCAGTCTAAACTAAAATACAATTATTTTACTTTCAACCAACGTAGATAGATATCTTGATGTGTAAAGCTGTTGAATACATAAATAAGGTGTGGAAAGAATGTCAAAAAACGATAAAGCCATTTTGTTGATATATTTGGAAACTTTCAACTTTTATCTACATCTTAAGCCCATATCCTAACTAATGACATTTTTAAACTACGTACACTGGATAGACGAGAGCTGATGAGATGAAATATTAAAAACATAACTGTTTCTATATCTTAGAATGCGATGTAAATATAACAGTTTAATAAAAACATTCCATGCAAAGTCGCCACAGTGAAAAGCAGTATCAAACAGAGTGATTCAATTACATTGGGTAATGCTTTATTCGTAAAATCATTTAATTACAAATTTCCATATCCCGCTAACGAAATTTAAATTCAATTAGACAAGTGCATATGTCAAGGTAAATGATCTTTCGTTTGTTTCAACTCAAGATAAATCCATCGCCTGCATGAGTGAGACGTAGATATAAAATACCCAAACGTGTCTTATGAGCTTAAAGTGTACATATCTGCAACTTGCAGTCATTCTCAAACAGTTAAAGCACTTGAAAGTTAGTACAAGTTAGAGAACGTGTGAAATAGTGACTGTTGTAATATGAGTAATGTGAGGAATCATATAAAGTTTCCAACACATTGAAATTAGCACTACAAATTTAAAGTTGAATAAAGGAATTATTTCTTTAAAGTTAATCGAAAAACTATACGTAAAATCAAAACAAGGTACTTGAAACTGCTTAAATTTCTTACTCGTTTTTGATTTGACAGTAAAACCGTAATATAAAATTAAAGATACCTTGTGTACATTTATGAAAATAATCTTTAAATGAATTATACACTTAACTCTTAATTTACTAAACTTTCGCTAATTTTTACTTAATTTATCGATTGATTTTATTAACTAAAAAGCTTTGAATCCCAGTGTTAACAGTTAATAAACAAATATTTGTCTAAATTTAACTTGTGTCTTGTTGGTACAGAAATAATGATGAACGTCTTCAAGATTACCCACTACAAACTGACGCTTTGCTTTCTTCCACGAAAGGTCAGTATTATTGAGGTTTGAAGAACCCTATGGATAAAATCAAACGGTCACACATGACGCAGGCTCTTTGTAAGTATCCGTGACATGTTAACCAGCCAGTTTCAACGTGTCTAAGAGACCGTTAGCGTAAAAATGTTAGCCTTAGTTATTTCAGTAAATTACTGCCAGTCATTTGTTTTTAAGCGGCCAACGAATGAAAACATAATGTACAATTTAGGTTAGAGATCGACCGAAAATACATTTGCTATTCTTGATCTATTGAATGTTATAAGTTGAATACTCGATTCAAATTTAGTTTAATGATTGATATTATTTCAATATATATAATGCAATTACTTGACAATAGATAGCGATAATTTCGTAGCATAGCAGTCGTTTTTACTATAAAGAAGGGGTGTAGTCGCATATGGAGATCGGCTGATTATTCTCATTGTCGCAAGACCATCTTTGAAATTGCATTCCACGATGTGGTCGACTAATTTCACTGCAGTAACTGTGTAGAAACTGACATATACATAAATGTACATATTTGCTTAACCTTAAAGTTGGACTAGGTAAAGGAAAACTGCTTTTCAAAAACCCTACACTGCATGCACTTGCAGGCGCTTTCGTATAAATTGTACGTTGCTGAACAGTTACTAATATAGTACTTGAAATTTAACGGATTTAGCTGATTCGATTTTAGCCAATAGCTAAAAAAACCCATATTCAATATTTTTTTCCGTAGAAAAAAAAATAAATTCGATACATTGCAGTATTTTTGCGATCGGGATACTGTGGTCAATCCTTGGTTACTATGTGCAATAGAGATGTCGTCGATACAGATGATGTCCATTACAGTCTCTCCCACCTACCCGATCCCAAAAATAGAAAGTAGCGAAAGCACTTAACGAACCACTAGTCCTTTCCCAGCTCCACTGTTTTATTTATACTACGTCTGAAAAAAAGATTAATCGACTATGATTATTTATAAGCTGTCCATACGGTCCATATTAAGAGCGGACATAATTGACAAAAATACAGATGTATGAACGTGTCGTTTAGATATTGAATAACAGCAGGTTTATGTAAAAACGACTTCATTTGAAATTTTCTCATAGTGATATTTTTATTAGAAATTACGAATCTAATACCGTAATTTATATTGAAAATTATTTATTAACATGCTTCCATGATGCAGCACATGATTTTTTTTTCCAAACATGTCTGCCAAAAATGTGGAACATATGTAATCATAATAAGCATTACCACAGAAGTTATTGTTAGTCGATCAAACTTTCTTTTTCAGAGAGTATAAAACTATAATATTTTAGCTGAAACTCTCTTTACAATCCGTATTTATGATATTTAGTGTTTGTTGACTGAAATATAAGCATCACATAAATTCATACTTTTGAGATCAAAACCATTACTCGATTAAAACATCACTCTATAAAACTACACTACTTCGACCAAAAATTCTGAAACCTTAGCCTGTTAAATAATAAAAATAATAATAACTATTTTCTTTTCAGTATTTAAAATATTTTAAAAGTATAATGCAAGCTTAACTGACGCCACGCTAATAACCACTGAAACTGATTTATATTTTTCATGAAATCTAGCATGAAAAAAAAGTACTCGAAATTATATGATTATATCATTATTTATTATCGAATTATCCATCTATCTAAAATACGAACTACAAAATTCGAAAATTATCAACGTAACGCGAATATTTCATTATTTTAGTTTAACAAAATAATGGGTAATTTGATGTATTTCATTTTAAATTGATCGCCAAATAAATAACATCAATTTTACTACACACATTTGCAGTATCACCAATTTACAAAATAACGAAGCATTATTAAATAAATTTGTGCAGTATTAATATAATTTCACCGATTGTGTAAACTAGCACAAATTTCGCGATAATTTTCATTACGGATTCTATGCAATTGACAATAATTAAATTTATTTTAATTACCATGTAAACATACCGAATTTCAAAAGGCCTGATAAATCCGCTTAACTATTTTTAATCCAAATTTGATTCACAGCAAACAGTGACAATAGTGACAAATTATTTAATCAACAACACTTTCAAAATTATATAAATTATTCTATTAAAAAAATCCCGTAAAAATATAATTGTTGACGCTACAAGTTAGTGATGTTGATAAGCATGATTTTGCGTTTATATTCGACAAAGTTTAAACTTAGTATTTACTTACTGTCATTTATTATCACTTATCTCAGATATTTAAATAACAATTGCTGTGGAGACAAAGTGGAAATAGATTTTGGGATCTATACAATCCCCGTTATATAAAATAAAAATTAAAATGTCAAAGTATTACTTTGTCGCCTGTGTGGTCATCGTTGTTGGCTTCGGTTACGGAGGGCACGGGTTCAAATCCCGGTACGGACAGTTTTATAAAATTGATTTTTCAATCGATTTATGTTCAAAAGCATGGATTTATGTGATGTCTTGAATTTCCCCCTCTCACCCATCCTATCCTATGAACGGGGCGCATCGAGAGCGATAAGCTTACCACTAGTCCTGTCCTAGCCCTATCCTTCTACCCCTAGTATCTTTGGATAAAGAGAGGTTGAGCAACTCGGTAACAAGCAGTTCTCGTAGAAACACTTCTGTTGAGATAAACTCTATGAGGAGTCCATATGCTCCACATTGGGAGCGGACACGGTTAAAAAATAATAATAATTAAATAACTGATAAAATGAAGCTTAATAGGATTTTCAAAACATTCCAATTCAGTAAAGTTTTCCATAATGTTCTATTTCCATAACATTTTTTTTTAAATCCATCCGTTCGCTCCCAATGTGGAGCATATGGCCTCCTAATGTAGGTATCTTAACAGAAGTTTTTTCTACGAGAACTGTTTGTTACTCAGTCGCTCAACCTCACCTTTTTCAAAATGGGTAGTAGGGAAAGAAGGATAAAGCTAGAACAGGACTAGTGGTTGGTTAATCGCTATTGCTATACCCAATTATGAGAGGATCAGAAAGATGGGAGGAGAGGAAATGATGTGAATTGACATCACAAACACCCAGTCTTCGATCACAACTTTGAATTGAATAATTCTCAAATTCTCTGTGATCTGACCGGGAATTGAACCCAGACCTGCGTGATCGGTAGAGCAAGCTCCAACCAACTGGGCTACAGCAGGTATAACATTTACATGTATAAAATAAACAAAGATGCAGTGACATCCAATTTTTTTCAATAAATAATTACACCTCAACTGTTATTCATCAATCTGAAAAATTATTCCATTTTGGACATCTTGGGTGTTTTTTAATTCTTACATTAAAGTTTTTACTTGTCTGTCCAACATAAGCAGCACTTGACAGGTTAGGTGATAGATGCCACTCTGAGAAAATGATTCTAACATAACTTTACTATGTAATAAAGTTTTCATAGGTTGTTAATTGCATAGAAAGCGTTTGTATTTGGTATGAGAACAACTTGAAGATGTGTCTCCAAAATGAACGATTTTACCAGCTTTATATTGTCGCAAGTTAAGTTGAAGAATATGGGTTTATAAACATGATTTTCGAAGACCTAGTAAGTAGTCACCACATATTACTAATTTATTCAATATCAAAAATGTTACAAGAGTATACATATAGCTTTCACGTTATCAAGACGTCAAAGCTTTTGTAAATCTTTTCTATGGAAAAGTTTTTACAAAGACATCGTTGAATGTACATTATATAATACAAGTATAATAATTACAAAGCAGAACTAAGCATTGAAAAGTTTGTCATCCCGGTTACGCCTCTTTGAGATGAGGGCGACGTATTCTGTCAATATCCAACTTAGGCACAATCCCATTTAAGTACTTATGCCTTGAAACTAACAAATTCTATCAAACAAAATGTTATTAATTAAGCTTTCAATGCGGATAAACTTTTAACGACGAATTTGTATGAGAAGAAAAGGAAATAGAAAATATTTGATAACATATTAATATAATTAACTTATAAATTTAGCAGTAATAAATATATGCATTGATAGCATAATGAGCAGTCGGTGTTTAGTTGTATGTCAAAATACACGGATATTTTATTGATCGCATAATATTGACCTCTGTTCAAAAATGTGACAAGTGAAAAAAACTGTTTTTAGTTGAGTATACGGAAATGTTTGAAACGCCGATATCAACCAGTTTCAAAATGTAGCACGTGGTAATCTGTGGTCATTGTTAATGTAAATTGTACCAAATACACGAATCCTGTAAAAATGTCTGAAAATTTTTGTTGTTCATATTAGAAAAAAACTATGTTTATAATATTAAAAATACATAGTTTAGATAACCTCAGAATTAAATAGCAATCTAGACAAGTTATATGTAGGTAAAGTAAAAGATTAAGCCTGGCCAAAATCTTGTTTCCCAATCATCTCAAAACTATGCTTTTTGAATTCTTACACTTTGGAACCGACGTATCGATATATAAACGTTTCCGCTCCAAATGTGGGGCATGTGGACTCCTTATCTAGCTTATTTCGATAGAGTTAGAATACAAAAATAAACCCAACACAGAACTAGTAAAACTATTTTATATTTATATCAGTGATAGTTTTATGTCTTTCCGCTTACGATTTTCTTACCTGAAAATGAGACCTATAGAAACAGAGTGATTACTTATTCCAACTTTATATAAAACCTTTATATTTTTACGTTCAACAAAGAAAGAAGCTTGGTGACGGACTTACAACCAGTCCTCGATAAAAAAGCTTTTGTAGAATTGTTCGAAAAGTAATCTGTATTTTTTAAAATAAAATTAAAAATTTACGCAATACGTGGCATATTTACAATTATTATATTTACAATTACGTGGCAGCGTCACCTGTTAATCTGTGAATAATGCGCTTGGTGCGCACGATGCGCAGACATAATAAATGATAGTGTGCTGTGTTATTTTATATAATTCACACCTGTGGTGATTTATATGTTATGTTTCGTAATGATCAAATAATTTTTTATTGGTTATCAGTAGTTAATTGAAAAAATTACAAATATTTTTTTTCTTATATAACTTGTTCAATGGCATTATTCGGTAGATAATTCGATTAAAAAATAAATTTACAGTGATTTAAAAAAAAAACACTTTTGACGAAAGAGAACCAATCGGAAAAAAATATATTATGCAAGACCGTTCGCCTGCATTTCAAAATGGCGAGACTGATTGAGTAATGCAATTACAGTTTTACATGCACGATAATTTTGAAAAGGCACTCTTGTGTAAACTGCACCCGGTAAGGCGGGGGCCGCACTCAGCATAGAACGTGCCGCGAATGTGCTGAACGTATCGCGTATCAGGCGTCTCTTTAATTAAAGAAGATCATCGCGCTGGCAAATACGAGACACACAACACACTTGTGTTTTTACTAACAAGACACCATTTTTTTCCGATACAGCTCGTTTGGTCTACACCGGTGATTAGAGATGGGAAATAAGTCGTTCTATGTAACTAATAGTAAAATAAATTGAATGAGTTTATTTGAGTAACATTTTAATTTATTTCGTACACATTGCTTTTCACTCTTAACTTACAAATGACAAAGTAAAGACATAAGGAGGGAGGTAAGACACAAAATAACAGATTTATTTATTTGTATTTGAAGGAAGATAGTCCTTAGGAGAAATACATTCAATTTAGATGTGCCACCTGTCCTATTAAAAACATCATCTGCTAATAATTGTCTGATATTGCCAGGCCCGTGGCGAGTGGTCAAAGTCGCTGGCTTCTGTTTCGGATCTTACAGTCTTAGAAAACAGCATTTTTTCAATAGATTTATCGATTTCTGATTTTCTGATTAAAGATATGGTTGTTTTAGATGTCTAAAAAATCTTTTCGTAGCGAGAGCGATTAACCACTAGTTTTGTCTTAGTCTTATCGATTTATCCCTACTATCTTAAAAAGAGAGGTTGAGTAACAAACAGTTCTCTTAGAAAAGCGTCTGTTTCAGTAGCTCCATAAGGAGTTCATATTTTCCAAATTGGAAGCGGGAGAGAATGTTAAAAAAAAAAGATTACTTTTAAGGTTTTTGTAGATTATCAAGTTACTCAAAGCTATTCACTTTTAATGCTTTACTGTTTACTCGATGACGTTAATTTGTATTATTTAATACGTGATCGCTTACAATACGATGACTTTGAATTGAAAAAAATATTACTTTTAAAACATCTTATATTATATTCTACATATCTAAGATGTCTAGTCTAGGCTCCAGTGATTTGGAAATGAAATACTGAGGAATCTATATTTAAGAAGGTTTGAGTATTACACATATCTTTGTCTAAATGACTAACTTTTAGGCTAACTTACATTCAAAAGTTTGAGCTCCCGAGAAGATCTATATAACTGGCCAATGGCACATATTTTTCGGCCTATTTAAGGTAAAAATGAGAATAACGAGAAGAGTACAAATAAATTAATTCGTCTTCGTAAACTGGGCCTGAATCATAAGAATAATTTTGTAATACCTCTTAAATAAGTAAGTTAAATAGTCAAAAGAAAACATTCAAACATGTTTCATCATGTTATAACTAAAAATGTATAGGTAATTTTTTAAAGGATGTACAAAATGTGCAAAATAAAATGTACAGGTGTTATTAAAAAAAAATATTTAATTTATTTTAGTAAATATTTGTGAGTTCATAAGAGCCAAGTAACCAACACTCTGAAAACGTTTATGTTAGTGATGTTGAACCTTTAGAGTTCAGTGTATGAAAATTATGAAAAATGGATCAAAAGTATTATTTATTTTTTATAAATGTACTAAAAATAAAGACATAAAAAAATAGAAACTGTAAATTTTAAATATTATAACGAGTATTCAGGTATCTAACGCTCGATTACGCGGCCTCATTGTGGCAGTGCTAATACGTTTCTTTTTTTCATCCTCGTAGTTGGAGAGGTCAGTTTGTTCCCAAGCGTGTCTCGATTTAGTACTATTTCGCCTCCTGCCAAAACGCCTACTATCTAAGAATATAAAACTAAAGCTAAGTTTTGTTTAAGATATTCCAACATGGAAACTTAGAAAAATTATAAAAAAGGCTGATCTTTTGGAAATAACTAAATATAGACAGCGAATATCAAAAAATGCAAAAATAGTACGACTATTGTGCTCCGTCCAATAAATGGACATTGGTTGCATCTGCATCTAAGGCTAAGCATTCAAACAAGTCAAGAAAACTCTATAAATATATAACAAGTATTTTTACACAATAAAATTTATATTTTACTCTCTGAACATTATATAAAGTCAACAAATGAAGATTTTTTATCGGATATTCCCGGAAATTTCAAAACACGACTATCGTTGTTACTCTGTGTAAGAAAATTATAAAGCCGTTTGATTGGCGGTAAGTATAATGCTTCCCGAGTCACATTAATTATTAATTTTAAGATATGGTTAGCAACCTATTGCTGATGCAAAAAATATTTTTCCCTTCGAGTACACTCTAGATTTTTCCTTTGAATAATATTTTGAGAGTGCATATGATCCCAATTATGAAATTAAAAAAAACAAAATTTAATATTGAGATTGTCAGGATTTTGGAGCTTAACGTTTCAATCATCGAGCGAAGTACATGTTGAGATCGTAGTTTTTTGATTGGCCGATGAAAAATAAGAAAGTTTAAATCTAGGAATCGTTAAAATAAGTCGTGCTAAAGTTGACCATATAGTTATTACTTGATTGTACTCGCTACTTCTTTGACTTATTAATTTTATTATGAATATTGTGAGTACTACTGAAAGTGTGTAAAAAAAGCTTTGAAAAAAATAAAAAAATGCTTGGTGACCCACGGAGCTTTCTCTTGCGAAAAATTGGCCTCAATTAGCCCTACCCTTTCCATGCCGGCGATAAATTCATTGCAAAATACATTTTCACTGTAAACATGGTTCGTTTGAGACGTCTCTCTTAATTTCGAATTGCAACCATTGGAATTTAAAGAGTACTGCGGATTGTAAATTCTCTGTTTTTCAATATAACGGTATGAAGATATTCTGTATTTATATAAAATAATACAATATACTATGCAGACGGTTATTCTTTCGGACTTCATTAAAAGTTATAAGATTTTTTTTAAAAAATGTTCTTTTTCATTCTAATGAAAAGCGGCTAGTTTATAAGAAAATGGGTGCATTGAATTTTTATGGATTACAGTGTCGGAGAATGTTGGCTTCCGAAATATTTCAAACTCGTGAGAATGATAAGGGATGAAAAATCTGTGATAATGTACATAGTTTGAACGATTCAAATTTAATATTGAAATTCCACCAAGCACCTTCAGTCGAAATCTTAAATTAGTTCATTAATATCTGGGGCTCTTAAACTTATTGCGGTAATCGCGCAATTGAGAATTAGTAACATAGTATTTTGTAAAATATGGGATTTCAGTAATATGTATTACAATTGCTTTATTTTAATTCTCAATTATTATTATTATTCGGTAATTATAATATAATAAAAATATATTAAAAAGTTACAAAGCATAATTAGTGCGATCTTTGACAATGCATTTCCCAAACAAATTGTATAAGCTTTGGTGTGTTGAATAATTATTTTATTTGTAAGCCATTATCTATTTTTTATTATTACATAACTTGCAATGGCGCATTAAAAAAACTCCACGGGCGCCCGCAGGCGCAGGATTAAGAACACCTGAATAATATTTTATCATACACAAAAAGCAGTCAAAACAATTTAGAAACGTGAACACGCTCGACTTATACTTTGAAGTTGAGGATAAAGTTTCTAATATGGACACCTATGTATATTTGATTATAAAAATGTTTGCTCAGTTTTATATTGAACCATAAACAGATTACATAAACATAAAATGAAGCCGGTTTATATAAATTTGAGAAAACGATTGTTGAATGCGCATGTAAATTTAAACTACAACACAAATTATACACCGAACATCGTAATAAGTCAAATTCAAATTCGTGGGCTCGTTTGTCCAACATTAGTTGAACTGTATCTGAAATAAATCAAATTTACCACCTTTCCTGTAAAATAAATTATATAAGTGTGAAATTTGCGAGATGTTTTGGCTGAAATAAAAAAAAATGGCGCAGAAATTTTCATGATTTCTGTTAACATAAAGTATCCAAGAAAAGTTTTTGCGAGCGTCTTCCTTGAATACGTGTCATTGTTTTACACGAGAGTTTCTTTCTATATTTTGAATACGTGAATAGTGGAATTCTTATGTATACGAACGTGTGTGAGAATGATAAATAAATTATAATGCGTAGATGGGAACTAGAGAAAAAAATGAGAAAAGAAAATTGCAATGAAAACACGAAGCGAATGTTGATTTCTATTAAGTCACAAAAAACTATTTTCGAAGTAAATATTTCCATTTGAGAGAATAATTCCCTACTAGTACTGAAGTTTTTTAGGACTACCAGAAAAATAGGTTATACATTTTTAGCTAAGATCAAATTTCAATATGATTTTCGTATTACTATATGATAATTTACATCCATTCATTCCATTTATGACCACCTAAAATTTGATTTCCAATAATTGAAACGATATGCATAATAGAGTAAAATTTAAATCGTTGTTTTTCTTAAAAATATTTTTATCAATCTTTAGAATTGTGTTCAGTAAGATAAAAAAGTAATTATTTCATAAAACTAAAAAAATTATACCATAAAATAATAAGTCTATCTTTACTACACGCTAAAAAAAATTAACTATAAAAGAGGTACAAACAAAAAAAAACAAGCATAATCACGAAACTTAGATGTAAACAGAAATATTAAATTGATAATTATAAAAAATGTAAAAAACTAAAATTTAGAAACTGATAAAATAGATATGTTAACGACATTGTGTATTCACAAATGAAAATGCCTCTTCAATTATTGTGCCTTTAGTTATAAAAAGGTGAACAAATCAATTCGTAAACCGATTATTGAAAAATAAATAAATATAATAAACATACTAAATTAAATTATAACATAAATCTGATTATTTTTCATACATATACAGTTATTACAATCCGGTATTGCCGTGATAAACGTTGTTAGACGCCACGTAGTACCTAACTGATTCAATCCCCAGTACAAGCAGCATTTTTTTATCGATCTCTTTTAGCTTAGTAACTTCAAGTGGTTAAGTTAGTTACTTAACCATTACTTGTTGTAAAAGCTTATGTTGAAATACCTACATTAAAAAGTTCCCGGTAAATTACTCGAATAACAAGATAATCAATTTGTTTCCGTTTGTTCTGTCCGTTTGATCTGTCTTAGCCCTAGTCTTCTATGTTTTCTGGAAATATATAGAAACAGTTTGGGTAACTAATTAATAAACAATTCTCGTAGAAACACTTCTGTTGAGATAAACTCCATTAAAAGATCATATGTTCCGCATTTGGAGCGAACACGGTTAAAATAAATACTTACGAAAATTATTTTTATATTTCACTCTCTAAACAAGTGTCGCACAAAATAAAAATGAAATTCGTAGAAAAAGTCGTGAAAAATCGTTTAAATAACCAAGCAATTCGAATAATTTGTAATTCGAGCAATTCCCATTCGAGCAATTAACCGGCTCCCACATTAAAAGGCTATTGAGAGTGGAGATAGATAAAAAAATATATCATAAATAATCTGCTTTGAATATAACATTAAATTTTACAACTTTGTGATTCTACTTGTGTTACAAAATGTAACACTTATCAGATAAACTATCAGTTGAAAATATTACTAACGATAAATAAAACCAATTCCGACCATTGCTTAGAATTGTGGAATTATAAAAGAACAATAATAAAATGTTTTATTTTTTTATCATCGAAGCATGAAGAATCTTTTCGTAAATTGTAACTAAGTCATGGTACATAATTTCTCTGTAGCAATGGTACATAAAATGAATTTTAATATAAATATTATAATCTATTGTAATCAATATAGTATAATACTACTCACGATTATCAAACGACACGTTAAAAAGTTCAGGAGTTATATAAAAACCGAACAGTTTGTCATTGATAGCTCTCAAATAAAATATAAAACCAATCATTTTCCAATCAGTCGCTGCCGTCTATAGTGGCATTATGATAAATGATGTCTTCAGTAGCATTAATTTTCTTTCCAGTCACGCGATCAACTACTATCAACTCTCAAGAATAGACTATTGAGTGTTTCGTTTGCATTTAAATAGTCTTAACGATGTTGCCTTTTTAATAAAAAAAACTGCCAGGATTTAGTATTCTAAAGAAAGAATTTTTTAGTTCGTATTTAAATGAGTAATAAAATGTTTTGTTTATATTTGACAAAATAAACTACGGCTGTCAGTGAAACTGGTATCTATATTTTTTAACTGATTATTCAGAATTTATTTGGTGTTTTTTATTCATTGGTCCTCTATATATATGTTAAATGTTACGACTAATACAATACATAAAATTGATATATTGTAAATATGAAATTAAATTTTATTTTGCATTGTTCCACTTGCTGTCTTAAATATTATGACACGTGTTTCTCCTCACGATTGAATCATAGCTGATTTTTTCCAGTTAGACTTAAAGTACTTTTTATAAATAATTACTTTTTAATGTACACTATCAATGCTTGTATCTTTCTCCCTCACAGCGTTCAGTAGAAAAGAAAAAAACTTTTTTTAACAAGGTTTTTTTGCAAATTTCAACTAACAATTAGAATCAGTTTTTAGTTTATTCGTAAACATAACGATGACACTTCTGAAAAAGGCGAAACATTTGTCACGATTTTTACAGAGTGATCGAGTTTAATTTTAAATTTAAAATAAAATTCTATAAAATTGATGACAATTTCGTCGAAGGTAAAAGCAATTTTAATTCTGAACTGATTAAAATGTCGCAAATATTTGATGCCTTACCTTTGTAAAATAATGGATAAATGTTTTGGCTATACCTGAAATCGAATTTTCAATGCTGTTGGGTTTCGTTCTTTTGGTTGTAGCTATCAAATGGATACGTTTCTTACTTTTGATTTTTCAATATATCTATGGCTCTCTGGTTTTTTTACCCCTCCCACCCAGATCTTGAAAAACATTATTATTTACATCAATTAATTAAATTACCTTTTATAACCCTTTACATCGTTATTTTCTTATCCATTTCGAAAAATAAATACGAATGGTTTTCGTGAAACAAAACCTGAGAAGATAATCTATAAGAAGTGTATATGGTCCACGCTGAAGACGGATAGGGTAAAAGTAATGTATAAACTATTTATAATGGCCTGATAAAATAGCTTCAGGTCGTTTTCAAGTATCTATCAGACTTAATTAGGTGTAAGGGTCGTATTTTAGTAACCGTTTTTCTAATATTGAGTATGTGTGGAAAAGAAACATTCGATGCATAATTATTTTATTTTTCCATTACACTCTGTTAGTCCTTCAAATCGCTTAAGTAAAATTTATGATTGGTAGAACAAAAGTTATAGGTTATTGTGGAAATTTATCACTTATCTTACAAAATATTACAAACACCTCGTTGCGCTGTAGTTCAAATGAAGAGGAAGTGAAGAAAATCTATACATAATTCATTTCCTCAACTAGTTTATATTTACAGTAAGATGTATGCCGTCCAATTCAAAACAAAGAACTCCCCCAAGACAGTAAAATGCGGGTAAGCTTATCAACGGAGAAATTTTCAATTAACTGAACAACGCAAATAGGAAAGTATTATTTATGTTGGCCCTACATAAATGAAGACGGCCGAGTCGAAAAACCCGCTGCCACGACTTGCTATGGCTACTGGTTGAAATAGACTGATGTTTTGCACGCAGTGGCGTTGTGAAATAAATAAATTAACACAATTTTATACAATAACTCCGAAGAACTTACACGGCAATTGATAAACAATAGATATACAATTAAAATTAGTGGCTCTTTTTATTCAACTGATGTTTATTGGATATATTAGACCTTTTAAAAAGCATCTTTAGGATAAGTTTATCGTGTGATTTTTATTAGAGTCAAAGAGAATTATTCTAATTCTTTATATATAAATGTAAAATTGAGAGTTGGTTGGAGTCAAACGAACATGATGAAGGGTTAAGTTTCACAAAAATTATGTAATGTGCTTAGTTGTTGATATTTGATAAAAATAGAAAATTAAAAAATATATGTTCATCGTTGATAAATGATATTTAACTCGTATTTTACCTCTTTGAGAATCATTTTCAGACTGATCAAATCGAAGAGATTTCAGACATATTAGTTTATAATAATTTGAATAGCTTATCAAAATGAAGAGTAGATTTTATTGTTTTCTTTTACAAGACGTCATTGCGAGAAAGTAAAAAACAATAGCCATATTATTACTAGTACATAATTAGTGGAATAACAAAATTATCAATATTAATTTTTTTTAATGCCAGTACCGCAGTCTGTTATTATTACTGAATAAAAACCTTAATACATTGTTCTTTCATTTGTGATGAATTTATCGTTCTCTACTATTTTTCATCGACCCAGAAACTGAGGCGAAGTTAACCGTTAGATTTACGTATCTTGATATGAAAGTTTATAATTTCCTGTGAAACATCATCACGTTAAATAAAATCAATTTTTAGACTGTAAACATAAAAAAGTTGTACTTTTTTTTTCATTTAAGCGTATTTAAAATGCATATATTGTGACTGAACGTTTTTTTGATTTAAATTGGTTAAAAAAAATGATATTTCAAAGCTATTTGTAACTATTGTAAAAATTGGTTTGTATAAAAAAATATCTGGTACAGAAAATACTCGTGTCGGAAGTTACACATATCACGAGAAATCTTAAACATAGAATTCGGATTTAAAATAATTAATATTATAACAATCAATTAATTGTGAATGAAAATAGTTTGATCTAACCATTTTCAACTTTCTTAAACTTTACTTGACAGAACTATGATTATAACTTATGTATTTTAAGCACAAATATATAAAATTCTCATTTTAGCCTGATCAATATTACATTTCTTAAAAAAAATATAACTAATTTGAAGAGATTGATGATACAAAATAACTGTAGCTTTTAGCATTATTTGTAACTGTTGGTAAGTTTTGATTGATGCGATTTATATGTAAAGGGAAGTCCATATTTTTTTATAACTGCTTTCAGGAAATTATACCTCGTTTCTAAAAAGTGACATTTTGATTTTATCGTAACATTAATAAACCTGTAAAGCATGGTAATTAAGTTTTAAAATTTGTCAACGCCTAAAATTTTCATCCGCAATCTCTACTCGGCGCCTGAAGCGAAACCGAACAAATAGAACAACGCTAAAAATTTTGCAAAAGATTAATCACAGTCGAGAAAAGTTTTCCGCTACGCCCTTGATCAAATCTTGAATACTCCGACGGCTGCGCGTGAACATTTTTCAAACTAAATTACATTTCCCAACCAGCGGTAACTATCAATCAAACAGTCCCCTAGGATAAGGTGATGTCTTTCTGGACGACCGTTGTCCGGAGCATTTTTCGCGGGGAGGCAAGGGTGAGACTCAACATTATTTACAATCGGAAAGTTGGGTAGTTGGGAAATAGCATGATTAATGATACGCGGACACGAACGATTTCAGATATAGCATAGGCCCACGAAACAAAGCCACTGTTGTTTTGAGCAGTGTCCACATGCTATTTCTACATTTAATGATTTTTCCTTATCTACATGAAAGCGTTTTTTACTTTTATGGCAAAATCAAAATAATGGCTGTATATGTGAATATAAATTGTTAATTTATAATACAATGATTTTAAGAATAATGTATACGTTTAAAACATTTTCAAATTGTCACTTATATGAAGCAATCAAACTTGTGAAAAAGTATTCAAACGTTATGCTATTTAGCGAAAGCTGGTAGCTCAGAACTACATATCATTGTGTTATAATAAATATTCATACAGTTTAACTGTCATCAATCTATTTGAATGTTTCGAATAGATTGATGAAATGAAGAAAATTATAGATTCTCAAGGTTATTGGAGGTATATTCCAGAATAAGTTTAATTGAATTTACAAATATTTGTTAATTTATGGTTAAGAATTGATTTTTACATTCAGTACGAAAAGATCATAGAAAAAATTCCAACCTTGACACTTAAACTGTAAGAGGTATTTTGATTAATATTTTAAAACACACACATTTCTCATTTTTAGTTTTCTTAGTATTACATTTTTACAAATATTGACTATATAAAATTTATGTTATTATAAGCAGTAAAATTGATTCAATGCAGACAAAATCTAAATGATAAATGAAAAATTATCAAAAATAATAAATATGAAAAACATTGATTTTGTGATTCAAATGCTTTCAATGTTTCTTACAAGCTTTTGTTATTTATTCTATTTTGAACACACATGATAAAACAAAAGTATTTTTTTCTCATAGTATATAATTTATATTAAATTGAAACTTTTATAATTATATCCCTTGTATTCAATAACGATGTATACTTCATTGTCTAGATGAATACTAATTATTCTCAAAAAATATTAAAAAAGGCTGCTGTGACAGTTTGACGTTTAAATAAATTTGCATTCTCAGAAATAAAGACTGAATTTAGATATATGTGATTTTAATTTATATTTCACTGTCAACTAAAGAGTAAATAAACAATTGTTCGTTGTTACCCAACAACCACTAAGAAATTTAAAATGGAAAAAAGTGTTTTTTTTTGCTAACGTAGCAAATACCAATTAGATGATGTAAAAAGTTAGGGTGGAGTGAAATTTGTTTTTCCTTTTAACGAAGTTAATGTGGTTTCAGTGAACAAACTTTTATTTCATTGCAATATCCACAATACTGCGAAGTTTATGAATGCAGAAATTATTTTAATACAGTGTTACGAAAGTTTACAATATTGATAGAGTTTCTTGTTGAAACAATTTTTGTTTCAATATTTTCTACTCAAAACTCAAAGCATGGATAGACCCGTAATAAGCAGAAAATTGTAAGCGATAACTTATAAATTTAACGGGAGAATGTTTTTTATATCAGTTCTTTAAATCAGCATTTCTCACCCGGGGTTCACGTCGAACAAACGATAACAAGTCAAAACACTAAATTGCACAAGCCTTAAAAAATGTCAGGTGAATGAGATAGCGCTCTAGAAATTTTGTCACTGACGCCTTAGGCGATATTAAACAATTATTGGCTTAAAGCGAAATTTACCAATTTATGTAGTTTAATCTCTTTTACCGATTATGGGTCGATTTAATTCTCAACAGTGGTTTATGTAAGAATATATTGCTTATAATTTTATTTTTGTTGATAAGACAATTTTAATTTTAAGAATGTTGCTAAACTATTATGTTTGCTTATTTATTCGATTTCAATAAACTCTTTTTTTTTTTAATATTCTCATATTCTATACGCGTGTATTTTTTTAAAAAGCATAGACCGATCTTTTCATATTTCGTCGCAATATAATATAAATTATGTGCATATACAGTATAAGCCGATTCACACAATATGTAATGATTTAAAACTTGCAGAACCTGACAAAAACATGCGAAGAAAATATTTAAACATTTTTAAACACGAAAAAACCGATAAATTTAATGCCGATATGACATTTTTTTTCGATAATTTTTATAGCAATATACAGTTTTGAATACCTAATAAAATAGTCATATTGTTGTTCGTTGAAAATTAAATGAGATAGGAAAGTATAATTTAAACGTGAATCACAAAAACTAACTAGTAAATTTGACACATCGGGTTTTGCATGTAAGCGCTTTACATTATGGCAGAAGCTTCTTAGAATAGATTAAAATAGTTTTAAGTATCTGATGCAGTATGCAGAAAAGGCAGTATATCTCTCTAAAAAATAAGTGATCTTTATTCGATACATTTTTTACACGGTATCTCCATTGATGAAAGAAATGATTGAATTTGGTGTAACGTATGACGTAACCTTTTACTATACTCGCATTTTTATAAGTCTAATACAATGGTTTCTTGGCATCTCAATCGCTCAATTGAAACTACTCCAATTCACCTTTGCAAAATGTTCAATATCCAAGACTCGTCACCTGTCTTGTTTACAGCATTCCCGAGTTATCGCACGTGAAGTGCACTGCAAATAGAGATACTGGCTAAGCAAAACACGCCACAATACAGAAGAGATATTAAGAAGGAGGCTAGAGTACAAATTAATACTAAGATATTGAGAATTAATTTATAAAATAATTTCGTCCCTAACTGTACCTGAAACTTTACGGATCCTGAAAAATAGATAAAAAAATGTTCATTTCTGATTTAGGTAAAAGCTAAACTGCATAACTAACTGACAAATGAACTGAATGCTGTAAATAAAGAAAAAAATTTTAAAAAATACCCTACCGAATTCAGAATACTTAATAATTATCAATAGTCGTTCGTAATATGATATAAAACTTAGTTACATAACAAAAAAAGCATCATTACAATTTTCTCATTTCTGAATTTGTCATAATATATAGCGTACATATTTGAGGAGCAAACATTCTAAAAGTGTTTTCTCACTCAAATACATAGTTTGGGAATTGATGATTTGAGTGTTGGAGAAATCACGGTTTGAATGTGTCAACTTAATGATTTATCTTATATAAGAGAAAACCTTTTTTGAAAACAGATTGTGATTTCCATTCATAGAATTTATTATGGACCATCAGAACTGTTATTAAACGGGATTTTTTAAAAACTGTGACCAAACACTTTTTGATTGTTTGCTCCTCATTTTAATATGTGAGTATTTATATAATTAAGTTAATTACATACTTAATAACGGTCTGTTACATGAAATATATTCCAATAGAAAAAGTGTCAATTTTCTATCATTAATATTGAAAAACTATCTACATATAATTTAAGCAATTTCTACAAGTTCTAACTTCAAAGGTCCATAATTAATTCGAACATTTTTTTATGTTGATTTAAACGTATCTGATAAGCCTTGATTTAACATTTCAAATGGATTTATTTATACTGAAATTTTTTAGTAAGTCTCTCAACATATGTTTTAGGAATGTTATGATTGATGGATTGCAAAAAAAACATTAAAGCCACTTTTAAAAAAATCTTTCGGTAATCCACAGAGAAAAAAATATTTTATATCATTATGAAAACCGATTCATTTCCGATAAATAATTGATTTCGAATAACCAAATTATGCATAAATAGTGTTTCTGTTGTAAAATCTTCAAACTTAAAAGTGAACGTAATATGTACAATTTAAGTTTGATCTTAAAGTTGTGTTTTAACTACTTTGTACACTGTACCTTAAGCCGAAATACAACAATGGGTGAGTAGAGAAAGCGTTAGTAACTGCGCTGGCAGTCTATCGACACCTATCCAAAGTGAGCTGTCGAATAAGAAACGGGTAACTCCGTGAAATAAATCTTCCGCGTTTTATGTAAACGCTGCTAGAATACAAAAGATTTATGTATTATACTCCTAACAAGACAACAAAATAATTGAAGCAACTTTATTATTGCTGGCAGCATTGTAAATTATTTTTAATTTTGCAAGAAGGGTTTTATTTTCTCAAATGTATAAATTGTATCCAATTATTAATTGAAAAGTCTGTATTTTGATTGGATACTTCCGTAGAAACTTTAAAATGGAAATCGTATTTAATTTTTTACATTAAACAAGCAATAAAACGGATATTCTGTTACTATTAATTGTATACAACTTTATTGAATGTAAAATCAAAATATCGCACTTAATCACAAATTTAATAACATACTTTAAGCTTTAAATAAAATATTTGAATAAGATTCAACTCTGACATGAAAAAACCAATGGGTTTTGTTGTGATTTGATGGACGTGATATGGAAATATTTAAGCGACCCTTGCAGTCAGCCTTGCGACGTCAAACCCTTTTGTTTCAGTGATAAAGTTTTCCAATGAAAACAAACAGTTTGTAAAAAATGCCAAGCCTGCGCTTAGGTATGTTACCTTATCGATAATGTTGGGTCAAGTACGCAAGCCTGCTCGTTATTCAAAGTTTTACAGGAAAGGTAAAACGTTGTTATCAGAAACATTAAAGTAGCATATTAAATATGAACATATTATATTTCCGGATATAATATTCAGTATGTATTAAAGCAATATGTTATTTTAATAAAAACAATAATCCTTTGTACTTCATTCCACTTTATTTAATATGTCAGGACCGGTTTCGCTCATTGCGAGCATTGCCAACTGATAAAAATATAATTTAACAATGCTATTTATACAAAATTGAAAAGTTATACACAACAGTTGGCATTGAAAAGAAATTGCCAATTACATTAAAGTGATTCTAAAATAACACAAAATTAAAATGTTCAACACATCTAACATATAATTAAAAAGTCATCCCAGATTCATAAATTCAGAATGCGATTGAAAGTAATTACAAACATAATTAAAATTTGGGAAATTTTTGACAAATTGATAAAATGCTACATTAATAAAGTGAATATGCTTAATGATATGAATATGCTTAATGATAGTTTTATGTTTTCCCCGCTTCCAAGTAGTTGGTGTGTTCATTCATCACTTAAACAAAATCGAGAGCCAGGAAGATTCTGAAAAACAAATTTTTCAAAGACCATATCAATTCTAACAAAAAAATCTATATTTATTTATTTTAATTTATATAAAAAAGAGAATAGTTAACAAGGGCTAATGCAATGGATAAAGTAACGGGGAACTAGCAAAAATTATTTGATCGTTTAAAAGATCTGAATCAGGTAAAAATTTGAATCTATTGATTTCTAGGATTTCTTGCTTGTCTAGTTTGACAGACTTGTTATTTAAATGTAGAACTTTAAAGTTTCTACCAATATCAAAAGTGTGTTTATTTTGAAACAGATGGTTTCCAAATGAAGACTGTTCATCCCCTTTCTTAGCACAATTCAAATGCTCTTTGATTCTAATATTAAACGATCTACCTGTTTGACCAATATATTTGGCGTTACAGGAGTCGCAATTGAGTAAATAAATACCGCTTTGGTTCAAAAAGTTTAATTTATCTTTAGAATTAACTAAAATTAATAATTGGCAATTTCTTTTCAATGCCAACTGTTGTGTATAACTTTTCAATTTTGTATAAATAGCATTGTTAAATTATATTTCTTATCAGTTGACAATGCTCGCAATGAGCGAAACCAGTCCTGACATATTAAATAAAGTGGAATGAAGTACAAAGGATTATTTTTTTTATTAATATAATGCCTTTCCACCAAGTATTGACAGTGAACACCCTAAAAGTGATCAATATGTTATTATCAAAAAAAAAATATCAGTTATTTTTTTAACAATAGTCGCCAAAAAAAAAAAATACTCCGAAGTCAACTTCAAGACTACAGACAGACGACATACATAGTTTTAAATGTAAAAAAATCACTCATCTAGTTCTTAAGCTAGGAAAATTCCAATTAATCAACGAACCGAAAACAATACAATTCGACTACATATAATACTCTGCAAGAAATAAGTTGGTTTTTTTTTTTCCCTAGGGTACTCAACGTTGTACCCACCACCACCCGCTACGGCTTCACACTGTTTTTATAGGGTGTATTCCGTAGCGTAACAACGTTAGTCGTGTTCAAAATTTTGCCAGAAATGTCCCGAGAAGAAATTCTTCAAGACTTGGTTGCATGCACTACAGTGTGCAGAAATTAAAAGTTAATTAATAATTAAGTGCAGTTGAAAACATGAGATTTTATCTATTTAACTCAACTTTTTTTCCAAATGACGCGGAGAATTCTTTAAATGCCCTATAATTTGCCTTCGATGCAACCAAGTCGGCATGACCGACGGGGCCGACAGATCCGACAGATAGTCGTATCGTCTTGAGCAATTTTTCCCGTTCGTTATTTAAGTCTGGACATTCCCAAAGGATGTGATCAGCATCCTGAATCATATATCCGCATTTACATTCAGGGCTATTTACTAACCGGCCAAGCTGGAAGAGCTTGGCAGCGAAGTAACCGTGGCCAGTTATGAATTGGCTGGTCCAGAAATTAGGAGTCAGGACTTTGGTTATCTCCATTCGCCATTTGACGTTCGGAAAGAATTTAAAAGTTTGCCTCCCCTTAGAAGATTTCTCCCATCGAGCCTGCCAAACTTTCATTGCAGCTTCTATCGCCACGCTGCGCGCTGCTATTCTATGAGCCTTAGAATTGTAAGGGTCTGGTCGATGAGGAGGCAGTAACTGAATTTCTCCCACCTGGGACTCAACACCTTTGTACAGCATAATTGTTGCGCCTCTAACTTGAATGTGCAGGTCCAACGGAAGTATACCAGCCAAGACCGGCAATGCATCCGTAGACGAGGATCTGTATGCTTTGGTTAGGGCTATCATCGCACTGCGTTGTCCACTTAGAAGGATTTTCTGTATCGATTGAACGGTGCATCTTTTGTACCATGTGCGGCGTAGCCAGCAATCCCCATGTATATGGCATCGTAAGCGATTTTAAGGGCACTAGATCTTAAGCCCCAATTTCTACCTGCTAGGCGTGAGATTGAGTAGAAGGCAGAAGTAGCCTTGCTCACTGATGTCGTGGCAGTTGGTTGGTTTTTTGTTTTTACAAATAAGAATATACTCTTCATTCATTTTTATTAAATACATTAAAAACAATTGCAAAGTAATTATTAATTGAAGAGCCAACGGTTGGAAAATTATTTTCATCAAAAAAGCATTGACGAGCGGATAAAAAGCTTATTTCTTGATTTTATCAATTAAATTTAAAATTAATGTTAATTTTATTTATGACAAAAAAGCATTAAAATCTAAGCATATGAAATCTATTAGAGCCTGGTTTGTAAGGCTTGGTAAGATTTATTTGATTTATGTAATAAAATATAATACTTTTTGCAAAAAAAAATTGCTAGTCTTTTTAAAAAAATATTAATTGTCTCACAGCTGAGCACCTTTCTGCATAACAGTATTGAAAATGGTAAATATAACATAATAAACGTGTATACAGCAAATAATAATAAAAATATGTTCCACATAAAGGTGTACATAGACACTAATAAATCGGACATTAAGACTGTTGCTTTTATTTTTTGTATTTTTTTAAAGTCTAAATAATCCTCAAAAGAACTAAGTCGTACAACACATGGAATAATAAATTTTAATATATTTAAAAAAATAACTGTTAAATCCACCAAAAAGCAAATAGTCGAAAAAAATACAAAACAAGTTTAAATAAAACTGTTGCCTTCTAGGAAATTTGTGCACCAGCGTCAAAAAATTAAGAAGCTCTGAGTTAATACCGTACAAACAAAGTTGTTGCCCTCTGATACGTGCTGTTTGTACTTGATCAATTTGCCATTAGTTAAAATAAACATTCTTGAAATGTAGGACAAGGCTGTTTACTGTCGCCCCCCATTTTCAAGCTGAACTCTACGCCACGCTACGACATGCTACGCCACGTTACCCCGAGGAGTGTTTCGTTTTGTTTGCTCAATTTGGGATATCTAATAGAACCTCATTGCTTAAATCTACGATTTAAAAAATAAAGTAACTCTGATTTAATATATTTGAATAACTTTCACATTCGGTTTGTATGGGGAGCATTTTCTAAATATTTCTTAATAAATATACCTGTAAATGGTTTCCTTATTATTTAGACGCTATTTACTCCTTATGAGAAAAATATGACCACTATGCTTCTTGTTATATAACACCATCATCATTTAATTCTGACGAATAAATTCTTTTGATATTAACAACAGTAAGCATTCGGAACATGCAACTTCACCTTGAGTCACAGTTGTTTACGATGTCTTTTCATGACTTCTGTCACCACAAGAAGTTGCCTGGTTTGTTCTCTAATCTCCATATTTTTCCCAAGTTTCAGCACCATATCCAGTATGTATTAAGACAGTTCAATATACTTAAAACCAGTGTGGTATGTATTTGGACACGAAAACAATTGAGGAGCTTAGGATATCAGTTAAAAATAAGATGTAACCATAATATTCAAGTACTGATTCAAAATAACATTAAAATTTTTGACTTCGCTAAAACTAAACAAAATATAATATGACCTTGACGCCTTAAAAAAAATACTAAATCCAACAAAAACAATTTAATTCACTGTAAAGCTTAATGGCGAATACAACAATATCAATACGCACAACGATGGAATTAAGAAAACCGAAAACTCATGCGAATGACAAAATATTTTTATTTAAATTTGTCAGCTATATTTAAAATTTTCTCTATGGTTTTTAAAGATGTTCTATTTGACACGTTACGTTGACTTTTTATAATGATAAATATCGTTATCGTTATTCGTTTTTCGAGTAGATTATCTGTTTCTTTGATTCCCGCGTATGCCATTTTACGATTGGTAATTAAATTACAAACAGAGCTACATTTATAATAAGTGAATTTTCATTAATTTTTGGGTATAAGATAGAGAGAGAGAATATAAAAATTTGAATCGTTCAAACTTTGCACACGTCTACAAGTTTTGTCGCTTACAACCTGGGTTCAATATTTTGGCGTCTTCAATAATGTTAGTGCACGGATGAAGTAGAACTGACAGTTCAAGTTAATTATGCATGCTCGAGGATGACGAAAAGCATTTAAAGGATTCGAACTTTATATTGAAAATCCATCAAGCACATTCCTTCAAAATCTTGAATTAGATTATGTTGGAAATAAAACTACCTGTTGTTAATTAAGAGGTAATGACTTTTTCAGCTAACGCTTTAAATTAGAGGAAAAGTTATGTTATCTCACGAAAAGCGATTGTCATGTAAATTTTAATCTGGTATCTTGTTGAGTAATACATACGAATAACGGATTGCCATAATACAAGTTACTCATTTGTGTAGTCTTAGTTCAAAATCATGCCTCTGAATAATATTTAAATACTTTTTACCTTTTAAGAGTGGTACAAAGTGATTGGAAAACAAAAACTGTTGTTCAATACCTGATGTTGAAATAATTATTTACTTCAAATTTAAAATTTTCTATTTAAGACTTAATTGAAACCAAAAATAGTTATTTATTTAATTGTTGTCCTGACTTTATTTAAAATTATAAAAAAAAATAAACTCATTTCTCGAAACTCGTCAAACTAATTAAAATTTGTTGAAAAGCTCTGATGAATTTTGTGAAGGATCAAAAGGAACCATAACAAGCTGCTGACAGTTAAGACGAAAATTTGAAATTAATTTCAATTAACATGGTTTGAAGAAACAAAATAACTGAAATGATGACAATGTGATATTGGTGCCGACAAACTGTTTGCTAGCAACATTGAAATACTTTCTCTTTGGAAAAAATAATTAATACGAACATAATAACCAACATGTCGGTTCTAAAGGTCAATAGAAAATTACCGCAGTAAATTAGTATACATTGTCTTTTGAATTAATTAAGAAATGTAACAAAATTATTTTACAATACTGTAAACGTAAAAATACTGCAAACTGATTTATTTTATATATTATACAAAAAATGTCTAAAAAATCATTTTTTTCCTATTACATAAGTAATTACCTATCAAATTATTGTATTCAACTCTCTTAGAGTAAATTTAATTAACAATTATGTTTATATGTCAGAACCGTTTTTGTTGTCAAAAACAAAATTTATGCTATGAAACTTATTATAAAGAAGCATAGCTTAATTTATATTCTAGGGAAAAAATCCTTTGATCTACATACAATTGAAGTAGCCAAAGGCAACGAGAAATACAACGCGTCGTTAGTAAAAACGTGGCCTGAGTTAGTTTTTAAAAAAATAATAACGTTAACATTCGTGACATAAACTGATAGAGATCTTGGTTCGCAAGAATATTGTTTTAAATTCGAATGAACAGCAAAGTGCAGCGGAGAAAGATTAATCCCTGATTTTAAAACTTCTACTTATAATTTTAATTAAATTTAATTAATTTAACTAAAAAGTGGCAGTTTAATCAGCGCAGGCAAACACAAAACAGGTGGTGGTGGGGCTATTGAAATAAGCAGGACAATACTCTCATCGAATTTAAGCGCAACAAAGAATAAAGACAACATTTATTCAATGGATTGTTAATATGTACCTATAAATAACGTAAAACATACGTTTTTAAACATATGAATAATAAATAATCACATTTTTAATCGCAGAAAGAAGAATTTGACCAAGACTCCTTTAATGTCGTCTTTTTACAATTCTTATTTAAACCTTTTCGAAAAGTGAGATGTTATGTCACTTGAAAAGTTTAATATGAAATTTCAACCAGAAATGGCATTGCAGCTAACAGCCAAGGCGTCAGATATTTAGATTTTTTTAAATCGTTTAAAAATAAATCAGTAGCAAACATGTTCAAAACCTCAAATTAATGTTTGATATCGACCATGCAGGAACTTGAGCGCTGGCCCAACTAATTGTAAGGTTAGAGATTTTACCTCTCGACCACAAAAAACGCAGTTATTTTAAAACAACTGATCTCGAGATGTTCCATATGAAGTCCAAATTGTCGAATTTAGGAGTGGAAAAAGCACTACTCATTATCATAATTATCCTCTTTAAAACGCAAACGCAATTTTTTAAATTATTGTCTAATGTTGATAATTCATTAAACTTAAACTTCATGTACATTCGACATTGTACGGAGCAAATTATAAATTATAAATTATTCCGTTACGGTCTTAAAATCACTGAAACTGGAAAAAATGCTGCTTACTGACCTCCGAAACTTTTCCAAGGTTTTTTTTGGAAAAAAATTCGCCTTGAAAAATATTATTACATATTAAGCCATAGCATTGTAGCTAAAAATTATAATTGTGGCCTTAAAAACTTTTTTAATTTACTTTAAGACATCATTCGAAGTTTAAAAAAATATATGCACTGAAAGAAAAATCTTAAAACCCTTAACGGAAGCGGAAAGCGATCAAGACGATCTTTTGAAGATAAAACACGACGAATGGCCGAACTCTTTAACATTTTTTCCGAGCAACGATTATTCCGTACCACGACCATTGTGTCTTGCGATTATTCAGGGCCACTTTTGCTCTGGGCCACCGTTGTATTGCGGCAGATAGTGGTCTGTAGCCTTACTTTCCTTAATGGATATTTATCCCAAGGGCATCTTTCAGGGATGCCATATTGTTTTCGGCCACTTTTGCAAGATTTTTTTTTCGTTAAACCCAAATATCTTCAGCTGAATGCAGAACTTTTTTAAGTCGTATTATTTAGAAAGCGCGTTTATTTCACTTGTATTGAAGTTTAAACTAGTAATTTAACAACAAGAGAGTGTTATTTTTTTAACATATAAATTAATCGATTGTTAATTTTTCCATCAAACTGAAATATCCTTTGTTATTTTTTTTTTGTATAATAAAATTTCTTAGATAATAAAAAACTGTTAATTTACAAAAATTGTTCCATATGCTCTACGCTGGGAGCAAAAGCGGAAAAAAAATCATTAATACTGTTTAATATTGATGGAAAATTAAAACAACAATATGCACTAAAATACAGCTCTATATAATAAAAATTATTTCCCTCGTCGTTTTTTCAAATCAACCAACAGTTATATGAAAGTGATCTAAAAGTTCAGTTCCAAAATAAAAGACTACCAGTTTGACCACGTCTTCTTATCCTATAATGAGAATTACTAGGTAGATAGTTTATATTTTCATCACAATACAATTGTGTTCAAGTCACTTTTAGGATGTTCACTGTCAATACTTGGTTGAAAGGCAATTTATTAATCGAACACAATATTCATTTGTACTTTATTCCACTTTATTTAAAAATTCAGGTCAAGGTACACTGTTAGTAAAACTGTTAAAACTTTAAGTCATTTAAAAAAACTAATAATGTGTTTATTCTTCGTTCTCAAGCCGAACAAGCTTTAGTAGTGTTATGAATACACTGGATATTATTCATGCAGTTTAAAAGGACTTCTATAGCACATCTTTTTGAAAAAAATATCATCATCTTTTTTTGTTTAATTGTGTATACGAATCTCATATTTTCAATATCTGTAGCGGTTAAAATATGTAATAATCAAATAAAGATACAATATATTAAAATAAATATTAAACATGCCGTTCTATTGGTATAAAGAAATATTAGAATGCCTATTTACAAAAACGAGGAAATGGAATTGTCTCGACATTATTATAATTATTCTTATAATGAGCCCTGCTCTAAATGCGTGGCTACCCTTGAGTGTCATAGAGTATCGTAGAAGGTGGCGTAGCTGGTCGGCTAGGGGCGGGAAGCTGAGACGCTTTACCATCCCCCTACATCGCATCGTCGTGAGGACACCAAGCAATCTTAACTTAATGGCCGGCAATCGTCTGAACCTTTACGACTGTTCGTTATGGTGGGCCGTTTGTGAGGGTCGCCCAAAAGCAGACCTCTAAACTTGAATCAATTTCGTTCGAGAAAATGAATGGGAAAATTCTGCTTTTTTTGGCCCGATTAAGGAATATTGAAAAGAAACTAATAATTATATATAACAGTTTTTGGTAATTATTGGCTAACGATAAGTTTATTTTTTTATAGGGAAAACTATAATATATAATAAAGCTTCAAGCAAAACGTTATACATTTATTATTATTTCAGTAATTCATTAATATCGCAACCTTTGAAACTTAATATTTTGTTATTTTAACCTTACTAATATTTATTAATGTAGCTTTCTTGGTTTTGTTGACAAGAAGGTCAGCAATATCAACGCATTGCCACTTATTAAAATCCCTAACTGCTTCACCCTCAATTAATCTTTTTTAAATAATCAAATACTTAATATTTTGTTGTTATTTAGAGGAAAACTTCCTTAACAATTTATTAAATAATATTGTGTATGTAACCAGAAACAAGTAAAATAATAGTTTTCATACTCACGTTATATGAAATAATTTTTCAACTTTTGCGAAATTATGAAAATGTTTTTATATTTAATTTTGAAAGAAAATTGATTTTTATAAATTGTATTGGATTTAGTTATGAATGACGTTAACTGTAATCGTATAGTGGAAATTTAATATATTAAAAACGAATATGGCATTAAGTCTACATCTTTTTAATCATGATTTTATTTTTTATTTGTATAACTTTAGAGTATTTAGTAGGAAAAGTTATTCTTCAGCTTAGTAAAATGTCTAATGGAGAAGGTTTGTCTTAATCCAGAATTTTCATATATGATTAAAAAACTAATTAAAATATTTCCCAAGACTCTTAAAATGTTTGTATGAGAAGTTTAATAATGATATTATATTTGTTATAGTTACACAAGTTTTCTGAACACTTTCGTGAATTATTTCCTTAAACCAAATACACGCAGTAAAATAAACATTTTAATACTGGCTTCAAAACAGAGAATGTGAAAATATTTTAAATGCCTTGAGGGATACAATGTTGGATAACATGTGACAGACTTTAATTGTGTACGGGGAATGTGGTGTAATTTAATAAATGGTGTAATATATATAATAATTAAAGAAAATTAGCACTACTGTCACAATTAATTATAATCACAATAAAGTAACAATATTTGCTTAAAGTCGTGTTTTACTATTGAAGTAAAAGTAGGTGTAATATAAACATGTGACAACGAAAAAAGTGACGTCTAGCAAATGGATAATAAGCAGTTCTTGTAGAACGAATTGTGATAAGGTAAGCAACGTTTGTGGTCTGTAGGCTACATATTGAGAGTGGGTAAAGTTGGGATAACAAAACTCACATTCGATCTCATATAATAATTATTTATTAATTTTTGGTCTTTTTTTGTACATGTTAATTATCAGAAACTTACATATTATGAAATTTGTGTCCAAAGTAAAAACATAGTTTGCTTTATTACATAATTTTATTTTAATGATGATGATATATATAGAGATAAAAATCAAAAACTATATAAATCAAAATAGTAAAAACAGGTCCGGTGTAAAAAAATACGAGCCAATTTAACACCTTTTAATATTGGGCAGGTTTATTCAATGCCATTAAACCTTTAGCCGAGCTGAAGACCGTGTGTGAAGGTTAAAGACTTAGAGCGTCACAAGGGTAAAGAAAAAACATTTTTAATACCGTATAAAGATCGGAAAACGATAACCCTTTCAACGTAATCACGGCACACGAGGAGAGTATAAAGTTAACGCTTGCTGTCCACTATACGCTATAGAATAAACGTATGAATAGACGGGCTGTAAAGGGTAAAGTGATAATGCATTTTAAATGCACATTTGCGCTTTAAGGGTTTGTTTCTACTAACATGAAGTACTTCACTATTACAAAGCCAAGTTTCATAAATAAAATCTTCGAAAAGTGTTTAAATAGTATTATATTAAAATAAATAAGATAACTGCTCGAACACTTTATCGAATTTACCATTAATTATACCCAAACAAACAAAACTGAAATACATATATTGACTTTTTCACGACAATTTATCAGCATTATTCTCAAATTATCAAAAGGTTTTTTTTTAGAAAACTTAAATTCTTCCGAAAAATCATGAATTTTATTAGCGAATTGTCTACATGTTATCACACTTTGTTGTATCACATCTTGGTTTATGAAAATGGAAATATTTTTAATTATGATTTAAACTAGCTCTACTGTAATTGTAAGTTAATTAATAAGATAATTTAAAATTAAAATGAAATTTATAAAAAGGATTTTCAATATAAAGGTCAAATCAATCCACACGTACACTTAAATGCATGAAGATGCGAACTGATGACGCACGGGTCGTGAGTGACGAAACGAATGAAAACGTACAATCTTTGAACAATTAAATTATCAGTTAGATCAAAATAGACTTTTCTGTTAATTGGTTTCAATGTTTTACCCGCCAACATTTGCTACGGATGTACAGTCATAATAGAGTATCTGATTGCACGTCGTGATAATGATTGCCAGAAGTCAAATGTCAATTGCCAGATTTCTAATTATTAATGCATAAAATGAGTGTGCGATATCAATTTATTATAGAGTCATATTTCTTAACTCTAATCATATAAATGTGAAAAATGATAAAGTATACCGATTTTATTTATGCTCTTTGTGTGACCAGAAGGAACAACGGATTTCCTTATAAAATAGAAAATAAGAAAACTCATAACACAAACGACATAAAATCACAATTTGCTTACAAATAGTGGTGATCGGTATGATATTTGAGATGTGATATGAAATAACAGCGCAATGCGTAAACACAATAAGAAACATTACCAAATAAATATATATATATGTATGCTCTTCAGAGTTATAAAAAACATCTGATAAATTCCACAACGTTTCAAATAAAAAAGTTAAATAAAAGCTCGAAAAGCTTCATATTATCAGCTTAACTTTACAAGGCAATTAACTTTGAAGTGATCTCACGTGTTTAGCGATAGGGAGGCGTCGATGCGTAAAAGCCTTAATAGATTGAACGTGTTTCTATAAGAAATAGTAAAACAGAGCTCAAATAATCGTTTTCGATGTAAAAACACTGATCAGAAAGTGTTAATATTGTTAAATTGTTTACGCAGTATTGAAAGATATGAAGTGTAAATTTATGTTTATATGTATACATTTTTATTTGTATAAAAAGATTGTTTGTTTTTTTGAATATCAAATTTATAGATATTTCAAGCACCAGGGTGCGTTAACGTCAAGCTTATTTGAGTCTCCAACGGTGCTTACGGAAGGGTGTGATCGCTACAGATGTAAGAAATCCTTAGTGAAGCCAGTTCACGGGGACACCGTATGCATTTAGTTAAAAATCACATTATACGTATGTATCTACTCACATACTATATCCATACATATACACACACGTGCGCATACATACATATACACATAGACTACACAAATAAGTCAGCCAAAGAGAGTATTCATGATGCTAAGGGTCGTTTTTAAGCGTTTTTTAGTTTTAGACGAAAAACGAAAAAGAAGATAATGATTGCTAAGTATTATTTTTCTTATAAAAAATAAGCGAAGAGGTAAATTATTTGAATTGAAAATATTAACTTTATCACACAAACTGTAAGATAAAGCTTTAATACTTTTTTTATATGTGAACTCTTGTTAATTTTTAAAGATAATGTTTTTGATCTTTTCATAAATTAAATTTTGTTTATTGTTGTAATATCAGTTTTGGTATATTATACAAGATTTTTTATATTAATTTTTGATGAAATAACTTATACATTAAACGATGGTGTATCTAATATATGATAGGATTATAAAAGGACGTAATAAATGTTCGAATCTTTCATAAATATCATATATATATATTTATATATTATGTAACAAACAAAAGACTGTATTTTATTCTAGTCTCTTTTATTCAATGAAAACCGTTATGGAGGTTGTTATAGTTTACGCCGAGCACTGAAAACGAGCTGCAAATGACACGTCATAAAAAGCGGGAAATCTTCAGAGACAATAAAAAAATGGCTGCGCGGGCTGCATACAGCGAGGATCCATATTGAATTCAAATGGCTGGTAAACACAAAATAACGCCCAGAACCCCACGTGTCGTCTTAACACATTACTAACTTCCTTAGTTGAATCACTTCTTATAAAAAAGTACCATACGATTGGAATACTATTTCATAACCTTATTGATCAGTTTTTAAAGCAAATAATTCATTACTGTTGTCAAATGGTATATACTCTTGGGATTTTATTTTTCTTGCTTGCGGAGTCAAGAAATTGAGAGATGAAATAAAAACAAAACGCGGTTGCATCTGAAAAAGATTACTCATAATAAAAATTTCCAAATAGGATACTTTATGTTACATATTGGCTTGAAAGTTTTCTGAAAAATGAAGTTATTATCACAGTTATAAATTGGTTATATCAATTCTTTTTAAATAAGTTGCTGAACATTTATAAAAATATAAAACCATTTTTAAGTTACGCATAAGTATCATTCAATTGAACGGCTTTATAACCGATTACAATTGTGCACGAAAGAAACATTTCAGTGAATACTTCTTTTTACGCATACATTTCATCATTTTTAAGTCAAAAGTATACTCTGAAAAAAAAATCAGCATGAAAACATTAACTCGTCGATTAGCTATATTTGATATACAACGGATTCCCGATTCCACATTTTTGCAATCATATTTTTTTAAAAACTTTTAAAAAAGATACATCGCAGTATTTATATCTTTGCTAAGTTATATGTTTTATAATATATAAAATTATTTCATTGTGTTAGATCAGTGTTTCCCAACGTGAAGCGCACGCCCCCACTGGGGAGAAATTAAAACAAATCGGGGCAATCTTTAACTCATTGATAGTCTGTTTAAACAGTTTTTTTAATGATAAAAAGGGTACAACAGACGATTGTTTCATACCGAATTAAGGTAGTGCTCACTGCGGAATTGGTTGAAGATATTCATGGAAATATTTCATATACTAAGTTTTAGAGACATCTTTATTGTTGTTAAATAAACAACCGCATAAGGCAGAGAATGCTTAATTCAATATAATTGGTTTCATTAAACTTTCACGATTCTATTGTATATAAAACAATGTTTCAGTCAAAACAAGAGCAATTTTATTGGCTAAACAAGGTGGCTAATTCAGCATAATTTTTATTTGAAGATTTTTTTTGCAGGCTTTGCTTGGTACCCATACAATATTTTGGTGCGGGGGGCATTGAAACTTTTGAAGTATTATTGAATGGCATAAATAACGTAAGGAAACACTGTCTTAGATCATTATTTTTCAAACCGTTGAAAAAGAGTATCTCATATTATTAATTAAAATGATTTCATTTGATCGAGCGTCGCAAGCAACGTGTACAAATTGCCGCGACGAAGAAAAGCGGCGAGAAAAGTCCGTATCGGCGGCGCCTCCGTGAATGTCTAAAGCAAACATTTAGGGCGGCAATTCACGCTTTATCGGATGTCCCATCTGTCGCGGAGAATATATCGCCGGCCATAGTACCCCGTGGACCAATCCGCTACTCCTTTGCGACCGATACTGGCTGGACATTCTTCTCCTTCCGAAGCTATTTGCCACGCTGTGTTAAAGTAATACTGTGACGCCATATAAACCGAGTAAAAAAAACTACTTAAATTACACAAGTCCATACGCCTACAATTCATCTTGGTGTTGATAAGAGAAAAAAGTATTTTCTTTAAGAAAACGTTTTGCACAAGTATTTATTCCACAATGTTTTGTTATCCTCAAGATTATAAATTTTTCCCTCGATAAACAAAGTCAGTACTGTTTATTACTATGTTTTAACCGTATGAAATACAAATATTCACCAATGTCAACATTTATGAAAGCAAATAAGAGAAAAACATGGAATTATTTAATTGATGTCAATATGAAATGTTTATTATTATTATGATATTTTTCAACATATTATCTATTACAGAATTTGTCTTCTAATGACTTATAATAACTATATAAATAGTAAATTTATATGAATTACTGCATCTTCAGGCGTGCAAATAAAAGCCAAGAAATTTAAATTTTCATACTGCATTCATCTAGCACTATTACAAAAAATATATATTTGAACAGAAAAATAATCAGTTTTATGATTCACACGACTAATGTGACGGAATTGATTTCAATTCTATGCTTAGCATAAATACTGCATCTAAAGTTGGTATTACATGGTACTGGTGGTCTAGAATTAAGATCTTTTTAATGGCAATAAGATATGTATATCGACTGTGGAAAGGAAAAAGGACGTAACCCACACACAAAAAAGTGTTTTGATGATTTTGGGCCATATGCAAATTATGAAAGATACACAACCTTGAAGTGCACAGAGACTTCTAAGCTGGTGTTTAATTGACATATTCTAATATTAATCAAAGAACTTGTCTAGGTAAAACCTTTTAAATTTAGATACTAATTCGTCATTTGCAGCTTACATAATTTTGATAGAACCTGTATCAAGTTTGATACATTGCGATTATAGAAAAAAAGCTGTTTCGGAAAAACTGTGGGTTACGTCCTTTTTCCTTTTTACAGTTGATATGTAGTCATTTTTTATTTTGATTAAATTATCTCTTGTGATTTAAAACATTAAAAATATGTACACCAATTGTTTTAATAAGTATTAAATAATACTTACAGTAAAACAATACCTACCGTTTAAGAATCTTTTAACATTCCGTTGCTTAATAATGTAATATAATAACGATTGTTTCAATCTTACACTTTATAAACTAAGACGGTGCTACAGAATTTTCATTTGTATTTAAGTCACACCTATTATTGTGCAGTGATTTAACTGAGGAACCAAACTATAAATTGTAAATGAAATAACAAGAATACTTCTCTAAATTTATGTTACTTTTAATATAATATATTTTTGTTGCGCTGTTATAACAGTAATATAAGTTCGAAGCCAACACGCCAGAGCTCTCCCTTGAGATAAAAGTGAGAAGTAATCGATGTGAACCGAAAGATAATGTAATGATATAATAATTATATAAAACGACAAATTCTCGCCATTTAAAAGATAAATGTTCTAAGAAATTGATAGAGAAATCGGCTTCAATGGTTTACTTGAATTGTATCATTTGTTATTATATAATCTGAATAGGTTTTGCTGAAAGAGTATCGACTGAAATTTTTCAACATAGCTCTTTCCGGAATAATATATACACCATCAAATCTCTCTCTCATGGAAATCTTATTTGAGTACAATAATTAGATTCCATTATTTACGTACACAAGACAAGTTTACAGATGACAGTTGCAAGAACGTGTATGTCTGGAGTCTTGGGGATATTATTTTATGTGAGCTTATTATTATTTATTTTTTATTGACACTGTTCAGCAATTTAAACTTCCCATGATTCGAAGAAGTGAATGTTCACCAGCCATGAAAATGGAAACAAAAATACATAAAAAACTATGATCTAGATTTTATAAAATGATCTCACATCTAAGTATTACATATCATTTATTATGCCCCACATGTTTTTTGAAAAATTAAGCTTAAGTAGGTTTTCAACGATATCATATGAATTTAAGCGAATGAAATTTTATATTTGAGTTTCAATCAAGTATATACTTGAAAATATTCATTGTAAAAAGTCATTTGAGATTAAATCGAGTAAAAAGATACCGCAAACACTTATGCTCAAGATCTCAAATGTCAAATTAATATAAAGTGTTAGGTAACGCCAGGACCTGATTACAATGAATTATGAATGCCAAGCGGAGCTACTGCCACTCTATCCAGAGGCATACGTATTAAAGTCAATACATTCTTTTTTCATCAGTAATGTGGTTAGAAACTTTTTTGATGGAACTGATTTTTAAAAAAATGTAATGTATGTGGTGTAAAGTGAAATGTTTCATTAAGTAATACTGCACTTATTAGTTACAATTGGCTATCAACGTTTTGACTCTTTTGTCCAACAAAAAAAAGGTCGCAAATCAGTTCATAAGTGAAATAAAATCTTTCAATACCATAAGGAAGCGTCGTTTAACAAGAGGAAAGTCTGCCTTCCGTTCTTATCGTAAAACAATGTGACCCACACCACCTCTCTCTCCTCTTTAACAGTTCCGATAACTGGCACCGGAAAATATTGCTAGCATTTTAGAAGAAAAGAGAATTACACTCTCCATTGAAACAGAGATTGGATGATTTATATAGAAACGATTTTGAATGGCTGTGTCTTTGTTTTGTTGCAGTTCAAGAAAATCGCTTTCTTTTGTAAGGGGTCCGATGATTAATAATGGCTTGAACACGTTTTAATTGTAGCAGTGGGAAAAATACCTTTTATTTCATGGAGCAGGAAAAGAGAAGTTGATTCATATTTCTAAAGCACGCATTTGAATATAAATGCGTTTATAATGTAGAATTTATTCAAAATTTTAACAATAAATTTGATAATATAATGTAGTTAACAATCAAATAATTAATTAATAGCCGATAATGTCCGTCTGTAAGATGTCCTCGATTTCCCCTCCCCCTGCCCCTCCCCCTCCTCCTCCCCCTCCTCCTCCTACCAAGCCGCGCTGTCACTTTTTATTCATACTTAAGACATATTTTTCCAATATACACTGTTACTTATGATTTTCCTCGATTTCCTCTCCTCCTCCCCCTCCCCCTCACCAGCCACGATATCGCCATTTTTTATTCCTACCTTTTCGATGACGTCATTATATACTATTATTTGATGGAACATATCAAATCGCTGAAAAATTGAATTCTCATACAAAAAAGCGCCTTGGTCTGGATTCGAAACACGGTCCTTGAATTATGAGTTGAGAGCTTTACCACTCGGGTAAACAAACAACTGCCAGATACGATAAAACTACATTATATATATTGTATTACGTTCGAATTTTGAAACTTTTGTTTTTTATTTGAAACACAGCATATATATCCTAATTTTTGCACATTCATTAATTCCAACGTACCCGAAAGGTAAAGCGCTAGATTGGTAAGCTGATGGTCAGTGGTTCGAGTCTGACCCCGAGCGTTTTTTTTTTTGGTTTATAACATTTTTTTTTTAAACACAGTACATCTTGATCGTATGAAAATAATAAAATCCGATTGATAAGCGTGATAAGTTTTTCAAAAAATAAATACCTATATATTAATATTCGATAAAATAATCACAATTAAAAATTTACAACGTCTATTTCTGCTACTACGAAAAATGGTTGTTAGCAAACTTAAACATTATTCCAAAAATTCAATAATTTACGAAATTTCTGCTCCTACGAAAAATGGTTGTTAGCAAACTTAAAAGTTATTCCAAAATATAATAATTTACGAAATTTCTGCTATTACGAAAAATGGTTGTTAGCAAACTTAAACATTATTCCAAATATTAAATAATTTACGAAATTTCTGCTACTACGAAAAATGGTTGTTAGCAAACTCAAACATTATTTCAAATATTAAATAATTTACGAAATTTCTGCTCCTACGAAAAATGGTTGTTAGCAAACTCAAACATTATTTCAAATATTAAATAATTTACGAAATTTCGGCTACTACGAAAAATGGTTGTTAGCAAACTTGAACATTATTCTAAATATTAAATAATTTACGAAATTTCTGCTCCTACGAAAAATGGTTGTTAGCAAACTTGAACATTATTTCAAATATTAAATAATTTACGAAATTTCTGCTTCTACGAAAAATGGTTGTAAGCAAACTTAAACATAATTCCAAAACTTAAATAATTTACGAAATTTCTGCTACTACGAAAAATGATTGATAGCAAACTTGAACATTATTCCAAATATTAAATAATTTACGAAATTTCGGCTTCTACGAAAAATGGTTGTTAGCAAACTTGAACATTATTCCAAAAATTCAATAATTTACGAAATTTCTGCTACTACGAAAAATGGTTGTTAGCAAACTTGAACATTATTCCAAATATTAAATAATTTACTAAATTTCTGCTCCTACGAAAAATGGTTGTTAGCAAACTTGAACTTTATTCCGAAAATTCAATAATTTACGATATTTCGGCTATTACGAAAAATGGTTGTTAGCAAACTTAAACTTTATTCCAAAAATTCAATAATTTACGATATTTCGGCTACTACGAAAAATGGTTGTTAGCAAACTTAAACATTATTTCAAATATTAAATATTTTACGAAATTTCTACTCCTACGAAAAATGGTTGTTAGCAAACATGAACATTATTCTAAATATTAAATAATTTACGAAATTTCGGTTACTACGAAAAATGGTTGTTAGCATACTTAAACATTATTTCAAATATTAAATATTTTACAAAATTTCTACTCCTACGAAAAATGGTTGTTAGCAAACTTGAACATTATTCCAAATATTAAATAATTTACGAAATTTCTGCTTCTACGAAAAATGGTTGTTAGCAAACTTGAACATTATTCCAAAAATTCAATAATTTACGAAATTTCTGCTACTACGAAAAATGGTTGTTAGCAAACTTGAACATTATTCCAAATATTAAATAATTTACTAAATTTCTGCTCCTACGAAAAATGGTTGTTAGCAAACTTAAACATTATTCCAAAAATTGAATATTTTACGAAATTTATGCTTCTACGAAAAATGGTTGTTAGCAAACTTAAACTTTATTCCAAAAATTCAATAATTCACGAAATTTCTGCTACTACGAAAAATGGTTGTTAGCAAACTTAAACATTATTCCAAAAATTGAATATTTTACGAAATTTCTGCTACTACGAAAAATGGTTGTTAGCAAACATAAACATTATTCCAAAAATTAAATAATTTACGAAATTTCTGCTAACTATAAAAATAAAATAAAATAAATAAAAATTAAATGAAATAAAATAAAATAAAATAAAATAAAATACCATAAAATAAAATAACATAAAATAAAATTAAAATTAATACTATGCAACAAAAATCTCACGTTGCTGGGCAACGGGCTTACAGCTAGTCAAATAATTAATGTAGTTCATTTTTTTAACAGAAGATTTAAGAAAACGTTGAATCAGATCCACATTTATTTAAACAGTCAAATAACACTTTTAAGGTGTTCACTGTCTATTCTTGGCAGTAAGGCGTTATATTTAAAAATATAAAAAAACATTATGCTGTACCAATTCTACATTTATTTAATAGGATCAGGACCGTTTTCGCTCATCACGAGAATTTCCAAATGAATTCTGTCATCAGTTGAAAATGCTCATGATGAGTGAAAGTTATCCTTATAATATAAATGTGGAATTGAAACAAAATAGTGTTATATTGTTTGCGTGAATAACAATTAAGTGATTGCTTATTTAGTATTTATAAGTGTTACAACAGTAAATATAAATACATTTAAAAAAATTAAAATGTTATCATGTCACCTTTGTCAAAAATCTGACGAAAGAAAATTGTGTATGATGTTATATCATTTAATTTGTTCAAAAACACAGGTATACAAAAAACTATTTTATTTTTTAAGAATTAACTAAATTTTCTATTCGCTTAAGCTTTTAGTGTCGCGTATCATCTAACATAATTGGTGGAGCCTACTTCAAGTGAACAAGCTTAAGTTTTAATTAATTACTATTGCATACTACTTTATAATTATTTAAGTCTTTTTTTTGTTTTTTGAAAAAAATACGTTATTATTTTATTTGTAAACTTTATTTATGTAGACTAGTATCATAAAATACTAGTATACTAAAATCATAAAATTATAAAGTAAATAACAAATTCTCTTTTTTAGTTTGGACTCATTTAATGAACTACGAAGAATATGACAATGTTGGCGTAGAAATATTTCATCTGCATAATCCTTTGTCAATCCATTGCTGAATAACGACTCTCTCAATCTTTCTCCGACAACTGCTGTCTGATTGGTAACTTTTTTATAGTCTGTTATGTGATCTAGGGTTGAAATCCTCAGGTGGGAATTTTTTTCCGTTGCTTTAAAAAAATAATTACAACCAAGTATAAGAGTTTCCATGTTTATTTATTATTTTCGTATTGATTGTTTAAAAGTTTTGAAGTAAAGTTTGAAGTAAAATATAATAACTTACTCACGATTAAGGAATCCAATCCCGAGCCAAAATGTTGATCCCGGGATTTCGGGATTAGAATTTTTCGATCCCGGGATCAGTACATTTTTTTTTAAAAATAAAAATTGATAATATTGGTGAAAAATAAATGTAAAAAAATATTATATTTTATATTGCCAGCTGTAAGCTACCAATACGTCACCAAAAAGCTCTCTTAATCTCAGTTATTCGCAATGTAGAGGTGAATGAGTGGATTTTTTAATTGCTCGTAAAAAAATAAGCGAACTTATTATTAAACTAACTTAATATGCATACATTACGTAAAAATACGAAATATAACTTAAAATGGTTAATTTCGATAGCTGAAAAAAGCAATTACCTACTTCAGACTGCAAGAACGAAGATTTATAAAATTGTTGTCTATATACATACATTATTAATAATTTTATTGAAGTAAATAGAAATAATTTAAATATTAAAATATTCCAAGAGTACCAAAGCATCGATTGTTTCGCCATTTAATTAAAGCTTTCGGTTTACGGTACAAAATGAATGTTTATGAACAATAAATTACGCAAAACAAAAACTGCCAATGATATCTGGTAACATTCATCGATGTAGAGAACAAAGCTAAAGATAAATTAAAAAAAATATTGAAATATGAAGCTTTATAATAACAAACAATAAATATTGTCGACAAATACATTCAAATACAGTACACGTGCGTATAATGTATTGAAAAAAAATAATGATTGGCATCAAGTTACCTTTTCGGCTGCGACTCGCTCTTATCGTAAACTCTTATCGCAAAGATAAAGTCTTAATAATAAAATTGGGCATCGTTTATTGCATATGCTTGAACTGCCGACTTAAAAACCAACACGTTTCTGTTTTAAAATCAATCCCGAAAGTTTCGGTATCATGTCTTCTAATCCCGAGAATGAAATGTTTTGAAAACTGTACGGCATCCCGGGATCCCGGAATTGGATTCCCTACTCACGATTATAAAATACTTTGGTATACTGGTGCCATAGTTCTGAATTGCTTTCAACATCATAACTTTTATATTATCTCATAAAAAGTCCAAATGAAGAGCTCAAAAAACAATTGGTCCAACTCATTTTTTTTTGCTTTATTGAATTCTCCAAATATTGTTTTATAACTTTATGTCTTGCGTGGACGAAGTCACAGCGAACGCGAATAGAACACGGCTCAAAGTGAATCAAAATATCAGACAAACTGATCGCGGCGTGCGTTTAGTTACGTGGTTACTAGAGCGACGGAGACCATTTCGCTTTGCGCTCGCTTTGATTTCATCCACGTAAGACGTACAGTAAGTGAAAAAAAATACCGTAAGCCAACTTTTCACAAACATTAGGTGTTATACAAGCTGGTGTGCCTGCCGTCGAGTCGTTTTTCTGTTGTTAAATAATAAATGAACTTCTTGGATTTGGTTATTTGTGTACTGTCCGTCTGTCCAATTAAAAAAGTAAAAATTAAAATTCTTCAAAAATATAACTTTTTGTATATAGAAAAATTATGTTGTTTGCATGTAAAACATGCTTACTAAAAAATAAATATACTCAAAACTCTACTTTTCGGATTAAAACGTCAGTCTTCTGAGACCCTCAAATATCATTCATTAAAAAGATATTTTATTTTAGATAAAATCCTCGCTAATTAAATTCTATCTATATTCTATGAGACGTCAAAAATGGAAATTCGTCAAGATAATGTGAAATATAAGATATATTATAAACATACGTCCCATTCCTTAATAAACGCTAAAACAAAGAAAAAAATTCTAGCTATTTCTTTTATTTTATCAAAATAAAATGGATACTTTTGTATTTAAGATAAAAAATATTTGGTTTGCTTATTATTTTTTTCATCGACTTTTATTTGACCGGCTGAATCGATATTCATCGAGTTTTCTTTGGTGTCGTCGATTCGCAGTGCCAAAATGTAATTATTTGACTAGAGTGTGCAAACACTACGCTTGAATCAACTGAAAAACATCACTTGGTGTTATAGCAAACAGGTTTAAATAAATGCAAACAATTCGAGAGGACGGCAAATAGAAAATAGGCAAACGTTCTTAAGGCCAGATTTACTATGAACATGCCTTTGTGATGGATAAAACAGACTTTTATTTGGTCTACTTTGGTGTTTAAATAACATGCCCAAGAGCTTTTCAAATACTCCAGAGTATTGATACGAGCTTAAGGTTTCTATTTAAAGATGGATTTCTTATTAACGTTCAGTAAATTTGTATTAAGTAAACCATCCACGCGATGTGTATAATAATTAATGAAGTGAAGTCTGTATTTCAAAACAAATGTCTTCCATAATGTTATTGAAAGTATAAAATATGCCCAGCTGAGACATTTATGTGAGGTCATGTTGATAGCTAAGCTTTAAAGTATATATTACCTTTATAATTAAAGCGTATATTGCTTTATTTTTCGGGCCTATAGCAGAGTAATTAACGTTTTACTCGTCTAAAGTGATATTTACGGGCTTAAATCTCTGTACGTACACTTTACGTCAGATTTTTGTTTGAAGTCATACTATTTTCTCTCACTCTTCAGTCATAAAAAATCGGGACATATCTAGAACATAAATATCATATTTATTTATTATACTGAGAAGATTCCGCTAATATAGACGAAATAACTGAATATTTTTTAAAAATAGAGGTTACGTTGATTATGGAATAAGTGAGTATTTTTTTTAATGACCGATAATTTTCGATGTATTAAAGTTGTAAGCGTTAAAAACTTAAAAATGACGTAAAAGTATAAAATAGAGTACTAAAAATAACACAAGTTGTTTTTTAATGATCATACTGATGTATTTTATTCAATATTTGTAGAACACATCAGTCTCAGGGGAATCTCGCCATTGTTTTTATTATATTCACATAACGTTTTTATTACATGTAGACAAATAAAATTTCTCCTAAAACTCCTTTCTTGGCTTTATAAGAACCGACAAATTAAGAAAGACAATAAACACACGTCTTCGAGAGGTTAATTAATGTCTTTCATACATACACATGCGAGGCTCGTAATATAAAATAAATTTTTGTTACATTATGTATTTAAAACATACAACCATACCATTTAATTTAAGTGTAAATACTTTTCAGATATATTTTTTAACTTTGAATAATCTTAGATATTATATTATATAAAATCATTTGGAAATTAATGACGTACAATATAACAAAATATTTTTTTCCCAAGGAAGTATGCATTATATTGTCACTATCCAAAATCTATACATAAACCTAGATTTTCGCCAGCAAATCTATGAATTGCTCTTCCGAAAAACGCATAATTATTTATGGTTGTCGCCATTGGCAACAAGTTGATTGGAGAGTCGGTTATTATATTTTTCTAGTACCTGATTCATTCTAGACTTTTTCACTCTCGGTCAGATTGGTTATTCTTCACCTCGACTTAATAAAACGCGCATCGTATTTTATTATTATAATTTAACTACAAGTGTCTTACAAACAGTAAATACTTTTCAACTAAAGTATAATTAGTTTTTTTCTCAATATAATAGATCTGACGGTTGCGTGATGCTAAGAAAGCTGTCAAATAAAAATTTTCATGTAAATTCCAACTCAAATTATCAACCAATTAATTAAAAAAGTTAGATGATTACTAGATATGAAACTTGATTTAGTGAATAGATGAAAAGTTTTTTTTTCTGCAAGAAATTTGATTGTATTTATTTTTTACGGGCACTTTTTTTCAGGATGACCATGAAGTTGTCGACGAATAAAAACCAGTACGTAAAACGTAGGGCTATATTTTTAGATTAAATGTAACCAAACAGCCATAAAAATACAGAAAAAAGATAAGACAGTAATTTGTACAGATCTAATGGAACCACGTAGGCCAATGGAGGAATAAAAAAATATGATTTGTTGTTTGTTTATGGTGCGGAAGGACAGAGACATAAATCACAAAGGTCTGGCTATCTCAAATCTGGGTTACCATTATTGGCTTAGATAAATGCGTTATTATTTCCGTCAGAATCCAAACATAAGGCAACCAATCTGAGATGGATACAATTTCAAATATGGCGGAGTTGAGAGTTGTGTAGATTGACGTGAATATTTTTTTAAATGTATGACCTTTTCTACTCAGCAAATCAAAAGCATCTGAGGATATTTTTAGATTTGTTGGCATTTGAGTGAAAAATGTATATAAACAAACCGATTTACTGATAAAAATAATATAATTATGCACATTTTTAGGTCTATGAACTTCTTAATCTGAAACAAATCGGTTTTACCAACACTGCTTGTTAGTCTTTCAATCGAATTATTTTTTCTGAGACAGTAAAGAAATCAAGATAAAGATCTCATTGATCTCGTTATACCATGTTTTGAGAATTATGTGGGAGAGAAAAAATGATCATATTACAGAAATTCGTGCCTTTGAACACAAATATGTAACAAGCCCAGGAAGTTATGCAGTTAGATTTCATTAAATTAAATGTAGTAATTACGAGTTTTTTTGTTGTTTTTATTAAAGGTTATCCCAATTATCAGATTGGCTACTGAAATGTACTTTTTTATGAAACAACGTTTTAGCACAGTTATAACACTTAAATTTTAAAATATTTTTTACCAAGAAATATAGAAATGATGGCTGAGTATGTTTTGATTGTAAATATTAATTAAAAACAAACATAACATTTGGAATACTGCAATTTGTCTCCATCGATATACATAATATGACGGTGAGTAAAGACATACTGATGTCGAAAACTTATATATATATATTACTTTTTAAGCGTTAATTTATAAAAACAACTTCAACAAAACAAATTACGTAGTAGTAAAATATTAACGATCATTTCAAGTCAGTTAGATGAGTATTATTTTATTGAATAAATAACATTAAAAATTACAATATTGGAAAATTTAGCAAAAGACTACAAGAGAAGGCTAGTAAAATTATTTTATAGTGAAAACTGACATAATATGCAAAGTTGGTTGCTTTAAAAAATATGAAAAAATCGAGTATATTTTTGGTTCATTTAATAGGAGAAAAGCTACTTAGGCTTTTCGTAACGATATTTTATGAAACATCGATATATTTATTAAATTAAAATAGGCCAAAGTTACGCGAAGCATAAAAATAAAATAAAAAAATACGACGATATAAATTTCATTATTACGATTTAACAGTTGATAAAAAAATATTTTCTGATAGAATTGACTGAAAAAACTGTAATTTTTATTAAAAACGTATTTGTATTTTAGAAAACAACACGAAAACGGCAAATTTCATACATCTGACCTCACTTGAAACACCTTAAAACCACAATGAAACGGTGAAACAATGCTATATACTTTAAGTACACGAATCAAGGGGGCGCTTTACGCATCGGTGTGAAACGATGAGGGGGTAACACGCGAGGAAATCTAGTGGATGGGTGGAAGGGGGTAGGCCGGGATCGGGGAAAGTCCGGCGCTGGTCGAGCACTTAGCGGGTAGCCCATCCGGAAAATTGGGGTCGTTGTCTAAGTGGCAGAGGCATAGCAGTGCCACTCTACGAATGGGGTTGCAGTGCTACGCCGTAGAGGGTGAGTTCATGCATAGCGGTCTCGGTGAAAAATGGATCACGTTATTTATCTACGCAACATTCAAGATATTTATGTCGTCATCAATTCTTTATTCTTTTTTTAGTATAACCATCTAATATTTCTTATTAATATAGTAAAAAAATCTTATAAAGTTTTAGACAAAAAAAAAATGTAACAAGCTTTGTTAGTAGGTTATTCTTTTCTTATATCTCAAATTGAATTTTGATAATGGAAGCTAAGCAATGTTTGAATAAGACGTTTAATCCAGATGTCCACCAAAATTTTCAATTTCAGCAACAACTGCTTAATTTACCTTATTAAGAAGCATCATCAGACAGAACCTTGCAAGGTTTACGAATGAACTAAAAAAACATTTTAGTTTTTAACTTATAAATTGAAAAATAAATGTCGGGACTTTGTTCTTTACTACTGGACAAAGATAAGGAGCAAGATACAAACATTGATAGTAGTAATTAAAAATTTATTACTTATATTAGGTATGGTAAATACCCTTGGAAACAAGTTCAATGACGCTGAACTTATTTAAAATGTTGTTAACTAATGTTAAATAACTAATCGGTAGCACAGAAAACACGGTCTGAGTGAATTTCATGACTTATTAAAAGCACATTAAACAAAAGTGACACTCTTATAAGAGCTTGTCAAAATATTCCATTATTGAGTAATGCATAAGTTATTGGGCGTCGTTATGGTGGCCAAATTGTCAAATCAGGTATAACAAACAATTAAGCCCGCGAATTTTGGGGCACCACGAAAAATAAATATATAACGTTTTTTTTTTTGGAAACATTTACATTACCAATTCGATTGTGTAACTAAAAAACACATCTCGATTTTTGTTAAGTGTGTTTGTAAGAATATATTTTGCAAAGGTCAGCATTAAACCCTTTACATCTCAGTCATAAATATCATGTATGTTACAAACGGGTTACGAATCAAATGTGAGATACGTACGTACGGACCTACTGCAAGACTTTCCTAAGACAAATACCAAGCACAGCTGTTTGCTGTGGTTCGTTCTCATACGGGCCTAATGAGCTACACTGATTGGAACTCAATTATGCCAAACTTTAAGGCGTTCGAGACATTTTTAACATCATATAGGGAACGCTTATTCTTGATTCTTCTTTAGAGACATTACAAAAGAATCACAAATTATTATTTTTTTTAGTTTTTTTTATCCATTTCCGCTACCAATGTGGAGCATATGGCTTCCTTATGGAGGTATCTCAACAGATTTTTTTTCTACGAGAACTGTTTGTTACTCTGTCGTTTGAGCTCTCTTTTTTCAAAGAGAGTAGTAGGGATAGAGGAATAAGGCTAGGACAAAACTAGTGGTTAGTTAATCGCTCTCGCTACACCCAGTTACTAAAAGATAGGAAATGGTGGGAGAGACATCACAAACATACATGCCTTCGAGCAGAAATCAAAAAATCGATCGAAAAAATCCTGTCCGCACTGGGACTCGAACCCGTGAGGTCTGGCATGGAAGCACACAACGCTAACCGCTGCGCCATAGGACCTGGCAAGGATAATTTATGACGAATAAATATATTATAACTGTGTAATATTACTTGATTTGCTCCGATAATGAAATTAAATATTTTGATAGTAGAATTGATCATATGAAAAATCGATATATGCCAGTAGTTTAACAATTCAAACAATATTTAAAGCAATTGTTCTCCTAATAAAATTGAAAACAATCTACAAAGATCTTATTGGATATCAAAATGTAAACTAGATGCGTTTAAATGGCCATATTTCGTGTTTAATATTAGATATAAATCCAAATATTACTCGAATGTACTCACAAATAATTAAATCTCAATACTATTATTCATTTTATAACAACATGAAAGAGTCTGTCTTAAGGCTGAATGTTTTATTTGCATACGTCCAATAACTCTTCAAATGCTAATCTTGCAGGCAGTCACTGAAGGATGTTAATAATGATCATTATAATTCTCAGACGATGATCTATATTTTGATAGAAAATTTAAATTAACTTTGATTATTCCACGTATCGTATTACTAACTGTGAAACGTGTTTCGCCTCTTTCAGAGGCATCTTCAAACTTACTATCACAAAGTTTGCTTAAGTAATGAAGCAAGATTGATTCTAACATTTTAAAAAATATGAAATTACAAAATGAAGTTTGGGTTTTTTTTCTCCTTTTGAGGGAAGCAAAGAGGGGGGTGATATAATCGAAATAAAGCAAACAAATAATGATACTAATGATTTGCGATCAAGATTGGGATTTTTTTAAGGGAAGCAAGGAGGGGATTATAGAATCGAAACAAAGCAAACAAATATAATCATACTACTAATGACGTTAAACATTACAAACTATTAAGCTAATGAGCTGCAATCAATCAGATAGGTTGGTGATTACTCTATCAATTGAAAACAATGTAAGTAATGGCGAACAACCTGTCCTATTAAGAATTTAATTTAATAATATTTCTTTTTTGTTAAGAGTTTTATTAATTTCTAAAAATTCTAAACTATTCATCTTTAAACCCTTTTAATGAACTTCCACAAAGTTACCACCGAAACCATCGAAAGTATCTATATTTTGGGTTAAAAAAAATGTCATAAAATGCAAAATATCGTCATATATTTTTGTCTTTTAGTGAAATCTGCAGAAATAAGTTAAGCCCTGTTAATTTATTGATTTGATAAAAATAAAACGTTTGAATTCTTTTCCTGGCGTACAAAACAATTTTAATTTAAGGTGTTTTAATTCACACTTTAACAGGTAGTAAAGCTTCTGAAAATAGGCATCCAATGTAAATTGCGGTGAGAAACCTCTGTTTACAATCTGAAAGGGAAAAGTATTGGCAGACTTGGTCGCTTTGTAAAATATGGATGTAAAATAAATCCGTTGGGATTTCGGCTTGATCTTTTTCGCCAAAAATAGCAATTCATTGAGAGTGTGCAGCGTTTTATTTGCGCCCAGCGGCCGTGGTATTAAACTTAAATAATGGCTATATTTAGATTTTCATAAAAAATATTAAAGCTTTTATCGGTATATATTTGTGAGAAAGTGCAGCGACAAAAGAACTTCTTGGACTTACATATAGTTCTTTAAATTCATATAATCGTATGGTGTAACTGATTAGAAGAAAATAAATGTTAACAAAGGTATTTTTTTTTTCCAAAAGTGATAACTATAGAAACACTTAAAAAAAACAATTGCACAGTCCGCCTGACTGCCAACGGAAGAAAAAGGAAAATAATTAAGTTTGTATGTATATCTTAAGCAATTACATATATTATACATCGACAATATTTCTATCTTTGTCGTTCATATGTACATTACAAATTTCATATTTTTTTATTTATCATGAAAAATGTATGTTATATATAAATTATAAATTATACTTAACGAAAAATGTTTAAGAAACTTATATTCTGCAGAAAGTCAGAATTAGGTGTAAGTTATTCGTTGGAAAATGTTCACAAACCTTTTAAAATGATTATATTATTTTTCGTTTTTCAATACTGGTGTGGCAGAAGTTTAACAAAATTTAATTGTTTTTTTTTTATCAAAAATTGAGAGTAATATTAGCATTGAAGTTTTGAATAAATTTATGTTTATATTCTCATTTTAAGTTGGCTTACTCAGTCATACCACTCTTCATGTAAAAAAAGGCATATTCTAAGATGTATGTTTAAACTGTCATATCATTTAATTTTATCACTAGTGTTAGTATTTTTTTTAAAATGTGCAATTGTATTTATTATATAAGTCAAATTGAAAACCCACTTAAATGTAATTTATAATTTTGATTGTGATATAATGTTTGAAATTTTTAGTAAACGTAACATGAAATATTTATAACCTAATTTATAATGTAATTTATAAAAATTTCTCCAACTAACAATGAGTAAGTTTTCATCGTTTCAACTATATCGATAAAATCAATCTTTCTAGTCCTAATAAACACTCGAATTAAACAAATATTTAACAGCAAATCTACAGTTTTCTTTCAATTCGGTTTTTATTTCTTAAATATTTTAAAACATTCCATTAAATTTAATGCCTATGTTATGTGGGATTGAAAAATATAATGAAAACTATATAATTTAAAAAAAAACATATTTTTAAATTTAGAAAATAGAATAGTTTTTTTTTTATTTTTCAATAGTATGAAGACCAGAATAGTTCAAATTATAATTTATTTAAACTTATGAACAAATAAAATTCTCTGAATACATTTTAAAACTAGGAAAAATGTATTTTATTTTTCTGATGATAAAACATTTTATGCTCTCTAGCTCTAGGTTTTTGAAAAATTCTAATTGTCTTATTGGTTTTTGAAGTTTTTTTAATTCACTTGAGAAATGGCCAACAGAAAATAAATTGCCTGTAAATCTTAAGAAATGTTTATAATATTATATAAATTAAGTGTTCGTAAATAGTGAGTATTTTTTTGTGGAAAACATATTTTTCCTCATGTCCATTCGAAGCATAGTGTTTATATTATATTATAATTCTGTGACAGTGTATGTATTCTTATAAAAAAATATCTATTAGATTAGTGTTTTAAATATTTCCAATAATCATAAAAATATGATGATGTTTAAATATCATAATTAGATAAATAAATTCAGTTTTACTTACTAGAAAGCCGGGTTTGTTTATCGAATTATTAAAATATGCTGTCGTTGTATTTTGATCAATTTTGTTCGATAATTTCTAAAATAGTCCTCAAAAATATATTTCAGTACGAAACCTAGTGAAAAAACAATTATTAAACCAAGGAAATTGAATGGAAAATAGAATTCAGGAAGCATATGGTTACCACGGTTCTATAGCAGTAGGTGACAGATTTAGTTGGGCCCAATATATTTTATTTTAGGAGACAGGACAACTTAGAGCCAGAACATACATAAATGTACGTTTTGCATCAGACACATACGACCCTTTTAAGATAAACGGGCTGTAAAGGAGGGTGAGAGGTGTAAAGTAGACGGGTAGAAAGGTACTGAGAGGAAATGCCTCTTATACTATTTGAATAACGTATTATGTATATGGAAATATTTTGTACGTAGTGAAAAGGCATTCGCGACGTGTTTTGATTTATTTGTAAGATTTCTCTAAGCGATGTTAAATGGTTATATCTATTTTTTTTGCCGACAGATTTAGGTTACCTTTTAGGAAATATCTTTCGTGTTCATTTGTTATGAATACACGTATAAAAGCATATGTGACATGCGTAGAGCTCGTATCGTCTTAAAATGAAACGATACAAAAGAAAAAAAAAATATTTTATTAGGATTACGTTGCGATACTCCGAAAATGTTCCAAAAATATCTTCAAGTACTACAATTAAGCTTTTATATTACGATTTTTTTTATATTATAAACCAATATTTAAATGATAATAGTGTTATTTAAACTAACTTAAAAACAAATATATGGTAGAAAGTAAAGATTGTCGGGCCATGGTACGGCGGTCAACGTCATTGGCTTCCGTGATGGATCTCACCGGTTCGAATCCCAGTACGAACAGTTTTTTTACCGATTGCTGTTCGAAGTCTTGGGTGTTTGTAATATCTAAATTTCTTCCCACCCTTCCGGTCTTAAAATAATGGGGCGTAGCGAGAGTGATTGGCTACCGAGATATTTCCACTGGCCATATGCTCCACATTGCGAGTGAACATAGGTTACAAAAAGTAAATATTGTCTTGTTTTCTTAAAATGTAATCTGTGTGAATGAAAAATATTTACAAATTTACGTTTTTATAAAGTTTAATAGCAATTAATTGAATATATTTATAAATATATAATCTCTGAAAAGGAATAATAATGTATAGTCGATATGGGAGTTATATCATATCTCACTGTCACTAAAAGAAATGAACTCAGCATAAAGGTGAATAGGTACAGTCGGCGAGAGAATTAACTCATATAAGTCAAACTAATATCGGAGGGCTAAATTTACAGACGAACGAAGAATGAAAAAGTGAGAAATTGATTTTAAAACTATGAACACAATTATATAAACTTGTGTTTGACATAACGATGTCAAACAAGGGTTAAGGAAAGAATAAAAATATCACAGGTATTAATACCTAACAAAGCACATATCCGTAAACCTATTAATTAGTGTGTCCATAACAGTATCCGGTCCCGTGATTGAGCAGCCTTAAAAGCATTTTATACTGTATTTTTGTATTTAAATATGAAACATAATATTTCATAAAATTTAACGAATAACGCTTCAACTTAATTAGGATGCTATAGTACAAAGAATACTAATAACGTTGTTACGCGAGGATAAGAGAAATCATCAAACGCCGGGCATGTAAATTTTTATATTTACAACTTTTATTCTTTAAGCTTTTGTCTCGTAAGCTCCGGACAAAGCTTTCATATCGAAAAAAGACAAAAAGTCTGTAAAGAACGTAATTGGATATTAAGCTAAAAATATAAAACGAATACATAATGTCAAATCGCTTGACGGGAGTCTGAGGGATTTGGAAGGCGGGGAGGAAAACGATTCAAAGCGTTTACTTCGAATTTGCATTAAATAAATTGGCTCCGCAAATATCATACGACGTAATCACCGCGGAACGTTTATATACGCTTCAGGCCGAAGGAGTTTTGACTGCAGTTTGTTATATTCCAGTACCTATCTTCTTACGCTGTGTCATCAATATGGAACACAATTTTCGGTTCAACAGGGCTGGAATGAAAATCTTATATTATTTTATATGTCACGTAAAGTCAAAGTAAAACACTATTTTATCTTTATCTAGAGAAGATTGTTTGGTAACAGCTAAACTAACTTTAAATTTAAGCACCAATTACAAATTTAAAATATTTTGATTTTATTTATAAAATGATTACTTCTCGTTTTTGTTTCATAATTGCATTTTATTTTTTTTCTTTTAGTCATTCGGCCAAACAACAAGAAAAGTAAAAATGCCCAGTTACGAATGAGAAAAGAAATATGGCTTAAGTACTGAGAGAATTTTCTTTTGCCATTGTGTACTGGATTTCATTCAACTATATTATTTTGTCTACACGCTACATTTTTAGATGAATCTTGACGCTTTAAAGTCTCTTCCAGTCCAACACCTTTGTCAAACTCTTGTAAGTCTTGTGAAACTCCATGCATTCAGCAATGTCGCAAATCTTAAATGTTCATTCTTTGTTGATTATCAAAGTGACGCGTTTTGGAGACCACTTATATAGGTTTTGACGATTTTGAGTTTGCTTATCACACCATAGAAGTTCTTAAGCTTTCGTTAGTGCCAAAGTTACAAAATCAAGCAGTCAAAGCATAAAATCTTTCATTGGATATTACGCTCACACGAAGTGCCTGAGAGCTCGTCAAGCCCTATAATCCAAAGGCTAGAACTGATCTGAGTGCTTCATAAATGCAAACTATCAAAATGCTTGATAATAAGATTTGAATTTTTATATTGAAGAATCTATTGCTGTTAAAAATATCCTTTTGATATTATATATTCATACTCTGAATGTTGACTAGCGAGCCAATATATACGTGCTCATCGATATTATTCGTCTTTATAATCGGCTTTGTGACTGGCTTATAAATATATATTTAAATTAATCATGTTTGCCTTAGCGCCCCTGTTATCTAAAATCTTTCCAAAAGAAAAGGTTTTTTGTAGCTTCCATCCTTCCATGGGATATTTACAATGCTCGATACGTATTAGTAAAATTTATGTCGCAATTGTGGCGTCGTAAATGCAAATCGTTATTTTAGGTTTACGATATTTCTCTGAGCCAACGTATATTTTATAATATCTTCATTTACATGATTTAATGTTGTAATAACTATTATTATGGTGCTACCAGTATAACTGATACAATATTTAATTGCTTACAATATATACATATTAATCAAATATGATATAAGATACATACATAACATTATTACTAATTAGATTAGTTAGCTGTTATGATGGATCAAAAGGATCACATTTCCAAGATGCAGAGTTTTAAAAGCGTAGAATGTTTTTAAAAAACATTATTTATGTTTTAAATATTATTGATTAGATTGATCATATTCTTATTATTATTATTTTTAATAAATATCTGTAACTCTTTATGCTTACCACTCTTCAATAATAATTAATTGTTATCCAACGCATTTTTTTTCTAAAGCGCCCTGCCACCCCCGTAGATTTTTTAAATTTGTATAAGGATTCATTTTTTTGGGTATAAAGTCTTCCCCAAAATAACCTTTATAAAACGCTGAACTTTGTCATGTTTCATATTATTTCAAACACTTTCCATGGCTTTAAAACAAACTAGGTAATAGTTCGCGGTTAAAAAGAAAGAGCCTCTTTAACCTGTGAGAAGCTTTTGATGGAGACGCTATCAGCTGTAAGTCTTGTACTATTATCAGTTTTTAGCTTTATCTTCAAGTGTTATCTCTATTCACAGTTTTCTTTTCATAAAACCGGTTTTCTTTAAATCCTAAATGTACGGTTTACAACCAAGTGGAGGAGTCATCTCAAGTACCGGGCCATTATAAAAAGGTTAAAAAGTAAACTTTAAAAATATTAAAATGAATAAAGGCAGTTTTGAGTAACCTGTTGGATTTCAAGCAGTTGTACCATCATAATAAACAGGATAATTAAAAAATATATACATGTCTTCTGCTTTATAGCAACGCTATAGGACAAAAATTGACTTAAAGGTTTTCGATGGCATATTAATGTTGAATTTGCTGTGTTTTTTAGTGATGTAATTGTTTGAAAGCATTAAAGATAAAACCATAATTCAACAATATTCAGAAAATTAAATATTTGCCAATCTCATCAAAAGAATGAAGTAAGAGACAATCACGAAAAATATGTTTTTTTAACGTAATCGTATAATTGTGATCTCTGTTTAAAGAATCTGTAAAAACCAAAACTTACAGATTACTTTTCCTTCCAAACTTAATAATTTGTTAATTTAAATATTGAATAGACTGCCTTTCACCTACTAAGCTATGAATCATTTTGAACTATTTATATTTTTTCATACAGCTTAAAATCTCTACAAGTTTTAGGAGTTAGCATGTATAATAGTTTTCGAAATAATGTATGTCAAATTCATTATTTAAGCTAAACGAAATAATGATTGGAAACGTAGATTAAAAGTTATGTTTTCATCAATTTGACGCTGTTTTTACTTAATGGGTAAAAGAGTTGAGAATATAACAAGAGTTAAGAACTGATTCATCTGTAATTGTTTGTTATTTTATAAATACAATAATTTTATTTTTTTCACTAAAATTGACAAAAAATATTTTATATTTGTTTTGAAGCCAATTCTTTATTCATCGAAGTAATTCTTAAAAATATATTTTAGTAACATTACCACAATTTAAAATGAGAAAAATATGTTTTCATATAAATTCCGTGTATAATATTGAAGAACGAGAAATTTTATTATTAAAGGCATACAAATTGTAAGAAAACTATTTTGTATTATGTTTTTATAATCTTAAAGCTTTGTATATATTCATTAAATTGAAAGGAATATCAAAGGAAAAAGAATATGCGTGGGAAATAAAATGATTTGCTTATGTTATTCAAAATAATGAAGCAGCGTACATGAATTACAATGTCTACTGAACATATTACAGTGAAAGTTATTAAAAAAACTCTTAAAAAAAAAACTAAAAGCAGAAAACATCATAAACTACGTGTCCCAACTAGAGTTGTCATGATAATATATGACGAATGTGTTTTTGGAGAGTGTAATCCTTGTCCAAATAAAATTGCGAGAAATGAAGCATCACAGTACGGACTATCCTGTTTTTTTGTTGTTTTTGTTTTTAAAGCTGAAAATGTTCATGAATATATGAGTACGCAAACAACACTTCGCCCAGAAAGTGCAGTCTTGATAGAACCTCTGCGCTGACAAATTAATTTTTTTATTTATGGTTTAAAGATTATACAAATTCACTCCGGGGGCTGTAGGTAAGTAGTCAAAGGCGCTGTTGTCAGTTACCGGTATAACTGGTTTAGGTTCTAGTAGACATTTCAGACAGTTTTTTGAATGGATTTAGATTCGATTCTCATTCAAAAGTATAGATGTCCAGAATTCCTTGCCACTTATTCAATCCTATTATTGTATTAGCATCATCATTGTATTTATTCTCGTAAAAAAAGAGACATTTAGTGACTGATAAACAAACAATTCTTTAACATCGGTTAAGATAAGTTCCATTAGTAGTTGTTACATGTTCTATATTTGTAAAAGACATGCTGAAAATTCGAAAAAAACCTTAAATATTGGAAATATTACAAAACAGAATTATTTATCAATATTAAGTTGCTTTTCAATGATGTTAAATATAAAGTAAATTGCGCAAAGAATGACATTGTTTCAATTCCTGCTACAAGTCATTATGTTTGTTTTGAGTTATTTATTTCATTGAATAAATAAAATATTTATCATATTTCTATTTAGGTAAAAACAAAATGTTTATTTTTACTTAAGAATCGAAAAAGATTACTTTTTCATATGGTTTGCTTATATCTTATATAAGCAACTATTGTTGAAATAGTATGCATGAATGTTTATAATTTAATTGAACTCACTGATTAATTTTTGCATGCTGAATCGTATACTGATATTTCAACTTCATTTAAAAAAACTCTTGTTAATGAAAAGTACTTATCAATTAAATTTTCATTAAAGCTTTTGATTAGGTAAGACAGTGGAAAATAGAATAAATTATATGAATAAAAGGGAATTTGATTTTTTCAGCGGATAGCAAGAAAATTCGATATAAATACATTTTGACATTGGTTTTGATAAATATTATGAAAACAAATTCAATCGTTGCACGCGTCATATATAAGCCAGTTTTGGGTAAGTAGAAAACTGTGTTTTGGTAGTTTTTTTCTTAGCATCAAACTTTTGCTGCTCATTGACGTGTTCACTGTAGCGTGTATTTCAGTCATCAGAACTTGCCTCTTCTTACGTTTCCCACTGAAGACATCTGCAAACAACCACAAAACGGCCGCATTAAAGCCCGAGGAAGCAGAAAAAACATATTCAAACAAAATCAAAAAGGAAATACCGAAATAGTGTAGAGTGGAACTCGACGTTTTTGGTTACATTTTGCCTTTGTTCGTAGCTGTTTTCACTTGTAAATACAGTAGGCTGAAATAGTTTGCATTGGGATCTTATCAGAAAATGCTTTCAGAAACTACTTTGCGTAGCCCTTTGCTTTGAGAAGGTGCTAGAAAATGGAAGGTGTGAACACATTATTGGAACGATTCCTTTTATATCGAAAAATGTTAATCCAATTTCTTTAAATAAATCGGTAAACGTAATAGAAATTTGAATATAAAAGAAAAATCATTAACGTTTACCACCAACTTTCGTTTTATAAACATTTATCAGCTAAATCTGTAAAGTCTAAAAAAACTGATTTTCTGTTATAACGGGTCCAAATTATTTAACTATTTTCATTCTTAATTATTTTTTCTTCATTTGTTTATTCAATTACAAAAACAAACCTTATAACCTAACCTAAGATAACGTAAGATTTATAAATTGGTTTACAGAGGCTGGACAATTTTAATTTACTCAAATACGTTGTAAGTTTATTTTGTTATATAAAACTATTTTTGCCTACGTCATGTCATTTATAAATAATTGTTTTTATAAATATTAATCAATTATGGGGATATGAAAAAAAACATACGACGAGAAAGCGATAATAGAAAAGTCACGAATAATAATTAACTGTCCTTATCCGTGGTGTAAACATATTATATGATATAATAAAAAAAAACATTGTATAGTTTATATTTCATAAATTTTACATCTAAAGAAACACGAGTTTGTGCTAATCCTGTAAATATTTTTCACTTATTGAGAAAATAAATTAAGCACAGCCATATAGATATTTATATGATTTTTTTATAGCTTTCAACAACATGAATTAAATTTTTAAGAATAACACTTGTTAAAAAATTGTTGTATACAAATTTGTTTCGTAACAATATATTTAAATGAATAAATGTATTGTTATTCCTAACTCCATATAAACATTAAAAATATATAAATTATACTTGGTATCCAATTTATGTTGAAAATAGCAACGAGTAGACACTTAAATTTAATATGACAGAATGGTATACAATGTATTTTATCATTGTTGCTTGGCGACCATAAACGCAGTTTTCGTATCTTCAGAACCCCAACAAATTGCACTTTGTTGCATCGTAAATGCAAGACGTTTTTCTTTACGAGAACGTGGATTTGACAGTAGACCTCGTCAATCTTTTTACAAGAAACATTTTATCATTACCCAAAGATTATTCATAACACTGTAATAGTTTAATTATACTTAAATTGATAACTTAATTTGAATATTTAAAATTATGCACATTCACACAAGTTTTGTCACTAGCGACCCTGGTTTCGCCTTTCGGCTTATTCAGGCGCTCAAGTGCACGGATGGCCATGAACTGATGCTTAGTAAATAAATGTATCACCAAGTTAAAAGCTATTGATGGCGGCATGGATTAAAAAAATATTCATTTACAGGAAACAAAAATCAAAATGTTTAACAGATTTCTTTTATTTTTGATTTATATAGAATTTTGAGTAGAAATAAAAGTGATTTATATTACTTTTGTTGTAGATTTTTTGCCTAGTAATCTTCTATACTAGTGTCTTTTGCAAAAGCCAATTGATTATTTTTCTTCCTCTTAAAGGTATATGTTTTTCTTAATTACAAATATATAAATGTTCTAAGACTCAATGAATATTTCACGGCACTTTTTTTCTACAGAATATACACAATTTATATTAACTTCCCAGATGTATACAGATAGTTACTGTAAAAAATATTCTGTCTATAAATTATTTTAAGTGATGTTAACAATAAAGGAAAACCCTTTCAATATACTGATTGTGAGTGCTCATTACATATATTTTTTAGCTCAAATCATTTATTGTTTGTAATGTTATTAAGATTTTAAAGGGTTTACTTAAGCTTTATCAGCCTCATACCAATTATCGAAAGTGTCTCAAATGCGAGTGCATAGACCTTTTTTCAAAAGGTTGCGAACACGTGCCTCTTATTAAAACAAAACTAAAATATTGATCGTTTGTATTAAAATATTATTGCGGAGATTATTGTTCATGTGGACAGAACTTTAAAGGAAATCCCCGTGAATCTTTCCTTACATACGCAAGACACTGTCATCGAGCTTTATGGCGTCGTAAAGAAGCCGTATTACAGATCCCGGAAACGGAAATTTGTAATCTTGGCGGTGCCGTGTTATCGGCATGCATTTGTTATAATTTACACCGCAGTCATTTAGATAACGTGAATGCGAATAATTTGCTTAAGAGTATTCATTCAGTTTCATTGCGCCGGGAATAAAGTTATGCTGGATATTTCATTTCAGCGTCTCGACGAAAGACTATAAAGAAAACTCGTCACTAAAATATTACAGAAAGAATTTTAAAAATTAATTAACGTATCTACAGCTGCTTGTTGTACATACTTATTTTGTAATTATTAATCAAAGAAAAATCTATAATACTAAAAAAAAATATTTTTAAAAAAGGTGCAATTATCATGCATGTTTATAAATTTTATTATTGTCTATAAAATTAGCTAAAATAAATAAGTAAAATATCATACGGTTTTTTTTAATTAATTGGTTAAGTTATATTGAAGGTATTTAAGTTTAGTTAAGTAACGTTTGGTAAAGAGATTATGAACCTGTAACATGGTTATGAAAATTTTATCAGAATGCTATTTTTTGACTTGGCATAGCTTAAAGGTAAAGGTGCGACATGTATACCTATGGAAATGCTTTTTAATTATTGAATTGCATTCAACACCGACTTATTTATGGCCGGTATTATAAAGCGATTTATTTTTATTACTGCGACGCTTATATTTTCTGTATCCTCGACATTGTAATACGAGCGGAATGATCCAATATTTAAATTTCCGAACCATTTTAATCATAATAAAAGAGATATTTCATAGTAAAAAGACAAATCCTATTTTATGACCTCACACCAGTAGACTTGTAACGGAATAAATTGTGGAAAAATTAAATCTCCGCCTAAGCTATATTGCTCCATAACTCAGGGGGTGGGAGAAGGCATACTCGATTGCAAAGCAATTACGACAATCCATAAAGAAAAATCCCTAATAAATACTACTTCTGCCCATTGACGTAGAAACAAGATAAAATAAATATAAATTTAAGTCTTTGTGAAATATTTATTGCGTCCTTAGAGTGTTTATTCAAACAGGGATGATTAAAAAAATGAATGTATGTAAGTATTTAAAATAACAAGTAACCATGGTATAAAGTTTCCAACAAAATTTGTACCAATATAAGCTGGTATATATTTAAAAATATAAAAATGAGCTAAAGTCAGTAAATTTAAGATATTAAAGTTTCTATCATTTCTGTGTTATTATATTATATGCAAAGAATAAAAAACTTCCCTCACTGACGAGCATTATCACCTGATAAGTGAATAACATATTAATAATCAAATATGTCGAGACGTTAAACACTGCTTTAATTTCAATTTCTTAATAGCACAGTAAGTTTAACCGTATTAGTCTCACGTGCGAAACCAGTCCTGATCATATTAAATAAAAGTGGAATAAGTAAAAACCAATGTTTATTTCTTTGAATATAATGCCTTTTACCAAATATTGACCGTGAACATCTTAAAAGTGTTAAATTAAATGTTTTTACAGACAAGTTAAAATTTGGCTAAATACAGTTCAAACTTTGGCAAGAAGCTCTCTCACAGAAATAATATGTTAATGAAATCCAGTTATAGATTGTGTTAAATTAATAAATAGTTAATTATTTTACATATTACAATAGTACGGAAATTTATAGTAATAAATGTCTTTATCCAACTTTTCCCAATGTAAAAAGTTGAATATTAAATAATAATATTTATAAATAAGCACACGATAAAAACAGACAAAGTAAAGCTATTATCATTGGATTAAGATTCCATGTCTCAGATTTTTTACTATATTTTCTTTGAATATCACTAATAATAATATATTGTGTCTATTAATCGTCGTTTTCAGTACTTGTGAATTTTGATTCTATTTAAATTATTTGATTACATATCACCTAATGAAAAAATGTGAACATGTATACTAGTTTAGTAGTTTTGAATATATTTTTTTATTATCAAATCTTAAGCTTTTATTTTTTACATCAATTTAAATTTTATTTAGTAAATAATATTATAAGTAATGATCTTTTGATGTATTGAAGGGTTTCATATCTCTATATTATGGAATTTTCCTTTAAATATTAAGAAAACCTGTCATGGTTTTTAAAAGTTGGTCAATAAAAACTCATCAAATACGATGATAACCCGAAATAGTACTAAAGAAGCATTTTTAATACCTAAATTGTAAATACCTTTAAATAAAGTAATATATACGAAATGTAAATACAACTTGGGAATTGTGGAAAACTTTTGCACGATAATCACTTCGATTTACAAAACTAATAATAGTAAGTTAATTTCTTAAAAAACAATTGTATTAATAAATTATCTTGTCTACTGTCAAAAAAATAATGTCTTTTTATATAAAACGGTTTCTAGGTACTAAAAATTTTAATGTTTCTTTGTTACATGTATATTGAATAACGCACCGTTTCCCGAGAGGGGAAAGAAAATGGGAAATGGAAAGAGTGTCATATAGATGTTAAGTGTGTAGATGGTATGTTAGGAGCTACGGTCTCAGAGGCAGATTGCTATCATAAATAATTGAGTGAGATTTAATGAAGTGTCACACTTGAAGTTTACAGTTTTGCCGTTAGATTGCGCCAGCACTTGAGTTGGGCTGATGTCGCACGTCACAACGCCTACCAAAGAGAACTTCCTCTATGGTCCATTCAGCCTGGCGGGAATAGTTAGATATGTATACATAATACGAATAACGTGTAAAGGTAAGATTTAAAGAGATGATTTATTTTTTCATTATTGCGATTTTATTCGGAAAATAGGTTTTTAGGATGAGTTCTTAATAATTGTTATAAAGATTATTAATTTGTTTATAATATATTAAGTGCGATATTTATAATAAGTGAATCAAAGCTTTTTAGCGAACACTCTAAATGTAAAACATATCGTCAACATAAGTAGTATAGCATTAGTTGCTTAAATTTAAAAAAAAGCAATGAAATTCGCAGATATAAATTATTTGTCTAGAATTGGTGCATTTATTATTAATTTTTATTTTACATTACTTACTTTACAGGTTGGAAAAAAGCTCTTTGTAAAGGCAGAAAAATGTATTGATTATAAATTATTAACTTCACTTTGTGTTAGATCGGCATAGATTTATTTATATTGTGGTATTATAATAATTTCTGACCCATAAAGCATTGAGACAACAAGTTAAAACTTTTTTTATTTTCCGTATACTCAGAACTATCTTTTTGATACTTACCCAGTTTTTACAGTACCGTCACAATATAGTCTTTTAATGTAGCGTTTCTCAACAGAAGTTATTCTACGATAACTGTTTGTTCAAATTCATTTTGTTCATGAAGGGTACAAATTTTTCAAATAAACATTCTTCCGATCAAAAATCCATTAGTCGATTAAGTGATTTATTTGATGAAAGTATTTGTACGTTTAAATCCATTAAATGACAAACTGTCGCGTCTCTGGTGAAGTGATCAACGTCGTTGACTAACGTGCCGAATAACACAGGTTCAATATTTTTGGTACAAACAGAATTGGTCGAAAGAATGGGTGTTTAAGTTCTAAATGAATATATAGAGAAATAACGGGGCGTAAAGAGAGAAATTAGTTATCAACAAGTCCTGTCTTATTCCCAATACTATCTATTCTTAATATCTTCAGAGAGATTGAGCAACTGAGTAGCAAGCAGTTCTCGAAAAAAACTTCGGTCAGAATACCTGCGTTATAAAACCACATGCTTCACATCAAGAGTGGACATAGATTTTTAAAAAAACGAGAAATCTTACATTTATGAAATGGATTTTTTACACTTTTAATTTATCGCTCAATATTAGTCACGCAACCCTTGTCATATTTACTTTGTCACCAAAGTGCAGCGATTCCTCAAAGTGAACACTAGTTCGACCATTATTACGATTCTCGCTCTTCTGTATTCTCTTGTTCGGGAAATGGAGACTTTTTTCAGTTGTACTTTTGGCGATCGGGGAGAGACGGGCCCGTCTTATTTGAATCCCTTTGTTGTGGCAAAGTGGTGTGTAATATGAGAACGTACAGGAAAAGCATATCCGTTTTTTTCTGAATTTATTTGATGCAGTATTCGCGACTCTATTTTCAAACTACGACGCAAAAAAATCTACAAAACTTGTGTGAATATACATAATTTGAACGATTCAAATTTAATATTGAAATTCTACCAAGCACTTTCAGTCGAAATTTTATATTATATCAATATTTATAGTACAGTAAGATTGACTGAACTCTACAGTAAATTAGTGTTAAAATTTCGTGTCGTTAGTCAAAATTTATGGTTTAATAACAGTTGTTTTAAAAATATAGAAATAATCCATTTCGCCATCAATAGATTTAGCTTAAACTTAAACGTAAATTTAAGTTCATCCGTGCACTTAAAAGCATGAATATGCTAATAGACAAAACCTGTGTAAATGTGCATAATTTGAACGATTCAAATTGATTTTTCATACATAACAATATCCGCTCCAATGTGGTTTCCCAATGAAAGTATTTCAATTCAAGTTTTTTTATGAAAACTATTTGTCACGCAGTTTTTTAACCTTTCTTTTTTGAAAATAGTAATAAGAATATAAATATAATGCCAAACACTACTAGTAGTCAAAATATTGCTCTCGCTATAACTCTTTATTTAGGGATTGGAAGGTTGGGAGGGAATTTTTCAGACATCACAAATACCCTATGCCTTTGAACAGAAATCGATTAATCGATTGAAATGAGTACTGGCCATGAGATCCGTCACAAAAGCCAAGATACATTACTGAGATGAACTTATGTGAACTGAAAAGTTTTGTGCTAAATAATTGTGTTTCAATTGGTAAATGTTTTTTTTTCTTACGACCAAACGTTTATTTAATTTATGTCTTTACGTCATGTAGGATGATTGGTTGACAAAGTTCTTTAAATGTATTTAAAATATAATTAAACATCACATAACGTTAAAGCACCATATTCAACGTGTTTAATTTTTTTTTTGGAAAAGAGTCTGTAAAGTAAAAAGGTTTTTCTTTAATACATTTGGTCTAACGATACTTACTTCTTAAAAATCAAAACACATGTCACGCGAAATAGAATAATAGGAAATAGTTGTAAAATTATTGAAAGGTATTACATATATTATCTTTTAAATATGCAATACTTTATAACAGTGCTTCCCAACTTTATTCATGCCACGGACTCCTTAATCTGAAAACAATAATCTGCGGACCCCTAAAAAAAATTTATTTCACAATAAAAGTTGAAAGAATGAAAATTTTCGCGGACCCCCGTGAAAAACCTGAGGACCTCAGGTTGGCAAGCACTGCTTTATACAATGAATCCCACTGTTGCAAATGTATAACGATACTTTAACAACATAAACTCACTCACAGGTGAATTAGTCATCTTTAAAATTCAATAGCCATTTTTTGCAAAAATACATATTTCTAAATGCCATGATTTCACTCATTCACCAAACTGTAGAAAAAAAAACGAAACAACATATACGCAAACACCTATTTACACTAAACGATATGAAATGTTAAAAAGTTGTAGCTATTAAATGAAAACTAAATGCGAAATTCGATACTGAAGCTTTTAATATTTTAAGGGTGTGAAATTTTATGTTGTCAATTTTCGGAGAAAATTTACATCAATATTCAACAAAAAATTCACCCCCAAATTGTCTGTAAAGTTGACGGAAAATATTCAATTACGTAATGAATATATATATATATATATAAGTTTCAAAAAAGAGTCAATTTTTTCATTAAATTTTGTAAAAAAATCTTATCTTACAAGTTTCCAGACGATTAAGTTCTATTACAAAATTCATGCACGATTTCAAACAAGGTTTTATCCTCATAACTTAAGCAAGTATTGATGAATATCTTTACGAAGACGAGACGATGAGTCAAAATTTGATAAATGCATAAACATGAGGTACTTTCCAATACCGTGATAGGCTGAGTGATTAGAGATATTCTCGATTCATTGAGCAATTTGCGGTGTTAAATAATATTATCTACTATTGAAATATATGTGTTACATGCAAACTTAGATAACTGTAAAATTGATATAAACATATGAAGGATCTGGAAAAAAAACACGATAGTCTCCATGTTTTGTCAAACATGAGTAAGATATTGTCGTTAATTTTTTACAAGTACGTATCTAAACTTTTGTCAGTGTTTAGTTTTTTGATGAAAAGAATTAAGGATTTTCAATACACACGTTTTCCTTTAACTTTTATTCCAAAAATATGTATTTCACGCTTTATTTAACTTAATACAAAATCATGCGCAATGTTAAGCATGAAGGAGAGAATAGCATGGATAGAAAAGTCTTTGCTTCTTTCCTTATTAACTTCCTCATTAAAATTGAGGACAAAAAATAGAATAAAGTACATTTATGTGTCTCCTCAAAACTTGTACTTTTTGAGATACGAGTTTGTAGAAAATTACCGACGATATGTCATCGTGTAGAGCTAGCTATTCCGCATATAGTAGTATTTTTTTTATAGAGTGAGGAGAACTGAATTCAAGTTTTTACAAAAACGGTAGTTTCCATAATCATATATACCAATCAACTAAACGGATTTCACAAAACTTTGTAAACTATATTAAAATAGCAAGATAGTTTCATAGAAATACCTAGTATGAAAAAAATGCCATTTATTACTTTTTTCAAACTTTTTATCTTTTAAGAAAACATACGTTTTAATTGATTAACCAAAATTATACGATAATAAAAACTGTTGGGTTTGTTTCCGAGCCCTCATTTGTATTAAAACTGTTGAATTCGTTTTAAAATGATTTAAATTTTAAACTTAACGGACACGGTTCACGGAAGAAAAATAAAATGTTTAGACCGCTTATTGATAAATGCTCCTAATGTGAAATAAGAAAGTTATTATTGGGTTACTATACATTTTAATTTAATTTAATTTCATGTTTAGTGAGTGATGTTATTATAATTATGTATCTTTTAATCTGTCTATATATATAAAAATCTCGTGTCACGGTGTTTGTGGTCGAACTCCTCCAAAACGGCTTGACCGATGTATATTTGTTAGATAGTAGAATAAGTTGTTAAGTATATTTCATCCCGAAAGGTGAAGGGTGACCTATCCAGATTTTTTTTCTCAATATTTTTGACGTCCGTCGTTCGTATTTCAAACAGAACGAAATTATTTATGTTGTTGAATGACAGATGGCGCAGCAACTTAGGTTCAAAATAAGCAAGTTTTTTATGACTTTTATGAGTAACGTTTGATAAGTGCCATGGTTACGTCAAACAGTCAACGGATATTGTAAACAATTATCAAGTGAATTTGTAATAGTCGTCACAAAGCGTTTATTTCGCTGTCAAACAATTAGGCCACCTAAACGGCTAGCTATTAGTTGATCTAGACCTGCAGCACGAAAGAAAACGGCACCACGAGCTTCAGAAACAGACGAGCATGTTTGGAAACCGTTCAAGCTCGCACTGCTCAAGCCCGATCGTCTGATACAATGATCTGCAAACAACCTTTTTGACCATGATTTGCAACGAGAAACACAATTTGATGTCGACAAATTTGGTACATTCGTTCAAAAAAATCTTCCGAAATTGGTACCAGAACAACGCACAGCGTATGATAGAATTATGCATGCAATCAGTAACAAGCCAAAACGTTGGATCACGAAACAATATTGCATTGGCAATCGCTTCATCTGCAATTGCAGTAACTCTTTTGGTTGGTGGTCAAACAGCGCATTCAGCAAAGAAATTGCCTTTGAACACCAACATGCAATATCAAAAAAAAATCCTGATTGATGAAGTACTTTAATCATATCAACTCATTAAATGGGACGAATTTACTATGGCGCACAAAAAGGCATTGGAAAATCTTCACTGTATGTACACTAAAAGATTTGAGGAAATTTACAGATCTTTGGTGGCGCACCTTTTTAATTGTCTGGTGATTTTCGACAAATTTTATCAGTTATACCACGTTCAACAACTGCTGATGAATCAAGTGCATGTCAAAAATCATCAGTTTTATGGTGACATGTGCAGAAATCGACTTTGAGAGCCAATATGCGTATAGAATTTCAATATGACGCATCCGCTGAACGTTTCAAAAACAATTGTCGGATATTAGGAATGGAAAAATGGAAATCGATGAATCCACACAATGTATTACATTGCCACCAAGCTTCTGTAAAATTGCAGGAACCATAAGCGAATTGGTTCACAATTTTTTCCCAAATATCGCACAGAATTACGAAAATCATCAGTTCCTTAGTGAACGTGTTATATTAGCAGTCAAAAACAACGATGATATGTTATTACAAAAAGTGTTCAATTTCTTTAATATAAACCACATAAATATTTTAACAATTTACTTGAGGCCTAAATGAATATGCAAAGAAATTCTTATCAAAAACTTCTTATCTGAATTTTTACAACTTAAATTCAACAGCTATAAAATTGATAATACAAATAAGTATCCAGTTACCATGGCGACGTAGTAAAACATTTTTCACCCTAACGCTTCATCGCCTATACTCTATAGCAAAAAACTCATTTTTTTGATTAACAAAGTAAAACTCTATTATAATGAAGAAAAATGGAAAAGTATTTGTTTCTCTATATAATAAAGTTCTGACAATGACGTGATGGTTATCATGTGATATCGCGTGATAGTTAAATAGCTATATGTGTACTGTATTTCATAATTTTTGTGAAAACAAATACTTTGATTTTTTTTACCCTTTCTGTCATTATAAGCTATCATTCTGCTTGCAATGTAGCAAATGTAGACTCTTCTGGAGTATTTTTTTTAAACGTTTTTCGATTGGACTGGTTTTAAGTCTAACGCAAACTGTCTTAACATAATGCGAATAGATGTTCGAGATTAGGAGATAGCGTGTTGTTAGAATGACGCTTAAAATACTTCTCGTATTCAGAAAATGGAACATTTATTCGGAAGTTGGTAAAATTTAACGTAATAGGTGGATTTAGCATAATAAATTGTTAGTTTGTGTAAAGTATTCAAATTATTTATCGGGTCCGTAGTGCAGTGGTCAACGCCGTTGGTTTCCGTAACAAATCTTACAGGCTCGAACCCTAGTACGAATGGTATTTCCTCAATTGTTTAATTGATTTTTGTTTGAAGGCATGTATGTTTGTGATGTCCAATCTAATGTCTAAGTGATTAGCTAGTCTCTTTTCAATTCTATCCGAGCCTATCCAAGCCTTCCCTTTCTGCCTTTGAAAGTTGAGCAACTGAGTACCAAACAAATTTCGTAGAAAACCCACAATATGCTCCACAGTAAGAGCGGACATGGATTAAAAAACAAATTGTTATATTTATTTGAAACGTAAAGAACAAGCAAATGTTTATATTTATCATGCATTATCAGCCAGAATAAGAAAGAATTAATAAGTAAATAGATTAAATACTTTTTATTTGTTAAAAAAAATTAACTCAATAGCATATTTTAATATATTCCAAAGATACTTTTTTAATTTAATGTAAAGAACAGAAAAAGATAATTGTTGGTACGCCGTATTTTTAAAATGCTATATTTCTTGTTATTATTTGGTTTATACCTGAGTTTTAGACTATTTTATTGACGTGTCAAAAGGTTATCTAATTAATTGATTGTATAATAGCAGTAACATTCATTTTTTATTAGAATATAAAATCAATTGTTGATAAATGAATTATTACTTAGTGAATATTATCTATACATGTTCTATGAATGAAACCAATTACTAAAAAACCAAACGGTTGTATTGATTGAGGTGTTACCTCGACCACAAATCGTTTTCAGCTGTTTCTAATAAATGTCAAGGCCATAAATAATATAAAATGCGTAGCAAAGTAGAAACCAAACCAGATATTAATGTTGATTGATCGCTATGGCCACATCAATAAAAGTACATCCGGTGACTCGAAATTAATTACCCATTATTTCATTGAAACATGGCCTATAAATTTTCAGAAATTGCTGCTATTAACAAGTTGTTTCCCTCGACAAGGCATAAATTTGATTTTGAAAAAAATCACGCTTTTAGAAATGTGGCGTGTACTTAAAGTCTAGAAAGAAAATTGGATAAAGCAGAAAAGTAAATAAGTCGTCACAATTATTATCTGTCAGCATAACAACGTGTTACGAGCATATTTATCGTGTATATGTTTTTAGAATTGGGAGAAAAAAATACGCCAACATTTTTGCTTATGGACACGCCTGTTTCACTATTTTGTTTTTCAATGATCTACATATCGTCGTTAATTTTCTTTAAACATACATCTTTCTCGTCAGTTTTGAGTTTTTTTAATACATACATATTCCTTTAACTCTTATGCTTTATTTAACCTAATACAAGAACGCTAGAAAAAATAATATAGTCGTATTGCTATGTTTAACATGAAGAAAAAGGTGGCATGGGTGGAAACGTCTTAACTTCCTTACCTGTCAACTTCCTCGAAGATATTGAGGAAAAAACCATTCCAGTGGTGCTTTATAGCGATAACAAGCGATAGCGATAGGATAAAGTACATTTATTAATTTATTGATGGATTTGGTATGAATGGTAATTGAATCTGTTTTAAAGTACATTTATTTATCTCCAGAAAACTCAAACTTTTTGAGATACGAGGTTGTAAAAAATGGCCGACTACTTGTATTAAATAAATATAAAACAAATATTTTTATTGAGTTTTTATTTCTAGTATTATTTTCTGCTAATGGTCATATTAAATTTTACATCTTAAATTCCCTGTTTAAAAAGATATTTTTCATCGTAAATCTTTCCTATTTAAATATTATTCAAAACTGTGTGTTTGAAGTCAATATTTTAATTTATTTTCTTAAAAAAACTAACGGAATCTTAAGTAAGACAGTACATAGCAATGCACGCAGGAGGAAGTAGACTTATGGTATTATACATAAGTTCCTACTATCAATAAGCTAGAAAACTTTGGCTAGTCGTAGTTCTATAGGAAAGGTTAGACAAAAATTCACACTTCACGTAAAGAAGCAAAACTAGTTGTGTTAGTAAGAAGATTATATGTATCAGTGACTGAAATTATCACAGTGTCGTTTGTTTGATAATACCTTTAACAAGAATTCTTATTATATTTAGAATGTTATTTAAAAATGTGCAACATACCTTAAAAATACGTGTAAGAGTTATACAAGTAACTTTATTGTTTATCAACTTGGTTACAAAGAAACAGCTTGTACCGCATCTTGGATTTTATATTTTATAGCTTGTACTCTTTAATTAATGTTCGCGAAAAATAAAAGATTATTAAAGCAAATTTTTGGGCTTACGATTATGGACCGTCCTTTTCATTATGTACCAACCGAAGGAAATTTGTGCTTAATTTTTTTTAGCTGCAAACACACCATAAAAACTTTTTAATGATTTTTTTAGCGTGCTGGTTTTTTAATATAATCTGGATATTAATAACATCGTTACGGAAAGTCAAAAATTTACTCATTACGAGAGCTTGATTATCATAAAAAAGCTTTACGGACTCTTGTCGTATTACGATATTTGATATACAATATTGCGAATGTATCTAGCAAATTATGTAAGCGGTGAATTTTAAAATATTATCATTTATAATGGGACGACGGAAAAGTCTGCCTTTTTAATGACAGGATGAACAAAATGGATTTCTTTGGATTGGTTTTGTTGACAGCCAACAGATTTTTAAAAATATTATATTTTAATATTATATTAATAATGATTTAAAATATTCCGAATAATTGACATATGTACATGAAACAATTTTAAATAGAAAAACTTAAATTCTTCTTCTTACGTCGTCCGCATAACTTTTAAAATCGTTGCACTGTAGTTCTGGAGTCTATTATAATTTTCAATTTTTTCCGAGTATTATTCCCGTTCTAAAATACTTTGGATCGAAACCAAGAAATACCGGAGTGCTTAGTGATTTCAAGATTTGAAATCGAAATGCAAAAATTGAAAAGTTAAAATAATATTAAAATATTATGAGTGTTTCATGCAATAAACGAAAGTACATAAAAAACATATTTAATCATTTGAACGAGAAGAAAAATATGGTACATTCGAAAATAATTGAAGATATTATATTTACCGTGATGACGTTGAGGGATTTTTTTTTATTACGATCTGATATTTTCTGTGACAAATCCGGTAAAATAAAAATAAAAAAAAAACTACATCTTCTATTTATATCTGAAAAGTATATATACGCGTTTTAAGGTGAAAGAAAAACTAAAACGGACAAATCAACTTATTTGAATCTAATAATAATGAGTTGAACGAACAAATGTTCTGTTTTGTGATAAACCACAAGATCGAGTACCTTCGAGTCAGCAAATTATAAACCAGTATTTAGACTGGAAGGGCAATTTAAACTTTTATATTTGTTTTGGTTAAAATGATTCATTTTTTGATCGTAGTATTATCGTAACAAAGTAACATTTGTTCACACAGCAGACAGTCATGTTACTAAAAACACCACATAGCCATTGCAGTTAGTGCATCAAAAAACTAATTAAATTAACGAAATTCTCGAGCGGGCAATCTGTCAGAATAATTAATCTTCTCGCTGAGAAAAATTAAGCACTCGTTTTTATAATGGCTGTGTGAAAACTCTCCACTTAAATGTGCCCATAGGGGCAGAGAGACTATAGGCTCTGCGAAGCGTGAACACACATAGTTTACATTTACGCAAACGAGGTATTTATGTAAAACTGTTTGTTTGGTTTCTTAGTAAGCACCATAGTGGTTTCGCATGCATGTTTTACCCTGAGCCGTGCATTCAGTCTGTTTATACAGCGGGGCAAAAATAATTTGTAGTTTTTGAAACCGCGCGATTTTTGCGTCAACGCTTTAGTGGCGAACGCGTTGTTTTGTGTACGTGTAGACGTGACAAATATTTTACAGATAAGCTTAAAGTAAAGTTGGATTTGTGATAAAATTATAAAATGACTATTTCATTTATACACTAGGCATCTTTTGAAAATAACTTTTAAGTAACAGACTATTGTCATAAGTCACATTAAAAACAAAACGGTTTCGGCTACCACTATTAATGCATTACTGTCAGTTGTATCACGTTTACATATTTATGCTGGCGATCGGTTAAACTTATAAAAAGTAATAAATAATATATTCACTAGCCAAATATTCAAATAACCAAACATACTTAAACGTTTTAAGGATACGTGATGATTTTATATAATGTATTTTTTTAAATAGATTTCTTTGATCCATCTCCTAACGGAGGTATCTCAATAGAAGTTTTCTACGAGAACTGTTTGTTACTCAATTGCTCAATCTTTTTGCTAAGAAAGTCATAGAGATGTAAGGATAAGGCTAGAACAGCACTGTTGGTTAATTAATCGCTCTCGTTATGCCCAGTTATTAAAGGATCAGGAAGGGTGGGAGGGGATTTCTTTTACATCACAAACACCCATGTCTTCGAATAAAAATCGATCAAAAAAAAATTGTTCGTACTTGGGACTCGAACACGTGAGATCCGGCACGGAACCCCACAACGCTAGCCGCCGTGCCATAGAAAATATAAATATTTAACCTTTTTTAAAAAAGTTATATTCAGGATACTCCTTTAACTAAATAAATAAATTAAGCTGAAAGTATATACGTATATGGCTTCAAGAAAAGCTTTTAATCGTTGAGTAAAAAAGATTTATAGATTTATATGATGACACTGCAAAAGCAATTGACTCATATAGTTGTAGAATTTTCCACTGGTGCTATTTGTATAAATAAACAAACAAGCTTATCAATAAGCCAATAAATCTGTTATGAAAGTAGGTTTAGCCAAGAGGATTCAATTCCTTAATCAATGTCAAGAATGCCTTTGATTTGCTTTGAAAGCACGTTTTACAATAATTGGCCCACTTTGAGTGGTGGACAATGATGAGGAAGCATTTCAAATGTTATTATTTCCCTTCGAGAGGATGGTCCTCTCTGTGTAAGTTCAGCGGATGCCTTCCATCTATCCCGGGCGCGGTTTGTTTTCGGTTTTGTTTGAAGTTTGCCAGTTGGCAAAATGGTTGGCCGCAAATATTAATTCGGAACTTTGGAGGCGGTCTGCCATTTGGGGTATTTGTTACTTTGACGTCTGGGGGAGGGAATAGGCAGTCTGCTCATCCGGTATAAGAAGATGTGCGTAGGTTTAATCAAGTGTTAGGATAAATTTCCTGTGCCTCTTATTAATGTGGCTTTGTTGGCAAATATTGTTGAGTTAAGCACTAATCAACATGATATATGGATATATTTATCTTGGTAATACAAAATTGAATAGAGAATGAAAGACAAGCGTAGCTTTTATACTAAGTATAAGATGTTAATATCTTCTATGAATCTCCATTGGAAGTTTTAGAAGTAATATTGTTTTAAAATTCCCAAAACCGTCTTAAAATACCCAAGAATCAAATAATACTCTAGTCAAAACAGTTATCAATAAATTACTATCAAATAAGAAACTTATTTTAATATGATCTCTCTCCACATCGTATTTTTAATGTTTGTAGTAAATTAAATCTAAGTCGTACATTTAAAATATAATATCGTAAGAACTATAAATAAATCAAAAGCAACGTGTACGTTACATCTTAAAATTATACAATTTATTTTCATTAAAAATTCCTCTCAAATTTTATATATCTACCAATTTTTAGATACCTGTGATACTATAGAAAACTGATGGTACAGAGCTAAATATATAATACTTATTTGTGTCTAATTATAGCTTAAAACTTCATTGAGATGTATACTAAAATTACTTGATTTTGGTTTGCATTAAAGTCTCTGGATGTTTCAGTTGCATGGTCAAACTTTTTGAAGGAGAAGGGCGTAAAAGATTATTTAAAGTAGATAATTTGTAGTTGAATGATTAATTTTACAATCGAATGAGAAATGTGTGACGAGTTATGTAAATATCTTAGATTTAGGGAATTGTACAACTACACAAAAATAGTACGATGTGAGTTTTTTTAGTGTTCTAATTTTGCTTGTATTAAATTATTGTAAATGCTGGAAAAAGGAAACGGCCAATTTTGAAGCCCGTCAATTAAGAAGCTTTATGAATAAAGTCATGTTATTTCAAAATAATAAGAAGCTATAAAGTTTTCCTTTATTAATAATCTTTCGGGGAAAAGGGATGCCTTTCCACTGAGCTGCCCGGAGTTGAATTATTTGCATAAATAGCAGTAAGTATCGTAGAAATATGCAAATATTAGTGTGTTACCAGGCAACGCTATAAATAATAAACGTAAATATTCCGTATAAAGGCAAGGGTAAAACCGGCGTATTATTTTTTTCAATTTATTCTATGAATAGTGAAAAGGCATGATAAATTTAATGCCGCTCTTTTAGATTATAAAATTGTTATTTTTTTGAGATTTTAAATGAACACCACCTCCACAGATTTGAGAACAATAGGGAATAAGTTTTTCGGTTGGGATTATGTAAAATATTATATTATAGATTCTTTTGTTTCAAAACACAGCGCAGTTTCAAAAACATTGAAAGTTTTGCTTTGTTTTGCGTAAAACAAAACAATGTTTTTGAGGTTGTCTTTAACTATGTACCACAAAAATTGGTAAAAGAATCTAGCTTGGAGTTCTGAAGCAATAAACCTGCCACAATAATCCATTTATTTTAAGCAAAATATTCTTGCACTGTAATACAGAAACATAAAAAAATCGATACATATTTTTTAAAACGTGAAACACTATCCTTGGATATTCTTAGAATTTTTCATCAATCTAAAAATAATTGGAGATTGTTGTATTCTGATATATTAAAAGAATACTTTTTTATAATTTCTACCTGTTGGTCCGTATAGACAAGTCATTGTGTAGTGTATTATTTTTAAAACGTAACACAAATGAAAGCCTTTACTAATACTAGTTCTTAAAATGAATTGCGAAATACTATAAAGACTATGGCTATAAACATAAAAAAACGTACATACCTCAACCGTTTCGTGAATTTGCAGCGTCTGTAGGTCAAAATTTATGATAGAGGTAGTGCAGTGGAAAATTCTTCAGACGATAAATTTGCAATTATACGAACCTGTGAGCTTTATTGAACTGGATAATGGTTCGGTGACAAATTTCAAGATTCTATCGCTCCAAAACGGTTGATTTATTTGTCATTTCCAATGTTATCATGAGAATTTCATAATAAACACAATGATATATGTAAAGAAGTAGTCCTTGTTTTATGTTTATATGTAACGTGCTAAGTTGTATTTTTTTTCCCAGTTAGTCTAAGGTTTTTTTTGCATTGATTAAACTCACAATGATAAATAATAAGCGATGTCACGTTTTAAGCCACAGTACAAAGTAATTAGTAATAATAGTAATAAGTAAATAATTCAATGTAATTATGAACAAAAGAAAATATATTAACGAAATTAATACTTTAAAAGTTGAAATACATATGGATAATTTTTATTCAAATAACAAAAAATCGAAACTCCAAACCTATATTGTAATGCAACTTCAGTCATTTTGAGTGCTTAACTTTTGAATGTGATAAAATATTTTTCAATATTCCTTATTTAATGATGTTAAGTATAGAGGACATTTAAAAAATATTATTTTCACAATTGCATAATATAAATGATGAAAATCGGTTTTTCTCATTGGGAGTTAAAACGCTTACTACGAAAATGCGGAAAAAGCTGTAACTAACCATGACGAAAAACTCTGGAACGATAAAAAAAGTTGTGTTTTTTTTTTAAATATAATATCTTTGCCCAAATAATTGATAGCTAAAACCTGAAAAAAGCTATTAAACTTAAAAGTATAGCTATGTCGTGCATATGTGAACATATTTTAATATTATTCACAACTTTGAAAATGCGTGAATGTTTACTTGAAGGTGTGGTGCTAATAGACCGAAAATGAATATTCTATTGCAAATGACATTGGACGTCTTTGAAATGAGAGAGGCAGATGGGTTCTTTGGCTATTGGTTGCAATGTACTGGAGGGTCATTAATTTCGTTCTTTCCATTTTTACCTGTCTAAAACACGTCAGGTTTTGCGATAATACTGTTAACTGTGATGATTATTAATGACAAGAGTTGATTTGTATTGTATGATTTAATAATATAGAAATAAAACTCTCTTCAGTAAAAAAACTAAATCATTTATTGGTACCAATTTTTTTCATCACGTGCAAATATCAACTGATGATTTAGACATTTGTATCTTCGATTATGAAGTTTATTAGCTGTATACATCGCATAACTAAATTACTTAAGCTAGAGTTTTTTACCATGTCCGCTTCCAATGTAGAGCATATGGACTCCTAGTGGAGTTTATCTTACCATAAGTGTTTCTACGAGAACTGCTTGTTACTCAGTTTCTCAACCTCTCTTTTTCCAAAGAGAGTAGGAATAGAAAGATTGGGCTAGGACAGAACTAGTGGTAAGCTAATCGCTCTCGATATGTCCCATTTATAGGATAGGATGGATGGAAGAGGGAAATTCAAGACATCACATACATCCACGCCTTCGAACAGAAATTCATAAATCGATTGAAAAATCAATTTATAAAACTGTCCGTACTAGGATTTGAACCCGTGACCTCCGTAATCGAAGCCAACGACGTTGAACACTCGACCACACAGGCGGATTAAAAAATATAAGGATACTTAATGTTATTTCAACTCACCTTCATAAATTAAATTTTTTCTTAAATATTGTAGAGATGTATGAGTACCCAAAAATCAATATATCGTTATATTTTTTCTGCATGAGACATATCACTGTTGGTGATTAAAATAAACTGGTATACAATACAAATAGTGCAGAGTTTTTTTTAGAAATAATTTTATTGCATATTTATAAATCTAAAGAAAAATCTTTATCATTTTCATTTGATTTTGCAAAAAGAAACCATTCAAGACTTTTGATTTAAAAAGAATTTCATGCTTGTTTATCTTAAATATTTACAGTAAACTATCATCTTCAACGAGTATTGTGTATTTAAAATATCATAAATAGATGGTGAAAATTTATAAAACTGTCTTTTTGTTATAGCATTCTCGTAATGTAAATAGCTGATTTGTATTTTTGAGTGAGTCAAAAGCTTTTATTTACTGATTTTTGTAAGAATATTATTTAAAAAAAATTAAAAATATTAAATTGCACATTCAATGAATTATGTATTATACATACTTCATGACAATTAAATAAATTTAGAACCGTTCTTTTCAGAATTATGAATTTTGTCAATCGATCATACGTCCCAAATAATTTTCTTTGTTCCTATTAACAATGAAAAATGATTACGTTCGAATTCTGTTTGAAATGAAACAAGACGTGACAAATGTTTCAATTCTTCAAAAACACCTTTGAACTGAAAGTATTAACAGCGTAAGTATTGATTCTAGGCTTAAATATTTGTTAACAGTTACCAATATTTTTAGTTTTGTTTTTTTAAATAGAGTCTTGACACTTAATAAGCGTTTTGGAGTAAATATAATGACAAATTTTAGCATATATTTAACGTTTATTTCTTAGTAGTCAATTTGAAGTAAAACAAAAAAAAAAATGCAAATTTTGTAAAATATACGATTTATTGATAGAAGTGATTTGCAGATATTATACAAACATTTAGAGCTCAATTGAAAATAGAGAAAAAACACACATACAAAAGTAAAACTACACAATTTATGAGTAAGTACAAAACATTTGATTTTTTATAAAGAATAAAAAACAAGAAGAAATTTATGAAAAATAAATAAAAACGTCTATTCAAAAATAAAATGATTCACATTTATGCTACCTGAACACAAGTTTCAAAAGATAATTGTTTTAGCCGAGTACGGCAGTATTTAACATTTAAATTATATGCGCTAAAGAAACGTTCTGCATCTACACTATTTACAGGACACCAAATATATTGTATTACAGCATTGCTTTTTCTAAAAATCTTACCCACAAAAAATAAATATTCTCCGTTAATGATCTCGACGTGGCAAGTCCGAGTAGTTTACCAGTAATCACTCGTTTAAGATGAGATAAGAAGAAAATCAAATTTAATACAATTTCGCAATAATTTTGTGCATATCACATTTATCGCTATATTTCACATTTATCACGAAATTCGATAATCACGTATCTCCAGTACCAATAAAATAGGGAGTAATTCAACCATTAAAATCATTCCAAATCGTGTATGTTAGTAGAATATCAGTGAAAAAAAGCGCGAAATTGAAACGTTATTAAATTTGAATCTGGCTGTGAAGATATTAAGTTATTGATTTTCAAGCTTTTGTGAATTGGCGAAATGTATACACATTGTTATTTTCATCAAATTAATGATTAAATCGATATATTTTTTTAAAACCATGTCCGCTCCCAATGTGGAGGATATGTACTCCTAATGGAGTTTATCTCAACAGAAGTGTTTCTACGAGAACTGCTTGTTATTCAGTTGCTCAACCTCTCTTTTTCCAAAGAGAGTAGGGATAGAAGGATAAGGCTAGGACAGGACTAGTGGTAAGCTAATCGCTCTCGATACGCCCCGTTCATAGGATAGGATGGGTGAGAGGGGGGAATTCAAGACATCGCATAGATCCATGTCTTTAAACAGAAATTCATAAATCGATTGAAAAAATAATTTTATAAAACTGTCCGTACCGGGATTTGAGCCCGTACCCTCCGTAGCCGTAGCCAACAACGTTGACCACTCGACCACAAAGGCGGTTATTAATACGAATCAATTTGTTATTTGTTATTTACTCTATGATCTATTATTAATTCACACTAAGTTATTATTACTAATCAGATGAATGTTTATTTTCTTTTTTTACCGGATTACCAGTAACCTAATACTGGTTGTAAATTAACTTACTTTGTAAGCTTGGATAATTCAAAAAAAAAACACTAACCCATTCCATTTCCTGTTTATTTTTTTCCATATTCAATACATGATGTGTTTATATAGAAACGTATAAAATATATCGACGTTGTTATTATTTCGCATTGACAAAAGCGATACATCCAGTGACGATCGTTCATTCAGTTTATCTCTGTTCATACCTCATTGGACGAAATCAATGACGCTTTCACAAAAATTACAAAACCGGGGCATACCGCATACCACAAAAATGATATAACCTCACACGCATAGCTTAATATTATTTTGATTTAGAGAAGTTATATTAAAAACACTTTTTGTATTAATTTTACGTTTATTTATAAGAATCAAGACTGGTTTTGCTTATCACAAGCGTTTTCAACCAACGAGCAAAACCGACTCAGTAATAAATAAATGTGGAACTAACATTATAAAAGAGTATTTTAATTATCAATACAATGCCTTTTCACCAAGTATTGAAAATGAACACCTTCAAAGTTATGTTGTATTACTATATTAAATGAGATATTTTTGTATTGTTATTAAAAGTATTATTTTTTAGTGTTTTATAGTCAACTGATTTGAAAATGCTTGTCATGAGCGAAAGCAGTTCAGGTCTTATTAAATACAAGTGGAATTACTACAAATCGGTTTTTTGTTTTTTTAATATAATGCCTTTCCACCAAGGATTGACAGTGAATACCATTAAAGTAATTTATAAGTATATTAAATTTGTTACCCTCTTATCGAATATGAGAAATTCCGTTTATCTTCTTATGATTTAAAAGAATATATGATAACAAAATGAAAATCTACTCATAATAAAAAGAGTGTCAACCATTGTATTTGAATATTATTAGAGGTATTGTTGTAACGAATCATTTCTTTTGTCGATAGCTTAGAATGCCTGCAAGTAGTGATGGAAAACGGAAAGAAAATTACCATTGGTTAAATATAGTGCATAAGATGTTATCATATTACATGACGATAGGTTTTACACAAATACTGCTGTCTAAGCCTATTCGCAGATGTTTTTTGAAAATTGCGACGTTGATATCCTTGCAAATTTGTATATTTTGATATTTCTCAAGTACAGACACTTCAGGTCTACGGTCTCAGTTCTACGGTTTGTAAAGACGTTATAAAATCATTTTTATTTTTATACATGATTACTTTTTTTTTTAAACCGGATGGCTGCTAAAGACGAGATATCTAGTCAATTTTTTTGTACTCAACACGCCAGAGACAAGCTACCTCGCCAATAACTAATTAAAATAATAATTGGGAATTATAGCCAGCGTGCTAGTTACAAACGTACTTTTTTCTACAACAACCAAAAGACCAACGATGAAAAACACCATTAAAATAATATATACTTTTTGACATTAAAAAAAACCTATTCCAGCGTGTGTGGGTCAAAAAATACACGCTTATATTGAAAAATAAAACTTAGCTAATTATAATATCTATTTGTTTAAATCTAAACTGGATGGATTTACAACGTACATATATGTTATCTGTGATCAGACGTTCTAGCATGTAATGAAATATTTAAATCAAATTCCACGACATTTTGAAAATACACCTGCAAACATTTTAAAATAACGTTTCCCTCCGTAAATGCATTTTTTAGAAAGTAAATTATATTTTTGATTATATATATATTTTTAAAAAATATACTTACAACAGAAATTGCGAAATCTCGTGATAGTTAACTTAACTCGCTAAAATAAAATACGTCCAAGACAGGCACATTTTTGTTTCCTTTTTATTCCAACAAAATGCTTGCATTTGTTAAAATGTACCTAGTAAATGTATAAAATTTAACGTCGCAAGTAAATTGCAGGCAGATATTGGCCTCGATGCTTGGCGGAGGGTAAGCCACATTGGAAATGTTGTGATTTTTTACGTCAAGAATTCATTTCCGCAACATAAGTTTATGACAGCATGCTCCGTTTGTGAAAAAAATAAATATAACAAGCACAAGTAAAAAATAAAACGTAAAGCTTTCGTGCTGGAGTTTGAGGCAAACACTGAAACTGACGACTGCCAGATTTTCTGTAAAAGAAATATTTTACATTAACTGAAAGAACGTACTGTCTGTTAGATACAAAAATCATTCTTCAAATATTCAAGTTAATGAAAACGATGAAGTGTGTATAACATATAGATAGCTATTGCCATATATCAATACTATTATAAATAAAACGTTTATAACATTTTTCACAACTCATTTTTAATAGAATTTGTGGATAAAGGTAAGACATCATGATATACATGTTAAAAGACAGTACGAATTACAATGTCTGTCCTTGACAAAATCCACTATTGCAATTCTAAAACACCTTATTACATAGTCGTTTTTTTTCATTTCGGTTGCGGTGAATTATTGTATTTTTCTTAGTGCAAAAATCCGATTTCATGAAAATATTCACACATTGGATTTTGAAAACGCAACGACGATACAAATTATAAACTAATCGTCAGTTCAAGCTCAACGTTGCATTTTTATGCATACAAACGTCAAAAGGAAAAACTGGAGTCGCTAGTGATATATATGATAGTATAAAAATGTTGGAAATTTTAGCAATTCAAATTTTATTTCATATAAACATATATATATACCAATTATTACTAACCATTATCCAATCGTTAGTGATGTCATATTGACGCATGAAAGATTTTTTCGAGTACACTTTTAACTAACTGGTCGTGTGGTGAGAAAAAGCCAACAAATAATTCCGTGCCACTCGTCTGAAAGCTCTAACAAGAGAATGAGAGGGGCCAACTTCTTTCTTCGGCCTCGACGTATCGAAAACATTTAATAATGCGAGGCATAGCCCGGAGGAAGTTTAACGGGTTAGGTTCAGTATATGCTACGCGAATAATATGCCACCGAGCATTTGGTGTGTAATTATTATTTTTTTTATCTTTTATGACTGCTACTAATCGGGAGCATATGAAATCCTAATAATACAAATATCCCAAGTTATTTTACAAGAATTAGTCGATATTTAGTTTTTTAAAGAAAGATGGAGTTACGGACGTTGCAATCTAAACGCGTTATTTTTTGCACAGCTTTTCCTCGATGTCCCAAAATAAGAATTCGATTACTAGAAAAAAATCTCAATCATTAAAAATCAAAGGCAGGCACCTGTAATTTTTAATACAAATCCATGTATCTATTAAGAAATGAATGATTAAATGTATCCAAATGTGTACGCAAAAACAATGTAGAAATGGCAAGGTATTTGAGTTTTCAATAAAACTGTTCTCGAAATATTGATACTACTTTGTGTTCTTAAGATGTATTGAGTATTGATTTGGGCCCATTAATGATGTGGAAAGATTCGAGAAATCAATATTATTGTTGAAAATTGAATTAATTTCGGGAGTAGAAAGATTGGAAAAAGCTATATAACAATTGCCCATACACAGTACTTAGTCATAAAAAATGCGATGAAAAATTTATGAATAGTAATTGTTCATGTTAAAAAAACTTTGTTCGAATTGTTTAGGTTTGTGGGGACCGTCACGAGCATTAGTATTCCCACAGCGGTCACACTGGAGAGTCGAAACTTGGAAGGCGGGATTCTGCCGTACGTAATCCCTATAACTACATATCGGGAGTTTCCCGAGTGTGGGATTTAGAGGTCTGCAGAGGATACAAACTGTGGGTTATGGTAGCCAATGGGAAAATAACAACTTTTCACAATGGCCTCAAGGTGAGTTTTGCTTTGGAGTTGAGTTAATAATGTGCTTTTTTATTCGAAAAGCGATCACGTGTATCAAAACAAACAAAAATATATGTCTTTTAGAATGAACGTAACATTTTGAATGTAATACATTAACAAACTCATGTTTTTGATTTTAAATGTGGTGAAATTTAATGTTTGTTTAATGAAAACTTTAAAATTTATTTCAATGCAGAAAATCTAAAGGATTTAACAAATGTATTATAAAATATTCTCTATAAGACACAAACATTATCAATGAATTTCCAAAATAGTCCAATTCTACTTGTGAAATTGAAAATTTTAAAATACTAAACAAAAGTGCAAAATTATTAATCTAATGCGAATAAAATGTAGCATAATAATATATTAATCTAACGTATATTTGAATTGCCGCCTGTGTGGTCGAGTGGTCAACGTTGTTGGCTTCGGCTACGGAGGGCCCGGGTTTAAACCCCGGTACGGACAGTTTTATAAATTGATTTTTCAAATGATTTATGAATTTCTGTACAAAAGCATGGATGTTTGTGATGTCTTGAATTCCCCCCTCTCACCCATCCTATCCTATGAACGGGGCGTATCGAGAGCGATTAGCTTACCACTAATCCTGTCTTAGCCCTATCCTTCTATCTCTACTCTCTTTGTAAAAAGAGAGGTTGAGCAACTGAGTAACAAGCAGTTCTCGTAGAAACACTTCTGTTGAGATAAACTCTATTAGGAGTCCATATGCTCCACATTGGGAGCGGACATCGTTAAAAAAAATAAATATTTGAATAGTGGATTTAAAAAAATCACAAGAAGTCAAATAATCATTCATTTGAAGAAAACGGTAATGGCTTGGAAGAAGTTATTGAAAAAGCCTACTAGAGTTTTACACATAATACTGCAAATCTAAACTGAATATTCGATAATTATTGTAGTCTTTGGTAAAAGTCAATGGTATTAACAGTCATCTATTGAGTTCATAGATTAATGCATGATATATGCAGAGCTCAAGAAACAAAACTGCTGTAATGTAACAGTTACAGTATAAGATAGTCAGAAATGCCTGTCCGCAAAATCACTTAATTAGATCTCGGCCTACAGTATAGCTGATTTACTTTAATATTCTTTGGTTACCAAACGTAAGAAAAAGACGGCTTAAAAGAGAATAGAAATTTTAAAAATCGCATTCGCAACTGTTTTATTTACGATAGTTTAAAATTAATGAGGTAGCTCTGAAAAAATAGTTTTTAAAACTATAATAGATATGGATATGGTATTGCTTATTATGAGTAATTAATATAAAATAAGTTATCAAATCTATTGTAGTATGATAATAAATAAGATATGATATGTTAGATTTTCTGATTAGATATCTATTATATATTTTCTATATTAATTCTTGAAAGGTTAAGCTTAGTTCGTTGGTTGTTATAATATAATATAAATTGCTGATTAATAATCAGCCACCAAATTATTTTTGTAAACGCCAGAATAGCGTATTTATAATTACCAATGATACAGAAAAAATAGATTAGTTTTCACGCGCGTATGAAATAAAACTCGTATAAGAAAATTCACATGCTGAATGCGAATCCAATTATACGTTGTTTTGTAATAAAAGAAAATAACGTATTTTATAAATGGAGCAAAATAAAAAATAATGACCATTCATAAAAATAAATGATTGCCACACTAATTGAATAGAAATCAATTTAGCTTAGTCGACCTGTATCAACGTGTCCAACATTGCAGTACAATTATATGTTTGGGTGGGATTACAAGGTGTTTTTTTTTATTTTTATTTCGGTCTCAATTGACACGAGAAAAAATCGTGATCACCTGATCCAGCACCGGTGGAGATATAGGCAGTGGCGTCCATATTTTTATATCATGATCTATATGCACAAAAAAAATTGTCATTTCATACATAAACTTGATTGTATATTTTTAGAGTTAATATAATAATAAATAACTTACCGTACGGTAATTCTTTTAATCGGATATGGTGAATATTAGTTGAGTAAAAGTAAAGTCGCTTATCTAAAAATGAGGTGATTTCGATTGAGTTTATCGTATACATAGTATTCGAGTTAAAAGGCAAGTGAATGTAAATTTTAGTAAAACTAAAAAGTTTTATAGAATACGAATTAAATATTTGATGCGTTCTTAACAATGACGTCAAACAGAAAACTACATTGATTAATCGATGGTTAACGTATTTAAAGAAAAATACACAATTTGTGAACCATTATTGAATTATACGATATTCTTGACGGAATAATTATAGCCGAATTCCGAAAATCGGCAATTTTGTGGCATTGAGACATTTTGACATTTCGAGAATTCGAGGACCCCAGTCACATTGCTCTTTGCATGGTTTCGGTAACCACTAAAATATGAAACTTGTCTCTGCTAGACATGATGATGGATTTTAATACTAGAAGAACATACCAATAGCGGTATTTGAAAGTAATAGAAAGCCGGTTTAACAAAACAGATTTAAATGATCTGAACATAAATTGCTTAAAGTTGAATGATTTTCACAAACATATTTTTTTTTCTAATTCAACAACATAAGTATGTTTTGAAAAGACCAACTGTAGCGAAAGGATTTGTAAAAAAAGGCATATCAATAATGCTTCTGTAGTAAATAAAATATTCATGCAGTGATAGACAATACCTAAGGACTCCTAGAACAGAAAATTGCCACCTGAAAGCTGCTAAAAAATGCGCTTAAGATTATTAGTATGTTAAATAAAAAATCAGTTGCATGTTGTACATGAATTTGGTTAACTTTCAAAATCGATATTTTGTATTTTCGGTATTAAAACGTCAGCCATCATTGCAATCTTTGGCAGGATATTCCCATTTTTTCGGAAATCACTCAACTAAATGGTTATTAAATGTTCTGTTATTTTGCATTTTTTGTTTCAACTCACGTATTATTTATAACAATGTTTCGTTATAAGTAGATATTTAAAAATTTTCTTAAAAAAGACAAAATACCTTTTTTGATCCCTTTTTTTCATATCATCCTTTAATAAACATAGCATCTGAAACCCTTATTGTTATTTGACATATCTTGATAAGTGATTAAGCGAACTAGAACACCGCTTAATATAATATTTAGTGCGAAAAGCACTGTTATGGAAACTGATATTATTTGGTAAATTATATGAATTAAATTTTCCACTAATTTATTTTGTCAATTAAAAATAATTATTGGAGAATGCTTACTTCACATCATTTTCTGGTATAATTTTTTACTGTATATAAAACAGTACAACTTTTCCAATCTTATAAATAAGTGTATTACATTATAATTATTACAAAAAAATCAATCAATTTAGTTCAAAAATATGACTTTCTCTCTGACTCTTTGTCATTGAATTTGATACAAGATGTAATGCAACAATGCGTACTTTATTTTAATCGTCTCTACGCCCTTGAGCGTGGAATAAAGTGGTGAAGATGCGAAGGATGAGGCTTCTAATCCTTCAATCGTTTTGTTTTTCTCGACTTTTCGGAAGGAAACTTCCTGGCTTTCTTCCAGAGGTGATAATCTCATAAGGCTCTCATCCACTATAATCCTTCGTAACAATTATTTCCCTGGATGTTTGGAGGTTTTGTCTAACTTCGTAGCATTGACAATTTAGTTGGAATTGGATCCAATTCTATTTTGTCATATATATTAGATAATGAGTAAATTTTAACGCTATTTTACTTTATCGTCCCGATAATCTTATTAACTAGCCAAATATAGTATTGTAGTTTTATTATGTATAATTAGAATGAAATGAACTAGAATGGAAAGGTGTGAATAAAAAATAAATATTTAAAATGATTATAGTTATGTCTTAAGCGTATTCAAAACATGAATGATTTTTCCCCATATCCACTCCCTAGTCGGAACATATGGCCACCACATGGTTCTTACAAGATTATGTATACCCCACCAATCTTCTTGCTTCATCTCATGTCATCTCAGCGTCCATGACTGAGAAATCCATCCGGTTGGTAGAAAGGACAGGCAGAATTCAGGCTTACTTAAAGCATCTGCAGCACATCTTCAAGCCGGGTCCATCGTCGTTTACATATGCTTTATATTGTTTATGGCTTCTGTAAAAGTTAATAAAATCAAAGTGGTATTACAAATACATTTTTTTTTTTTATAAATTAGATGAAAAACCCTGATTAAATACCATTGAAAATTTATATTTAAGTAACTTTCTCGACATTATTTTCAATGAATATTTTTTAAAACCAAATCTGCTCACAATGGCGAGTATATGGAAACCCAGTAAAATTTATCTCAACAAAAGTGTTTTTACGAGAACTGTTTGTGACGAGTTGTTCAAAATGTTTCAAAATGATTGATGATAGAAAGATTGAGCTAAAATAAGACTACTGGTTATCTCATCACTTTTACTAAGCCCCGTTTTTAGATAAAAAGTATGTAGAAATTTAAAAGAGCACAGACATACTTGCTTTTAAATAAAAAAAATGATTGAAAAAATAATTTATAAAACTGCCAGTGTCATTCGATAACGGAATTGTCTTTTATATGTATTATTACTTTTTAGTGATATCTGTTTTGTTGTCATTCTTCTGATCCAGAAAATGGGGTGATTATTTGTATCAAAATTATAAGATTGGATTTTATTGCTAAGTTTGGAAGTTACACCATTTAAATTTATAGATTCATGAAGTCTACAACATTGTAAAAAACATATTTGATATTTCAAAGGAACTTTTTTTTTAATTCGAGAAGTATGTGTGTTTTTATATGTATGTTTTTATATAAAAAACCTTACAGTATATAAGTATAATTTTATTATTAGCACACAATGTAAGCGAAACATATCGTTAACAATGGGTAGTCAATTGATAAATATAAATGCAGTTAAATTTTTTATTAAAAATATGTTTTATTCCATTTATAAAATGAAATGTGTTATGTGGTTATTTATACAAAACACTCACCGAATACAAAAATAATACTTTTTTCAAAATATGATATCAATCCTTTGTCAATGTGGGACAAAAGAATTATTTTTCATTCGATGTTACTTATTTGTGAGTCACTGAACAATGAGTCGATTTCCCGAGTGAAAAGTATAGTTTTTATACAAACAAAAAAAAATTGTTGGTAAAAAGTGCATTGTTTCATTTATTTATTTAATGGTATTAAAATTTACCAAAAAAGGTACTATTTGTGTTTTATAACACTAAATCATAGATGGGCCAAAGCAGCTTGGGTGAATGTCTCTAATGAATGATAATCAAATATAATGATTTTATAATATTATAATACGTGTTAAAATTATCAACAAATTAGACTCTTTCGCATGTCGCGCAAGTCATTTTATTGAACCAAAGTTTGAGTTTTTTTGAATTGTGTGTCCCCAATATAATTTTATTTTTTAAATCCATATCCGCTCTCAATGTAGAGCACGTGGCTTAATAATGAAGAATATCTACAGAAGTTTTTGTGTAAGGATTTCTTGTTTTTCAGTTTCTAAGCCACTCTTTTTTTCAAATATAATAATAAAAAAACGCATAGAGCCAAGACAGGACTGGTGGTAAGCTAATAGTTTTTGTAACACCTCGTTATTTTAGGATTGTAACAGTGGAAATGATTTTTTTAAGCATCACAAGAATTCGAATTAAAATCGATTAAAAAATGGTGTTCGTACTGGGACTTGCCTTTGTAAGATCCGTCGTGGTATCCAACGACGATGACCACTGCACTATGGATATAAACGATCTTATTATATAATTGAAGCTTTATGAAATCAGAGTGCTAGAATTTTTATTTAATACAGTATTAACTTTTGCTGCCAAAAATTAAATTGTTCTACCGGTAATTCATAATTACTTTGTGGTGGTTAATACAAAGTTTCCTGTAAAAAATATGAGAACAAATAAAAAGTTTATGATACTTCCCTGTTATCCGAAGGCATTTGAATAAATGGTCAGAATTTAAATCAATTTTTGGTCAGAATAAGAATATAAACGGTCAGAATATTTTCTAACAATTTTGGTTAAGTTAGGTTTGGTAAGGTTAGGTTTTTTTTTAATTTAATTTAAATTAAGACTATTTATTCTGACCGATATATTATGACCATTTAATATAAATTCTGACCAATGTAATAAAAATTCTGACCGGAAAAATACGAGCCTTTGAATAATACTTAGAAAATAGTTTATTTGTTTTTTTGATTAAAATTTGAATTGACAATCAATAATGAATTTCATCACAAAAAAATGTGTCCTTTAAACAATTTAAAATGATACTGCTGAGATTTTGTGTACCTAATTTAATTAAACAAATAATTTTCCCCTTTAAAAAACTATATTTAATCTAAATTTTACTGCCTCTTAAATTCTAATTTATTAATCTTATTTTGATTTTGAATTCACAAATAAAAAAATGCCTTCGGATAACAGAACCAATTTAAGTTTTAGTTAAAATAAGAATTTTTCAGTCTCAAATTACAGTCAAAATCATGTACAATAAAATAAATTCAATAAGATGTAAGCGACGCAATTTCATTAATTCCTCCGCCGTGATGAAAATCATAGTTATATCGCGTCGTTTCGTATTTCATTTGCATTTTCAACTGTGATTTAAAATATGGTTGTGTTTTGTTTTAAAAACAATGGTTTGTGTGACGAACCATGCTGGCAAATGAGACAAGCAACGATGCGTGAAAAATATAGAAAAAGCACAACAAGGGAAATGCATTTATTATTTCGTGTTTATTGCATTTTCGTCTGTGCTATACAAAAAGATAATTTATTTCGCGTGTTGAAAGTATTAAATATCGTAATAAATATATTGTTTTTTGAAATATTCACGTTCATCAAGAACTGTCGATGGAGTGCTCATTTTTTTTTTTTTTTTGTTTCATTGCACTTCTAACCAGAATTAAATTAAATTTATTTATCCATCATTTATGATACCGTAGTACAAGAGCTTCCAAACTTTTTCTGCAATGAAACACTGCAAATCAATAACATAAAATCGTCAGAAAATTCCAACTTAAAAAATAAAAATATAGAAAAATCTGAACGTAAAGTATATGGGTTATATTATGCAAGCAATTTTTGAGGCCCCTGAGATTCAGAAGCCCCAAGCGCGCGCCTCATTTTCATATAGGGTAATCCGCCACTGTTGAAATGGAAGCAGTGTATGATTCGGAGTAAATATTACGAACATGTTGAAAACTTCTTGTTTGGTGTATTACGATGCATTGCTGACATTTAGTATTCATGGGCGGTATACATTTTTCGGTAAATCACATAAAAAGTATATTATACTGTCATGTTGTTATTCAGCAGCATTCGGAGAATAATGATACAAATTTGGTGGCTTACAATCATAAAACGTGCTCGTATAGGTTTCTGAACTTTGCGTCCAAATTTTCTAAATAACATTGTAGACAAAGCCATTGTTTGTATTCTGTAGTGATTCTGTTTTAAAAAAAAAACAGTACATGAATAAGTTGTTTTACTTTAAGACAGATTAAAAAAAAGTAAAAAAATAATCATTTGAACGTACTTGCTAGAATATGTGTTACTGAATACCATTTTAATTATTTACAAATTAAATAATATTAAAGATTTCTTAGCATCATTTTTAAATCACTAAAATTCCTATGAGATTTAAAAAATATATGTTTGTAGCCTTTTTTGTAGTAAAATTAGGGTTTTGAATACTAATTTTGTAAAATGCAAAAATTCTTGAAACAAATATTTCGATAATATTATTCGCTATGAATTAAAATATTTTAAATCTGCCATAAGTTGTATCAATTTCGAAAGGTTACAGAATTGATAAAAATTTCAATGGTGTATTATTATCCTTAGAAAACGTAAGCTATTTTTTTTATAAACGAAAATAATTTTGTTGAAGTACATGAACTCCTGTTAGAGCAATTTCACCGAACGGGCTTAGTGATAATATCGAATTGAATTTGATATTTTTTTTATTTCACTGATTGTATTATAAACTGAGACACGTGTTCCGGATTTTTAAGAAACGACATCAGTCTAACTATCGTAAGGTTATTTATTTATATTGTATTATAAGTATTTTATAATTAATTTAAGATTAATTCGGTGATGTTATAATACAATCAGTGGAATGACATAGTTATCAAATTCAATGTTATGGAAGTGAATTTTTACAAATTTACCATCGAATCTATCAAAAATAATAAGCATTAATCTTAACTGTTGGCACGTAATTGTTTGTATAAAATAAAGAAAGGTCAAGTGTCAAGAGGTGATAGAGGGTGAGTGAAATTAAATTAAAACATCACAGAAATGGGCCAATTTAGAAAATAGATTTTTATTTTCCCGTTTACGGGTCGGCTAATTCTCTTAACAGGTTTATTTAAATTAAATTATAGCTAAAAATATCAAGATCTTTCTTAATTTATTATAAAATCAATGTTTTGCAAGGTGAAAATATTAAAGTAAGCATGTTTATCGTTTACAAGAAAAATGGCAAAAAATTGTTAACCGTACCAGTTAGGTTCTTTCTTAATAATGTTTTATAAATATGCTATGCAGATTATTTCCATAGCCATTTCCACTGTCCTCGTGGAGTACATGACATTCAAATAGAGCTTTCCTTAACAGAAAATTGCTTGTAACTCATCCGCTAAGGGTCTATTTTTTTGGGAGAGTAAGAATACAAGTATAAAGCTAGGACAAGAAAAGTGGTAAGATAATTGGTCTTGCTACCCATGGTTTTTAATGCCAAATAGGTGGAATGTATGTAGTCATATATCACATGAAATTATAATACTGAGCACAAATTCATAAATTGATTGTAACATCAATTTATGAAACAACCGTACTGGGAGTCAATCAGAAATGAAAATGTTCATGAACAAAAATAAAAAAATAAAACTTGAACCAGTTTTTATTTGCAACTTTACATTACCGTCGTCTTTACAAAGTAAAAATCTGCCGAAATTTAAAAATTGTTTCTTTTGTTTTTTTGGATATTACACTCATCTTAAAGATAAGAGTTATATGCATTTTAGTGCTCATTTTGTTTAAATGAGTTTATGGAGTATCGATACTAGGGTCTCCATTCCCGGAATCCCGTCAAATGTTTTGATCCAGAAATTCTGAGAATTCAAATGAGGCTTTTTTTAAGCGACTGTGAGAGCTTTTGTGGGTTTTTAAAACTGGGCAGCAAGCAAAAAATTTTGAAATCTACCATTTCTATCTTTTCTACATCATTTTTATATTCCTTCATTTCTGACTTTTCTTCAGTGATCGATCCCGGGATCTATATCCCTCAAAAACCTATATCCCGAACTTATGGTAAATGATCCCGGTACTTGAAAAAATGTGAATCCAGAAATCCTGGGATCACAAAAAGGTTCCGGGTTTGGATGCCCTATGATAATATGAAAACTTGTAACCGTCCATAAATTCTCATGTTGAAAAATTCTAATAGTCCTGTACTTATATTAAAAACCAATAGAAAACTGTAATTACCTTTAAAAAATCAGAAAAATATAGTTGTTACTGTGGCATTATACAAGAATGTTTACTAACGTGTGCAAGATTGAAAAGTTCTGATGAAAAGTCTTTCAGTCACAACATTACGACGCCATAGCCATTGTGTACGTTTTATGAGTAAAGCACATATCAACAGATCGCTGGGCACAAATAATCTATTGTATCCGTTCATGAACATACTGTTATTGATGTGACCATATCCACAACGTAGAATAATGAACTGTAAAATGTTCTTATAGCTTACTGCAAAACATAGCGTAAAATTGCTTAAAGGTTCCATCGTATGAAGGTACCTTTATTTTTCCAATCAAATAACATAGTAAATGAATTTAATGAACGTAAAACTTTTTAAAGGTAGTCTTTGATCCAAATGCTTCAAATGTCGTAAGATGGTAATAGCAATTAAATAAATGAATGTACTGATAGATATACCAAATTATTTCCTTCAAAATCGTTGTTCAGAATCAAATAAAGTAAATTAAAAAATAATAAAAAAATCAATTCACCAATTATTAAGCATATTTTAATATATATAAAATCAATGCTTAAAAAAATGCATTTATAGAATTTGCCTCAACCGTTGTCTTACATAACATTTGAGAAAAATTATCCGTTTACTGAAACATGGCAAAATATAAAAACGTTTTCTAAAGTGTACTCATAAGTAGATTTCCGTTTAAAGAGCATATGAACTCCTAATGAAGTTTATCACAAGATATGTTTTTATACGAGAACTGCTCGTTACTCAGTTGCTCAGCTTCTTTTTATAACAGAGTAGTGACAGATAGATAAAGTTAGTACAAGTGGTTATTTAATCGATTTCAGGATTGGCTATGTGGTAGGAGCGAGTTTGAGGTACCGCAGACATTCACGTCTTCAAATTGAAATCTTTCAATCGATTAAAAAACCTATCTGTAATGGGATTCGAGTTTGTAAACTGCGTAACAAAGCTTATAACGTTGACCATTTGACCACAGACCCGTGATTACACGATGCAATTTACATATTGTTATTAGTATTTTTTTATTTTTTATTACAATTACATCAAAAAATATGTTTTTTAATTCTTGTTAGGGCTAGGCTTAAGCATTTTAACAAGTGTAGCAACAGTGCAATTGACTTTCAGTTCTTTGTTATTTAAAAGGTATTAAAATTTCCTGACCTTAACACGAATTATTGTATTAATAAAAACACAATATTCCTTTGTACTTCATTCCACTCGTAAAAGTGACTGAGGCAGAATAAAATTCGTTCATATTAAAAAACAAACAAAACTAGAATGTCGTTTACAATATCATGCAGTCGTGCTGTAAAAGCTTGAAGAATTCATACGTTGGCAACAACATAACGCATTACGGCGTTATTATGTTTGTCGCAAACAGAGTGTGCTCATTTTGCATTCATTTGCATGGTTTTGACGTCGGTTTTATTGACGCTGGCATCGCGACGGTGAATGTGAGATGTTTCGTTGCGGTATCAACCAGTATTGAGATTTAGTGATAAAATCATAATAAACTTGCGTGAAATGTGTGATAACTTAACATATTTTCAATCACATCTGCTACATTTGGATCATTCTTTGAGTATCTCAACAAATGTTTCAATTTCTTAAACCTGTTTTTTGAAAGAATTAGGATACATGTATGGTTCTAGATTCCAGAACAAGTATGACTAATCGCTTTTGCTGTGCGTTGTTTTTATAATCGAATAGGTGAGAAGGTATATATAAAAAATACATTATATGTGATTACTCATATGATATATCCAGATGATTATCTGAAAGCTTAAAAGAGAAAAATATAAAATTGTGTGTATTATATTTTTTTTAAAAAAAGTATTTTTTGAGAAGCTTCTAACCTAACTTTCTTTGAAAGTGAGAGATTGAGCGACTGAGATCCGTTCTTCTAAAACAACTTCTGTTGTGATAGGCTCCGTTCTTTAACGATTCCATTTGCCCTCTATAAGAAACGTACTTATTTACGAGCAGATTCAATTTTAATTTCTTTAATATAATAAAAAAAAATATATGATTACCTAATTCACATGCTTTATCCAATACTTTGGAAACACAATCGTTAGCTAAAAAGCATTTTTCAAAAATCCGCAATAACTTATATATTCTACAATTAAAGTATGCACCTAATCAATGTATACATTGAGCAATTTCAGTTTACATGAGAAAACAAATAAACACTTAAACTATTCAATGTGTACATGCACTACACAGACAAAGATAAATTCATCAAAAACTAAAAATAGTGTGGCGTGCACTTTATAGTGTTGCCGGTCACTCCCCGAAGCTGTGCGCGCATAATTACAAAATTTTTGTGCTTAACTGTCATTTGACATTTCACATAACCTTAAAAATTTCAACGTCTTGACTTAATTTTTTCCGTCTTTCTATTCAGCGTATCAAACTTTACATAACATAACATAAGCTGTAATTACATTTTTACTATATCTAGTGCTTGTCACTGAGTTTATACACTTGTTATCGTTAGTATGAATTATAATGATGTAAGCTTCAACTAAAACTAATAGTTAATGCATACATTGAATTTATAAATTTATGAGATTTCAAATTTTAACTGTTTCGTATACCAACATAGTTTGTTTTTACTTATTTTCATGTATTTATATTAATTTTTCAAGACTGGCCGTTAACCGTATGAAATTTTCCTTTCATATAATTTTTCACATAACCGAAAATAAATAATTTTGGAAGCTGTATTATTAAATAAAACATGTTGAGAATACGACGACGAATTTAATAATTTTACATTCCATAATATATTGTGACGATGCCTTGTAGGCAATATGCCGGAAAATGTGCATGTATGTATGCGTTGGATGCTTTATTGAAAATTTTTCCTACCCTTTGTTAAAATATGTTTAACGTAAAATTTTAAATTGCGCTTCGGTTTGAATATTCTTTTGATAAACGTTTCATTCTTAATTCTTAGTCTATTTTTATTCGTGCAACAGACACGCTCACAGTGTACGCTGTTTCTTTTTTGAGAAAACCTTGCGGAGTTTTAGTTCATTAACCTGCTCTTTTTAAACGTACGACTGGATTGTTTGATTGTTATCACGTCGTTCTATGAAAATTTTAGCATCATAAAATCTTTATTCCCATCAATTTAAGGCTAACCACTCAATCTTGGTGTAATAAGCTTTTTTAAGCTTAAATTCACACGATATGGTTTTTTTAACTGTTCAAACGAATCATATTTATTTAACAGCAGAAAATTACTATTTTGGTCGCCGTATAAAATAGTGCAAAACTCATTTGAAATTTTACATACAGCAAAGATTCAAGCCTTTCCTTTAAAATAAAATATATTTTTTATGACAATGACATTATTAATGACTTGTTTTACGAACTTTCGAGTAAATGATTTATATTATTTTGATGAAGCTTGTTGTAATTCAATGAATAAAACACTTTTTTCTACTAATCCTATTTTACATACTATGATCAGAACTAGTTCCTCTAATATTAAATAATTTTGGAATTAGTACAAAATAGTGTTTTATTTTATGAATATAATGCCTTTTTATCAAGTATTGGCAGTAAAAATCTTAAAAATAATTGTTGTTGTAAGGAAACTTTTTGATGATTGAAGTTTTTCTTTAATATTATTTCAGTAACTGTCTTTAAAAAAATGTGAAGACGTTGTTTTCCGTAAGGTTGATAGTTTTTAACAGATTCCTTATTCTTACATAGTATTGAATTGTTGTCATCTCTTCCACATATTATCACATCACATCATACTAAAAATATCAAAAATTATGAAAAAATCATAAAAATTATGTATCTTTTTAATTCCTATTAACACACATTATCACTAGTTTCAAAATTAAACAATCATACCATTTATTTGGCTGAATTTTATATCAACAACTCATTTTCGGGTTGAAATTTCAACTGATGTATTCCGACCTAACAAGTTAAGTTCAATCATTAATAGAAAAAAAGATCTGCCACAAACTCGACCGCTAGTAGATATTAAGTATGATTATTTTTGCGACATATCAATAAAGCATATTTAATTTATGCTACGAAACAATGACACAAAGGCTACCCATATGCGAAATGTAAACTTACCCTATATATCCAGCAAGTGCCTCCCTTTATATCATAAAGTTGTCAGTTAAGCTGTAGCCCACACAGGGTGACCAAAATGAAAAATTCATAAATATATTTGGTAAATTAGTGTTTAAATGTGACTTTATATTATAATGTTATCTTTTTTAAATTACAACTTGACAAGGAAAATATGTAAGAAATTTTTCTCAAAATTTTTCAAACACAATAATTCGTCACTTTTAAGATGTTCACTGTCAATACTTTGTGGACAGACATTATATTAATAATAACACAATATTCCTTTGTACTTCATTCCACTTTATTAATTAGGTCAGGACCGGTTTCGCTCATCGCGAGCATTGTCAACTGATTTCTTTAATCAATGAATCAACAATGCTCGCAATGAGCGAAACTGGTCCTGACCTTATTAATAAAGTGGGATGAAGTACAAAGGAATATTGTGTTATTATTAATATAATGTCTGTCCACAAAGTATTGACAGTGAACATCTTAAAAGTGACGAATTATTGTGTTTGAAAAATTTTGAGAAAAATTTCTTACATATTTTCCTTGTCAAGTTGTAATTTAAAAAAGATAACATTATAATATAAAGTCACATTTAAACACTAATTTACCAAATATATTTATGAATTTTTCATTTTGGTCACCCTGTGTGGGCTACAGCTTAACTGACAACTTTATGATATAAAGGGAGGCACTTGCTGGATATATAGGGTAAGTTTACATTTCGCATATGGGTAGCCTTTGTGTCATTGTTTCGTAGCATAAATTAAATATGCTTTATTGATATGTCGCAAAAATAATCATACTTAATATCTACTAGCGGTCGAGTTTGTGGCAGATCTTTTTTTCTATTAATGATTGAACTTAACTTGTTAGGTCGGAATACATCAGTTGAAATTTCAACCCGAAAATGAGTTGTTGATATAAAATTCAGCCAAATAAATGGTATGATTGTTTAATTTTGAAACTAGTGATAATGTGTGTTAATAGGAATTAAAAAGATACATAATTTTTATGATTTTTTCATAATTTTTGATATTTTTAGTATGATGTGATGTGATAATATGTGGAAGAGATGACAACAATTCAATACTATGTAAGAATAAGGAATCTGTTAAAAACTATCAACCTTACGGAAAACAACGTCTTCACATTTTTTTAAAGACAGTTACTGAAATAATATTAAAGAAAAACTTCAATCATCAAAAAGTTTCCTTACAACAACAATTATTTTTAAGATTTTTACTGCCAATACTTGATAAAAAGGCATTATATTCATAAAATAAAACACTATTTTGTACTAATTCCAAAATTATTTAATATTAGAGGAACTAGTTCTGATCATAGTATGTAAAATAGGATTAGTAGAAAAAAGTGTTTTATTCATTGAATTACAACAAGCTTCATCAAAATAATATAAATCATTTACTCGAAAGTTCGTAAAACAAGTCATTAATAATGTCATTGTCATAAAAAATATATTTTATTTTAAAGGAAAGGCTTGAATCTTTGCTGTATGTAAAATTTCAAATGAGTTTTGCACTATTTTATACGGCGACCAAAATAGTAATTTTCTGCTGTTAAATAAATATGATTCGTTTGAACAGTTAAAAAAACCATATCGTGTGAATTTAAGCTTAAAAAAGCTTATTACACCAAGATTGAGTGGTTAGCCTTAAATTGATGGGAATAAAGATTTTATGATGCTAAAATTTTCATAGAACGACGTGATAACAATCAAACAATCCAGTCGTACGTTTAAAAAGAGCAGGTTAATGAACTAAAACTCCGCAAGGTTTTCTCAAAAAAGAAACAGCGTACACTGTGAGCGTGTCTGTTGCACGAATAAAAATAGACTAAGAATTAAGAATGAAACGTTTATCAAAAGAATATTCAAACCGAAGCGCAATTTAAAATTTTACGTTAAACATATTTTAACAAAGGGTAGGAAAAATTTTCAATAAAGCATCCAACGCATACATACATGCACATTTTCCGGCATATTGCCTACAAGGCATCGTCACAATATATTATGGAATGTAAAATTATTAAATTCGTCGTCGTATTCTCAACATGTTTTATTTAATAATACAGCTTCCAAAATTATTTATTTTCGGTTATGTGAAAAATTATATGAAAGGAAAATTTCATACGGTTAACGGCCAGTCTTGAAAAATTAATATAAATACATGAAAATAAGTAAAAACAAACTATGTTGGTATACGAAACAGTTAAAATTTGAAATCTCATAAATTTATAAATTCAATGTATGCATTAACTATTAGTTTTAGTTGAAGCTTACATCATTATAATTCATACTAACGATAACAAGTGTATAAACTCAGTGACAAGCACTAGATATAGTAAAAATGTAATTACAGCTTATGTTATGTTATGTAAAGTTTGATACGCTGAATAGAAAGACGGAAAAAATTAAGTCAAGACGTTGAAATTTTTAAGGTTATGTGAAATGTCAAATGACAGTTAAGCACAAAAATTTTGTAATTATGCGCGCACAGCTTCGGGGAGTGACCGGCAACACTATAAAGTGCACGCCACACTATTTTTAGTTTTTGATGAATTTATCTTTGTCTGTGTAGTGCATGTACACATTGAATAGTTTAAGTGTTTATTTGTTTTCTCATGTAAACTGAAATTGCTCAATGTATACATTGATTAGGTGCATACTTTAATTGTAGAATATATAAGTTATTGCGGATTTTTGAAAAATGCTTTTTAGCTAACGATTGTGTTTCCAAAGTATTGGATAAAGCATGTGAATTAGGTAATCATATATTTTTTTTTATTATATTAAAGAAATTAAAATTGAATCTGCTCGTAAATAAGTACGTTTCTTATAGAGGGCAAATGGAATCGTTAAAGAACGGAGCCTATCACAACAGAAGTTGTTTTAGAAGAACGGATCTCAGTCGCTCAATCTCTCACTTTCAAAGAAAGTTAGGTTAGAAGCTTCTCAAAAAATACTTTTTTTAAAAAAAATATAATACACACAATTTTATATTTTTCTCTTTTAAGCTTTCAGATAATCATCTGGATATATCATATGAGTAATCACATATAATGTATTTTTTATATATACCTTCTCACCTATTCGATTATAAAAACAACGCACAGCAAAAGCGATTAGTCATACTTGTTCTGGAATCTAGAACCATACATGTATCCTAATTCTTTCAAAAAACAGGTTTAAGAAATTGAAACATTTGTTGAGATACTCAAAGAATGATCCAAATGTAGCAGATGTGATTGAAAATATGTTAAGTTATCACACATTTCACGCAAGTTTATTATGATTTTATCACTAAATCTCAATACTGGTTGATACCGCAACGAAACATCTCACATTCACCGTCGCGATGCCAGCGTCAATAAAACCGACGTCAAAACCATGCAAATGAATGCAAAATGAGCACACTCTGTTTGCGACAAACATAATAACGCCGTAATGCGTTATGTTGTTGCCAACGTATGAATTCTTCAAGCTTTTACAGCACGACTGCATGATATTGTAAACGACATTCTAGTTTTGTTTGTTTTTTAATATGAACGAATTTTATTCTGCCTCAGTCACTTTTACTGTTCCTAACGAGAGCCGTAATGTAGGTATACTGCCAGAAAGCGTCAAATCAAAAAACATTTAATTGAAATAATTCACTTTTTAAAATAACATGCAGTGAACGGAAATGCAGTGTGGTCGTAGTCGTGGGAAACCTGGGGCCTTTTGGCTACTCTGGTGCGGCCTTTTGACTTGATCGGCCAATTCTGATAATTTTTGTAAATTCGTAATTTGGGCAAATCCGTAAATTCTTGGGATTTCGGATGTCGAAATCCTTGGAAGACATTAAAAAAAAAGTTCCACGCTGGTAATTTTGCAAAATCTACAAATTTGTTGGCCTTTGAGATTTGCATGAAACTGTTTCTGGCCAAAGATTCCCTGGTCAATTCCCTGTCAATGTTTACTGTAGCCTTATGTTGAATCAGAAAAATGAATATGACCTTTAGAGAAGAAAAGATTCCCTACCCTTGTCGTAGACTAATTGTCTACAAAAATTGAAAAAAAACAACAATTGAACAAAATGTTTAGAGCTAAAAAAAATCGTATTTTTTTCAACTTTATTAGCTATAGAAATAAAATATCTGTACGGCTAAAAAGCGTAAGGCTATTTGTAAGTTTCTGGCAGTAATAACTAGCAAAAAAATGATTCAGTTCGTATTTCTTCTTTAGATGTCGAAATAAATAAATGTAATATGAGTGATCTTGTTATTTCAGACGATTGAGCGTGTTTAAATCGATCGATATAATTAATTTTGACAGTACACTGACGGTATGTACTCTTTATATAACAGCTCAAAAATTGGTTTAAATGTGAAGTGATTCAGTCACTCAAAATATTTTTTTCGAAAAGAGAAATGATGATTTGGAAAGAAATACTTGTTAGAAAAATTACTCTCGCTATGTCCCGTTTTAAAAATGAGTGGAAGTGAAGAAAAATTCATACGTCGATTGAAATTTGTTTTTTTTTCAAACGCATTGACATGACAATAAAATATTTTTGAATATATAAATTAAATACTTGGTAAATATTATAATTTAATTATGAGTCGACAGTTCTTGCTCAAAAATGCTCATCTTAGACCATGTAATTTAAAAATTATTATTTTGACTGTAACACAAGAGTTATTATATTTTTACCCTTTTCCTTATATGTAAGTGTTTACGTAAAGGATTCATAGTTTTATTGAAGACCTTTGATCAAATGTATCAATAAATCCCCTACGGAACTGCCAATAACGATTTACGTTTATTGTCGTATTGAAATAAACGTATGAAAATGATTTGGCCGGACTTTTTCGCCAAGAACGATAAAAGGGTTTCCAAATATAAGCCGAAGAAGTATTCAAAGTTTATTGCGTAGCTTTAAAATACGTCTGTATTTTATTGCTCTTTAAGAAGACATTGCATTTCATAGCTGCTTTCAAAGCGATAAAATCAAACTTTCGCGTTTCAAAAGAGATACATAATATAAAGACATATAATACATCAAAGGAAACTCTATTTTATTAGTAAGATTATATTCATTAAGATAAGCTTAAAGATTTGCGGTATTAGCGGAAAACAAATAAACTTTCATGAAACCTGATTCAGCCTAAAATTTCATAAAGTAGTAAAATTGATATTGTTTGATCTTTGTTGTTGATAAAATGAAAATTTAAGATTATAATACATAATTTATCTTAGAAGAGTAGTAATAAAGTTATATTGAAATAAATACCAGATAAAAACAAATTATTTTCATCTAATATCGAATCGGAAATATAAATTAATAATATATACCTATACTTCACGTAGTACGTTATTTTTTTATGTACGGAAATTTCACGGTTTTTGCAATAAACAGTTTGAACAAAAATTCGACGCGCGGTTAATTTTATATAGTGTATTATTGTCAGCTTTACGATTGTTTATATACCTGTAGCAGTGGCGGACACATTTTAGAACATTTTATTTTATTTTAGACAATAAATACATGACGAATTTAAAATGAGTGAATGGTATAAATGTTATGTTTGAATATTATTTCATTAAATATAACCGCCCCTGCATATACGAGGGGTGCATTGATTCAATGTCACATTGACTGGCCGCCACTGACCTGTAGTATGGGTAAAAAATGTCGAGGTTTCATATTATTCACAGTCAAAAAACTTGTTTGAAAACCTGCGTTTAATAAAAAAAAATCCAATAAAAAATACTTAAATTTGCATTTGTGATTATTACCACGTTTTTGATATAGCAATTATATATTTAAATAACATACCAGAATCACAAGAATTAACGTTATGTCAATTTGATTCACGTATATTTTTTTGCATCACGTTAAAAGCAGACTTAAAATAAAACAAATAAAATTTAAATGCTGGTCACAAGAGCAAAAAACTGCGTCAGACAAAAAACGAATTATATAAAATAAGTTATTCGAGAAGTTTACTTTTAGTTAAAATTTGAAAAAGTTAGACCAGACAGATTTCATTAGCCATTATTGCATTGGCTCAAGTAGATGTACTTTATTGATTAAAACTTTTAAAGCATTTTTGACTATTTCTGTTACAAAGTATCGTATCGATGAAAATTTATTTACACTTGTGATTTAATTGAAAAACTTTTTTGGATGGCTTTAAAATATCAATTGATTAAAAGATTATTGTATTGGATAATTTATTACAGACTTATTTGTAGTAAAACATTATTTAAATACAGTTTTTCGAATACTTTGTAAAGCTTCTATAAAAAATATATATTCATATAACAAAATTGATATTCTTAATAAAAAATCGAGAGATTAATAAATATTTTCAAAAAGTCCGCAATGAGGTGATTTATTTAGTTTTTTTTATAATACCCTTTCAACTATTTCAATTTATATATGATTTTAAAATGAATTAAATATCTAAACACTATAAAACATCAAATGTAAAACAAACAAATACACTTCTTTGTACTAATTTCACATGTATGTTTTGAGATTTGGACTGGTTTCGCTTATATTGAATACAAGTAGAATAAGTACAAAAAGTATTTTATTTTTTTAATATAAGTATTGACAGTGAGTTGGGGTTACGGGCAACTTTCCCCCTAAGCCGAAGGGTTAGCTGCGCGGAAATGTCAAAGGCTGCGCGGAGGCTGCGTGGAGGCTCAAGTATTAATTGAGCAACTGTCTTGTAGTGCGCGCCAACCCGGAATGAGTGCGCGGGGGTTTTCGAACTGTTGCGCGGCCGCGCACGCGCGCAGCTTAGAGGGAACGTTAGTTACGGGTTCAAATTGTCGTATGAACGGCATTTTTTCAATCAATTTATCGAAGTTTCATTTTAAAATAAAAAAAGCGTATATTATTTTTAAATGAATAAAAAAAGGGCCATGTAGAATTTTCCTTAAACGTGTTTAATTATTACCTGTAAGTAATTTAATAATAAAGAAACAAAGAAGGTAAAGATCATAAACCGTTTTATAATTACAATATTGACATTAATAAAATTATATATGAACAACACTGATTGTACTAATCAAGCGTTGAGAGAACTTTAATATCAATGATGTAAGAATGGTTTGATTGCAAAAAATAATCGTGAACAATGAATGTATTTACAATGAAAAGGCTAAAACATATACTTAAAAAGAACAGTCATATATTTAGTTTTTGAATTTAATTAGTATGTACCATTGCATCAATTGAAACCAGCTGCATAAAGAAAGCGTGGCCGTGAAGTATTTTCTTTATTATTTCGTGTCATGTATTGACACATCTTTAAATAATGTTACACGGTCTGGAATAGTTTTTCATTTGACGCTATTCATCTTTAAGAAGGTGACATCGGCCGGAAGGGAGGCTTTTAAACTGCTTCGCTCATCGGAAATGGATTTAAGTGAAAGCGGAATAACGTACTACGTGGCCAACCTAGACTGGAAAACCACAATGAGAAAACTGCGGCTAAAAAGGCTGAATTTAAAAAGGGTTTCTCCTTTCTTTTCAAATGTGACGAACTCTCTATGTACAACCTTTAATGGGGAACAATAAATTGAATTGGAAAAGTTTGCGGGACAGGAGGGCTGTTGTTGTAATTCTTTTTTAAGTTAACTTGATTTTGAAAAGCACTTTTTCGAAATTCAGACCGGTCGGATTGTACGTCTGTGAAAATTTACGATTATTTTGTCTAACATAATATATACGCTTCGAACATGTGTAATAAATGTTTTCAACGTATGTACATTATTTATTGAATTTGATTCTATCATAATTCATACAAATTAAAATTGTGCTTGTTTCTATTAATATCTTGTTTTGTATTAATAAGTGTTTAATGTTGAATTGTTGAATTATGAAACAATAAATAAATTTTGCTTTATTCAGGTCAAACTGTGAATTCTTGTATTATATAAAGAACTGAATTTGAAGCAAGTCATCTATAGGAATATAAATGTATTATATATAAAATCATTCCGTTTCATAGTGGATTACAGGTTGATTAATTTTGACATCTTTCATTGCAATCATATATGTATAAAGATTCTTATAAATATAATATAAATTCCCTACCTTAGTGATTTTTTTATGTGGCTTATTTTTTATGACAAATTAGTAGTTTTTATTTGTAAGAGGTTCTTTCCATTTTATGGAAAATAATCTAGTTTCGTTTATTTACAATTTGTATTTTTATTTCTATTGATTTTATTTATGTGTTAAATAATATTATAAAAGTTCGCAGAATTAGTAACATCTTCGATTTTTTTGTTAGTGACCACTCTATGACGATTGTTATTTAATGTGATTGCATATTAGTATCATTTATTTTTAAAGGATAATGAACATTATAATTGAGTGTCACTTATTCATATCGACTGTGGAAAGGAAAAAGGACGTAACCCACACAGATCAAATTTTACAGGAGGCACAAAAAACGTGTTTAGATGATATTGGGCCATATGCAAATTATGAATCATACACAACCTTGAAGTGCACGGAGACTTCTGAACTGGTGTTTAATTGACATAATCTAATATTAATGAAAGAAATTGTCTATGAAAAACCTTTATTTCAGTCTTTTTTCTTGGTTTTAATTTTTTACAAGGTCATCTTTTTCAAACATAAAAGCTTAATTTAGATACTAATTCGGCATTTGCAGCTTGCATCCTTTTGGTAGAACGTGTATCAAGTTTGATACATTGTGATTATTGAAATAAAGCTGTTTTGACTGATAAACTGTGGGATACGTCCTTTTTCCTTTCAACAGTCGGTATGTTGTGTCATTATCTGTAAATTCTTTTTATGATTTTATTACAATTTTTTTTCACGCCCATAATTTTTTTACGTTGTTCTGTAAAAATATGTGTATTATTGGAAGTTAAAAATGTTTGTCGTGAGTAAAACAGTCCTGATCATATAAAATAAATGTGGAATCAGAACAAAATAGTGTTATATCTTTTGAATTTTTATTTTTATACACAATTTTCTTTACCGATTGTTTGTAACACATTGTTGTTAGTCTCTACTCTATTTCGTAAAAATAGCACAGCAAGGCTTTTTATTTTATTATTAAGTTTATTTCATAATTGAAAAAAACTCGAGTTTAGTAATTGAGCAAATATGATATGCATAAAAAATTGAATTTAAATATTACATGTAAAATGTTATGTACAGATAATATAAATCAAATCATCGAGTTGCAAAAAGCGCTCTGGAAGCTTTTTCAAATTTAAATGACAAACAACTGCTGTGCATATTTCGTAACATTAGAAGTACTATTATGCTTGCTATCGTATATTATATGTGTTATAATCTTTTAATTTGTATGCAGATAACGTGTTTAAATTTTTTTAATACTTTTTGATGTGAATATCTCAAAGCTTTTTTTTTATTTTTGGAAGATTTCTTCACTAAAAATGATGGAATTCAAAGCTCCCACCCGCATTACTTCATATAATTTAATATAAAAAATTATAGCGTCCACAGGTAATTTTCATTGATGATTTAATTATTAATTAATTCATGTTGATTAAAAGTAAATTATTGTGTTGCTGAAAACATATAAAACAAAGCAGTATTTATATGTTTGTATCTTTTGTAAAAATGATGTCAAAACAAGTCTTGGAAAAATCTCGACGAAAACATGATAAATAAGAAAACTTCAATGGCACGTCACAGTATATTTATGTTTGCGTCTCCTCATGCGATACGCCAGGAATGAATTTCAACACTCCATATTCCCGATAGAGTGTCCCGGCCTCACGCTTCAATCAACTTTTATAATGTATAAATTGTCCCACAAGGTTGGGTATACTTGCGAGCTCCGGGTGTTGGCGCAATGCCAAATCTATTGATATTTCCCAACATGTCACAATGTTACGGTGCATTTATTTCTTTATTATTTGCGGAATATTTTTAGGAAATACATTACAAATTTTGGTCGCATGTTTTCATATTTTTTTTTCACAAAATTATTCAATAAGATAAGACATCACGGGCACTGCTCTTCAGCAAAAAAAAATACATATAATAAACGCAAGCACCATCTTTTCAATTGTACATTTTTTGTTAACTTACAACAGTAATTTTGAATTTAACTGTCAAGTACAACGATTGCTTTAAATACAAATTATATTTTCAGGTGTTCCACTTTTAAGGTATGGAATTATTTTTTATCAAATGTAATAAATAGTTTTTCTACTCGTTCTATAGTCGTATGCAATGATAAGGTTCAGCTTCCTTAGTCAAGAACATTTTTAACTGTTGAATAAGGTGTTTGCCGTCAACTCTTGATGTAAAGGCATTATAAAGTTTTTTTTTTTTTGTATCAATCACACATTAATATTAAAGCACAAGCATTATCAATTCATCAATTGATAATGCGCGTAATAAGCAATGACAATCCTAATCTTTAAAAAAATTGAAATCAGTTTAAAAAAGGTGTAAATGGATGTTTATTTACGAACGGGCATGTTTTATTTAAATAAAATACTTTTTAATAAAATAAAATCGGAAAAATTATACCAATAGAATCATTCTTTATGTGATTGTTTTGTATATTTATTATTAAAAAATACACGCAAGAAAAAAATATATGTACATATAGTCAGTTAAGAAATAGTTTTAAATATATATTTTATGTTAAAAAAACCTAAATAATAACTGATGTGTTGAAAGTCAGTGCTTTCCAAACTGGGGTCCGCGAAAATTTTCATTCTTTCAACATTCTTTGTGATAATATATGAACTTGTGAAATAGAAAAAAAATTGGGGGTCCGCAGATTATTGTTTTGAGATTTAGGGGTCCGTGGCATGAAAGAAGTTGGGTAGCACTGACTTAAGTCGCTCCAGAATAATTCAAGAAGAAAATAGTTCGCTAATAATAACTCTCATATTCATCTTTTGGAAAAAAAAAACAATTCTTAAGATTGTCTTTTGCTTGAACTTGAACATCGAGAAATCGGGTAAATAGTGTAACCTCTGTGATAAATCAGTCTTATTATTATCAATAAAATAAAAAATATTATTTCGTATAGTTTTTTTCATATTCTTCAATGACAGTGTTAGTATATTTACAAACAAAATTAAGTAAATGTCATAAAAACGAAATTTGTGCTGTTAACAAAAACCAAAGAGCGACCAATTCGTCTGGGGTTAAGTAATGTGTGTTCGCATTTGTTCACCGCAAGCAGCATCTGGAGTTTTCTCTCAGGTTTGGTGTCATACATATTATGAGAGAGCCAAGAAAGAATGATAAATTGACGGTTTCTCCGGAGGTGTTTGCGAATGTGATAAGAAAGGTCCCTTTCGCTCTGGCAGTGTAATTTTTATGATAGATACTAGCACACTTCTCTCGATAAGGGTCGGATATTTTATCTTTTGTCTGTTCGTGTTTTTCCGGAGAAATTTTTGATCGTCTCAGTAAATGCCACGGAAGATTTTTCGTTCAAATTTGATACCATTTTGATTTTATTTCGGTGACATTATTATATTTTTTTCGTTTTGTATTTTGATCGTTATATCTTTGTTTTTTGATCAAGCAACTATTATATCATTCAAGTTGACATTATGTCAACATCACTGTAAAAAAATTGCTTTTTTTAACTCTATTTTTATTTAAATATATATATATATATTATTAATTTTGGTACTGCGGAATATGGCTTAAATAATCTTAGATTAAATATAAAAATGTTTTCATAACCATAAATGAACTTTTTTTTTTTTGAAAAACGATGTCTGCTTGCAATGTGGAGCAAATCGCTACCTGGAGGAATTGTTTAAACGAAAACTTCTTCTTACTCAGTTACTTAACTTCTCTTTTTGTAAAATAGATATAAAAGATAGAGATAGAAAATTGCTAGTAGTTAGCCAATCGCTATGTTATTTTAGAATTGGAAGAGTGGGAGATTTTTTAAAAACATTACACACACCTAGGGCATTGAACATTAAATCAATAAATCGTTTGAAAATATGCTGTTCGTAGTAAATTCGTGTTGTCCGCCACGGAAGTCAATGACGTTGACCAATGTACCACGTATCTACTGTCATATAAAATACATTTATTGGACCAGATGAATTAAGTGGGTTTGTTATAATTATGGGGATTTTTCGAAAATATTAATGACCAGATAATAACATAGGAATTAATTCATTGAAAATTGTATACATTCAATTTTCGCTAATTTACATTTTAATAGCCTTTTAACTTAGTGATCTACTTATATTTTTGTATATAAACGATACGAACTGTTTACTACGCGTCAATTCAAGTACATCCGTGCACTTGGAATGCCTGAAGATGCCGAAAGGCGAAACCCGGGTCGTTGGCGACAAAGCTCATGGAAAAGTACAAAATTCAAACAATTCAAATTTGATATTGAAATTCCATCAAGCACCCTCAGTCGAAATACTTAATTATAAATATATGTCATTTGTTACGTTTACAAAAATCGATTTTTCAACCTCATTGAACAGCTAACAAAATATATTACAGACTTTATCCGCACTGTAAACAATTTTTTTATTACCAAGGATTCCTTATTTAATGAAATATTGTAGAGGGATCTCTGATCTTCAGAACTTTTCGCGTAAGTTTAGTTTGCATAAATTCAAGCTTTCAAAATGACACGGATAAAAATTCACATAAAATATTAAATTCTTAGTACTTTTTGTCATTATTCATTTTTTGAAGGCATTAATCTTTAAATATTTATGTTTGTTAAAAAAAACCATTGTAATAATTGTACGTTGTTTTCAGCAAAAAAGTTTAGTTCATTGTTTGAAGGTGAGAAATTCACATTTTTTTTGCTGATATACACAGTTTTGTCGAAATATAAAAAAAAAATAGGTTATTTGAAATGCTACGTTTTTATTAGAATATCGATAAAATTAAATTGTCGTATGAAAACTAATATAGTGGTGATTATAAAATTGATTTTGAATAAGGTTCTGCTAGACTCGATCAAAGAAAAATGTGTAGGTACTCTAAAAAGTTTTATAATACTAAATTGTGGTTCATTGGTTATAAAAATTTATATTATTTATACATTTAAACGTATTACTAATATAAACTAAGGATTATCAAAACTTTACGTTGGTAACTCTGGGAAAGTGTCAATGTAATTTTATTTAGTTAAATGTTCGTCAAATTTAATAACACATTTTAGTACAGCATATAAAAACTATTTTTAGTATAACACGTAAACGTATTTACGTGCGGTCATAAAAAAGTGAAATATTTTTGTACCCGTCCCACTAAATTGCAGACTGAAAGTATCAAAAGCTTAAATGCCATGTTGTAAAACATGCTTCCAAGCCATTTGAAGGTAATAGTCCATCGAAGCTTTGGAAAAAAGCTCTCTTTGAGTTTGGTAAATCCTTCCTAGTGCACGGACGCAATTACGCTGTTTGATATCAAAACCAAGTCTATTTTACATATATTTCAGACGGCATTATCGCTTTTAATTCTAGTTTTGTCCAATTGAACGTCCGATTTTCGTGATTTTTTTAGGAATGGATTGTGGACAACTGGTTATTAAAATTAACGAAACCATAAATAATCTAATATATAAAAATAAATGTTTGTTTGTTCGTACTCTATGGCCTGCCAATTCACTGATCCGATTACAAAAAAACTTTGACAAACTTTTTGATTGCACTTCCAGGAAGGTTATAAGCATATTAAAATATATGATATTAACTTACAGAAGGTCTTATATATAAAAATACAATGTTTGTATGTCTGCCAAACAGTTCATTTTGACAACGTATGCTTGCACTTGCGCGAAGGTGATAGTACAACTAACTTACAGTAGATGGCGCGTGAGTCGTACTATAGACAATCGGCAGCAAACGTCAAGTATCAAACAAACAGAAAAAGAAAACATACACTTCAATACACACAATTAAAAGACAAACACTTTCTTTCTGCAAGTAGCAGTGCAACGCTTGCCGAGAACCGGCTAGTTGATAATAAAATTAACAGGAAATATTAATTTTATAATTCTTCTGGTTGTGTTACCAAGTTTAGCATTTCACCTCATTGAGAAGCATCGTTGGAAAAAAATATACCATGACAAAATGACTGATAAAGTAAACCTTAATTCTTTATTTTAAAGTGTAAATGCGAAATTAAGTGCAAACATTTTCTTCAACTGGGCGCGAGGAAGTAGATATCTTAGAGTATATGAAGCTAAAAGCTGAATTTATTTGAACAATAAAGTAGTAATTTAAAGATGTCACTATGGTGTTAACAATACCTTTAAATCTGTGTATTTCCAAGTGTAATAAAGCGTAGTTACTCCTTTTTTTCTCTATTCGTCAATCCTGACCTCCATAGTAAAAACTATAAGCTCAGCATTAGTTTTATATCAGCCAAATTCATCTTTCTTATAATTTATTAGTCGCCCGCTGTCGTCAAGTTGGGTAGAGCTTGCTCTATCGACCAGGTGGGTCTGGGTTTGATTCCAGGTAAGGTCAATGTCAAATTTAAATTTTGCGATGTCAATTAACTTCTAGTTGATCTCGAGCGACTTGCAATAAATTCTCATCGAGTTTTTCTCGTGTGATTTTTCAATATTAAAATATTTGGCAAATTGGCCATAGCTAGTCATTCCAAACATTTTAAAAATATGATTTTTTTTATTTTATTCTCTCTAAAGAGATTTATCTTATGATTAAACACCAGTTATCATATACAAATTTGTTTAAATACCCCATAAAAAATCTTTTTGTCCTATGATAAAAGATCATTTTCATATTGTCTGAACTATTCATATTGTGTAATTTAATGTAAACCATATGACTTTAAGTCTGATGATGTTTCCCAAAGAGGCAAAACACGTGTAAAATTTTTGAACAGAACAAGTATTATATCAAAGTTATAAAATTTGATTTTATATCAAAAATGAAAAATTACAAAGTTACTGCCGAATCCATCGAAGATAGCATTCAAGCTATTGATACTTCGAACTATTATGCAACATAATACATTTATTGAATCGTTTGACCAAAATGATAATTTATTGAACGTCCCTGATCTAAGATATCAGAGGTCCTTAAAAAGTTTCATGGTGAATGGGTTCCTAATTGCGGCCAAACTTTGGTCAGCTCTCATTCGAGACTGTACGAGTTGGTTCAGCTGCTCTTCTTGGAAATCCATTGGAATGTCAAAATTGTGGTCGGGGAAATTTTCTAAGTTTTGTCAGCTTTTGACGACTTCCGTTGACCAATTTGACCGTTTGAGATATTGGAATGTCATATTGACAAGAACGCAACTACTCGTGAAGCTTATATTTGATAGAAATAATATAAAGAGTTTTCTTTAACTATTGTTAATACTTTGTCAATACTCGTGATAAATATTGTTTTTATGTAGGATTTTTTTATTAGGAATCATTTTTTTTCATCGTGTTTATTAGATTAGTGTTCTTTCATTAAAATAAAATAAATAAAAAATTAAAAAGTGTAAAATTTAAACATTCAAATTGAAAAATAAGCAGTGAAATATATCGTAAATAAATATAATTATATTATAAACTAATAATACATTCATTCACACGTAAGGGATAGTTTCGATTAAAAAATAATTATTTTTAACATTTCAGTTACTTGTAAAATGATTTTCTATTTTTCAGAGATTCTTTTGTGAGTATCGCTTTTAAAAATATTGCTATTTTATGTGCTGTTTTCGTGTGTAATATAATTGCATCAAAATAAATTCAATAAAACTAAACATCAATATTCCTTTCATTAACTTATATTGTAAACTATTTTTTCTTGCTACGCCCGGTTATTTAAAGATTTGACGAGTAGCAAGAAATTCGTAATCGACATCACAAACAACCATTTCAATAAAACTATCAGAAATTTTGATCAACTGAATAATACGTAATTATTGTAAAAAAAAACTATTGAGATGCCGTCAGACATCATTTGCTTCATATTAGGAGTGGACATGGATTAATAAACAAAATAAATATTTCTTTAATTTTTCAAAAATGAAATTGATGAATTGCTTGAGTTAATATTACAATGAAAACAAATGTTAAGGATACAGTGAAATCACTTATTTGTTAAATTTTTCGTATGTTGTGCTACAGACAAAGCATAAATACTTACGCTTGATAAGGTAAACTGAAAAATAAATAGAAAAAGAGAAACACGGGTGAAATAGGCGAGCGAGTCATACAAAATGCATTTTGTATAGTAAAATGCAAACGATATCTTACAATAGAGCAATTCGTCGCCGATTATTATTGCTTATTAAAATAACGAGCTGTAAGCCCGTTGACTCCAACAGGGGGATTTTTGTTGCATTTTTAAATAAATGGCGTGAAAAATAAATTAAAAAACCTATTTATTGAATAAGCCAGAAATTCTAAAAGTAAAAGAAATATATCTCGGGGCATACATCGACAGCCCTGCAATATTTAAATTGTAAATAATTTAATTTTTGGAATAATGTTTAAGTTTGCTAACAATCATTTTTCGTAGTAGCAGAAATTGACCTCGGGGCATACATCGACAGCCCTGCAGTATTTAAATTGTAAATTATTTAATTTTTGGAATAATGTTTAAGTTTGCTAACAATCATTTTTTGTAGTAGAAAATGTTAAAATAAAAGTCTAAATATAGTTCTATAAAATATCCATACCGTGATTAGAATATTCCTAATGCATGTACGAAATTAAAAAGATTTTCAAAGCCGGATGCAAAATATAACCATACCTTCCAATGATCGAAACAATGACACTGAACAAAATCTATCAAATCAGCTCCGAGCCCTATAATTATAGCTTCAAAAAATCGAATCAGTATATTTGATTATTTAAAAAACTTTGTAGCGATGCAAACTTTCAAATAAAGTTCTCTCAATATTATTACAATGTTTTAGTTCTAAGCCAGGATGTTTGAATTTCGAATATTAATTATAATTTCCTATTGGACGGATCAAAAATAAGAGGTTCAGAATAAGCCGTAAGCATTGGTTGAAAAATGTGGTGTTCAAAATAAATCGTTATCATTGGGCGAAGAGGAAAATGTTACGAAGTGATTTGTGATTATTTTATCGGCTATTAATGTGAAGATGTATAATATAGAAATTATATTGTTTAATTTTAATAGGTCTATTTGTATTATGTTTCACACGTTTATGCCGCTGCAGAAAACAGAATTAATAATAGATATAAATTTTTTGTTAAAAAGTGTTGAAGGAAGAGAAACTTAATTTTAATTTGATGATACTAAAATTATCTTAACGCAATTTATTTGCCTACATAGCCGCTAAATAGGCATGATCATAAACAATTAAGTTTAGCGTCGAAGAAAAATGGTAGGTTTTCAATTCTCTTAAAGTTCATACAAAAATGTAATCATACTGTTTATAAAAATATGGTAAAGAAAACAATAACAAATACAGTCAAAATAGCTGACAATGATAGAAAATTACAATCATAGAAAACTCAGTATGAAAGCTTAATTATGTATTTCTCTTTTCGATAAACCTTTAATTAATCACCAATTTGGCGAGTAAATTCATCAAAAATCAGATTTTTTAAAAACTCACTTTAAGTAAACAATACATGTGAAAAGTAATCATGTTTAAAATGAAAGCAATCCATCGACGCTGTCTTATAAGTCAAACACACAAAGCAGTGAAATGCTGCATTTTATTACGTTTTTCATATATCCACGAAACTTGTATTTATTTTCCCAATTGCATTTGTAGAATTTACCATATAATGTATAAGAATAAAATATCTGCAATTTTTATTTTGTATGTATATTTATGAACGACTCGTGATAAATACTGTTCTAAATAAATATTAGAAAAGAATTAGGAACACTTAATATTATATTAAAAATAAATCGATCCCCACCATGAAAAAAATGTATGGAATTGTTACAATTTTGTTAAATATCCAGCAAAGTTTAATATTTTTGAATGACTTCTTCATTTGATTCATTTTTAAGGACTTCAATGTCAATTCCTGACTTTATTATGTATGTTAAAAAAACCTTTTTGTATTTATTCCACATTATTTATTAAGACCGAGAGCGATTTTATACATTGCGAACAATTGTCGATAATGCTGATGATGCTCGTGATTAACGTAACCATACCTGATCCTAATACATAATGAGGAATTAGTAGAAAAAGCGTTTTTCATTAATTGAAGATACATTTTAGGCTGTATTCAAAAAGTATGCAATATTGTTGTACACCACAAAAAGCACATTTTGATGAAATTCTATCTCTTAACGGAACTGCGACGTCAAAAAACGTATTGTTTTCGAGCAACGCTGCACATGACACAAAACTTTTCTCAGCTATTGTAAAATCATCAAAATGTTCATTACAGCGTTGTTTAGGTGAGGTATTCAATTGTTCTGTATATTTTGATCGCTGTTAAAAGAAACTGATTTGTATAAAAAAAATGATTTTTTAAAAATATTGTGAAGAATTGTTTGTAGATTTTCCGCTGCATCGTCTGCAGTCGGCATCGCGTACAAGTAATTCGTTTATTCCCGAAATTGACTCGCACATAAAAACAACGCAAGAATGGCAATGTGGTTTTGAAAGATATTGTCTAGTATTGCCACTCGTTCTCTGTCATTCGATACACTCTTATATGCAGCATACTTTGTAAGAAATGTTTTTTTTATTTAAAAAAAATCAATTTAAGAAGAGAGATAGAAAATATCTTAAATATATCAAACAAAAAATATCGCACCCTTAGTCATGAATGCTTTATTTTATATATTATATCTAGTGTGAGAAAAATAATTGCTGGTCTTAAAAAAATAATCAGTCAACATTGTTATTTCGAAAAAATGAGTTCTAACAAAAAAATGCTAACTCAATACTTTCATTTTAAAAGACGATTGTCAACACATAAATATTTAAAAACTTTTTTTTAAAATATATTTTAAGTCTTAAATTTAAATAGTTTAAATTATGTACATTCACACAAATTTTGTCACTAACGTCCCGGGTTTCGATTTTCGGCATCTTCAGGCGTTCAAGTGCAGGGATAAACTTGAACTGACCTCAGTTCAAGTTCCACGCAACCACGCAACTTCAGTCGAAATCTTAAATTATTTTAAGTCTCTTATATAATAAAATCGATAACAACGTTTTGATCCTTTCCATTGCTTCCATAAAAAAATGAATAACTAATCTGCTGACTTTAAATCTCCCGTAGGAAACAACAATGATATAATTATATTAAGTTTAATAGTTCTTAAAAATATACTATTCAATCCTTATTTAGTTAAAGCTGACTTGTTGATACGTGTAATATCAGTAACATGCAAAATAATAATGCTTATAAAATTTCTGGCTATTTACTATTAATCATCAATAAATTCTTATAACTGTGCTCTATTCGTCGACTATATCAACGTATAGTAGCAATTATTGATTTTATAGTAGTATTCTAAATACTTATATTAATATTTAGCACTCTTCAATTATCAACCAATCTAAAATGTATTTAAAAAATCGTCTTCAAAGACTCCTTGATTGAAATGCTAAATGACCTTTCACTTACAGCTATCTTTTGCATTTAGTGCATGTAAGAATACAAATATTTGCAATTTCATTCCCTATTTATATTGTTGAGCAATGCGGGTGGGGGAAATTGAAACCACTTGTTCTACGCCAAACTTCAAAGACGTCGCTCCATAAAATGTAAAGCAGTGAAGCTTTAGAGAAATACCCCCTGCTGGTCGGTGTAAAAGCACTACTACAACCCTTCGTCATAGAAGAAATAGTACGAGTAAAACTCTTTTTCTAAAAGCAAAGTGAAAGGGTCGATTGAAACGGGTAAAGGCACTCATTTTATAAACTGCCACTACTCGTGGAGTGTCTACGCTGAACAAGCAACTAAGATTTATTGTTTGTACATGTCGTAATTTATTTTTGAATTAGACATAATTTCTAATCTAAATTTAAATAAATATTGTTTGATATCAAAATTAAAAATGGTTCCATTACACAGTTTCATTTCAGTGTTTAAAACGTAGCACATAATTTGAATGTAAGAGAAGCATTATTCATTAAATTTGAAATAAACTTTTACGCACAGTATCGTTAGGGCTACCTGTATTGGTTGACAAAAAAGAATTTACTTATCTGCTTTTGTTTCAAAATTGAACGAATGACTTGTTTTCATTTAAATATGATAGAGTTGAACCAAGTAAATGCCTATTAAATCAATGAATCCACACTCTCTCAACGAAGCTAAACAATTCGTATTTCCTTATAGAAAATTCGTATCAAAATTACATATTTTCAAAGTCACACAAAATATACAGGAAAAATAGCACATGAAAAAATTACATGTATAATAAATTTCACACTCTCCAAGTAATTACATGCAAAAGAATCCGTTGCGTGCTGAAAAAAATCAATAACGGAAACAAAATGGTGCTTATTTTATTATTATTTTATTGGCAAAAGAAAATGTTTTAATATAAACGACGTACAAAAATAGTTATATACATAACATAGGTGAGATGCTTTATTATAATGACAAAACACATAGATATACAATAAGAATATTAATTCAATCAAAATTCTTTGTTATGAAGCCAATTTAAAAAAATCTTTCCTATTTTTATGATTTCTAAATAGAAGGAAAAGTCAGTTCAAGTACATCCGTGCACTTGGAATGCCTGAAGATGCCGAAAGGCGAAACCCGGGTCGTTAGCGACAAAACTCATGGAAAAGTACAAAATTCAAACAATTCAAATTTGGTATTGAAATTCCATCAAGCACCCTCAGTCGAAATACTTAATTATAGAAGGAAATGTGTTGCTAAATATAATTTTTCCCATGAATATTTTGTTCACGCGTCATCTTTTCACGTGAAGTATCTTTGCTGTAAAATTTCATACTGATACAGGCTTTAAAACATACAAAAGTTTCTGTATGTTAAAAAGTAAAACTAAAATAATATTATTATTCATCTTTTGAATGTTCCTGAAGAAAATAATTATACCCCTTTGAAGCTATCGAAAATAATAACATAGTTTTTTAATAGATTTTACTCGTATATAATAGCCAGCTTATATTTAGGCTAAGTACTTTAAATAAGCACTATTTTAGGCTATTATCTCGAAACGTAAACATTTCAATATAATGAAAATATTACATATTTTGACTTGTAAATATGTTTTGATATTTTCAGTCGGTTAATTATAATATTAATTGTAAATAATTATTTGAGCATTTGTCTCTTCTTTCATATTTCAGTACACATCCATTTACTTCCTCGGATGAAAGGATTGTTTTATAACCGACTTAGTTGATAGTCAAACGCATGTCTGAGCTTATGTCTTCTACGCCGGATATTAATTATCTGACGTCGTATTTGACATGACGTTGCAGTCACTTAGAACTGTTGATTAGTGATAGTAAGTTTGTCAAGCAAAATTTAATAGAATGGCTGGTACTTGTATTCATTGTATTAGAAATATTTAAATACGTTAGCTTTATAGAAGAAATTAAATATATTATTTAATTTTAAAAATATCCTAGTAGATATGTTGACAGTTCGCAACCCGAGTACTATAAGGTTCTATGTGAAAAATTCTGACGAAACAAAAAAAGCAATGTATACCAATAATGGTACTTGGAGACTGCCGCATTGTTACTTATATTTCGTAACATTTTTTTTACATAGAACCTCGTAGTACTAAGATCGCGAGTTGTGTAAAGCGATTACAATACCTGTATTACCGAAAAAAGGATCCCAATATAGATACCCGTATTTTTTTTAAATAATAATATTCGTATTTGTTCCCAGCACATTTTTTAAATGAAATTGTTCGTAATGAATTCAAGTATTTTAAATTTGCTTCGAGTCGGAAACATATACATGTTGACAAAGAAACAAATTAATTTTGATTATACAATTTGTAAGTGACGAATTATTTATTACCTTGGTGGTCGTATGCTTACGCCTGACATGTGTTTGTTTTTATTAATATAATATAAGAGTTACTACTTCTTGAGATTTTGAAACATGTCAGACGATTTTTTTCAAAATAAGAATAGCAATGATATATCTGAATTTTATGATGAGCGATAGCTTTTAGATTTATGCCTTTTAACAGATAAAACAATGAAATTAAATGAACTTTATCCTAAACAAGGAGTCGAAAATACATTGATTACAGGATATAAAAGCTTTTTTTATATTAAGCTTTATGAAAAACAAAAATGATATATGTTAGAATGCAATTCATTTAAAATTAATTTTACAGTGACGAACCAAACTTTTCAAAATATGTAAACAAATGAAATATGTGTGGCCCATCAGAGATTTTTTTAATTTTATTTGGCCACTAAATGATTACATTTAGACACCCAATGTCATAATGGTAGTATAAAATTTCGTACACTAGTATTTCAAATAACGATTCAACAATCAATAAATGTGTTTTGGTATTTAAATAAAGACACTTTATCATTTCTAATTTTTATTCTATTAAATTTAAACAACATGGCAATTTCATAGTAAAACATGTTATATTAGTCATATTTTCAACGTTAGATTCTGCAGACAAGTGGAAGAAAATTCGAATAAATTTTCAGTATGAAGACATTCATTTGACATTATTGAATACGTTTATTCTAAGGCCTCATCTGCTTTATTGTAAAAGCTGAACAGCTTTTGTAGTAGACAGGTAAGATTTCTTCAATAAAAATGTCACAAATAATATAAACATACAAATGTGTAGCTTTTACAAACCCGTAAGAATAAAATTTATGATGTCACTAGATTTTTTGTTAATATGTTTGTTCCCAATGTAGAGAAAATGAACATTTAACGAAACTTATTTCTACAACATTTGTTTAACGATAAACTCGTGTTACTCAGTTGGTCAATTTATATTTATCGAATAATGTAAGGAAAAAGTGATGGGACTAGAAGAAGACTAAAAGTTAGTTTATTTCTATTGCTACACTCACTTTTTAGAATCCAAAAGATTGGACAGAATTGATACATTTTAAAAATATACGCTTATTAAAAAAACTTAATCAATTTATTAAATTGCTAGGATTAGCACCCGTGAACATTTAAACTGGCTGAAAGCCTCAATTTTGTTTACTAAAATCTTTCAACAAATAATGCGTATTTTAATGATATCACTTTCGAAAAATATTTCAGCATCGATTTGTTTTCGTCTTTAAATGGCCGCTTTATAAAGGCATACATGGTTCAAAACTGATTTTAATATGTGACTTGGGAAATAGCAAAATTTCTTATTAAAAAAAGTTTATGATGTCATTCAGGAAAAAAAATCCATTCATTCACTTTGTAAAAATTCATTGTTAATGCAAAAATAAATTCGTTATATTTTTACTGATTGTGTTACCAATCATGATACGTGTTTTTATTTTATAAAAAGTCTCTTCAGGCTTACTATGCTAAAGTTATTTACTAACAAAATAAATATTGATTCTTATTTCCAACTTTTAAATTACACTATGAAAAGTCAGTTGTTTTTCTACTGAACGCAGGAAAAGAGTAATATACAAAAATACCAGTGTTCATACAATAATACTATTAATAAAAATGTTGACTAATAATAATATGAATCTAGGATAAGTCCCATAGAAAATAAATTAAGCTGTAGCTACTAGCTAGCACACCTGTTATACTAAAAATGTTATTTACTAATAATTTATTCCTGACGATACTTTTATTGTTATCTTAGAATCCTATAGTTTAGAAAGTTAGTAAAAAACAATATAGAATTAAAATATGCAGAATACTGAGAGTATTCTTTACAAACTTCAAGTAGTTTTGATAAGCAATAACGAATTTCTAGTGTCTAAAGTATTATTTTGAACTCTTTTGTTTGAACTTTGTGTTTGCATTATTGAATTATCGATAATATAATAATCAAAACATTTTTCATGTTTTAAAACATTTATATGTAGACGTTAAATAAATAAATATATAAAATGAATTCCTTTTTATAAATAAAAATAAAATCAAATAAATCTTATAACATTTAAAATTAAATAACTATGTGAAGTGACTTGACATGACACGAAACTATCATATTATATTTTGACTCTTAATAACGTTGTCTATCTTTCATATTCATTTAGGCGTCACGGGAAAAATTTTGGCACACTTATGACACGCTTCATACAAAAAGCTAGGAGGGAAATTGAAAGACGGAAATCTAAAAATACGCTCGCTTATTCAAAAGATAAATTCTCCTTTTCATGTCTTCTGGGTCAATGATTAAAGACGCTAAGTGAATTGAACATGTCAGAAAAACGGTGATATTTATTGAAAGCGAAAACGTAAATTTCTTTAACAAGAAGCTTGGTTGACGCATCAGTCGCGCCCCCTGAATCTCAAAACAGTATTAAAAAATATTTTTACTCAATTTTATTAAAAAAATCTTTTTCTCCTGTCATTTGAATCATAAATAAAAATGTTATGTTAAAAAAAATATTCGCTCTTAATTTGAATCTTTGCGTTCTGTTAATTAATCATAGCAAAATAATTCAACCTCTGTGATCTAGAACTAAGAAATTTTACCTAGCGATTAAAGTTAAAATCGGCATGGCCAAAATAAAATCAATATTTTTTATAACAGATTAAAAATAACAAAGTATTTTAGTTCTACAGTTTAATAATTTTATTCGTTGATAGTTATTTCGGCTTGCGCCATCGTCAGAACTAGTTCTGACTAACTAGTTCTGACGATGGCGCAAGCCGAAATAGCTATCAACGAATAAAATTATTTAACCGTAGAACTAAAATACTTTGTTATTTTTAATCTGTTATAAATGGAGTTCTACCAAGTAAATGCCAAATCAATTAATAATATTTTTTATGTTAATTTAAGATGAACGTGAGTCTTTGTGACGTCATTTTTTTTTCGATATGATCTTGAGTAACTTTCATGTAATAAGGTAACAAATAACAAAGTATTTAGTTCTACATTTCTTTAGTTGATAGCTATTTTGGCGTATGCCTTCATCAGAACTATCTCTTGTACTGTATAAATATTCTGATGAAAGCATGCGCTGAAATAACTGTTAACTAATTTTAAAACATGTGGAACTAAATAATTTGTTATTTTTTAACTTTTTACAATCGAGTAAATGCCGATTCAACCAATCAATAAATTTCATTTCATCTAAAACCTCTAATATTCAACGCGCTGGTAATTACAGGTATATTATAATTACTAAAAATGCTTTAATTAAAGAAAAAACCGATATAAGGTATGGGTGAAGTTAGGTCAGATACTATAGCAGAATATTTTTTTACTGACTGATATATTTTTATTTGTGAAGAAATAAATGAATATGTGTTATGTAAATGGAATGATTTTTATAATCGATAAAATTTTTGCTAAAACTAAGTAAAAAATGTTATTGATTGATTCGGCTGTAATTTAATGGAAATTCATCCATTTTCAATATACTTAAAGTTTAATTTGATAACTTTTTAATCACCTTGGTGACGGATTTTTAAGCATCTTCACAAATTTAAAATGATTTTGCTTACCATGTTCGATCGATTGTAGATTTCTTATGGAACATCTCAACAAAAGCTGTTTTACGAGGATTTAAAAAAATTCTCGAAACCACTCTTTTAGAACAGGGAAATACTAGAAGACTTGAACTAATAAAGCATTAGAAATAAGCTTTTCTCTACGGCTGTCAATTGATTCTTATGAATAAACTCACAACTGAGAAGTAATTTAACTTAATAACGTTTACCAGTTGATTATGGTACCAGCGGAATTCATAAAATATACCACTCCCTCTTAATATAATCACATCGAAAATAATTAATACATTGATTTCGACACCAAATTAATTGTAAACATTAAACTTATTTTGATGAAATAAACTAAATTATAGAATTATTTCGAAGAAGTCTGCAAAGCACTGACTCAAATGAATTCAATTTACGTGGAACCCACAACTGGTGTTGGGGAGTGGAACTAAAAGTAGAAATATGAATTTGTCATGTACGTGAGGTTGAGCAAAGATTAACTATTGTTATCTACAAATGTATAATAAATACCTTATGTGCCGTTTTAATCAATGTTTGAAAATATTTTTGTTCATAATTTTTGGTGGAAAGGAAGTGAACTTTAATTTGTTTTTGTTAAAATAATTCTGTAATCACAACCGGTTTCGTTCATTGTGATTATTTTCAAATGATGAAAAGTTATTTATACAAAAAAAATATAGCTAGATATGAGGAGGTGTACAAAACAATTGAAGTTTTATTACAAAAATAATTTAAGGATCATAGTAAATATATAAAAATATATGTAATTACATTTTCTGCAAATAATATTTAAGTCTTTTCTCAGTAATTTGAAAACAAAACATATGATTTAAAAATAAACTTTTTTTACGATAAATATAATGAGTTTTAAAAATAAAATATTTCTCAAATATCAATTAGTAACAAAATTATAAAATATTTTTTTTTTTCAAAAATTTTAGACTTACTTAAATAATTATTTGATTGTTTAAGTCGATGTGAAATATTTGAACGATAAGCAATAAAAGGAAAACACAATAGACAGTGAAATAATATAAAGAATTTCGACAACTAAGAAGTTATTGGAAATCAAGAGTTTCTTATTTGTAATTTTCTTTCGTTTTTTAAGAAAAAAATATGTTTAATAATGTTGTGTGTAATAAGAAGAGAATGACTTTAAGGATAAGGTATTCATTTTATTGTGAGATTCCAATAGTATATTAGTAAAAAAGATTGTGGGAAAATATTGTATAATTTAAATATCACTAACGTTATAATTTAAGATTTCGACTGAAGGTGCTTGGTAGAATTTCATTATTAAATTTGAATCGTTCAAATTATGTACATTCACACAGATTTTGTAACTAACGACCCTAACTGTCGTCACTAACTGTCAGTTCAAGTTTATCCGTGCACTCGTGCACCGTGAACACCTGAAGATGCCGAAAGGTGGAACCCGGGTCGTTAGTGACAAAATCTGTGTGAATGTACATAATTTGAACGATCCAAGTCACTTACGTTAATTACCAAATTAATTCAATTCTTAAAATAATAAAACCAACCTTTTTAAAATCAGTAGGCACTCCTGTGTAAATGAATGAGATTTCGGATTGTCTTTTAACGATAATCATGTGTCATTTCAAAGATATAGGTTGTATCTTTCATTGATTCGATGGTAACTTTGTGGAAATTCATTTTTTGATGTAAAATTCAATTTGAAACTTTGTTATTCAACTTTTCGTGCTACAAATATGACAGGTGATTTGCCTCTTTGAATAACAACATGAGACTTAACTCAAAGAATCGAACCGTGAGTTAAATTTTCTAGCACATAATGAGGTATAACAATGTAATCATATAAGGGTATTACTTGTAAGCCCGGCTCATTCTAAAGTTGTTGAAAAATCAACCATGAATGTAATTTAGTAGATCCAGAATATCATTCCAAGGTACTGCAAGACTAAAGATACTTGAAAATGTACATTGTATATCAAATGAAATTCAAGTTTCATTTTTAACCATTTTGGAATAAACTATGTTTTCAAGAAATACCCTCATATTTGAGTTGTAATAGTGTATTTGATAACTGTCCCAATTGATTGAAAGTCATTAAAATCAAACCATAAATAAAATGTATCCAAATTCTTATCAATATATTTGTATTCCGTGATAATATATTGTATTTCTATATATAGATGATAAAACTATTCACCAATCATCAATTGCGAAACCGGGATCATACATAAGTGATAAAACTTATGAAAATTTACACAACTTGAACGATTCATTTTTTGTTAGTTACATAATTTAAATATTCCTTAAAAGGTTTGTTACATGCTTTATTGAAGCTTCCTCGACGACAATGGCAATTTATATCTCCTTTCTGTTTCTATAGGCAGGTCAAAAGATCTCATTATTTTCGACAATAAGGGCGCATTTTTAGATGGTGTCATTAAAAGTGCGGTCGTATTTAAGCGAGAACAATTTACATATATAATACGGATAAGTCACGCGTATTGAGTTGTATATTAAAAAGCTAATGTATTTTCATTTGAAGATTTTTCAAGATGTCTTCATTCTTTTTTGAAAATTTCCTTTAATGACTTACGATCAAAAAAATATGAATACAAAAAATGTGCATTTAGGAGTGTAATATGAAATTTTGTAAAGTTGATTTCATCAATAAATTTTGTTTGAGCAAGATAATTATTGATATCAATGATGCTGTGTTATATGATGTTCACTGACAATTGATGGAAAAGCATTATATCAAGAAAAAATACAACATTCTTTTGTACTTAATTTCCACTAATATTTATCAAGATCAGTACCAGTTTCTCTCATGTCAAGCATGTCATCCGCTTCATAATACGGTGGTAAGAAAAATCGATCAGCCAAATATTAGATATATTTTTCATACCCTCTTCGAAGACTGGGTTAAAGTTGGACAAATTACCCCTTTTAAAATCCATCATCACTTAATAAATACAAGATTAAAAAGGGTTGACAATGGATTATATATTCGAAGGGGTTGTTTTGCCACAGGTGTTTCAAGCGTGTATTTTATTCAAGATAATTGAATTAGCTTAAAATGCAAACATGGTGGGTATCCGGTGTCAACATGATTATTTTTATAATGTTTCATTTTAGTGTCACTTATTCATATTTTGTACCACTATTTGTAATTTCTTTAATTGCCAAGTATTTGTTACACAAGATAATTTTATTTTGTTTTATATAAATGCCATGGTTATATTGTATTCTCTTATCAGTTGATAATGTTTATAATGAAATAAACCAGCCCTTATTATGTTTAACTAAAATGGAACTAGTAAAAATGAGTATTTTTTTTTTGAATATATTTCATAATATTTTAAAACTAGGTTTAATTTGCGGCCACTGTAAACTGTTTTTGATAGTAAAAAAGCTAATTATAAAATGGCGATGAAAAGAGTGCTGTAAAAGCTTTCAATATGGACGTGCTTGATATTTGTTCTCCGGTGGTCTCCCCTAACAAACAAAAATGCAGCTTTGATGTTTGGCATACAGAGTACCAACACAATAAAATTGCGGAAAGATCGCACAGAGATGCCTCGGTCGCATGCAATCATTTATCTGCGCAAAATGTTACGAAACGCTTGGCCAAACAAAAAGCTAAAACAGGAGACATGATTTCCGGCACAGCGTCCCCCTGTCTGACGGGTTTATGGAACAACCTTTGCAGTAAGCGACAAAGCGCATGTCCTACTATGCAAAGTTCGACCCCTGTCCCCTTCTGTCATACTCGTTCAACTTTTTGTGTCGTCTATGTTATATGAGTGACTAAACTGAGTTACACCGTGATACGAGTCGCAACATGCAAAAAAAACTAACAGTTCTTAACTAAATAACAAAATTTCTGTAGAAATTCGTTGATTATCTTTTGTTGATACTAATTTTATCATATGCCTTACTGCTTTTTGTAAGAATATATATTTGATACATAGATCTTACAGATTGAATTTTGCTTTTTTGACCTTTCAAAATATCAAAGAGAATGCAAAAACCGAAATAAATTAGAGGTTTTTAAATAAAGTAAATAATTATTTTGTAATACACATAAGACGTATTAAACTCTAGTATCGCACAAAAAAAATATTTAATGATTTAAATAATATCTGATGAATTGAAATAATATCTGATACATGTCATTAAAAATACTCCTTGTATAAAACAGGCGTAAGTTTGATTTGGAAATGGTAAAAAACACCCACTGCATTTTTAAAAAACATTAAAAATAGAAAACAATTAATCTGACTTACTTTAACATTTTATATCATACCGACTGTAGAATAAACACACAATCAAGACAAGTAGTCAAACAACAGTGGAATAGAATCTTGTCTGGATGGAAAAAATATTATTTGTAAATACTATACTAGAAGTTTTTTGTGAATGATTAAAGTTTTGTTAGACTCTCAAAAAAATATATAAAAGTTTATTTTAATTTAAACTAAATATACGATCATTTTTTGATAAAAAAAGAAAAGTAATTTAAAGCGACGACAATTCATCAATGACTTTCAATTCCGAAAAATACCTAAAAATCCGATTGCTTTTTCAATAATAATTTATATCTAGTTTTTGTCATTTAATTAAATGTCAATCTTGGAGACAGTTTGAATCATTTATATTGTTCAACAGTTTTACAATATAAATGTAAAATTTCTCGCGACAATAGTCTCATTCTAATTTGAAATAAATCTAGTCAAAGCTTTAATATGTACAAATAAATAATGAAATGTGCCCATGTATCGTATATCAATATCTTACGCATATAAATGATGTCTACTACTAAAAAATTAATCACGTCATCGGTTTTAAGCTTAAAATTTAAAAAATCAAAATCTTACATAATTAGCTCAGGTTTGGCTAATTATAGACTAAGACGAAGAGAATAAAATTCATAGTCACAATAAAATGTTTGTTTAAATTACAACATCCTATTCAATGGGATTTTTTAAAACTTAAAACACAACAAAAGGGAAGTAATTCAATATGCAGGGTGATATCAAGAGCTGCATCATCAGTATTGAACAATGCAAGATATTAAAACAGAGATGTAGGCTTCATAATGAAAATAAATAATATTGGCTGAGCTTAAAACATAGGTTCAGTACTGCAGTTAAAGAATTTGAACAGTGTCATACGCATTATCATGTGAAATCAACAGAAAAATTAGCCAAGAGCCATAGTTCGACTCAATAGATATATTGGCATCTGAATTAATTGAATATGTTTTTGAGTTTTTACTGGCATTGAATAGACAATATTATAAAATGTGGTGTTAAATAATAATAAGATTAATTATAAATTTTTTAGGGAAGTAGATCAATTGATAATACTTGCAATAAGCGATTCCAGTCATGGTACGTAGAGTTAAGACATTTTTTTTAGTGTAAGTCATCCAAGAGTGAACAGCTTAAAAAGGATCTATAATTTTGATTTAAAACTTGAATTATGTAAATGATGGTCTACTTACCTTTTGATTTATCAAAATGCCTAATCTCTCACGGGTGTACTAATTTTCACATTATGTTACTAAGACGAGACTAAAATACATACAAATAATTTTCAAAAGCGTTTTTTTATTAAAAAATACATTCATATGAATTGAAATATATTGATAATGGATTCGTACGGATAAAGTTTATTTTTGTATTTTGAGAAAAGATAAAACCTTATTGGAAATATATTTTAAATCGAGATTTTCGTTGAATGCTAAAGGTTTAGGCTTCGCAGGCCGATGCTACATCTAAAACTTAATTTCCCGCGATTTTATCCGTCAGAGCGAAGCAGTGTCTCCTGGAAAAGCGGCGGGCGTCGCGGCGCATCCTACTTACTGAGCGTCTATTTTCTTGTACCAATTTCAATTTATATCCATTTATCCGTTTTATCCTAACGTCTTCTTCATGCTACCGAGATAAGTTTACCTACCCTTACGGGACGGGAGCGTTTTATTTTTTGGATTTAATAAAACAAGTTTGGAGTGAATTTGGTGAAGCTGACACGCTGAAAGAGAATATATTGGATTTTCTTATTTATTTATTCTTAAATAGAATTCTGAAAACGGGTTTCGAGTTCCTTATTTCTACAACCAAATGAAAATTGAAGCAGTAATGTTATTATCTAATTAAAATTGAAGTTATTCTCATATTTGTAAATTGCATTAACAAAGTTTTGCAAGAAGCATTTCAATTAGTTGATATTAAGTAACTTTGTTAAAGAAAATTCATACCTCGTTAAAATTCTCTACTAAAATTGTTTTTATTTATATTTTTGTAAAGTTTTCGATCAAATAATTGAAATTGAAACATTTAAAATACTTGACTCGCTCTTTTTGCAGTGCTAAAAGTTTTGATATTTTAATTAACTCAAGTGTTAATAGAGTAATTTGTCGTACTTTAAAAGTTCAACAATAATGTAATTATTATTTCAAAAGCAAAAAACTCAGGTTAATTTTTAAATCAACTCAAATATTTGGTAAACATGTTTTGATAGAAAAAAATAATTGAATGTTGTTGTAAGTTTAATTCATAATTCAACGTATTCCCTGTTTTTTTTTTTATTGAAAAATGATAAATTAATTAAAGTTTAATATACTTCATAAGCCGAATACATATGTATATGGAAATTTCGAATTATTTTATATTATTGCTAAGTAATATGTTGGCCGTCTTAATTATGTTCATATTCTTTTTCTTGAAAAGCATTGTAATTTATGAATGCAGTTTTAGAATAAATTAAGATTCATCTCTGCTATGAATAAACATGACTGCATAAACATGGATTTAGGATCGTAGCCATGTTGCATGAGCGAGTTAATGTAAAATATTTATTTACTTTTGGTGAGCCATCGTTTGACATCCGCCTTGTGTCAACGTTAAATGTACAGTGCACGCTTCATAAATAATATAAACATTTCAAAACAAACGCGGCAATCATAATTATAATTCATATACGGCTTATCAAATCCCACCGGATAAATTAATTAATTCTCTGGTTTATTTGCAAACAAAAAGGTGCAAATTAAATGAGGTGGAGAAACGATAAATCAAATATTATACAAGGGATCAATGGTAATGATTATTTTTATGAGGAAACTTGATATGAAAAGAGTTTTTTAATGAAAAATATTTCGTTTTTAAGCATTTATTTATAACATAATCACATTTTCATCATTCTATTGTTTTTTTTTGTAATCTATGTTCTCTTCCAAAGTGTAGCATATAACTTTCTTATTAAGGTAGCTCAACATACGGTTTCCTTTAATAACTGCTAGTTACTCAGTTGCTCAACATCTTTTTTTGTCGAAAAGAGTAATAATAGAAAGGAGAGAGCTAAGACAAGACTTATTTTGTGATAGTCTCGCAAGGCCAAGTTATTTAAGATAAAACGGGTCAGGCAGAATTTATAGACATAAAAAAACATTCATGCTTTTGAACGGTCGATTTAAAAAAGTGTTGTCTGTACTAAGATTTAAGCCCGTGAGATCTGCAACGGAAGCAGCAACATTGACCACTACACCGCAGACCCTACAAACTAACATTTTACTTCTGGAGACACAACGCTGGAAGACCGTGACTAATTTGAATGAATGGGAATACTGCAGACAAGATTTTTGAGTGCTGGAGGTTAGCAATTGGCAAAGAAAGAAGCAGGACCGAGAGTAGTGGATGAAATTGATTGAGGCAATCAAGGTTCATCCCGGAATATAATGTTAGAAAATAGGTAAAAAAAATATATTTTATGATGCGATCAAAAGCTAATTTTTATTTGTTATTCATTTATTGAAAACATAATTAAAATACAATTGAACTGGTCATTTTGAAAACCTTGTAACTTTCTCAAAATCCTTAGGAGAGATCAATAGTTGTGTAACTTGTTTTTAGTTACGTTCTTTACTTATGAGCTACGTGCTTCGAAACTGAAAAGAAACTTTTTGCTGTATTAAATTGGAAAAAATATTCACACTCAAACTGTTTGAAAGATAATAAAAGTCCGCAATAAAAATAATTATACTATTTTCAAAATGATATCAATTAATTTTAAACAGTCTATGAAAGAAAAACAAACATTAGTAAGTATTAAATTTAACAATGAATATATTTTGTGGCCTGTGATTCTCTGAAAATCACTCACTACCAATTAAACTATTCATGATGATGTTTTGCAAATGGCATGTCAATATTAATAATATGAAGTTTATAAACGGGCTTATTTTCATAATTTTGCAGCCAATAATTGGATATTAAATCAACTTCGGATTATTGTTGGTCATATCATTTTGAAATAACGTATAGGATTTTGTCAATAAGATTTAGCTTTAAGCAGTTACTTAATGTTTATAAAATTACAAATAGTATGAAAATATTTTACCACTACATTAACTACATCATTTGATATCCTTTTTAGTAGACAATTTAAAAACCGAGTAACAAAATAAAATTTCATTACCTCCCAATAATATTTCATTTTTTGTCAAATTTCAATCAAATCATTCGTAGTTACATATTCAGTTGTAAATCGTAATTCTTATTATCAATTAACTATTAATCTTTTGCTTGTTGAATTTCAAAAATATTTTCTTTTTTTTATTCATGTCCGCTTCCAATGTGGAGCATATAGCCTCATAATGAAAGTGTCTCAGCATAAGTGTTTTCTACGATAACTGTTTGTTAATAGTTCGCTTATTCATTATTTTTACAAATAGAATAGTAGAGATAGAAGAATAAGACTAGAACAGGAAAAGTGGTTAACTAATCGCTCTAGCTACGCTCAGTAATTGAAGTTTTGGAAGGGTGGGAGAGAATTTTAAGACCCCTGCTTTCGAACAGAAATCGATAAATCGACCGAAAAAATGCTGCTCGTATTGAGACTCGAACTCGTGGGATTCGGCACGGAAGCTTACCACTGCGCCATAAGACCCGACAAATTCATTTATAATTGTTTTCACCTAAATAAATAATTCTACTAAGGGTTATAACACATTTTATATTATTACTTTCACGTTTATGAAGTGTCTTTTTTCATTTCTCAATACCTCATTAATTGTTTGAAAAAAAAACATTGCCATATTTAATGTTTTATTATGTGGAAAATGAATTTCGCTGCCATCTGTATTTGTACGGAATAATCTGGCCATTTTACTGTACTTGTTTATCAACCGTTAATAAATAATACAGCTATAACAATGAAATTTGACTTGATGCAAAGGAAAATATTGTAGGAGATATGACCAAAATTTTAGACACATGTTAAAAATGAATGATGATGTTGGAAATTGGAATATCTACCAAACACGATGTTTCCAAAATTTTCAGAAAATGTCGTCTTCATTCAAATTTATCGCCACGAAATACTCGTATAAACTTTACAAAAACGCTTCTGTAAACAGTTAGCGCTCGCTGTCTTGTGATTCTAAGGACTGCATTTCAGCGTTAAATATTATTTCCGACGTGACATAACATTCATTTCGAAATGTCATAACGTAGCGTTACGTTAGTTCCACGGTTAAGTATGGAATGCTATGTTATGTGTATTTTTAGTTCACTCGTTTCACTTCAAATGTATAAAATCATTAATTTGCTTTCACAGAGAATGTCGTATTTCATTATTTGTTTTCTTGGAAAAGATTGATATATAAATTGCTTAATATTAAATGTTCTTTTTTTATAACAACAAAAGACTTCATAAAAAAATGATTCAGCTACAGTACAAGTTATGTAAAAAAACGAAAGAAGGAAAAAAATGTATTGGCTTTGAATACCCTTTTTTTAAGATTTCGACTGAATGTGCTTTGTGGAATTTTAATATTAAATTTTAACCGTTCAAATTATGTACATTCACACAAATTTTTGTCACTTAAGACCCGGGTTTCTCTATTCGGCATCTTCAGGGGTTCAAGTTCACGGAGGAACGTCTGAAGATGCCAAAAGGCGAAACTTGGATCGATAGTGACACAATTTGTGAGAATGTACAACATTTGAACGATTCAAATTTTTACTTTATATACACATTTAATAAATTAAATAAAATCCTTTAAAAACTGTTATGCAATAAATTAAAAATTATGATTTAGAGTTTTTTTGTCTAACTAAAAACAGTGAGAGGGTGTTACTGTAAATTAAATTTACTTTAATACTACGTGCAGAGTAATAAATATAGTACAAACGTACATAGAATTACTTGAAAGTCTAATAAAAAATGTTTGGAAGGAAAGTAGTAAAGCTGTAAAAAAAATGAAATAGACAAGAAACACCGTATTGTGTTTGTTTCATTTACCGGCCAAAGCAAATTGTTAGCGGGTGTGCGTAATAACTCGTATTGTGAATTCGTTTTTCTGTATACAACCATTGTGAGATTATCGTTTGAGAAGACAACCACAAAAATAAACAAAGTTACCGGTATAGACAATAACGAGATTTTATGAATCAAAATATGTTATTCAATTCAATTTTGTAGATTTTTATTTGATTGTTTGATTTAGGTTGTTAGCAATGTTTTGAACTCTCAAAAAAGTATATAACGATATATTTGTGTGCTCATGTTATTTTTAAGTCAATAATGTAAAATAATTGATTAAAATTAAAATATCTTTATCCCTTAAATTGGGAATAAGCTTTCAAAAGTGCATTTGTAAAAATATCTTGATAATATGATTGTATCAGTGATATTATACTTGAATGGTTTCCGATTGTACAGTATTAACATTTTTGAATCGAGTGATTGATGTTAATTTATTTTTAATTTTTTATTTTATAATTTTCTATTATCGATATTGAATATATTTTTTAAAACACTCATTTATATTTTTACGTGCCTCATTTTTTTTGTCACAATTGCAACAAAATAATTATGTGCAACTTCTCAAATAAAGAAAAATAATACTATTTGCTATTCATTTTTTTAATGATAGAAAACACGTAACAAGCATCGAATATAAAAAAAATTGTACGCCAGGACCAAATTTTTTTGACAGAGAATCAACATTAAAAATCCAAACCAAAAGATGGGTTAAAAGTATTTCTTTTAATCTGCATTATTTATTATAATAAAAGACAATTGAAAAAACTAGAGATCATTCTCTGATAACCACCAATTGAGTAAAATAATAAAAAATAAACAAATTTGCTCCGTAGTTTTCCCAGGCCTGGTTTGTATGATGAAATATTTTAATGAAAGAATATTTTTCATCTTTAGTTTATGTGGCTTTAAGCAAAATATGATTACCACATCGATGCTGTACACAGTAAATTTACTAGCTATATTTTATAATTAACAAAGTTTAGGTAAAATGTTTCTAGGGCAAAGTATATTGTAAGTTTTGCAAAATGCCACAACGTAAATTGTCTCCGAAAGTACTAAGAGAAGAGAAAGCTGTAAGAGGAAGAGCTTCCGGAATCCTGAAAGCACCTTCTACTTATAGTTGCTAAAGCCAGAGATTAGAGGTAAGCATGGCGGACCGCTGCAAAATACAATGCTAATTATTTTGCTTATGAAACGCATTCTGCTTATGAAGTGCACAGCATTCACCTGGAAAATTTTACTTCGCCAGTAATAAATAATTCTTTTTTGGTGAATTTTATGAAGTAATTTATCATGCGAGTTCTATATAAAATACAAATTATTTTTGATGCGATTATCAATGAAGATTTCAGTGCCAACTATCTTATATAAGTACCAGTACATATTTAAGTACCAGGGCACGTTAGCGTCAAAGTTCTTCGAGTCTCATTCATCGCTAATGTTTTAAAAAGTTGTATTCCCTTAACATCGTTGCAGACGGAAGGGCGTGATTGCTACAGATGTAAGAAACCCCTAGTAAAGCCAGTTCACGGGGACTCCATATGTATTAATTTGAAAATCACATTCTATATACTTACCCTCATACTACATCCGTAGACAAACATGAGCATACAAAGCAAAATGTTGATAATTCTCATTAGAAAATTGAAAAGAAAACATAATTTTCAAAATAACTGAACAGCCGGATTTCGTTTTTTTTTATTTATTGTCATTTCATTTAATGCAGTGCGTCATATAATTGATAACTTAAATGCCGACACTACACGAATAAAAAAAACTATTCAAACTGAGAAATACGGAAAACATAATAAAATATTAATATATGAGTACCTTTACGCTGTTAACCGTCAAATCTTGGTGGAAAGAAAATTTAATAAATAAAACCCTTTTTACCAACTACCCATTATTATTTATAGATCAAGACCAGTTCCGCTCATCACGAAAGCTGTGGATAATGCGCGCGATGAGCAAAATTGATTCTGATATATTATAAGTAATGTTTAATTATTACAAAACATTTTTTATATTTTGATGTGCATAGATATTTATATAAAAATCATTAAAAGTCGAATTACTGAAATCAAAGAAATGCCTTTTATGATATAGCGCATAACATACTTATGTCTACAGTTGTTTTCTCTGTTCAGTAGCATAGCATATTGTATTTGTTCACATGAAAGTTCCGTTTGCGAAAATTCTCACCTTACATACTATTACTCGACAGTAGTTAGTGGTTAAGGTTGTAGTAATGATTTTACCGAAACAAAAATTCGTAGTAGATAGGTTTTCACGTATACAAATATATCATTCCTTTCTATTGTATCTTATTTGTATCAGACAATAGACGAACCCGTTAACGCACATTTTGTAAGACATCGCTTTCATTGCATGAAATAAATAGTCTGTGTAATTTCTTTCCAAATTTTTGCATTTACTGGAATAAACCTCTCTTACCCACTAAGTAGTAAGTAAATGCAAAACATGTAGCTCCGTATTACTTTAAAACCGTGTAAAAAGGTAGTTCAATGTATTTTGTTATTTCAATATCAAAATTTCGATTAAAAATGCAGTTCAGTTTCTTTAATGTGAAAAAAAATGCTATTATTTCATCATTTAATTATTATATCTTGATTATTTATTGAATTAGATTAATGACACTTAACTTATGTTGTATTTTTTTTATTGTGTATTCAACAATTATAACGATATCAGTTGTCTGTTATTAAAATAAGTATTTTTTAAATACTGGTATTGAAATTTGTATTAGCGGTATCGGAATACAGTTGTCGGCATGCTCGTCTTGTGTGTCAATCGCTTGTATGTGGGGGATGCCAGTTTCTCGCGTACGACTCGCAAAGTACATGGAACCGTTCGGAGAGCATTATGCAGTTGTGGACCCTGTTCATTCGGCCATTGACTGCAACAGGCCGCGTCTTTTGGAGGTGTCGCGTCGCTTATATTAGGGATGTATTCTGGGAACGAAACAGTTGGATGGTGAACTAGAAATAAATTACTCATTAGTACCAATTCCACTTTTATTTAAATGATCAGGACCGGTTTCACTCATAACTGAACTTATCAGTTGATGATGCTTGGCATGAGCGAAACCGGTCCTGATCATATTACATACGAGTTTAATTAGTACAAATAAGTTTTTTTTTTGAGTTTCTTTTATTATAATATTTTGTTGGTAAACTTACAGTAATGACTGCATTTTTTTAAATATATGGACGGTGTTTTTAAAAATATGTTGTAACTTGTTTGTTGTCACCCGCTGTGGTCTAGTTGGTTTGCAATTGCTATTACGACCAGTTGGGTCTGGGTTCGATCCCCGGTAAGGTCAATGTCAAATTTAGAGTTTTCAATTTGAATTTGAGACCTAAGTCATGGGTGTTTGTGATGTCAATTTATCTCGAGTTTATCTCGAGTGACTTACAATACTAAAATTTCTTATCGAGTTGTTCTCGTGTGATCTTTCAACTTTAAAATATTTGGCGCAATGGCATTTGCTGTAATGCATAATATTTTTTTAATCAAATTTCAAAATAAAAAAAAAATCAAAAAAGTAATCTCTTAACTAAGACTAAATAAGAATGCCTGCTTTGCATGGTGCATCCAGCAAAAAAGTAAATTATTGATTGAATTGATATTTACTTGGTAGAAATCTATTATATCAAAGTGAAAAAATAAGAAATTATGTTAGTTGTTAGTTTTTAGTTTTTAGTTTTACAAATATTTATTTATTTATGGTTATTAACTATTTCGGCTAACGCTCTCATCAAGACTATGTTTAAACTTACATAAACTTATCTATATTCACTGGCTTAAAGAGATACACAATACATCTAGTCATATCACCAGAAAACATTTAATAATACTCGATCACTTAAATTTAAATTTTTATGAAGACTTCTCAATCTTTCTTGGTCAAAACAAATTAAATGCCATATTTTTTTTAATCATAATTAAAATGTGTCCTAGTAACATCTTAGTACATAAGCTGACAAGCATTGAAAATTTCACAACAAGACGGTATTAACATGAATATATTATTAATTAACTTATTTTTTAAAAAAATGTACTAATTCCACATTATTTGTTAAAAGATCAAGTCTGCTTCTATTTATGATTGAAAATTATAATAGGGTAAAAATAGCAGCGTATTTAGTTCTACAGTTTTTATTATTTTCTTTGGAGCCAGTATATATAGCTGAGAAAAATGTAAGCGTAATCATAGCTCTGACGATGGCGAAAGCCGAAATAGCTATCAACTAATAAATATAAAAACTGTAGAACTAAATACGTTGCTATTTTTACCCTATTATAATGGAGCTCTACTAAGTAAATGCCAATAAATTGAATATTAGAAACTGCTATAACGCTCTCGATGAGCGAAATAGGTTTTGATCTTTAATTTTATAATGTGAAATAAAAAAAAATGTTGTATTTTTATTTATTGTTGAAAATTGATAGTGAACACATTAAAAGAAAATTTATGAAATTTAAATAAAATTTGTCAGTATTAAAATGACTAGTTTGCTAACATTATTTTTTTTTTCAAATTAATTGAAGCATTATTTTGGGATTTCAACGTCGGTTTTGCTATTTTTGTTTGACCGTTTCAATGTTATTAAAAAACTATGATGTTTTTACTGCCATGTTAACCCTGATACTTTTTGTTATTTTTTGTAAACCATAACACAAACATAAGCTATGCCGCAAGGATACGCAAAGAGTAGGGAAAATCTTAATCACACGTTTCCTTAGACGAATTTATCTATATGTATTTGTATTACGTGCTCTAAATTCTTGTTTCTATGAACCACTGGCCTATGCAATACGCGACGGCAATACTAAGTAAGCTCACTGTTTGATTGTGCCAACGAAGTGCATTCTGGCGCATGCTAATTTTCGAAGGTAATTAGTTCTACCTGTCCACGCCGTTATTGCCTACAGAGCTACAAAGTTGGCCTTTGTCTAACAATAAAACGACGTGTGCTTATAGCTCGTAATACGGCTAATTATGTCACTTATCAACATATTATCATCGTAAAACAATTATTAGTCCTAAGCACCGTCAATGGAAAATAAATTCAACACTACGCCTTGACTACATAACATAATTATCATGTATATTTGTAACGCAATTCATCAGATTTGCATTTTTTTTGTGGAAAATAATGTAAATAAATTGTGATAATCGATAAATTTGAAAGCTATAAACAGTTTTGAGCTATTTATATATCGTCCTTTGCGAGTTACGAGTAGTGGGATATAAAAACGAATTTAAATTTGAGACGAAGCAAACCTGGTTAAGCTTGTTTAGAAAAGTAATGCTTCAAAAAAACATTTTAACAAATAGTAAAAATTTAATTTGCCATTCACTATTTTGTATAAATAAGTGTGACATGTGTTATGTCATTTTATGACGTCAAGCCCCGGAAAAGTTATTTAAACTTGGAACTAAACTCAACTAAATAAGGATTAAACAGGCACCGAGGAAGGAAACAAGTAAAAGAAGAGGGAAAGAAAAGAGGAAAAAACGTTCGAAAAACCACATCAAAATACATAAAAAAAAGAGAAATAGATCAAGAGCTCATTCCTGAGTAAAATTTGAAAAATTACTGTACGCAGTTATGTCATTTTAATTATTTTTTTCTCCATAAATGAAAAACATGCTACTCCACGATGTAAATGATATATAAACAGAAAATACTTTTTTTTCCGTAGCAATTGAATGGGATATTTTTTTTAGCAATGAAGAAGACTTTCACACTAAGTTTTTCATTCTTAACTGTGGGTGGATTAATTAAACTCATACTAAAATACATAGATTTATAATTTTACTGCCCTCCGAGCAATAATTTATTATAATAATCAACAATACAAACCGTCACAAAACGATGCTACGACAACCGCAATTAATGCAATTAGTCTACTGCACGTGACGTTTTGTAAATTACTAATAACCGGGTAGACTAATGCGTCTTGAATGCTTTTCCTGGAAGAATTTAAGCGAGCCGAGCTCCAAGTTCTTCCTTGAATTAACAATCTACAGATGTGACATATTCTACTGATACCATTGCCTATTGACTATTATATTTAAACAATTTTCTTGTATGGACACTTTTTTTAATTGTACAGATTTAAATAAACATTAATTTTAAAAAAAGCGGATGAGTGAATCACAATAGAATAAAGTACATTTTTATAACCTATTTCTGCTCCCAGTGTGGAGCATATGGATTCCTAGTGGATCTTTTCTTAACATGAGTTTTATTAAACTGCTAGTGAATCAGTTAAGTCTTATTAATTACCTATGTCTCGTTATTAGGATTGGATATAGAGGAAGAATCTTAGCGATAACTATTTATAATCCGTTCAATCAACTTAAATTGCTTAATGACTTGATTAAATATATTTAACGCTTCCAATCGTAATCAAAATATTTTAAATCAAAATCGAAGTTTGGAATACTGATTAAAATGAATAAAAATTAACAAAGGGATGGAAATAAATTTTATCATTGCTTTTAAATTTTTTACGATTTTATCATAAATAAATTAAATATTCCACCCTTTTTAATAAAGTACCGAATGAAGTAACATTTGTATAAAAAAAACGATAGCTCTGTCTTTGTCACTTCTTTCTTCGTTCAACTTGGACCATCGTATTGCGTCATTTAAATTCAAATAATTTCTTGGCATTCTTAAATTTTCACAGATTTTCAGGACGTGACCAAGTGGGAATTTTAAATAGTAACTTAATTGTTTTAAATAGAATATAAGTTGAAGTAGGAAAATGTCTAAGAGGTTTTTTTAATTCAAAAAGGCGTCATATTTTTATGTTTAATTTTGTAATTGTTATTGATAAAACACACGTTTTGATAATTTACAATAAGAAAAAAAGTCGCATAGCTGTAAAAAAAATATACTTAAATATATAATATTAAAATGCCAAAAGTTAAATATTTTATGGCCATTTTTTTTGCTTATAATGGTATTCTATTAGGTTATTGATAATCCAATTAAATAATCAGTATATTTTAAGAAATAAGATAAGAATTTATCCGAGAAATAATAATATGGTATAATCTATACACCTACTATGTGCATATATTTTTTAAGAAATACTTAAATAAAATATACATATTATCAAGCCCGGTTCCTCTTGACTAGCTCAATTACTGAGGTAAACCAGTATTGACCATTTTATACAACGTATACTTCAATTTAATATGAAAAACCTAATCAATAATAAATTTGAATACTGTTTCTCAGTTTTTGTTACTAAGCCTAAATATAAAAGAAAAATGAAATTTAAACATCATTTATTAAGTAGAATAATTTAAAATATATCTTGTCCTCCATTAACACATATTATACTACTATGAACTATTTCTTAGCTGGTAAACGTTGAGGTCTGAAGATATGATTGGGAAAATTTTTTGTTAATATTATATATTACATACTAATCAAAGTATGTAAGCGTACAAAATATTTACTATTAAAATAAAATTTACATGTTTCTTCGAGCACTCTAATTCAATATTAGAAATTGAATACATTTCTTTGTGAAATTTCACAGCTAGAAAAATCCTAAGCCTTGGTTATTGATCGACGAGAAAAGAGGATTTTTTATTTAAGCCGTTTTCGAAGAAGTAGTAATCGAATTCCACGTCTTAGTTCGCTCAAGTAATGAATAATTTATAATTCAATCATTGTATGCCGAGACCACCTGCAGTTGGGTAAAGCTTTTTTAAAACACAGACATGAAAATTCAAACCAATTATTTATTTTTTGGTATCGGTTCGATGAAACAATGGAGCTTTCATTAATTCACATTGTTTGAATCGGTTCAATAATTGGTTTTTATAAATATCATCGCCGGTTTTTCGGACGTGCCAAAGCTTTTTCACTTAACTGATTGCTTAGTTAAACTGCACGGTATTTTCACGAACTCAAACTTTGCATATAAAATAAACATATCTATTAAAAAAATATATGCATTATACAATTTAAAAATACGTAAAAACAATTTTACGAGAATGACTTTCTAGCCAGTCGTGAAATCTCAGCTGCTGTACAAATAAAAGGCTTGGGCTACGAATTGTAGTAAACTAATTTAATTGCTATCTTTGCCTTTCTTTTATCGTCGAATCACGTGGGTTGAAAGAGATGAAAATATTACTAAAATGTATGACTTTATATGCAAATCTATTATTCAAACGTACATTTTAACGTATGTATTTGTGTATCAAAACAATTAACTAAATCCATGAACAAAATGTATTAATAACATAACTTTTTGATTCCCATCTCTTCGTATTTTCTTATTTATATTATGACGAATGTATTGTATTTATTATTAAAAAAATACGATTTGATTATTCTACAATCATCGAAATGTGTTTTCCGAATATTCAAATGTCGTAACATATTTTTCACACGTATTTTAGAGAAAGCCGTTAACTATTAGTTATTTTAATTTAACTGTACCTGATTATTTCTAATTAAATGTTTTATTTTATTGAATGGTATAAATAAATAATAAATTGAATTAACACCCAGAATAAGTTTTGATTTGATTGATTATTTTATGTGTGCTTAATAATTACGTGTGTATTGTATACCTCTAGGATACAATAGTCGGATTAACGTGTAACTGAAAAAATAAATCTTAACATTAAAACCAAATGGGCACGACAGCATAAAACAAACCTTGACAATACAAGAGTCGCTGGATTGATAATAACTGATTAGACATGAGTAAGAATGAGGTATTCATCGCTGTTTTGAAAAATTTCTGATGATAGATCTTGATATAAAAATATATACATGAAAAGCAGAGTGTTACGAAATCACATGCGATTGGTAGAAAGCGGCGCGACGCTTCGCATGCAGTCTGGTGATATAACAAGTGTCGGCCTTTCGGCGACTAGTTTGGGATTCGCGTCGTGCGCAGGTAAGAGCCGAGAGAAGAACCGACGACCATGAAATTGGGACAGCCAGCGTGCTAGTTGATATACATTGAATTGCACAAAGAGAGTCATAGCTTTTTTAGTAATATAAATTATCAAATTTGAGTATTGGAACATGAAAAAGGCATGTCATCGATAATTCCATGATTATTTTATTATAATTAATATCCTTATCGTCGATGTAAAGAATGATTTACTTTGGAAATAATACATACACAAATTATATTTATTACATATAGTTTCATGTAGATGAAAGAAAAAACCTAACAACCTTTTATCACATCCAAATTGAAAAAGCAGCGATGGACCTAGCATGGACACGTATTGCGGATGCCTTAATGAAGCCTGAATTCTGTATTTCTCTTTTACCAACTAAATGGATCTCACCGTCGTGGAAGGTCACTGATGACCATCCATAAGATGTAGTTGGCGGAGTGGATATATTTTAAAAAATATATAGTTTAAGACACTTAAGAAAAAATCTTTTTGCGATGAATTATCTGCGTGATAAGTATTCAGCATGACAAATTGACTGTGCTTTGACTTGCCTGTGGAGTAACTTTTGTTCGTTTCATTTTATGTAACTAGTATTTGTTGCAAACGTGTGTTAATGTCAATTATATAGACATTTACTTAACTACTCTAATGATTTTTTTTAAAAAATGATCATGATAAGGTGAAACTAATGATGGTCCCCTAGTTCTGACTAGGTATACGTTAGAAAACCTATTGGTAAAATTTGATTAAACGTACAATGGTAAACATCTTTCACACCATAGATCGAGAACTATTTGTTGGCAGTCGACAGTGGGCAGACGCTGAGATTTGCTATGTGAGGAGTGAACTAATGGACGCCGGTCGTGGGTGAAACAAGAATGTAGTCAGACAGAGTCGCACTGAGGTGGTGGGGGTGCCACACGAGGGATGCAAAGAGGCTTTTGCCTGAATGCTAAATATCTGTCTCAAGTGTTTTGTCCACGGAAAATGGTGCAGTGCATTACACACGTCTTTATTCTAGCGTCTGATCTTAAAAAGAGGAAGTTGATATCCAATTTTAAATTCTTAAAGCAATATAATATTAATCTTAGTTGATTGTTAAAGCCAATGTAAATTACTTAAGTATTTTTAAAATATTTTTATTTCAAATATTGTGAAAATGAATGCCGATTGAATATCCGATCTTTTCAGTTGCTTGGTCAGTGAATGAAATCACATTATGTGCAATTTTGATTCACTTGTTTTTCAATCAGTTTTTAAATTTGTTTCTATAGGCACATATATGAACGTCTATTATATTTTCATCCCGTTCTACACAACACAATAAAAAAAATGGCTTTTAGATAAGTTAATTAGCCTACTAGTCGTTTAAAAATCCCGCCTTATACATCAGGACTGGGAAAAGTACGATCTAAATCATTTTTTTTTGTGCGGCCCGATCGTTTCATTATATTGTTGGTTATTATCTCATTTATCTTGTTTTTATAATAAAAAAATATACAAAAAAGTAGTTCACTTACAGCCATTTATTTTGAATTTTTAATGTGGCCCTTAAGTCAAAAATTTTGAACAGGTATGTCTTGTATGAAACAGATATAATTTAAAAAAAATAGTAATTTTAAATACCAAATATGTCAAAAATTAACACTTACCAGGACTCAAAAACCAAATACCCCGGACCGCTTAGCGGAGTAAAACTAAGCTATAAATTATACGTCAAGTGTCTTTTTCCTTGATTGATTGTTAAGGGTTCGATTCAGAATATAATCTTTCAAATATGAGCCTAGCCATCGTTTTATGGACTTGGACAAGTATCGTTTCTTATATGTGCTTATGAGTAGCATTTCCATCCCTTTTTATCTTGAAAAATATTAAATAACTAGTGCTTTCGTATTATTATGATTTTACTTTTAGCGACTAACTTACAAGCAGTTCTCTTATCTTGCGGCTATGATCGAAAGAAGACTACTCAATCACACAAATAAAACACAATATGTATATATTTGATTGACTTGGGGATAACTTTGTTAAACTTCATTTTGAATAAAAAATTAAAATTGATATTTTTTTATTTCACAGACTTATTTGAAAAGTATAGTTGGAAAATGCTTCTTAAAGAGACGAAACATGTGTCACAATTGGTAATATAATCAATGAAACAAAAAAGTTTTTATTTTTTATTTTATTTAAAATGAAATACAATTTTTGTGGTTTTTTCACATTGCTTAATAAAGATTAGGTCTGTTTTTTCTCACCGCAAGCATTATTCTACCTTATACCATCACGTTATTTTTTTAAAAATATTTATATTGAATTCTTTTTTACTAATACAGTTGAGCTTATCAATCTGAATATACCTTATTTACGTAAGAGTGAACATATTTCAAAAATATATTATTTGAACGCTGGACCCATGAGCCCTTTTCATCTTAGAACATTCAATATATTAAAGTACAACAAAAAATGTCAAGCCTTCAGCTGCACACGCCAGCGGAAATTATTCCGAAACGTCCCTCATATGTTATAATATGGCAATATTGTTGACTTCCCAGTAATCGATTGATTGCAATATTTTTGCCAATATTGTCTACGTGTATCTTGTCACTTTTATCCGGCGAAGTCACTCGTATGTATTTTCATCGCATAGTGTACACCAAGCATCAAAAATAATGGATAAAAAAGTTTAATATAATGCATCTAGTTAAGGTATTTATGTATAAGAAAAAAACGATTTTTTGATGTCGCTTAAAAGTCTGATTCTTATAAACCCGCTGCCATTTGATAATAGTTAATCTGAAAAAAACAACGTTTTAATTGTTGATTTATTATTCAAGATTTCTACTGAAGGTGCTTGTTGGAATTTCAACATTAAATTTAAATCGTTAAAATTATGTTATTACACAAGTTTTGCTACTAACGACCCGGGATTCGCCTTTCGGCTTCTTTAGGCGTTCAAGTGTACGAATGAACTTGATCTGACGCTTAGTAAATAAATGTATCGTGTTTGTATAAGAAATACATGTATAACTAAGCTTAAAGCCATTGCCGGCGAAATGAATTAACCCATGGAAATGCCTACAGATTTGAATAACGAGTAATTTTGAGAATTATATTTTTTTTATGGAAGATTTATATTTTGTTACATAAAGGAAACAAGAATGGGAAATTCAGTAGTTTTTCCTGCTGCCTTAAATATGGTCTGTTTAAGAAAAGTGCTTCCTTAAATGTCCCAGTACTATAGCATGCACCCAACACAATGGTAGAAATATTAATATAACTTAGCTTGTTTTATATTTAAGTTACATACCATATCCACAATATAGAACATATCCACATTCATTAACTCTCACGGCTCGAAAAAAAAAATACTTCTCATCCGATGGGGTTCGTTTAGGGACTCCAGTGGTTTCTCATTATTGGCCTTATTCCTATGAATTTCAAAAAAAAGTAGTCTAAGGGCTTTAAAATATATCTTTGCATCATTCGTCATACATTTTTTTATAAAAATCCGTGTGTTTTTTTTTTAAATAATCATATTTTAAGTTGCGCGTAAAAAGAAGTCATCCCAGCACACATATACAGTTGCAACTGACGAGTTTGGCCCAGCTATCTTACGAACGATCGCTTATCGCGTTATCGCGTATTTATATAAACTACAAAAGGTCCAAAAAACTATGATATAAGAAAACCTTAATTAAAAATATTGTATCACCCATATTAAAATAGATATTTAAGAAAATGTGGGTATTGGGGTCGCATTTCTTGAGGTTAGAACCAGAAAAGTTGATAAATATCTACACAATAATGTAATTATTGTTTTCAGCATGTTGGTATAAAATATAAATAATATATTTTTTCGTTAAATGACTAAAGACTTTGAATAGTGAAATTTGCGCCGCAATCACAATAAAGCTATTAAATGAAAGTATTTATTTTCTTGTTTTAATCTGAAACTGGGTAACTAGATTTTGAGCGCCCGGTATATTTTTCGATAAATTGTGTGGCGCAATATTGGAATGGCATATGCCAGGACTTGTCAAGCTTCGACTCTCTGAACAGAATACTGAATGGAAATTAAGAGGTCGCCCGTTGCTGACAGCAGCGTAATAAGCTCAAACAGAAGGTATGCATTTTCTATTCACTGAAAATTCATGTAAAAATATCGTTATATAAAAAATGTGTTTTGTTTTAATCTATCTATGTAGACAATTAGCCAACTTGTTGCTCTATCTATGCCCACTTAAAAGAATAAGAAAGATACGGAGTGATTGAGAAGGTAAAAGAACTAAGTCCCGTTACAGTCTCCGTTCATGGTCTGGTTGGTAAGATGTTCCCCCGATCAATTAGGCCGGTCTATGTTCAAGTTCCAGTTAGGTTAATATCAAGTATAATTTTGAAATACTAGAAATGGGAGTTTGTGATGTTTCTTCTCTTCGAAATGATTTTGAGTAACTTTTTAAAAAAAATTATCCATGTCCGCTTCCAATCTAGAGCATATGGCCTAAGAAGTTTTTTCTACGAGAATTGTTTGTTACTCAGTCACTCAACCTCACTTTTTTTTAAAAAGTAAGTAGTAGAGAAAGAAGACCGATCGCTATTGCTACACCTAGTTATTATTAAAGGATCAGAAGGATGGGCGGAGAGGAAATAATGTGAATTGACATCAAAAACACCCCGTCTTCGATCACATCTTTGAATTGAATTATTATCAAATTCACTGTGATCTTACGGGGAATCAAACCCAGACCTGCGTAGAGCAAGCTCTAACCAACTGGATCACAAAATAACAAGCCTGACAGTGTTGTGTATCTAGGTATCTATCAGACAGAACTATTCCTACTTTGATGTTATACACATAATATTAAAAATTTCATTTGTATTGTTCCAATGTGGAACATATGGCCTCCCAGCAAATGTATCTCAAAATAAGTTTTTCTGAAAGAACTGTTTGTTACTTAGTTGCTCAGCTCAACCTTCAACCTTCGTTATCAAAGAGAGTATTGATAAAAAGGTAGTGCTAGGACAGGACGAGTGGTTAAGTAATCGCTCTCACTATGCCCTATTATTTTAGGATTCAAATGGTGGGAAGGAACTTTTAGACATCACAAACACACATGTCTTTGAACAGATATCGACTAAAAACGCTGTTTGTACTAGGATTCTATCTTGTAAAATCTGTCACGTAAGCCTGAGAAATTTATTCACTCGAAAATATTTTTAGAAAATTAACTTCAACTAGATATAGAGAAGTATATAGTTTATCAAAGGTAATTGGTTAGAAAAAATACCTCTTAAAGCGAATCCCTTTAAAACGGGGTCCATAATCACTTTGTAGTATCATATGTATAATAATGGGCTAAATTTCTCTCCCCATTTCATAACTTGTAATTTGTCATACACACCGTTACTTTTGCATTTTTTCTCTGGGTATGATATTGCATCACTACTTTTGTGAAATCTTATATTAGAAATGTAGAATATAATCCGATTTTTTTACAAATTCGTAACCGCTGTCAGGCTTAAGGTTTCCCACTACTGAAATGTTTAGTCGATTTCCTTGATTTCCAGAGACTTGAAATTTTGTTTCATTTGCTTCGGGATTTTGAATTAGTCGAAAGTTCAGGATCCTATGTAGTGTCTCATATTTGAGAACCTTTTCATACAATGTTAATGTAACAAATATGAAACGATTATATTCTGAATTAATGTACTCTATTAACAAATATTTTATCCAGAATATTTATTGACATTTTAAATAATATTTCACGATTAAATATTTTTATTTTTTTCTCTATATTTCTCAATTATTGATAAAAAATGTTTTAAATCTTATAATGTAATCAAAAAATGTATATGTTTATAATACTGGAATGTAATAGAATCAAACGATTTTTTTTTAGTCGCAAGTAAATGTGCTTATAAAAGTCATACATGAAGATATGTTTCGTGGAAAATAAAAATGTATGACGAGTAAGAAAAAAAACCAATCAATTTATGCGTTTCAATACAGAAAGTTTTGCTTCAATGTTGTAAGTAACTAATGAGCCCATAATTCTCGTGGTGAGTAAAACCATTCCTGATAATTATATATCTATTTGATTAATCAAAATTAATTAAAAATTAAAATCGCAGACATGGATGTTTGTGATTACAATTCTCCTCGAGTCACAAACTATTGTCATGTTTATCTCTAATGATTTTTAAATTTAAAAATTATAAAAAAATACTATTGATGTATTGGTCAAAAATAAAAACGTCTCGCCAGAAATATTAAAAAAAGCGAGGATTTTTCTTAGCCTTCATAGCCTACTTTTATATTCGATACTAGCAAATTGTTAAGTTACATAAAACTAAGTGTAACATTCATTGGCTATATCTCAAACTTAAATACTTTTACAAATATCTAAAATATCTTTTGTTGTATGTTTTTTAAGTTGTGCTAAAAAATCCAGTAATCCAACCTAGTGAACCAGGTATTCTCAAGCCAGGGTTGCCCGCTATTACGATGACGATTTGTGCCGATTACATATTTCAAACGCCGTTTTGATGCAGGGTTGTCAATCAAATAAAATATAAAAGGTGTTTTTTTTTGTCTAAGATTGTTACTTGTTGTTATTTAGAAACGAACTACATAATGTGTCACCCGCTGTAATCCAGTTGGTTAGAGCTTGCTCTACTAACCAGGTGGGTTCAGGTTTGATTCTTGGTAAGGTAATGTCAAATTTATAGATTTTTCATAATTTAAGATTTCTTCTGATGGTGCTTGGTGGAATTTCAATATTCAATTTGAATCGTTCAAATTATGTAAATTCACACAGATTTTTTTCCACTAACGACCCGGGTTTCGCCTTTCGTCATCTTCAGGCGTTCAAGTGCACGGATGTACTTGAACCGAACTGACTGTCAGTTCATGTATATTTTTGCGGAAAATCATCAAATTTTCCAAAAAAGATGTCGATTTTAAGCGTTTATAATGTTAACATACGATGTAGAGCGATCAAGAGAATAATACCACTAAAAATTGATACTATTTGTCATTATGATGGAAAACGAAAAAATAATGAAATTTAGTAATCAGTTCCAATATATATTATATCCGTCTGCTAAGTGCAGAGTTGTATTCCCGGATCTTATACATAAGACTATGAAGAGAGAGATGATGAAAAATAATTTATATTAATTACTGACAAATAAATAATTATTTTTATAATCGGGACTAATCGTTACGCAACTAAAAAGATAGAAATATAAAAGAATACTTCATTAAAACATGTCAAGTAACTAGATCGTTCAATTTTCTCAGCCCTTGCCCGACGCCAATGTTGCGTTTTCCAATTTCCAATCGCTGTCAAACGTTATTTTGCGGCAGGTTTAAGGGGCGTCACAGTCGAAATGAGGCGGCTAAGGGGTGTGAGAATTATTGGGGCAAACCAGCCCAACGGAATGTTTGACGGTGACATTTCATTTATAACCACGGAGCCTGGGGGGTGAAGCGAATCACAATGTGGAAAAAATATCATCCCCTAACGTGTCCATGAGTTAAACGAAATTTGTAAAAATGACTTGCAATACTTTCAAAATGGCTAGATCGTGTAATATTCTCGATGAAATAAGATTAGCCTCAATTCATATTTAAAATAAACTCACTTAAAGTTATAATGCGAAATAAGTTTCTTAAATGTAAATAAAATCGTATATTAACACATTTCATCCAACCCTAATACCTTTTCTACAAAAAAGACATCATGATTATATGCAAAAACAAAAACTAATAACTTGAGACATGATCTAAGTAAAGTATTTATTTTGCAATAATGACATTATAGCAAATTTTTCATTATGAAAATCATGATTATCTGCCATATATTTATAAAATCCAATAAAAATATGAACTCCTGATAAAAAAATATTAGTGGAGTAATTTAGTAAACAATTAACGAATCTCTTAAAAAAACCAAAGCCTACCGGATAAAGATTATAAATTACTCAATAAGTTCGTAGGATGACATGTAGATGGCACGACTATTGAAAAATTCATATAATTTCAGCCAAGTACCTTAAAATAATACCTGTCAAAATTTCACAACAATCTGACTTTGGTTCTCAAGTAACAGTGGTTTTAGTGACGCTCTTTTTGTAATTTTAAAACAATGGGAAAATTTGAACTTCGTGTGTTAACTGTCGCGGCTCGGAGACTAGAAAAATACGTCTCTGCCGATGGGGATCTTTTTTGACCTCAGTGGTTTCCTCATTATTGGCCTTATTCTTATGAATTTCAAAAAAAAAATAGTCCGAGGTCTTTAAAATATCTCTCTGCATCATTCCTCATACATTTTTTTCAATAATCATTTTTAATAAATAATCATATTTTAAGTTGCGCGTAAAAAAGACGTCATCCCAGTACACATATGAATTGACGACTGACGAGTGTTCTCAGCTATCTTACGGACGATCGTTATCGCGGGTGCTTATCGCCTGATATCGCGTAATCGCGTTATCACATACTTATATAAACTACAAAAGGTCCAAAAAACTATGATATAAGAATACCTTAATTATAAATATTGTATCACCCATATTAAAATAGATATTTAAGAAAATGTTGGTATTGGGGTCGCATTTCTTGAGCTTAGAACCGGAAAAGTTAATAAAGCATTGATTTTTAATGGGAAAAAAATACCCTTCAAGCAATGGCTTGCCAAGTTTTATCCAGACTTTCTTGTCAATTGGAAAAAAATAATTTCTTAAAGAATAACCCACCAAATAAACGTTTTTGGCATTTGTTGGTTACTAAAAACAAAAACGACACGAATATGAGCTAATTGCTTCCAAGTAAGAAAATATTTCTAAAAAGTTGACGGTTAAAATTGAAATCAAATAAAAACACACTGGTAGCAACAATCGAGGCCAGCCAGGTCATATAACGATATTAGTTTTACTAATGATTATTCTGTAGAGGCGTAGCGGCGTAGAGGATATGCTACAAACTGACGTATGGGAGTTGTTGATTATTATACGATGGTTTTAATAACACATTATTGAGGTGATTTATAACGTTAAGAGAAAAGTTCAGTCTAAATGTTATATTTTAACACATTTTTCATGAAATAGAATTGAATTTAATAACTTTTAACTTTTACTCCACAGTTTGTATAACAAATTGACACGTGGTTTGCTGATTTTTTGTACAAAGATGCCTTTGATGACGTGTGAAATAACAAAGATATCAATATTAAAATTATTATTTTTTTTACAAAGTTACCGCTGAATCTTTTGATTGATTATTTTTTTCTGATCTAAATTATAAACTATCTGACTTTTTTTAAATTCCTCATTAAAAAAATATAATTTTGTTGAATGGACATCTAGTTTGTTAAAAAAAGAAAATATTTAGTTACCCAAGAATAATGTAATGTATCTTTTTATGCACATCTGTTTTAAGTGTGTTATGTTATTTATGTATATATAGTAGTTTAAAATTAACCATATTACAACTTTTGCAAATTTTCTTACAAAGAATAAAGATTGAATTTAATGACAGTAAAACTCATTTCGTAAAGTTACAATTAATTAAATTGAAAGGAACGTTAATTAAGCCAGACACGCTGCATACTTTTTGATTTTTTCTTATCCATGTCCTCTTTGAATGTGGATCACATGACATGATGAGTAGAGGTAAAGCCTTATAACGCCTCGTTAATTAAGGATCATACGGTTGAGAGGATTTTTTTGACATTACAATCACCCATGCTTTTGGAGAGAAAAATAATGCTGTTCGCACTGGAATTTGAACCCGTAACATCCGCAGCAAAAGCCAACGACGTTGACCGCCGCACTATCGACTAAAATTTTTCTATTATTTTTGTAAGACTACTATGTTAAATTTTTAATGATGAAAAATTACATAAGTAAGACCATTTTTCAAACTATTCAATTTTGAAGCGTTTTAGAATATCAAAAAGGTATTTTTATTGGAGAACGTGATTGATGGAGTTCATTAAAGCTATCAAAAAACCGCACGTTCACAGTGGTATTAAATTTTCTCACCACTAGATAGAAAATTGTGAATACCTTTTTAATACTAGGATATCTTTATTTACTCCGCAATAAGAATAAATTCTTAGAATGAAGACATAATGAAATATTGTGACCTCCTGCAATAAAAAACACAAGTGTCTATAGAAAGAGACAGATAATAGAGATTGTCCTATCTCAAGTACTTAGGTGAAAAAACACGATAAATTTTTCACAAATTGTATGTTTTCATAAAATGTTTTCTGTCATAATGCACATAAGAAATCCCTCCGCTCTCCACGAGTTGCGGGAAAAACTCCGCCGTCTCTCAGTTCCAGCGTCTGAAAGTGGAGCGTCGGGAAATATTGCCTAAATAGGATTTCATGTGATATTGCCCCGGCGGAATTCCCCGAGAAGTATATATTTTGTTTATGTCAAAAGTGGCGCGAGGCTTTCACTCTGAAATATCTTTGAAAATTGTACATGAATGTCGCCGAGCTTTTTCTTCATTTTCCTTCACGGAAAAAAAAACCGCTGAAAGGTTGCGCTGTTTGGAAATCTGAAATGAAATATGGGCCGGAGGAAAATAGATGGCATTATCGGTGGGTACCTGCCAATTTAAAATGTTTCTGTACCTAACATTCAAATGCTTGGCTTTAAGTAGTTGGAAGTTTTAATCATTAAAACTTTACTAGGCATACTTTAAAAGAGTTATTTGTCAATATCCGTTTTACGTAAATCATGTTTTTATATAACGTACGTTTCTTCAAATCGGATGACTTTAATGTTCAGATCCTATATTTTGAATTAAAGGTAATCAATATTGGTGAATTTATAAATATATTTTTTTTGATTTTTTAAAAGAGTAGATAAAATCATCAAGCGATTAAGATTATAAATAATTATTATCGAAGAAATTTTCAAACAAATCTTGCACAACATTAAATCAAAACAATAAGGAACAATAAATAAACACAAGATTTATTTAAATAATATATCGTACTTCAATAAAAATATATTTTTTTATAATTTTTTAATTATTAACATTAAATATAGCACCGTTTTGACTATAAAGAGGTGGTGTAGTAAAGTATATGATAGAAAAACTCAAGGTTCATATATAGGTTTCGTGTTCAATTGAATTGTTTGCGTGATAGTTCCCATAAGGGAGTCGATCCTACGAGCTTCTAATTGCGTGATGGTTATAAATACGACAGATCTGCAACATCCGGTAAATTGAGACTGACCATTTCTGTTGGGAATTAAGCCTGAGAATACAAAACGCAATATGCCAAACTATAACAAGATTATCCGTTATTTCAGGTAAATCACACGCCATTAGTATCACTACGTAAAAAAAAAGCTAATAAGATTGTCGTTATGTGAAAAAAGCTCTTTTTTATAAATATATTGCAATAGTTAGGCGTATTGACAGTTTTATGCTTTTTTTATAGTTGGATATTGATATCCAATTAACGGATAATTTTCCCACTGACTAAGAAAATAATATTTTTATTAAAGCATTTTTATATGTTTAATTTTATTGATATTTTGAAGTGTTTGTTTATTTTACATATATCACATAGCAGACCAGTTAATTTTACTGAGTAATTTTACTCACATACATATATTAAATTAGTGTAACGAAAACACGAAAACACGAAAACACACGCAAAAATTCTGAAGTTCTAATTGGTTTTCTTCTTGGTTATGTAATCTAGAGTAAATTTTGTTGTGCATATTGTTCGAAAGAAAACGTACCACGTAGTTCTGACGAAGTGAAAATATAGCACGTGAAATTTGCTGCAAAATAATGTTGAGAAATCTCATACCGGGCAACCTTTTCATCCCGCGACTCGCAGGACGGCAAGGTATCACAAAATCACTTTTCGCCTTTTATCCGATGCACTTGCATGCAGTTTTCACGGCGCGAACTAGGCGAGGTCTGATCGCGCACCGTGTTCAATTCTTTTCATTCGCTTTACTTAGGCACGCTTTTTCAGGTGTCAGCAATTCGTGATCCATGTTCGGAGTGAGTGTTCCCTCTCAGTGTAGGCATATAGCAGTAGTAGGCAACTGGCAGCAACTTTTTGAGCACATTTTTTAAAGCTAGTTTCTCTATCTAACTAGGCGAACGGTGGTGAAATGAAAGTAAACTTTATTTTAAAGGTGTTCAATACCTATTTGAATCAATTTTTTATTGTCAAAAGATTACTTTATATGAAGGTATTACTTTCAAACATGGCTTATTCCAAAATGGTTAAAAATTGAAACTTAAAGTTCATTTTGAAAAACAATGTACATTTTAAAAGTATTTTTAGTCTTATATTATAATACTTTGGAATGATATTTTTGATGTTGTCAAGAATCTTTGAGACTGATTTTTAAAAATACTTTCAAAAAATATTTTGATCTACTAAATTACATTTATGGGTCATGTTTCAACAAATTTGGAATAAGCCGGGTTTTCAAGTAACAACCTCATACACACTCGATGTGCAAAAACTGTTTGTAAGTAAGTCACTCAACAGCAAAAAGGATATAGTCGAGAAGAGTTTAGAAGTTGATTGTTTCATCATCACTCATTGTGGTTGAAGTAACTGATTTACGACCACCTGTATGCTGCAAAAATAAACAAGAACAAATACAATTGTTTATCTTGCTGTTGGTCCAATGCAAAGATGAAAGAGACTGACCTCACAAACTTGCAAACTGTGATGATTTTAAAAAAATCAAACGTTTGAGCATATCAATGAATTATAAACTAAAACGCTCTTCTAAGACGATCTATACATTAAGAAATATAATATAATAAAATGTTCATTTTGTATGATTTGCCTGAGTTTTATTAGTAAAAAACTTGTTGTTGAAGGGTGATCACATTAAATCACTAATTTTCAACTCAGTAGCAAATAACCTGCAAAAACATGAATCAGCTATATAAATATACAATGCAAAAGAAATGATGAAAAACAATCGTAAAAGTTATGCCTCACTGATATCGAATATAGTGTTTTGCTTATAGTCCCAGGTGAATATGAACATACGGGAATAAGCAGCGCACATATACATGTATGTGTAAGCCACTTCCTTACGTGTTTTCCTGTCTGGTATGGATGCATAAGTGGCAGGGGTGGCAGATAGAGAGCGATCGGAAGAACCTTTTTGCTTCCACACTTTTCATAGTGCTCTGCATCAATTTGTCGAATGCAGTCATTTTTTATTCCACTGCGACTCGTCGCCACTGCATTGTTCAGTAATATTTTTTCAAGTATTTAAGTGTATACTATTATCATAAAAGAGAAAATAATTTAATAATACGTGACAAAATGATCAAGATTACAGTTGGAACATGTTAAACAGTTAATCATTCAAATTTCTTTTTTGACATTTGTGATTATGGGTATTTTGAAAAAGATTTTCAAGCAACTATTCTGTCCGAAAGTCGTTAAATAGTTCTTTAGTCATGTTACCGTGTAAAATGCTTTTGACCTGATGGTATATAATCAAAGCAACAATCAATCTCAATATTTGGTGGAAAAAAATTACGCAAAATAAAATACTGTATTGTACCTTTTCAACAATTACTTATCACGGCCTGTTTCACTGTAAAAGTAAATAATAGCTAAAAAAATTAAATATAAATTCATCTGTTCTTATTTCCACTTTTATTTATTATGATCAGGACTAGTTGCGCTCATGACGAGCATTATCAACTGAAACCGGTCGAGGTACAAATGAATAATTGTGGGAAGAGTATTACAGAGTATTTCATTATTTTTTAATATAAATATAAAAACCCAAAAATCTAGCGCTGAGGCTAAGGGATTTAAGTTGTTTTTTTTCGTGTCCTCACACGAAAAGAAAAAACAAGAATTGATTTTACATGCAATCTAAGAATTTGTCTTCGAATGCACAAATATAATATATTATATCATGTAATGATTTCCTCCGTCCCAGAGCGATTAGCTACCCACTAGTCCTGTTTTAGCCTTATCCTTATCTTAAACTATCAACTAAATATTTAGAGCTTCTTTTTAAAAACCCTTAACAAAAGGGTCCATGTGCAACACGTTGAAAGTTGTTGTCGTAGAAAAAAAACTATTAAATATACAATTATTTTTATTGTGATAAATTAAAATTATTTCAATCTTCATTTCATACCTTAAAACAATCATCGTAAGAAGGTATGACAAAATAATTGCATTTTCACTTGTGTCGTTATGTCTAACAATACTCCTATGTGACGTATAAATTTTGCAATGAAAGCGGATTAATCCCTTAATAATCCTTTAGTGAGCTGGCGCATAGTTTAATGGAGATGTCTATAGAGCTCGCAAAAACGAAAGATAACGCCGTAGGAACAAGCTTTCCAGCATAATCCCATACAACATTAGGTGGGATTTTCAGTACAATCTTGCAAGGTTATATGTTTGCATGTTAATTGTTTGACAGAAAAATAATATTGCTCTCAGACTAGACAAACAATTTGATTGTTTCATGTTTTGTTTTTATAACGTTTAGATTCACATCAATTTACTATTGGAACGATATTTTGTTGCTGAAGGTATTACGTGGCTTATTCTAAAATAGTTACTTGAAATGAAAAGTAAAAAATGAAACTTGAATTTCATTTTGAAAAAACGATGAACATTTTAAAAGTATTTTTAGTCTTACATTACTTTGGAATGACATTTTGGATGTTGTCAAGCCATGTTTAATACTGATTTCTAAAAATACTTTCAAAATTTATTTTTATCTACTAAATTACATTCATGGTTTATGTTTCAACAACTTTGGAATGAGCCGGATTTTGCAAGTAATACCGTCATTTACTATTCACATTTAAAGTGTATATCGTCAATGCTAGGCATTATCAAAAATAAAATAATACAACTATAAATTATGATAGTTATTTATGTTACTGTTTGGCAAGCATTATCAGACCGCCGTGTAGAAATACTCGGTTTTGGTCTAAAATAAATGGAATTAGTAAAAAAGTGTTTTATTTTTTAAGAATTAAAATTTAGTTAATACAATATAAAACTTAATCACTTTGTTAATCCACTTCTAGTATTTTTCATCTTTTAGAAGCATCATTAGACAGAAAATCGGCAAATTTACGAATTGATTCTAATTCTTATGTAATAAATTAAAAAATAGATGTCGGACTTTTCTATTTTTCCCATTCTACACAGTATCTATCCTAAGTTAACCTAACCCAATAAAGTAAGCCAAATTTAGGTTCTATGAGAGTTTGAGGAAGAATATAATTTAACAAGTGACTGTCAGTGAAAATATATTTCTAATAGTAGAAAGTATTTTTTAAAAAATATAGGGATTTGATTTCACAAAATTGCTAGTAACAATGTAGTTTTACGAAAAATAGAATTCCGTTATAATATATTATACGATTCAATACTAGGATATCTTATTTAAAAAAATAATAAACTACATTATTATTTTAACGAAATATTTTAGTAAAAATATAGTTTTTTTACTCGAAACCTGGAAATTGTGTCGTATTTATCTATTCTTACATTCATGAAGGAGACATAATTTCCCATCAATGCTGTCGATCGCATAATGCCTTCTCATACCAAGTCTTTGTCTCACTTTATGCCACAGTAGGACAGAACAGTAGTCTTACAAAGTGTATAATGCTATTTTTATGGAAATAGCATCATATAAAAATAGTTTATATAAAAAAAAGAACAGATAATAATGATTCATTAGAAAGAATAATTATTTATATTAAGGAAATTTTGTATTTAAGATAATAATTTAACTATATGTACTCACACAAGCTAATAGTATTAAAAATTAGTAACGCTGTAAAGATTTTCGCTTAATCAATTTAGCGATGAAGATTATTCTTTTTTGTCTATAATTTTTCCCTACTAAGAAAATGTGGGAATAGAAAATATATGTATATTAAAAAGGTTCTGTAAAGTGAGTTGAAATAGCTTACAAATATTTTCCGTGTGTATTTTGTATAATTATACCTAAAAGTAAATTAAAAAAGTAACAGTTAGCAGTTATCACTTTTAGGGTGTTCACTGTCAATACTTGGTGGAAAGGCATTATATTAATAAAAACAATAATCCTTTGTACTTCATTCCACTTTATTTAATATGTCAGGACCGGTTTCGCTCATTGCGAGCATTGTCAACTGATAAGAAATATAATTTAACAATGCTATTTATACAAAATTGAAAAGTTATACACAACAGTTGGCATTGAAAAGAAATTGCCAATTACATTAAAGTGATTCTAAAATAACACAAAATTAAAATGTTCAACACAACTAACATATAATTAAAAAGTCATCCCAGATTCATAAATTCAGAATGCGATTGAAAGTAATTACAAACATAATTAAAATTTAATTAAAGTTCTACATTTAAATAACAAGTCTGTCAAACTAGACAAGCAAGAAATCCTAGAAATCAATAGATTCAAATTTTTACCTGATTCAGATCTTTTAAACGATCAAATAATTTTTGCTAGTTCCCCGTTACTTTATCCATTGCATTAGCCCTTGTTACTATTCTTTTATATAAATTAAAAAAAATAAAATAAAATAAATATAGATTTCTTTTGTTAGAATTGATATGGTCTTTGAAAAATTTGTTTTTCAGAATCTTCCTGGCTGTCGATTTTATTTAAGTGATGAATGAACACACCAACTACTTGGAAGCGGGGAAAACATAAAACTATCATTAAGCATATTCATATCATTAAGCATATTCACTTTATTATTGTAACATTTTATCACTTTGTCAAAAATTTCCCAAATTTTAATTATGTTTGTAATTACTTTCAATCGCATTCTGAATTTATGAATCTGGGATGACTTTTTAATTATATGTTAGTTGTGTTGAACATTTTAATTTTGTGTTATTTTAGAATCACTTTAATGTAATTGGCAATTTCTTTTCAATGCCAACTGTTGTGTATAACTTTTCAATTTTGTATAAATAGCATTGTTAAATTATATTTCTTATCAGTTGACAATGCTCGCAATGAGCGAAACCGGTCCTGACATATTAAATAAAGTGGAATGAAGTACAAAGGATTATTGTTTTTATTAAAATAGTTAGCAGTTACGTTCATTTGAGAGTCAGTAACTGGTTTTTGTGGAGGTATAAAAACACCGTGGATATCATGGAAAAGAAATTTTTCACTCCTTGATTTAGGTCTTTGACTTCACATTACATTTTCTTTTCACTGCCGATTAATATTAAGGTAATTATAAAATAATATTGCATTTATGTATTGTGAAAAGTCTGTATTTAAAACTAGGAAGACATGGTGTTTTAAATATGAATTTGTCGGAAATTTGTTGAAGAATATTTTACGTAGAATGGAGTGTCAGGCGTTGCGAATGCATGCTGACGTCATCGCTTTTCGATAAAGACGTCATAAATATCACATTAGTGTCAACGCGCTCTTTCTCTTACTATTTATGTTAACCATCATCCCTCTCTCTTCCACTTACTGTCATATAAATCTGCCATAGAAAAAGTTCGACGGCAGAGCTTTTGAACAATGCGTGGTGCCATACTCGTTTGAACAATCTGTACACGCAAAATTTAGTTTTGAAATTATATTTTGAAATACTGTTGCAGCTGCAAACAGTTAACAAAAAAATAATTTGGGCTGTTTAATTGAATAACCTTTTAAGCACAAAGTTCACTATGTGCGTGTGAAAACAATTGCTTTAAATATAATTAAAGAACGAAGTATATATTATAAATATAAAGCATACATTTAGTGACATTCAATGATTCTTTATTATTTGTGATGACAGAATAATTTTATTATATATTTTTTATGAAAAAGTTACATGCTTAAAAAAATGATTTCAACTTATTTTATTTATCGTCAATGTTCTGGCAGAAGTTTTTAAGAAATAGATTGATAGTTCTGAGTAAATAGCAAATGAAAAAATTCTGCTTTTAGGATAAAGTCTCTAGCATAGACATTATATGTTACAGATATAATAACAAAACTATTAAAATAAATATGCATTTATGCTTATCTGAAATAATTGAGAGTAATTAATAGACAGGGTCAATTGACTGCCTTTGATTAAACCAGCATTATTAAGAAATGTCTATATGAATTAATGTTTTTTTGGCAATCTTGTATAAAAAATACACTAACTGAGTCAATCCAGACAAAAAATTTATATCAAAAGATTTTTATGTACACATAAGTTATTTTTGTTACTTACCAACTTCTGCAAGAATTGTGACTATATTTTTCTTTCAATTTAATTTAATCAAATCAAATTAGGATGTTTTTCAATACAAAGTGCTTCATATAAAAAAATGATTGTACTCGTGAAACCACTATTTATTTCCTATTTGTTTGTGTTATACATAATATAAAGTGGCATAATCGATTTCACTTAACCGGTTTTGATAATAATATACTATTGAGGGATAAAGATGAAAATTGTGTTTTGTTTTTAAAAATACAAAGCATTTTCAACATGAATTAGAATTTCACAATTTAAAATAGTAAATTTATCTAAAAAAAATCTTTAAGCCAAGGGACAGTGGCAACGACCTAAGATGTTTTGACTTTCACTTAAATAAGCAGAAAATTGATTCATTCACGGTAAGATATAACTTTTATGAGTTGAGGTCTGATGAATATGCTGCATTTTTTTGAAACAAATGTTTGTATTAAATAAAAAATAATATTTTTATGACGAAACAGTTTATTAGAAAGTTTATTAAACTTATTTTAAACAGTGTTTAGAAAAACCTATAATTTTTAAAAGGGAAACAAAACAACATATGTATCTTAACAACAATTTCATATTCATGTATTGATAAAAACGTTGTAAGAATATGCCAGGACTTAAAGAAAAAAGTTTGAAATAAATTATAAATAATTGAAAAAATAATATTTATTTGATTTTGCTTAGAATGAAATATGGGCTGCGCGTCACGCTTAAAAATAACTACAAAAAATATTTTGCATACATACTAAAACGGATTAAACGGAAAATAAAGTATCACTCAGAAATATTGAAATATTTAAGAATAATATAGGTGTATATGTTTGGGAACTGCGTTCAGAGAACCTAAATATATATTTAGATATATACGTCTACGTGTTCCCAGATACGTGACATGGCCGCTCCGCTTCGGCTAACGTGAAGCAAAGCTCTCAGAAATAAATCACAGATTTTGAGGACAACATTGCATCCCAGTTCATAGTTCATTCACTATCAATCATTGTTTAGTAAATTGATAGTTCTTGTCCTCCTATAGAACGAAGAGTACGGTTCAAACGTAATATTCGTGAATAAAATTGATGTATGTGTGTGCATTGTTCACTTAATTTTATTGAATGAACATTAATTTGTCATATTTTGTAAATTTTTTAGTCAGTTATTTATTTTTTTAAGAAAAACCACTGCTTATGTGTAATTTATTGACTCTACTTGCATTAATTAGAAGTTGGTTTAAATGTTGCACCATCTTCGATCAGTATGATTTTCTTTTGCGAACCACGAATATGTTTTCTTAAAGTTAAAAGACAGTCCATATTATGTGAGGTTAGTTTAAGTTAGGTCAGTGGTACTTGACGGGAGCGATACAGCCCCCCTGGTGGGCGATTAAAGGTCTGAGGAAGCGTTTTTAATTTTTCAGAATTTAGGGGGCGCTATTATCAAAATGTTAATATGACGTACATGGCAATAAATGGCATTTTGGGGGGCGGTAGATAATTTATTTCTGCTAAAGGGGGCGATTCTTTCGAATGGTTAAGAAACACTGGGTTAGGTTATCGTTTATCGGTTCATGAAATATATTATTTTTTAGATATCAAATCAATGGAAATCTTTATGTCCTAGGGCACGTAAGCGTCAATTTCCTGATCAGATACGGCTACACCAATCCTTATCTATTATAAATAATGTGGAGTTATACTGCATTATTTTTAGTGTAATGAAAATTAAAAGTGACTACGAGAAGACAGCGATTGTTTGAGAAATGTATACAACGAGTGTTTATTATGATTTATATTGAGCATGAAAAATAAATCATGCTGTTGTTGTCTAAAGCCTTATTTGAATTTAACTTCAATACAAAGTATAACTGGTTTAATTTTTTTAACACAAACAACAGGAAATATTTTTGTATTATTATTTAGTAAAGCGTATTTAGAAAGTTAATTTTTATTATTATTTTTTTTAAAAGGAGGAAGGTTTTTCTTTGCTTTATAAAACATATGTACCAAATCTTCAATAATATGATTAAATCACTTTTTTTATTGGGAAATAATTAAATAAGCGTATACAGATTTTGTAATATTGTTATATAATAAAAAGGAACCTAAATAAATGAAATATATTATGATTTAAAAAAAATTAAAAGTATTTTGGTTGTTTGTTAAGTTGATTGTTTGTTAAATTATGATTGAAATAACAATGAGGTATGGAATCGGTCATGCGTAAAATTTATAGTAATACTATTTAGTAATAGTGTTACTTTCACACAGTTTTCAATAAGCAATATTGAGTATTGGGTTCGTCAAAACAGATATTTATTTAAACGTATATAAAAATATAAAGATTGTTAGCAGATCACATAATAAATTTATAAGTCTTGATACAAATATACTGAAAAATACTAAAGTCAAACATAAAAATATAAAATTTAATAAGTGGTGAGAATTAAATTAAACGATGGTTTGTTTTTTATTTTAAAATCCACTTATTCCGTTCTTATATTTTTGGTAAAAATAAACAATTAAGGTTTGCGTTAAAGAACAAATTGCTATTTATTGTGTAAATCGATAACTAAGTTCATTAAAAAAATGAGTATGAAAGTTAAAACAAAAAAATAAACGGTTAATCGTATTTATATATAATATATATGGTACCTTATCAAAGAAAACAAAAAGACGTATATTTTATTCATATACGTATAATGCGAAACAAAACTATCCGAGTAACAAGTATTGTAAATGCGGTGGCTTAGTAGCAAAGCGATATGATTTTAGTAAAAAGATAACGATTAATAAATACCCTATTTTGAAATAATCATTGTTCGTTATTAAGAGATACGGCTTAAAAACATAAAATCACTGATTATTTCTATATGTAAAACTTACAGTAAATATTAGAGAACATTATAATTTTACGTGTTAATTAGATGAATAAAGAAAATGTCTCCATGGCACGAAAGACAATTCTGCCATTTTGCAAAGGTACCTTACGTAATTATTTGAGGAAAGCCTCGATTATTGTATAACCTATATAAACATTAGAATTGTCCATTTCAAGTACCCGCACAATGAGCCGATATTCCGTCGATAATATATGTCAATTTAGAATCCTTCGTTTTGTATTATCTGATGGAAGCAAATCGAAATGTCGTTTAGCCGAGAGCTCACCAGGGCCGGCTATAGTAATGTTGATTTCGTGGTATCGAGCGATTGCTTTATCAGAGCAGCAATTCAAATTTATTAATTTATAATTCATAATAATGTTATTGAATAAACCAGGAAAACGTCATTCAATGCATCGAGTGCCAGCAAACTTCGGGTTTATAAAAAATCAAAAGAGGCAAATAGAACTAACAATTGTGTTTTACACTGTTTTTGTCTGCGCAGATTTGAGCTTGCTTGAATATGAATTGATTATTTGGATATTTAGTAAGAAATTTCCTACAACTTTCAATTGGGAGACCGAGTTAGCAATACTTAGGTTTTATAAAATAACTAGACTATATCGATCAATAATCGGCAGAAGATCTAATTCCACACAATTAGGTTGATTGAGTTTTTAACCGATAATTGTTAAATATTGTCTAGAGCGTCCGCAACAAAAATTTAAGAACATTATCTAATTCGCTTCATACTTTTTAGGGCTTGTGCATTTTAGCGTTTTGACTTGTTATCGTTTGTTCCTCATGGATCCCAGTTGAGAAACGCTGATCTAGACTACTAAAAGTATTCAGCATAATATCAGGATAAATTTTGACCATATGTATATAACTATTTACTAACCGCATTTAAGGAATTTCTTTATTGGACTTAGTACGAGGGTAATTAAAGAAAAATCTTCTGTAAAATTTAAAAATTGTCGGTCACGATTTTTTGCCTATTATGAGTCGATATTAAGACTAAAAAGAGTTCCTGATTATTATCAAAATGCCAAAACTATATTGAAATGTTTTTTTTTAATTTTTCTTCTTGTCATATGAAACGCCACTCTCAAAAGCTGTTCGTCTCAATAATTCTTTGCCTAAAGATGTATATATAATATATACATCAATGATTTTTTTCCCTTTTATTTTATTTTCTGTCCATTTTATATTTTTCAAATGCACAGTGAATTGGAATCAGCTTGAATGACATCTATTGTCATTTGAATTTTGCGATACAATTATAAATACGTAACTAATGATTTTTAAATATTATTTTAAGGTTAAACAAGCTCTACAATACGTAAATATTTGTTAATATTTTGATACAACTATGAATGTACCATTAATTATAGTGGAGTTGACTTTTAAATTTGTAGTTAGTAATTTTACTTACTTATTACATGTAATAAAATCTACAGTTATAGTTACTAATGCAGGTCTGTAACTCCGCAAACGTTAGATGTCCCAACCACAAGCCTCCGCCACAAGACCCGGTCGGGATCCTAATTAATTATCGACCCATGATTGGTTTGTGGACAAACCCCGATGGGCATCCGCCAATCTTGATCGCACTCCAAATTGAACTATGATTTATATTACAGCTCAATGCCGCTAAAGCTTTTTTTCCTGTATCGAATTGGAGTTGGTTTAAAAGTTTAAAGGAAAGCTTACGTAATTGTATTTACCGTAAAATACAAACCAATTATTTGATTATAAGCTTGCAACTGTTATTAGTTCCTTATTCATTTGTTAAGTTTTATATGGCTAGTTACGATCGCTATTTATTTTATGACGTTAAGTATTAAAAGCTAAAAATACGTTTTCCAAAATATGATACTTTTTTCTTGGACAGTGAACAAACAAAAATAAAATAAGGCCATGCAGCTTAAACTGCAACAAAAAATACTGTATTGACTATGAACTATGAAGCAAAAGGCTTTTTACGAAAGCGTAATGGTGAAAGATTATCTCTTTTATTTGGTTTTCACCATACGGTGAATATTTAATAAAAAAAATCACATGAATATTGAATTGATCTTCATGTTACGTATTTATTGGCCTTATCATCGATCGTTCCACCATATTTATTAAACTTAATGATATAATACATTATAAATCAATAAATGCCGTCTCTATAAATGTATTTTACATACTATTTTATCCAATTGTAAGTAAGGTACGTAAAATTATGCAATTGTTATTTGATTTTATTGTATTAACATTTGTAATGGACTACTGTGCAGAAATCTTGTATTTTTATTCCGTTGTTGAAAGTCTGAGGGATAATTATTCATTAAACCAGTTTGCTACCAATCGTATGGGCACATCTGGAATATGGCGAGACTAACCGATGATTATTTTTAGCTTAAAATAAAAATACGTTAAAAAATATTTTTTTAAGAAATCCTTTTATAATATCATCCATCATATTTTGGAATAAATTAAAAAATAATTTCAATGTATAGCATCTCCGTTTACTCTTAAAATGAAAGTGTGTTAAATTTTTATTAAAACCAAATACATCATGTTTCCAATTTTGCCTCATCGGCTTGATATTATATTTTAAAATACTTGATTTTAAAAATGCTTACTCTCAATTTCATTATTATTTTCAAATGAGCGCCGCAGCGACGTTGTATCTATATTATGTATATACAGTACTATAATTTTTATTTTGACAAATGATAGGTAAATATTTGAATTAATTCCCAGGATTTCTGCGCTTTTGGCAAGATTCCAGCTAATTATTTTGAATATCCTAGAATTTGTTTTCTGATACATTATTTTAACAGTACGAGTAAATAATTTCAAATAAAAAAATGTTTTATGTTTTCCATTGGGGTTTGTTCCCAATTTATGTTCCCAAAATATAGATGTTCAAACATTCACGACTCGTAACTGTTATTTTTTGTAAAAATGGCTCACAAGAATAAAAAAAGAGTATTTCGACTTTAAATGGATTTCATGAGTGCAAAAGAGTAAGGGACTTTGGATACTCTTTTATTGTATAAAGATATATACAAATATATACAAAATCACATTTCAAATGTTGATTACTGGTAAACATTCACACGACCGAACGTAGAGCTGCAAAAATGCTGCACTCCACTTTTTATGATTCAAACTCGATTACATTTTTTTTTACCAAGAAATTGGCTTAATTTTTAGAGTAGCGGTTAAGTTACGGTTTTCGAGATTAAGTAATACCAGCCCTGAAAAAATCTGAGCTTTGTTATATGGTGCTACGCCACTGTCCGTTTAAGTCTTGCCGTTATTTATTTTATTTCTGGGGGTTTTGCGCTAAGCTGAATTTTCCAGGTGAAATGAGGAAACATGCAAACTAATTGAACTTAAATGTTTTAAGAACATTCACAAAGTTCAAGGTTGCCAGAATGTAAAATGACTTTTTAAACACTTTTGTTCTGATGAAAGCCACGCGTGGGTACTAAAAAATCTTATAATTTTGTTGGTATTCGTGTCGCGTGAACAAGATAACTTTAAATTTACGCATTTTGACTAAGCGCTTTGCTACAAAATATATTTATCATCATATTTTGCGGTATAAATCCAAATTACACGTAAAACCAAGGTTCTGTCCATTAATGTAAATATTTACCAAGATTGGTTATAATACTTTCAAAAGTCAGTATTATTTTTAAAATTATAGTAGTAACAAAACGTATTTTCTTGTGATATATAATTTGAGTGCTTAAACTTACATCGAACTAATAATATTTGTGCTTTATTGGTAATTGTATGGTGTTTTTCTTATTTTAAATCAGATAACATTCACCAACTGGTCATATAAACTGAGTTCATTTATAAAATATTGAAATTTGTAATATTTATATATATATCCAACTTTTCAATGTCAATTGTTAAAACCTTAAAGAAGTAGCTTTTTAACATCTTCACTTTCAATTTTTATCTAGAAACAATGGCTTAACTATTGAATAAACATTAGTTATAAAATCCATTTATTATTTACATGCAAACATTTTTTCATTGATATAATGAATGTATTATCTCATTTGAATTTTATTGTATTGATTGATACTAATATTAAATATAATATATCGTTAAATTCATATACTATTACAATTTATTCAGTTTTATACTGCGCAATTTATCATCATTATTCTGAGATTTCAGGTATTTGACAATGTTAGGAGTAGCTTTAATAACAAGAGTTCAGTTCAAATTTTGATAATTAAATGATAGTTACAACAAAGAAATAAGTTATTATAAATTTATTTATAAAAGAATATTAAAATATTTATTCATATTTTGTGGAAAAAATAATCAGAACTAAAAATCCATTCATTTTGAAATGGAATTTTAGTCAATAGATTTTTTGTGGAGAAAGCGATGTACAATCGAATCTTATTTTTATGTTTGTGGTTAATTGCTTTAAACTAACAGAGATTAAAATACAATTTTAAGGATAACGTTGATTGTATGTACAATCCGGAGAAGTCGTTAAGACAATTATATTTACTTTAAAAGTATACTTACTTTATAACGATAGTTTTTTCAAGTTTCTTACGATTATTTTGTTGTACTACTGTTGATAAACCGTAACTATGGTAATATCCAAAAATAAAAGACTAAGACATATGGGAACGTAACAAAACAAATCAAGCAATGTTTTAAATAAAATGTTTTTGTTTCTGAAATACTGCTCATTTATTAAGGAACCAGCACACAATAATTTTACTAAGAATAATAATATGCTTTTTGTATTTTTCCACTGTAAATAATTTATTAGTATCAAAACCGGTTTCGCTGATCATGAGCAATTTTTAACTAATAAAAAATATATAAAATTTGAATCGTTCAAACTATGTACATTGCACGGATGAACTTGAACTGACTGTCAGTTCAAGTTCATCCGTGCACTTGAATGCCTGAAGATGCCGAAAGGCGAAACCCGGGTCGTTAGTGACAAAATTTGTGAGAATGTACATAGTTTGAACGATTCAAATTTAATATTGAAATTCCACCAAGCACCTTCAGTCGAAATCTTAAATTTTAAAAAAATATATATATTTTAACAGAGCTATATATTTGACAAAACAGGAGAGACTTATAGAGGTATTGCAATTAATTGTTAATAAAAATGTGATACAAAATATAAATAATTGACCCAATTAAAATGTTTAAAAACCATCACAAATAAAATCTACTTTGTATTAATATCGATTCTATTATCAGTTGAAAATACTCGTGATGCATGAAACCGTTCTTGTTCCCAATAAATTTTGGAATAAGTGAAATAATTATGTTTTATTATAATATAAAATAAAATAACTTAGATTATTCCACGTATTGTGTTACAAACTAATTTTGCAAATGCTTGCTCAAGTAGTTGTCTGAGGATGCCTCTGAAAGAGGCGAAACACGTGTCCTAGTTTGTAACACGATACGTGAAATAATCTAAGTTATTTTATTTTATATTAAAATGAACTTCCACAAAGTTACCGCCGAATCCATCGAAAGTATGTTTTATTATTTTTTAATTAAATGTCTTCCCACCAAGTGTTGACACTAAAAATTTCAAAAATGACACAATAATTAGGCGTATCAATTGTGATTCATTAAAAAAAACGTGTTTAATATCTTGACTAATCATGACATTCATGGACACAGAGAGCTACACGACGATTTTGAATGCCCATCCAAAATTCACAAAAACAATTGAAGAAAAGAATGATTAGGTAAGACACTTAAGCGACAGCATCACAAAAATACATACATCGCTTGATTGCAGATGTTAACACAAATATTTACTTGCAGTACTGCGGGAGGCATCAGTAAGTTTTTCAACAATTAACGCGCCGCAATTCGTTACAGAATGGCCCAGTCTCCCACGGGACGAATACGTTTAACGGGAGGGACTGCCTATTCGTTAATCCGTTACGTATTAACGTCCATTTTAGTATACGTAAAACGACTATAGCATTGTTCAATTGTTTCAATCTATAACTTAATGTGCTGCTGGCGGGAATACTAATCCTAAATTAAATGTTTAGCTTCGTAAATATTTAGAGTGTTTCTGTATGTATTTATATAATTCAATATTTACGGTATGTCGCATTATCCTAGGTAATTTAAGTGTAACGTTAACATTAGTAAACTTTCATTAATGAGTTGTTTTTGCTGAACCATATATCAACATAATTATACTAATACAAATGAAGGTATTACTTGCAAACACGGCTTATTCCAAAATGGTTAAAAAATGAAACTTGGATTTCATTTTAAAATTTAAGATTTTGACTGTAGGTGCTTGGTGAAATTTTGATATTGAATTTGAATTGTTCAAATTATGTACATTTACACAAGTTTTGTCACTAACGACTAGGGTTTCGCCTTCTTCAGTCGTTCAATTGCACGGATGAACTTGAACTGACTCTTTAAATCTCAGTTCAAGTTTATCCGTGAAATCGGTTAAAGTTCGTCCGTGCACTTGAACGCATAAAGATGCCGAAAGGTAAAACCCAGGTCGTTAGTGACAAATTTGTGTGAATGTACATAGTTTGAACGATTCAAATTTTACAGTTTAAAAGTATTTATTTAAGTCTTACAATTACTTTGAAATGATATTTTGGATGTGGTCAAGCCATGTTTGAGACTGATTTCTAAAAATACTTTCAAAATTATTTTTATCTACTAAATTAAATTCATGGTTGATGTTTCAACAACGTTGGAATAAGCCTTGCAAGTTATACCTTCAAATATAATAGAAAGGAAAGTTGATTTAAATACTACGGTAGTTCCGTAGTGAAAGCATTGCCAGACTCTTCAGTTTGTGTTAAAAATGCCAATTGATTATTTATATAATATTTGCAAAAAGAATCGCCGAAAAATAAACTAATATTACGTTAAAAGCACAATAAACAATGAAGCTTTTATCAGTGGGTGGGATAAAATAAGAACAATTGTTAAGATAATATTTCTGCTAAAAAAGGTACACTGAAGTAAGAATAAACGTATTTCCATAATTAATTGATGGGTATAAAAATCTTCTGAATTGAATGTCAAATACAGATTTTGTACATATTTTTTGAAATACAGTTGTATATGTTACAATAAAAGATTGTATTCAGTCAATTTATAAATTAACTATTCAATGCACCATGATTGCGTATATACGTACGTGTAGTAAATTTATATAAAAGGTCCATTATAAGCCAGTTGCAGTATACAAGAGAAAACACTTTAACTAGTCAATAACTAAATAAACTACACAAACATATCGACTTTGGAAAGGAAAAAGGACATAACCCACAGTTTTATCAAAACAGGTTTTTTTCGATAATCACAATTAGGGTATCCAATCCCGGAACCTTTTTCCAATCCTGGGATTTCGGGATTGATTAATTTTCAATCCCGGAATTCCGGGATTGGGATTTGCTCACCGAAAAATTTTCAATCCTCAATTCGCTTACTTTATCCCCGGATTATCTTCAAACCTTGTTTTTTTTTCAGCTCACCGAGGAATTGGAAATCCTCGATTTGGTATGCTTTTTCCCGGATTGTCACAGAACCTCGTTTTTTTTTTAGCTCACCGAGGAATTTTGAAATTCTCGATTTGCCAATTTCGGGTCAATTTTTGGGATTTTCTCAAAATTTCTCAATCCCGAAATCCCGGAATCGCAGCCGTATCAATCCTAGAATTTCGGGATCAGAAAATTAAACGGTATTGGATACCCTTATCACAATGTATCAAATTTTATACATGTTCTATCAAAAGAATGCAAGCTGCAAATGTCGAATTAGTATCTAAATTTAGCTTTTATGTTTGAAAAGAAAAAATTAAAACCAAAAAAAAGACTGAAATAAAGGTTTTTTTTAGACAATTTTAAAAATTAATATTAGATGATGTCAATTAAACACCAGCTTAGAAGTTTCCGTGCACTTCAAGGTTGTGTATAATTCATAATTTGCATATGGCCCAAAATAATAAAAACACGTTTTTTGCGCCTCCTGTAAAATTTGATATGTGTGGGTTACGTCTGTTCTCCTTTCCACAGTCGATATGTAATTAATTGATCACAAACATAAAATAATCACTTATATTGTTGGAATAAATTCTTCACTGAAGTGTGCGCGTAGGCACGCAGTTTTTGTATTTTACTGTCATTTGACATTTTGCATAACCTCAAGAATTTCAACGTCTTGTTGTCATTCTCGTCTTTTTTTGTTCAACATCTTACATAACCTAACCTTACATAAATTTGTATGTCATTTCTAGTTTGACTAGTGCTTGTCAGTATACTAACGTAACCTTAGCCGTTATGACATTTCTATATTGTCTAGCGCTCGTCAATGAGTTTGTACACTTGTACAGTGTTAATTCATACACCTACTAGCCAAAATTAATGTAAATTTTAGTGATAATATTAACAAGTTTAGATAAGGTAAGTTCCATCTAAATGTATACATTGACAAAATTTCGCACTTTTACTGTTACATTCATTATTTTCCAGAACAAAAATCATTTGTCAAGAGAATATTTTACCCTAACAATGATTATTTTCAACTGACATTAATAATTGTAGAAGCCGGCTCGTTTGCTTAGACATAAAATACGGAGTAAATAATGGCTTTTTTCATTTATCTAAAAATATATCTTAACCAATGGATTAGCAGTACACACAATTTAAAACGTTTTAAATTTTGTTTCATTTTGTCTTACAATAAAATTAAAATAACACTTTTTAATCCTGTATTGTTAATATAAAATATCTTAAACAAAATCATAGATATTATAAAGCCTTTATTTTGATATTTGATTAACAGGTATATACTAAGCGGGCATTATAGCCGAGTGGTCAACGCTCTTATGCGTTCGTCCTATTTGTTCGCAGTGTTTGTATGTAAAATAATAATAATATCGATCTGTGTCTAATGAAGTAAATGTATATCAAATTTGAATTTTTTTGATTCTGTACTCTTCCATAACTTGTCAGTTCACGTACATTCGTACACTTGAAAAAACCTGAAGGTGCCGAAAGGTGAAACTCGAATCGTTATCGATAAAACTCATGGAAGAGTACAGAATCAAAATAATTTTAATTTGATATTGAAGTTCTATCAAACACCTTCAGTCGAATTTTAAAATGTATATATTTTTACATTTCTTTTCATCCAGTTGATTTAAAAAGCAGTGCAAAAAGAAGGCACTCCTTAAACGACCAGTCATTTCCCAAAGACAGAGAGCTTAAGTAGATGAATTGTTATTGGAAAAAAATAAATATTTAAAAAAGGTAGATATTTAACATTAGATGACAAGCACAAAATATTTTTTAAATTAAAAGAAAAAAAGAATTTTATTATAGTCTCTCGAGATAAAATTAAGGATAAGAGACATCACAAACACCCACGTCTAAGATCTTAAATTAAAAAAACGAAAACCTAAATGAGATATTGCTTTTACTAGGATTTGAATTCAAACCAGCCTGATTGCTAGGCCAGAACTCTTAATAACTGGACCACAGAGTGCATATTTGGTTATCGCTAAAACAAGTTTTGTTGAGATCTTCAGTCAGGCATCCAATGGATACTATCCATATACTCCACATAAAGAAAGCACACGGTTGAAAATATGTTAACGATTTTATTTATTAAGAAATAAATATTACTTTATCTTCCTCTATATGCAATATTTTTTTGAGTTAACATGTCAATATGAATTGAAAATATGCGAGACACATTTTGAAGTATAATAGATTAGTATTCGTGCCTGTAAAAAAAACAATTTAGAATATTTTACATGGCGAAACAATTATGTTTATCAAACATATCTGCAACACCTGATACTAACGTAGCTATTTTCATGTTAATGGATTTATAATTATAACAAGCACGAAGAGACAACATACACTGATGTTTACATACAAGCGAGAAGTCACAAAATAGCATAATTAATGTGATTTTCCGAAGTATCTATCATAAAACAGAGCAGAAATAATGATTAAACTAAATATTTTTGTGGGTGATTTTATCGGCTTGCTTTTAGCCCCAGGGAGGGAAGGGATATCAGCGGGATAAAAAACAGCATGTAGACGAAACATTTTTTGACTAAAAACCTAAATTTATCTATGAGATTTCAATATTTACTATTTGAGTAAGCCCCAACATATTGATAAAATAATTAAAAAATATGTATGATAGATGCAAAGTTATTTTATTCAATCAAACGTCTTCTTCTAAGAAAAGTTAATCTGTAAATAGAAAACCATATAAAATTTATAACCTAATTTGGATACAATTTTACGAAAATAGCCATGATAAATCTTTTCAAAATGATAAAACAAATCTTCACCAATTAAATTCAGGCCTTTGGACACCGTTATAAATTAACATGTGAATTGTTTCCGAGCAGTAAATGAACATTCTAACAAAAACTTGTGTAACTATTCGTTAAAACGTTTATCGTAAGTAGATACTGCTAATGGCCAAACTTTTGCACTGCTGGAATCTCAAAAGACGTTGAAAGCTTAAATAATAAACAAGCAGCTAGTTTGTAAATAGATCCACTCGGAGAATAAAGGCGCAATGTTAACGGCGAGATAAATAAGCACCAACGAACATAACTGCGGCGGTTACATTTAGCCTGAGAAGTCAGGTAGTCTAGCAAATAATTTTAGCCGTCCTGCAACTATACTTGCTTCGTATTTCATTCTACTTTCTAACTGTACAATAAAAATGTTATTATTGTAAAATGTAGCCCCAAGAACAAGTATTTGTAATAGTATTCAATACGCTTAAATGTTTATCTATCAAAATTAACTAACTAAGAAAGACTGCATTATCAGATACCGTGAGTTAGAACTCACAGTCACAAATATCTTTAGGGGAGCCAAAACACAGTATATAAGGGCCACGAGAAAATCCTGGAAGAGCTAAAAAAAGCTGTCGCGTCTTTTCATTTTAGGAAATACGTAAATTCCTGGGTAAAATCTGCCAGCGATATTTACCATAAAATGAGAACCGAATATTTCGCAAAACAGTTTATAGATGTCGCTTTTATTTATTTCATATTCTATATTTTTTAATTGTCTATTGACTCATTAGTTTTGTAATCTAGCTGTGATTTATTTCGCACGAGTTTGTTTTATATGCATTTAAGTAATACTCTTAAATAATTGTTTGGATAATAATATAGTTACGTCTGTAAAACATAAATAGAATATTTCAATAATGCTCATTTTAAAAATGTCTTGCTTGTGAATCAGTTGATGTATTATACTTCCCTATTCAGGAAGATAAATATGATGGGAATATTTTGATTACCGCACTGCTTTTGACATGACTTTCTAGCTATCCAGAGTTATAATAGCAGACGTTGTTATATTGCAAAAAAAATATCAACGAACATATAAATATGTTGTATTTTACTACTTTTAAAACGAAAAACTAAAGTGCTTAGGTTAAAAATCTATATTTGATATACGTGATTGCTGTGTCATTCGGAGTGTTTTATTGATTTTGTACAAAGCATACATTTTTGGTAATTTTTATAACCTGTTAGCTTAGTTCCCTCCGTTCTAATAAAAGTGACACACTTTTATTAGAACCATTTAAGAACAAATGTGCATTCCGGATGCACGTGATGCACCGGCAATTCTCCAACAGTCTGATGTATACCCTCATTACCCGCGAAATAAATGAGGCTGCTTCTACGTATTAGACTTGAACAGACATGCATGTATCTAACTGTATAACTGTACAAGCGCTACTGGGTGAATACATTTTAGGAAATGTTTCCTACGAAAGCTTATATTTCAAATTTAAATACTTTTACTTTCAATACTTGGTGTAAAGGCATTTAAAAAAAAACTCTTCACTAAATCAATCACTATATGTTTGTAACACCCATTATAGTTATATAATACTTGGCTTAGTATAATTTTATCCATTTCCGTTCTCAATGTAGAGCAGAGCAGTCACAACTCACAACAGAAGTAATTCTACAATAACTATTACTCAGTTGCTCAACCTCTCATTTTCCGAAGATAGTAGATATAAAAAGGATAAAGCTAAGACAGCTTTAGATTAGCTAATTGCTTCTGCTAACAATCGATCTTTTATATATCGACTGTGGTAAAGGAAAAGGACGTAACACACAGTTTTTTCAAAACAGCCTTTTTTCGATAATCACAATGTATCCAACTTGATACACGTTCTATCAAAAGGATGTAAGCTGCAAATGCCGAATTATTATCTAAATTTAGCTTTTATGTTTGAAAAAAGATGATCTGATGAAAATTGAAACCAAGAAAAAAGACAAAAAAAACAGTTTTTCCAAGATAATTTCTTAAATTATTATTAGATTATGTCAATTAAACACAGCTTAGAAGTCACTGCGCATTTCAAGATTGTGTATACTCCATAATTTTTTCTTGGCCCACTCTTGATATCAATAATCTTAATGTGTCCGATATGCGGTATGCCTTCTCTCGTCTTTACCCAAAAGCTTCAGTGGGTCCTGATGGTATTCCCCCATGGTTGCTCAAAGGCTGCAAATCTATTTTAAGTACACCTCTATTGTATCTTTTCAATTTAAGTTTAAGTACCTTCACTTTTCCAAAATGCTGGAGCTTGACTCGCATAAGACCAGTCCACAAAAAAGGCTCTCTTTCTGAAATCACAAATTTTCGTCCAGTAGCAATTTTATCAGCACCGGCTAAACTTTTTGAATCTATTATACATAGGTATATTTATATGCATGTTGATTGTCAATTAACTGATTCTCAACATGGTTTTAGATCAGCACGTTCAACTACAACCAATCTAATTGTGTATACTGATTATATTTCGCAATCTTTGGATTCTAACTGTCAGGTTGATGCTATCTATACGGATATTTCTAAAGCATTTGACCGTGTTGACCATGATATTCTCTTGGATAAATTGAGTGCTGTAGGATGCTCAAACAGGATGATTAGTTTTTTTGTTTCCTATTTGTCAAATCGACGCCAATATGTTGATTACGCTGGGTTCATATCAAACGTCTTTCCAACATATTCCGGGGTTCCTCAAGGATCTAATCTTGGCCCAATTTTATTTCTTATTTTTATTAACGATATTATAGAATGTATACGTGGAATAAAGTATCTCCTCTTTGCTGATGATTTAAAACTGTTTTTACGTATCAGTAATGAGTCTGACTGTACTATTCTGCAACAAAATATGAATAATATTTTAAATTGGTCTATAAAAAACAAACTCGACTTCAACATTTCAAAATGTTTTTGTATTTCCTTCTCTCGCTCAAGATTACCCATCACATATAACTATGTGATATCTAATGATGCTTTAAAGCGTTTGTCTGAAGTTGTTGATCTTGGTATAAGATTTGACTCCTCTTTCACCTTTCATTCACATATAACTTCTATTGCACTGCGTGCAAGCAAACTTCTTGGGTTTATTGTTAGACAAAGCAAACCATTTGAAAACCCAACTGTGTTTCGGACGCTTTATGTTTCTTTGGTCTTAAGTAAGCTTGAATATGGATCCATCATTTGGAGCCCATATGAAAGTTCATACAAGCTGAAATTGGAGAGAATCCATAAGAAATTTCTAAGATATTATTATTTCAAAAAATTTAAATTCTTCCCCTTTGATAATTCCTTAAAGGAATACTACCCCACCAAATTTCTTTTAGGAATGTTATTATTTCACTCACTTGAAGCTCGAAGATCGTTTTCAAGCTTAAAGCATTTTTCTCTTCTTCTTCGGGGCCGAGTTGAAATTCTCATGACTATTAATTTACATGCTCCCAATTTATTCTTACGTGGGCGAAACAATGAGCAAAAACTTTTATTTCTAAAAACTTATACCTCGCTTAGGAGGTATGAGTCACCAGTTCCAAGGGCCGTTCGACTAATCAACGCATTGCCTAGAGAAGTGGACATTTTTGGTGATGGTATTTGTGAACTGTTTGATAAATTTTTCTTTTGTATTTCTTGATTTTTTATGTTGAATTTGATGTACTGTGTATTTTTATTTTATGTTTTGTCTTATTATATTTTTCAAGTGCATGGCGAATTGGCGTCAGCTGTTATGTCATGTACTGTAATTTTGATTTTTAACAATAAATAAATAAATAATTTGCATGTAGCCCGAAAATCATCAAAACACGTTTTTCATGCCTCCTGTAAACTTTGCTATGTGTGGGTTACGTCCATTTTCCTTTCCACAGTCGATATATATGGTGTTCGCACTGAGATTCGAAGCCAAAAGATCCGTCACAGAAGCTAATTACGTTGACCACTACGGACTCGGTTTGTAGTATAAATAGCCCTGTATTAATGTATTTTTTACAGTTGAAAATGTTTGCGGTACACAGTGATACTGGTTCTGATCATACTTAAATAAATATGGGATTAAAAAGAAAAAATGTTTTTTTTGTTGATTATATTTCACATCTCGAGTTTTTTTTACTTGGAAGCTGTCAGTAGTTATACGCTTTTGATAAATAAAGTTTACGATGATATTTTGAAATGTTTTGCAATTACTTAAATATCCAGTTTAAAATTTTTGGCTTACATCATTTTTCAAAAGTGTTTTACGTGAAGGTTTCGACGTCAATCAGAAGATCAATTGAATATTTTTACTGAAAGTAATAGCATAATGGAAAAAAAACTCTACAGCTTCAGATGAAAGAATGATGAGAATTTTTTTACAAAATACTATTTCTCTTGATTTTAGTCTTAAATTCTGTATAAATATTTAATGGAAGTTTAAATAACTTTCAGAACAACAAAAATAACTGTTTTTATAAACTTTTTCACTCATTTAAAAATAAGTTTTTTTATAACTGCTTAATATTCAATTAATAATAATGTTAAGGATCGCAATACCGGTCTTAAGAATCCGGTATTTTCAATACCGAAATGCCGCCATTTAAAATGTAAACATATCGTTGTTAATAATAAAATTGTTCGCGATGAATTAAGACATTTGAAATCTGGGAAAAGTTGTATCAATATTTATTTGAACCGTGAGTGTTTTATGAAAACCACACTTTCATGGTTATGATATATTTTTTATTTACGATATTTTCTACAAAATATCAAGTAAAATTTCTATTATTGTCATTCCGATTGACTGTGCATTTTGCTTTATTGATTGTCATTGATTTTTTTTGTATTAATTCCAGTATCGCAATTCCAGCTAGGAAGTAATGAGTAATTAGCTGGTCACTTTTGGTAACTTTCGTTTATGTTCATAATTATTAAAGCATCTGAAAACAAAAGCGGCTATTTACTAGAACTTCTGAAAGGAGTAATATTAAATATTTTTATAAATAATATCTGATAATATAATTAACAATATGACTGATCTCATCAATTTTAATTGCTTATACTTTAGACTATTTGCGAAAATAGATTCTAAATATAAATCAAATTACGTTGCTAAGTAACTACTCGAGTACTTAATGGTCCTTTCCAACTTGATCTTTTGAGTAGAAAAAACTACATTGTTAATTAAAATCAACTTTCTTTCAAACAAGATTCTTTGGCAAAGGTCTTTTATGTCTACTTGTAGAACATTGAACAAAATTCCAATTCAAGTAATTTTTTTTTGTATCGAATTAAAAAGTTGAAATGAATCATTTCAAATTTGAATTGTTTGAATTTTGTACTTTTCCATGAGTTTTGTCGCTAACTACCCGGGTTTCGCCTTTCGGCATCTTCAGGCATTTCAAGTGCACGGATGTACTTGAACTGACAATTGAAACAATTCAAATTTGATATTGAAATTCCATCAAGCACCCTCAGTCGAAATACTTAATTGAATAATTTTTGTTATCATTTAAAAAAAAAAATTCGCGATATGGTTGAAATTAAAGCCCTTTTTAAACGGTTTAAGATGGTGAGAGAAGAAGAAAAAACATTCAAATAACAAATATTTTTTTTTTTATTATAATGTGTAAACAGTGTCTTTTTTTCTTAATCAGTTACATAATGTCGATAATGACACGCCACCTTTAGCATGTCTCACAGTATCGCGAGTGTGTAAATATTTAAGCGCAAACAACTTTATAATTTCTGTGTAATCAGGGTTTCAAAGTATATTAAGTAAATAATCATATGGGTAACTTTACCTCTGGCATTCGAAAAGCTCGCGGTATTTAACGACCTTGTAATTTCGTGATAGAGAAACTTCCATAGGCGAGCTTTAAGGGGAGGTTGGTGTAATGTCACTATACATATAGACAGGTAAAGCGAAATAAATCTCTTTACAGTTTGACAACATTAAGGGAGACGGGGGACGTAAGCAGTAGGGGTAACACGTGTTTAAGGCAATTAGGATTATCTCTCGTCTATGTAGAAGTTTTCTTTTGGGGTATGCTTCTTTTGAAAATCTTAAAAAAGATTATATGAGATGTTTTATGAATTACGATTCTAAGTATAAGCAGTGGGCTTACTTTAAATAATAATTATTATTTCAATAAAAATAGAAAATGTACCGAAACTATAAAAACGCGTCATTTATGAAAAACTGATTTCCCAAATAATCATCAATCAAATGAAATTTTTGTGATTCAAAAAGAGCTTTGTTATCATAAAAAAACACAAATTGAGGTTCACACTTGAATACAAATTTTTTTTTTTAATCTTTTTTATGTTCTACGCTTCTAGAACTGTTGTCACAAACTACCTGGGTTTTATCTTTCGGCATATTAAGACACTCAAATGTATGGATAAAATAAAACATTCAATCAGAATAAACGATTTGTTGTTGAAATATATTTCATATACATCAAATATTACTTTTAATTCACAAAAGTTATAAGTAGAACGTTTTTCAGAAAAAACTTGTTTTTTTTTCATAATCAAGATATTTTTAATTGTGTTTTAAAAACGAAGCATTAATATTAATAAATCATATCAATCAGTAAAAAATGTTATTTAATAATTTAAAAAAGTTGTATCTAATTATCTAGTGATTTATTTTTTGTGTATTGAATATAAAAAAAAACAAGTCTTTAGGTCGTTTGTGAAAATAATCTCCTTAATTACATAAAATAACACATCATAAAACAAGCTTTTTCGAACAGCTAACATACGTTTAATTATTATCGAACGCCCATATGCAATAACGTGCTTTTTGGAACACAGCCAGCTTTTATGGGCGATTTCTATTAGGGACACAAGATTCAATTCGAAACCACAAAATGTCGTCCCATACGTTTAAAAATAATCCAATGGCGGGCGTTAAAAATATTTCTCAAGTTCTTGAACGACCAATAAAAATGAAATATACTCCGATTGGATAATTTATAAGAAGAAAGCTTAAGATTTGTACCATAAATAACGGAAAACGAAGACAAATTTTAAGTTACTGCATCGTATAACTAAAGCTGCCTAAAGGAGATAAGAAATATTTTTACAGTTGAACAAACTGATATAAATAATTCTTAAAAAATAAGTGTTCATGTACCGTTTTCGGTTTAACTCTAATGATATCACAATTTCGGCATTGCGCCAACGTACAAACTTTACTATAACTATACAAAACAGTTATTATAATACAAAACACTTAATTTATATTTGTTTATATTTATAAAGATAGATAATGTTACAACTTACAACAAGTATTCTCCTACCTTCATCCAAAATAGACAGGGCCAGATTTGTCTATATGCTAATAATCTTGGAGCCTAGGACCTCAACATCCTGGAAGAAAAATAAAAACTTATGCATCTTTTGAATTGTTTCAATTAAAATTCCGTTTCGTTTTGATTTGGGGGCCACACACGCGAAATAGCCTAGAGCAGTGGAGAAGAACCGGCGGCCTCTTGGCTACTCTGATGCAGCCTTTTGACTTCATCAAATATTCACTTCGATCAAAAAATTATAAGCAACCATTTGGAAAACACCGGAATCAACCCATTATATTTTCGATAGCTGAAAAAAAAGGGGGAGGTGTCAACGTTTTCTTTACTCTGGCCATATGTTGATTCAGATAAATTAACGTGGACTTATGAAATGAAAGGTTCCCTACCCCTGACCTAGGGCTTAAGTATATCTAAATCCAGTCCTGAATAGATGTATATTCCCGATCTGTATTTATTTGTTGAAACAAAATTTTAAGAGTCTATATTAGCGATGCAAAAAACTTTTTTCCAACAGTAGGCCGCAGAAAAATATGATGGGTTTGGGTCGCAAAGAAAAATAATATTTAAAGCAGTATACTATGAAAAATGTTTTATTTATAATTGCATGTTGTTTTTACATTTTAAAAGATACATGATGCAATCATTTTTTGTGAATTTGAGGCTGATACTTAAGAACTACTAATTGTAGGCTTAAGCCGCAAAATTCCTTTAAAATTTTCATCAGTAAGCTTATTTCTATGTGCTGACTTATTTTGCTTTATCAATGTAAAAGCTTGTCCACAAAAACTATTGGCTACCAAACAGGCTTGCTTCAATTGCTGCTTTCTGAATAGGTATCATTCGACAGACATGTATTAAACCCGTTATTACTGTATAAATAAGAAATATGCCAGCTGCGTGGTCGAGTGTCAACGTCGTTGGTTTAGAACACGAAAGTCACCACGGGCTTGAACCTCATTACGGACAGTTTTTATAAATTGATTTTTCAATTGATCTATAAAGATTTCTGTTCAAAGGTGTGGTGCCTTGAGCTCCCCCTCCGACTCATTCTAACCTAAAAACATCCACCTGTCCTAGTCCTGTCCTGGCTCTATACTTCTATCGTTACTCTCTTAGAGAGGTTGAGGAACTGAGTAACATTCAGTTCTCGTAGAAACGCTTCTGTTGAGGTAAACTCCAATAGAAGTCCATATGCTTCAAATTGGGAGCGGAAATGGTAAAAAATAATTATTTTTGTAGATTGTTAAATACTATGATTACCCTTAAAAAATATGTACTAAATTTTAAAATTAGTAACAACTTTCGAGGGCTGAAAAAAAAAATCAAACGAGCCGCTTATTGTGCATGCTCTATGCTGGAAATAGAAAGTATAGTAAAGTAAAGTAACAAAGAATCAGCAAATAGCTATGAAATACAATGTTTATAGGCGTAAACATAAAGAATCGTTGTGAAAATACCTATCACTTTTTTTATTCTAAATATATTATGAGTGAGATAATTTTTAAAACTCTCAGAAGTAATAAATAAAAAAACTTATATTTTTGGCATTGAAGCTGTGAAAAGTAATTTGTTACGAAATGAATTATCCAACTGCAAAAAATGCCGTACGCTAAAAGAAAAGAAAAGTTTTACAAAACTTTATAAAGCTTGTCGTATATGTTGGTGCTTGGTATATACATCTATACATGGTAAACGAATTATAAAGACGGGCAAAACAACATAATTATTTTTTAAGTTTATAAACGAAGAATTACTTTGAAAGATTGTGAAGCTTTTGTAAACTTTTTTTCATTCACAATAAAAGAGTTTTCAACTCACTGGTTGACAAAAATGCTGAAAACAACTTATTCATTAAAAAAAATCTTAACTAAAATAATTAAGGCGTCGTATATTATATTTTTATTATTTAAAAAAAAAACCGGTAACACGTGAATAGTTTGTAAAAATAATTTTAGTTACTATTAGTGAAATAAATTGTAGAAACTTATAATTAATTATAATCCATTTTTTTTGTTGATTTGTAGCAGTATTAGGTTGACAACAAACAAAAATACGACAGCAACTTTTCGATATTATCGTGTTGCTTAGATTCATAATAAAATTGCATGTCAACATCTGATGTCACATGTGTAGTTTTCCCTCCCTCACCATTCAAAGCTGTTTCATCTTGCATATCTTGCATCTTGGTCTAGCATCTATTCTTCTTCTTACACCATAATTTTATCATTATTATCCATAAAAAGAAAGATTATGCGAACAACCAAAAGAAATTTAAAAATAATATGATTGCTTGGTACACATTTCTTCTTGATCTAATCTTCTTGTGTCAGTACTTGACAACCAGCCTTTGCATGTTCTGTGACGCCTCAAACTAGCAAATGTGAGGCATTTCGTTAGCTTACATTTATTCATGAGCCAATCAAAGAATCTTAAAATGTCTGGCTTACCGCAAATGTTATAAAGTTCTTGGTTGTGTTGACGTCACCAGATGCCATCCTAGCTGACAGCACCAAACATATTTCACATGGTCTTTCGCTTAAACACTTTTAGCTTCTGAGAGTACTCAGAGCTAAGCGTCAAGGTGTCTGACGCATACGACAGAACTGGTCTTATGAAGGTTTTTTTTTGAGGGCTAGCAAGGAAAATCTTAACTATGAAAGAAAGCTGGAACATTTAAACAGTATTAGGCACAGAATTAAAATGTGATGAACATTAGTGTTCATAAATGATTTTGATGGTATAACAAAATTGTGACAATAGTACTAAGAAAAGTTTACTAGGTTTTAAATATAAACGCAATATATTTTCGCAGATAAATAACAACTTAGCCCATTTAAGTGAAAGTTCATATTTTTTCTAATAACAATGTTCAACGTATACTTATAAATTACTATAACAGTTTCAGTGCTAAATATCAGTTAAGCAATTCTATTTTTTTTCAATCAATTTAATTTACGAATGGGTAGACCAAGTGAGCTCTATGTCGAATTTAGCCTTGAGACTTGACTTCAACTGTCGCAGTAATCAACCCAACCCTCACATTGCACGCTCAATATAAAAAGCCTTTGATGTTTTTTGTTGGCACAATTTGCTTCGATCTTAATATTTTTGCTATTAATTTATTATTTTAACTTTGTTTTGTGCAACAGTTTAATATCAGCGACAGTTTGTTTTTACTTAGTTTGCCTTCGGAGAAATTAAATAATGAAAATTAGTTTATTTTGCTCGAGATGGATTTTTCAGACTATTTTTTTAATTTACTCTTAGACTGAAATATTTTAATGAAAATTATGTATCATAGACATTTAAATCTTTGTATAGTTAGTTGTTAGCGTTTTTATAATGACGTATTAGTTAATATAAGTTTTTTTTTTATCTTAATTGAGGAGCAAACATTCAAAAAGAGATTTGTCACTCAAATTTAGAGCTTGGGAAATGATAACTTAACCGTTGGAGAAATCACGGTTTGTTTGAATGTGTCAACTTTATGGTTTAATTTTTATAGGAAATTACCTTTTTTGAACACTTATTGTGATTTCTATTCATAGATTTTATTATTGACTATCAGACTATATTAGTCGCCTGCTGTGGTCCAGTAGGAAAAAAACTTGCTCTACCGACCAATCGGGTCTGAGTTTGATTCCCGGTAAAGTCAATTTCAAATTTAGATTTTTCAATTTAAATTTTAGACCTAAGACATGGGTGTTTGTCAATTTACCTCGAGTTAATCCCGAGGGACTTAACAATAAATTCTCATCGAGTTTTTCTCGTATGATCTTACAATTTAAAAATATTTGGCACACTGTCATTTGCTGTAATGCAAAATATATTTTTTTAAATATTTGTGTCAAATCACTTTTTGAATGTTTGCTCCTCATATACTGAGACATAATATTACTACTATTTAAAGAAAAAAAATGAATTACATACGCGTAACGACAAACAAAAATGGATTTATTGAAAAAAGAAAGAGTAACAAAACTTTTAATAAAGTGACCAAGCAGAAATTATAATTTTTATATGTTTTTTCTTGCAATATCTCGTGAAACCGGTTTCAATGTTTTTGAAACAATTAAGAAGAAAATTGATTCCCGCTAAACTAGTATTTTACTGTTGATGTGAAAAATAAAGAGAGGAATACACTTAATCCTCTTTTTATACGGCGAAGAAATTACACGGTCTTATGTTATTGAATATGACTTAAATCAACAACAAAATTCACAGTTTTGCATAAAATCGTGTAAAAAAGAATTAAGTAAATATCTATAATTTTTCGTTTATATTTAAAACTAGCTGACCCAGCATGCGTTGCAATGCCACTCAAAGAAAGAAAGTTTTTGTGTTTTAATTTTGTTTATTGAATATGCATATTCTCTTTTTCTGTCTATTTGACGATTGACGTTTGCTGCCGATTGTTACGACACACGCGCCATCTATTTTAAGCTAATTGTTATATAAACTTCGCGCAAGTGTAAGCATATGTTGTCAAAATGAACTGTAAGTGCTGAAAATAAGTGCTTTTGGATATATTTTGTTTTTTGCCTGGTGGGTATATGAATAGATCTGCAGGTTTTTCAATGCGTGAGCAGGCCAGATACAGCTGTCCATGTGTGAAGCATGGATTTTTAAATTTAGTCCACACACTTGTAGCGATTGTCCAAATGCGAGTCGCACCGGGAACTGCAAACATTTAAATTCTAATGGCCTATTTGTCGGAATTATTGGGATGCTTGGCAACAGTACATCGTATCTTTTAATTTCTCCATTTAAAATTGAAGCTTAGATGATATCGTTCATTACTTTTTCACTAAAAGCCTGGTACCGTGCAAAGTCGTGGTGGATTTATATTTCGGATAAGAATGATAGGTACGCCAATTTTCAGTGTTAAAACGTGCGGTAGCATGCCTGGAAAATCAAGTGAGTTTAAGAATTCAGTTGGATAATTGACAACTTCGTCTTGATCAATTCATAGTATCGATGGACTTATACGTTGTTTCTTTGCCTGGTATTTCGTTTGGAATCCTGAAGTTGATGGCATTACCGTTGTTTTTGACTGCTAATATAACACATTCACTAAGGCACTGATGATTTTTGTAATTCTGTGCGATATTTGGGAAAACTGTAATTTTACAAAAGCTTGGTGGTAATGTGTGGATTCATCGATTTCTATTTTTCATTACCAATATCTGACAATTTTTTTTTGAAACGTTCAGCGGATGCATCATATTGTAATTCTACACCCATATTAGCTTTCAAAGTCAATCGACAGTGCACATGTCACCATAAAACTGATGATTCGAGACATGCACTTGATTCATCAGCAGCTGTTGAACGTGGTATAACTGGTAGAGTTTGTCGAAAAACACCAGACAATAAAAAAAGGTGCGCCGCCAAAGACCTGTTCATTTCCTCTCAAATCTTTTAGTGTACATACAGTGAAGATTTTCCAATGCCTTTTTGTGCGCCATAGTAAATTCGTCCCATTTAATGAGTTGATATGATTAAAGTACTTCATCAATCATGACTTTTTTTTGATATTGCATGTTGGTGTTCAAAGGCAATTTCTTTGCTGAATGCGCTGTTTGATCACCATCCAAAAGATTTGCTGCAATTGCAGATGAAGCGATTGCCAATGCAATATTGTTTCGTGATCCAACGTTTTGGCTTGTAATTGATTGCATGCATAATTCTGTCATACGCTTTGCGTTGTTTTGGGACCAATTTCGGAAGATTTGTTTGAACAAATCTACCCAATATGTCGACATCAAATTGTGTTTCTCGTTCCGAATCACGGTCAAAAGGGTTGTTTGCATGTCATTGTATCAGACGATTGGGCTTGAGCAGTGCGAGCTCGAACGGTTACCAAACTTGCTCGTCCGTTTTTGAAGCTCGTGATGCCGTTTTATTTCGTGCTTGAGGTCTAAATCAACTAATAGCTAGTTTTTAGGTGGCATAATTGTTTGACAGCGAAAGAAATGCTTTTTGACGACTATTACAAATTCACTTGATAATTGTTTACAATACCCTTTGATTGTTTGACGTAACCATGGCACGTATCAAACGTAACAAAGGAGTCATAAGCAACTTGCTTATTTTGGACTTAAGTTGCTGCGCACTTAGCGCCATCTATCATTCAACAACATTCTGTTTGAAATACGAACGACGGAAGTCAACAATATTAAAAAAAATCTGGATAAGGACATCCTTCACCTAGCGGGATAAAATATACTTAAAAACCTATTCTACTATCTAACAAATATACATTTAAAAAATCATTAACATCGGTTAAACCTATAAAGAGGTAGAGGTAATTTTTAGAATAATTGAAATGTTTAAGTTTGCTAACAAATATATTTCGTAGAAAAAGAAAAAGATCTCGGGATATATATCGACAGTCCTTCAGTATTTAAATTGTAAATAATATGTTTTTTAGAATATTTGAAATGTTTTAAGTTTGCTAACAAATATATTTCGTAGAAGTAGAAGTAGATCTCGGGACATATATCGATATTTCTATAAAATATCCATACCGTCATTAGAATATTCCTAATGCATGTAAGAAATTAAAAAGATTTTCAAGGCCGGATGCAAAATATAACCTTACCTTCCAATAATCGAATCAATGACACTGAACAAAATCTGTCAAATCAGCTCCAAAAAATCGATTCAATATATTTATTTATTTAAAAATTATTTAAAAAACGTCGTAGCGATGTAAACTTTCAAATAAAGTTCTCTCAATATTGTTACGATGCTTCAGTTCTAAGCCAGTAAATTTGAATTTTGAACATAAAAAGACGTCCATTTCAATTGTTTTAAATTCGAATGACGGATGTCGGGAATATTGAAAAAAAAATTCTGGATAGGGGCACCCTTTCCTTTCACTTTCAGTACTTTCCTTTACTATTCAATAAAGTATTTATATTAATAAAGATCGATTATCTATAACTTGTAATTACAAAAAAATACACTACAGCATCTGAAGCGAGCATGGCTTAGAAAAATAAAAATCGATATGTTCTACCTTTTCCGTAGAACACATTTACACTGAATTCCACATTTACACGGTAAATACGCTCACGCGATACCGAGTGAAGAAAACGTGTAAACAAAATACTAAAATTTAAAATTTGTGGTAGATAGGTTTCCTTGCATAAAACTCAATTCAGTATATCAAAAAATAAAATTCATTATTGCTTATTGAATTTAAAAAATACTTTTTAAAAATCACTATAGACACTATGAATCACTATGAGACAAAAGACGAAGCTGTTTACGCACATTTTTCACGATGTCGCTTTCATCTCTTGAGATATTCAAAACCTGTGTAATATTTCTCTCAACATTTTTAAATGCATGGTCGATTTTTTCTCTTTTTTTGCACCGTTCTATTTCTAAATCGTTTTAAAATGGACTTCAGTGTATTCTATTAAAATCAATGAAATAATTATATTTAAAACCTTATGCCTAATAATGCGCGGTGTACGTCAGCTTGCGGTCATCTGTCAAAGTATTATCCAATCACCATGGAAACAGCATTAAACGTTCGTGACGGCGTTCGATTTGCGACGTTTGAAAATAACGAAATATATGGAGACATTTATTTTCTTAATATTTTCTTTCCCGTGATATTTTTCCGATGTTTTAATGCTTATTCTGCTATTCTAGGCGGATACGAATTTAATAAAACAAAGATCATTAAAATCCGAGCTGCAATTCTCGAGATATACGTGGTGTAACAAACCCCACTTTGTTTTATATATATAGATTTTACATTTCATTGCATTTGTTTATGTATTTCAAAACTTGAATATTATTTTCAGAGTTACATTAATTGTTGGTTTTTACTTTGGTAATGATAATTCATACCTAATTGGTTTTTGTCATAATAGTTTCATTGCTAAGTGCTCTTTAACTTTTTATTTATAGTTTATTTTCCTTGTATTTTGCTTCAATTCTTTTGCTAGTTTGTAATACCAATTGTTTGTCATACCTTGTTTTCATCACTTAACTTTTGTATAAATATCACTGTTTTATTGTTTTTCTTACCAGTTGACAATGCTCATCATGAGCGAAACCGGTCCTGATCTAATAAATTTTATGTGGAAAAAGTACTAAAAATGTTTTATTATTTTTATTAAAAATAAAGCAATGAATAACATATCCGTTTAAGTATTGTTATAATTTTGGTATTTGAAATCACATCTGTCTAACCGTTTTTTATGAAGTTAGGTTCAAATAGCTGGTAAAAAAATAATTTTACTTTAATGCTTGATAAAAACACTACGTGACTGTTAATAATACCTATACTTAAAGAATGTAAATATACTGAAAATGAATCGGTTGTGAGAACGTCTATAATAATATCAACAAATTATTACATTTTTTGAATATAATCAATGTCCTGAGACGAATTAAGACCTTTTTATAATTGATTAAGGTCTATTTACAAAATAATTATTAAGTTAAGCGTTTATTTGGTCAGAAATATAAAGAATCTGTCTGAAATTGAAAAAAAAATGCCGTGTTTTATTATTGGCATTAATATAAATCATGTTTGTTTCGTGATTAAATTACATATAAAAAAAATTGGAGTCGTTAGAAAAAGAAAATACTCCGAGAGTGACTTGGCAATTTGAACCCAATTATCCATCACATCTTCAATAAAAACTGACAGGCAGTTTTTGTCCGAGCGGTTTTATACGAAAAGGCACTACAAATTTAAGTTCTCACAGAAGAGTGAGTTCTTTGAAAAATATTTTACTATTAAAAAACAAAAATATTTCATATATAATATAAGGTAAAGATACAAGAGAGCCCAAAAATTATTCAAAGATATTCTGCTCCTAATCAAGTGCATATGAACTTTTACCAAGTATTTCTACAGATTTTTTAAAACAATAACTAGTCGAAAGTCAGTCATTCAATATCTCCGATTTTCACAAAATTTCTTAAGTGAATGTATAAAAAGAAATATAGCTTTAAAGAAGAGAGAATTTTACTAGCAAGTTTAAAATATCGGAAAAATGGTTGAGAAGAAAGTACGAAAACATCAAAGATTTTTCTTTTTTAAGAAACTTGTCAAAAAATCGATTGGAAAACAAAAAAAAAAAAATATTTAATTTTGGGATTCGAACCAAAGAGTCTAAATACATGCTTGTAGAGTGAGTCATGTAGAAAGTCAATAGAAATTTGTGTTTTAGTAGATTGCATAATATTACTGTAGGTATATAACACTATTGCAGTGTGTATTTTCTGGGCTTACTTAACTTTAACGATATTATAACGCTTTTGACTCATTTTTTTTCCATTAACACTAATTGGTTCACTTCACCACTCGTTGGCTCAATTAGTTACCAGACCGAAAAATAATTATGAATATCAGTTATTATTTATTAAAACACTTAATTAGGCATGATGTTATTATTCTTCAAGCTAAACGGAACATAAAAATCAGAAAATAGTTAAATCTTCCGGCTATTTTGTTTGAAAAAAATGTCCGAAGAATGACTTATTACTTTAGCTATAAATAAATGCATTGGTAAGTATGAATAATTTTTGGGTCCGTAGCAAAGTGGTCAACGTCGTTGGTTTCAGTGACGGATTTCACGGGTTCAAATACACGTACGAACAGCATTTTTTCAATGTGTTTATTACTTTCTCTTTCAATGGATGTATTTTTGTGATCCTTCTACCATTCCAATCCTAAATAATGGGGCGTAGCGAGAGTGATTAGCTAACCATAAGTCCTGTCATAACCCTATCCTTTTTATTTTTACACTCTTTGAAAAAAAGGGGTTGAGCAATTGATTACCATGTAATTCTCATAGATAAACTTATGTTAAGAACAAAGCCATATTTTCCACTTTAGGAGGAAATATGTATTAAAAAACTAAATAAATAAAAAAACGGTTAATTTACTTAATATTTAATCGAATTTAATCTTGAAAAATACCATGTTAATGAATGGTTTTTTTCCCAATAAACCTTAACGAAAATTAATGATTTTTTTGAGAATTTGACTAAAGTTAAAGGAGTGGCAACACTGTAACTAATGTGCAAATGACATCTATTTTTATAACCCACCGTCCTCCTTTCTATGTAACTTGTAATAGAAATTTCTAGCTAGAAAAAAGTCTAAATATAAACTGTCATACGGAGCTTTGTAAAATTAAAAAGTCGATGCTATGATTAAAATATTATTTTCCTTTAATTTTTGTTATAGTTTTCAAAATAAAGAAATATTTTTTGTGCTGAGTATAGTGAACAGAAAATGTCTCAAGTAAAATTATTTTCGAGTTATTTAAAGATATTTTCTTCGTATTAATATAAAATACGTCGCTACCACCTACTTACTATTTAGTATTGTTTTTCCAAGCCAAGTATATTAAATGAGGTAAACAAAATATTTTTTTTAGATCGCATCTTTATGAAAACAATATTGTATCCAGTCACCAAGAAAACTGCAATCTTTATGATAACTGCAATACATATTATACTGCTCCATAGAACCGACATATGATTACATAGTTGTATACAAATCTATTGTATTGTATTATCAATTATCCCCGGAAAACCGTTACTGATGTATGAAATACGTTGTCTAGTTATCAAAAAAGATAATCTTAAATCATCACAATCTTATATTGTATGTTAAAGTTTTGATTGTATCAGATCATAGTTCTGAAAACTCTATGCTCTTTAGACAGAATAAAATTAATGTTTCTCCTCTTATGAAGGCAGAAGGGTATATTAAATTTCATAGAATTTCTTGCAAAGTAAAAAGTCTAGCAGTATTGGAAAGAGTGCATTATACACAAGTCTGTCCAGTACTCCAGGGATTGTTTTTTACCTCCTGAGGTTTGACTGAGTGATCCACTGAAAGCAGATGTGTCCAACTAAAATAAACTTTTTATTATTTCATCCATGACGTAAAAAAAGTCATCTGGGGCTGTTCATATTAGATTGAAAGTATGAGTTAACTGTAAAAAAACTTTTCAAATTCTGTATTAAACAAGCTTAACTTGACACGTAAAACACATGCCTAAAATGACATATAAGTGGGACAAAACACACATTTATTTACACTTGATAATAAGATAAATCTAAAGACACAATTTACATTTCACTTTTCAAATAAAAATTGGCTTCAGGAATTGATATTTAGTTTGTGAATTATTTACATAAACAATAATATATTATCTCAACAGAAGTAGCCACCTGTGTGGTCGAGTGGTCAACGGTGTTGGCTTCGGCTACAGAGGGGCCGGGTTCAAATCCCGGTACGGACAGTTTTATAAATTGATTTTTCAATCAATTTATGAACTTCTGTTCAAAAGACATGGATATATGTGATGTCTTGAATCCCCCCCTCTCACCCATCCTATCCTATGAACGGGGCGTATCGAGAGCGATTAGCTTATCCTGTCCTAGCTCTATCCTTCTATCCCTACTCTCTTTGTAAAAAGAGAGGTTGAGCAACTAACTGAGTAACAAACAGTTCTCGTAGAAAACACTTCTGTTGAGATAAACTCCATTAGGAGTCCATATGCTCCACATTGGGAGCGGACATGGTTAAAAAAAATAAAATAATTATAATATATTAAGGAAAAGTATATAACGTGAAATACTTTTATCAAACACCAGTTTCTCTCATGACGAGCATGATCATCAGTTGATCCTGTTCATATTAAATAAAAGTGAAATTAGTACAAGTGCGTATTCATTTTTTTAATGAAAAATACTGATTATAGAAAAAATTCGTCACAATCTTTTAAAATATAAAAGTATGAAAGAGAGAATTGTTGAACAAACACTGTTCAAAAATATGAGATTAATGACATAAATAAAGGATAAACTATTTTTATCTTTCACTTATCGCAACCCTGCTAAAAGCGATTTTTAAACGTATTTGAGTATTTTTACGGCTTATTAATTCATCGACCGATTCTTTCTGTTTTATTATTTATTTTTTAAATGGAAATTTAAGAATTTCCGGGCCTTGCTTACAACAGGTATGCCTTAACCCAGTACGTAAGAGTTTTTGTAGAAAAGGTTTCCAACGCGTGAAATATTTTTTGTTTTCACTTTTGACGTGGGCCACATCACAACAGTTTGCGACTGTATGTGTATTCTGTGTGCATGTATATACCATGCACACGTGTGTGTGTGTTATATGGCAGATTTGGTTTATTTTATTTTTTATTTTCATGTTTCTTTGTGCCTCAGTTCAGGCTGGTTACGGCCAACAGCGCGAGCTTTGTGTGTTTGATTTTTAATTTCATTTTTTTCCATTTTTCGCAACTACTAACTATGACAGAGTTTTTGAATAAACGACATTTCAACTGGAAAACAATTAAGTTTTAACATACAAATTGAAACGCCCCAGGACTGCAAAATATGCTATTATTTTACGACATAGAAACAAAATTATATTAAGTATTTTACTTAATCACTTTCGAATTTAATTGATTCAAAAATACGTATACACACTTAATTTAGTTTACACGGTAGATACGATCCAATAAACGCCGTGCTTAATTTTTTTTTGTATCTAAGAATCGTGTAAAAAGATCCGTGCTATTTAAAAACCACGTAAAAAATAATTGGGTGTAATATTCATTATTTGTCACGTGAAAAAAGTATTACTTGATTCTACCTATATGAATTTAATACATAGTTATGTTGGCATCATACTATTGATTATTTATTAAGAATATAACAAAATGTATGTAATGAAGTTCTGTTGAAATTGTAATTAAAAGCTAATTTATTTTTGGTATAATATTAAATTAATTAAGCAATTAACAATTTGTGTTGTTTTGTTTATTCGGAGCCTTATATTGGTAATTCTGTGAATCTTGAAGTTTTAATAAAATTTAAGGATTCACCGGAATAACCTATTTAATTGCCAAGGAAATGTGATATTAAATTTATAGTAAGATAATATCTAGATTTTAGATCCATGAAATAACGTTTGTTGTGATACAAAAAAGTACTTTTTTAAGTTTGATTTTGAGTAAGAAATCGAATATTCGTTCATTCAATACAGTCGATTCCGCTTGTTTAGGAAACCTCGGGGGCATACCTTTTGTCTCAAATACCGAAACATTGTTTTTATAGTATTATTTTAATTTTGTCATTGGAAACATATTTAAGTTACTATGTAAAACAAAATAATCGATAATACTAGATTTTTTTTTTTTAAAAACAAAATAATTAATTTGCTTACGAACGTATTGTTTTCAAAAGAATGCAGTATTATAGTATGAAATCAACAAATCTATTCAGAAAACTTTCGCCATTGCCTTCTTAGATAAGAGAATTCACATGAATAAGATAACCACCATCATTGTCTTCGTCATCTAATTTTTGATATTAAGCAAAACATTTTTTTTAATTCATGCCCACTCCCAATGTGGATCATATAACCTCCTAGTGAAGGTATCTTGACAGAAGTTTTTCTACGAGAACTGTGTGTTTATCAGTAGAAGTAAGGCTAGGACAGTACTTGAATTTAACTAATATCGCTCTTGCTAAGACCCGTTTTTTAAATAATTGGATGTGTGGGAAGGAATTCGCAGACTTCCATATTTTCTATCAAAAATAGATAAACTGATTGAAAAACGCTGTTCGTACAGTGGAATCGAACACGTAAAATCCACCAAGTAAACCAACGACGTTAACCGCTACGCCACGGACCCAAAAAAAATATGTATTTGATATAGTAGTACTAATAATAATACCTCTCAAATGTTTTTTACGTTGGTTTCCGCGTTGTAAAAATTTGACGGTAAGTTACGAGAGAAAAATTATTTTCCGTAATTTGAAATAAACGTAAAGAAAAGGAAATAAGCTTTCACCGATGTACGGTTAAATAAAGTGAAAAAAATCCAATCTCTAAGGGCGCTTATACGTAAATGAAAGAGCATTCGATGTTAGGAAAAATTCACGGAATGAAAATATATTTTTATATAAATAAGTATCTCTATTACATCGAGACGAGGATTTTTCTTTTAGTGTAGTAAATAAGAAAATAAGATTACCTTAATGTTTGAGCTTTTTCTGGCCCCGTTGCCGGTTAGTAACACTTTATATAATACCTGAAGAATTTCTGTATTGCAATAAATAGTTGCATGAACTGGTAAGTAATGTTGTTTTTTTTTCAATAGAATTAGTTCCAATCAACCAAATTGCTACTATTTATATTGAAAATTATACCAACCATTAACGGAAGTATATTTTTCGAACTCTAATTTATCAGAATTTCATATTACTTACGCAAGTGTCGAAATAGAAACCCTAAAATAGATTTTTTGTACAGAAGAAAATAAGAAATGTCTTATAAAGCTATTTTTTTTCTTTCCGTCTCTACCCTTTTAAAAATGTGGCCAAATATAGTTTGTAATAAAAAGATAAACTTGTCTGAATAAATCTCACACATTGTGCGCCTATTATCTGCAATCTGTTTGACGATCATGTAAAGTTATTGCATTATTTAATTTAAAATAAGAACAGCTCACAATAAATTATTATGTTTATTCATGATATTTTCTAAATAAATAAATATTATTAATATTTTTAGATACGCTATGTTAAAAAAGAAGCAAACAATGTGTACATTAAGAAATATGCTCGTGTGCTCGAAATATGTGTCCATTGTATGGCTAATATTTTAATTTTAGTGTTCAACAAATTGTCTAAATTTAGGCGTAAAGCAGTATTTTTTTATTGTTTATCAGATAGAAAATAATAAGAAACGCTATATTATTTTGAACTCATAAATCAAAGATTATTTGTCAAAAAGATACCAACCCATTTATAAAAGTTAGTATTTTCATAAAAAAATAGAGATAATAATATTATGTTTTATTTTATATACTTACGTATGAGTTTAGATTTTGGGAGTTTTATATGTTTCTTAAACAGATATCTATATATTAATAGCCGATAAGGTCCGTTTGAGTGGGTGAGTGTAAGGTGTCCTGACCTACCAGTCTCCACTTTTTTAAATAAAATAAAATAAAATAATATAATATAAAATAAAATAAAATAAAATAAAATAAATTAAAATAAAATAAAATAAAATAAAATAAAATAAAATAAAATAAAATAAAATAAAATAAAATAAAACAAAATAAAATAAAATAAAATAAAATAAAATAAAATAAAATAAAATAAAATAAAATAAAATAAAATAAAATAAAATAAAATAAAATAAAATAAAATAAAATAAAATAAAATAAAATAAAATAAAATAAATTAAAATAAAATAAAATAAAATAAAATAAATTAAAATAAAATAAAATAAATTAAAATAAAATAAAATTAAATTAAATTAAATTAAATTAAATAAAATAAAATAAAATAAAATAAAATAAAATAAAATAAAATAAAATAAAATAAAATTAAATTAAATTAAATTAAATTAAATTAAATTAAACTAAATAAAATCAAACACAATGCAACAAAAATCTCCCGTTGCTGGGCAACGGGCTTACAGCTAGTATTATATTATATATTTATACGGTGAATACTTTTTTTTTTTAAAGTGGTAGGTATGACAACAAAAACTAAGGTAGGTACATTCTTATTTGGTCAACATTTTTCAATTCAGTTTAAATAAACTTCTTATTAATTGTGTTTAGGGGGCGCTGTAGTCAAGGCCACTCCACTTCACATGCAGAAGAGTAAATTTTCTAATATGCCTTTAACACTGAAAAAGAAAAGCAAGCTTTTTAAAATAATGTCAGAGGAACAACGGTAAATTAAATATCAATCTAAAATCATAATGTATCTTTCGTTCAGTTTTTCCAAAAATCTCCCGTATATTTTGCTAATTACTTAATGCTTAGATTTTAGAATGTGAAAATCAGACCCCTTACAAATACTGTTAAATAACCAAGGTTCATAGAATTACATGGACGAAATCGTTGAATCGCTACATTATTATTGTTTTTTTGTTCATTAAAAGTAGTATTTTAAACACAACATGAAATGTTCATAAATTATTCTTCATAAAATCACTTTGCATGCACATGGATGACATTTTTGAATACCATTGAAAAAGAGTTTTAACACAACGTTTATCTATATTATTTCGAATATACATCTTGAGTTACACTATCTTGGGTAGGTGAGAAATTATGTTCTGATCAACGGTGAAAGGGGGAACGGGACGAAAAGGGTAAGAAACATCTGGTTTAGAGCAGGGCTGGCACCACCATACAGGCAAAATAGGCAACCGCCTAGAGCGCAAACCATTAAGAGGCGCATAAATGGAGTATTCAAATTATTTTTATATATATACTCTAATAATAAGGTTTATTTTATTTTGGCGTTTGTATTTGTTCGTTGTGTATAATTCTAAAAATAAAGGTTAAGTGACTGAGTAACAAACTGCTCACGTAGAAAAACTTCTGTTGTAATAACTTCAGTTGTTCTGTTGCCTCAATTAAGAGACCATACGCATCACATTGGGAGCAGAGATGGATATATAAAACATATTTCTATGATCCCGAATCATTTTTTAATTATTTCGAAAAAAAGTGGCATGCGAATAATCGTTGCCTAGGGCGCCAAATAACTTCGCGACGGCACTGGTCTAGAGTGTTCAGCAACCCGGGCACTTGTGTATTCCAACCATATGAGGTCATTTAAATTTATACAAAAACATACCAAAAAATTCTAAAATATATTTAGAAGCTATGCATACATTGAGCATCGAGAAAAACAGTGAAGTAGCTGTTGTAGTTTAGAGACCGATGATTATATTGGTTACTCTCGACTCGTGCATTAATTGCATTAGTCCCCAAATCGTTCAACCATCATAATTAAGATGATGTAGTGATATTTATTGTAACTACATCGTTCGGAGTGCCTGTACAAAAAGGTATGGAGATAACTGTTTTGGAAAGATTCGAAAATCAGCATATACAATTTTACTAGAAACTTTAATTTTATTAGAGGTATTCAGAAGTAGTAAGATTTTATTCAAGCGTATATACAAATATCAGCAAACAATAAAATTTAAACGCGCCATAAATTAACCAATATCGGCACTAACGATACATTTTGAAAATTGACATTTATATTTGTTATGGTAATTATAGGCCTGTGTACGTTGCGTTGTGATGTCTCAATTAAGAGTCGCCAATTCGATCAGGGGCAATTTTCATTTTTGTTCTTTTGCTTCCGTTCGTAACGATTTGGAAAATAATTTCCGCACAGTTCCAAATGCCATTTGACGCAATGTTTACACACTAATGAAAATTGGATTTAGAACAGAATTCTCTTTTTGAATGTAAAGTATAAAAATCTGAATAAAAGATACAATTAATTTTAACGAATTCTGATATAATGATTTTTTAAATATAAAAATACTTTGAATACATTTTGTACTTGATTTAGATGGACAATATACGTGACATTCAGATTAAAAATATAAACATGAGATATTTATATATTTTTTACTCGTTTTTTTTTATTATGATTAGAATTATCCGTATCTGAATAACCGCCTTATTTAATAATTAATGTTAAAAGCAAAAAAAATAATTTATCGTAGGAAATAGTACTTGACGTAAATCCGAAATTATCTAATTATTTAAAAAATAAAACACACATTTGTATTAATTACAACTTTTATTTAAAAATATCAGGACTTGTTTCGCTTATGACGAGCATTATTGGTTGATAATTCTCGCCATGAGTGAAACTGGTCCTTATCGTAATAAATAAAAGTGTTGATTGTTATACATGTGTATTTTTTTAAAGATATAATGCCTTTTCACAAAGTATTGTAAATGAACATCCTAAAAGTGATAAAACTATTAACTGTGTGACTTATTTTGCATATTTAAAAACTGAGGTAGAACTATATTCTTTTTAATTAAAAACTGAATATCTGAAATACATGAATAATTTAAGCAATAAAGTGGTCAGTTCGTTGATAAAAATAAATCTGTGTAAACAAATATTAAAGCATTTGGATCAAGAATGTGGGTAAAGAAAGCATATTGCATTATTTTTATATTCAAATAGTGCTATAAAAGAGCTTTTACTGTATTTTCCTACGACCAGTAACATGCAACAACAATAAAAAATACATATACATTAAAATATGAAAATGTGACTCATAAATTAATTAAACGTTAACCCTTGGCTTATTATTAAAAAAATATGTATGAAAACAATAATCTTTTAGAAATCAAAAATGTCGCGTAACACCTTGCATTGTTTTATATCCACATTGGGACATAAAAGAGTTTTTACTCAATTTCATAACACCCAGCAACATGCACTAACAACAAAACAAGAAAATTAGGCATATAAAATAATTTAATGTCAATCCTTGTACTAGGGTATCCAATCCCAGGCCCTTTTTTTGATCACGGGATTTCGGGATCGACAAATTTTGCAATCCCGGGAATCCGGGATTGAAAATTAACTATACAATCATGTATAAATTCGGCATTGAGAAATTTTCGCTCGGCGATTTTAAAACCATAGGATTTTTTTTTTTCCCAAAATGAATTAACGCGAAAACTTTTTTTTAGCCCTCCAAGATTTCTACCTTCAACTTTTCACAACTTCTCATCAAATCACAATTTCAGGCTCATAATATTGGACGGGATCCCGGGATTGAAAGCTCTACGTTGTACGACTAAGAAGGTATTATGTTTCAATGTTTTATTTTTAATATTCATAGATATGCTATTGGTAAATCGTTAAATATTTTACAGTTTGAATGATTAATCTAATTCATTTCTTAGAATTAAGCTAATACTTATCCAATTATTATTCTTACAGCATGTATTTAGTTACTTTGTTAAATAAACGTTTAAAGAAACACTTACGTAGTAATATTATATGTTATTTGACGAAAAGCATTATATTGCTTCATAAATTACCTTTGAATACAAGTAAAACGACGTTTTCGTTTTCTCCTTATCATAATTGTATAGAATAACAATGTGCTTAAGGTAGAACATGTCAAACTGTGAGTCTTAAAAATATTATAACATGAACCGTCTTTTTTATTTTCTTGGCTTAATTTTAGATGACCCAATAATTTTAACAGTTTTTTAAAGTATAAGAAGCATTTTTCATATTAAAAATCATACATAAGCCTTGCCGTCACCAAAAGTGTCAACATTTGTAAACAATGTTTTCCACATAATCATAACCACATTACTGTAGCAGACAAATAAGAGTCATAATGTCATCCTTCTCGTAGACTGAAAGTAGACAGCTGCACAGTAAATTAATTTATTTACTAAAAGTGCCGGCTGCGTGGTTGAGTGTCAACGTCGTTGACTTAAGACACGGAGATTACTAGTTCGAATCCCAGTACGGACAGTTTTAACAGATTGATTTTTCAATCGATTTATAAATTTCAGTCTGAAGGCATGGATGTATGTGATGTATTAAATTTCCTCCCATCCTGTCTATCCTTAACAATGATGTAGTCAGAGCGATTAGCTTAACACCAGTTCTGTCATATTTCTTTTATTCTATCCCTGCTCTTTTAAAAAAATAGATGTTGAGCAACTAAGTAAAAAACAGTTCTCATTGAAAAAAAATCTGATATCTCCATTATGCTCCACATTGTAAGTGGACATGGATTTTAAAAAAATAAATGGATGCGTTTTTATCAGGGTTCTAGAGTCGTCAAAAAATTAAAGGACTCCGACTTTAGCTTAAAACATAACTAACTATTTTTTAGGCTTAGTAGCATGCAGTGGCGTCACTTGTATGTAACAAACGAAAATATAAAGATATTTTTTTTCAAAATTTGAACCATTGAATGAAAAAAAATACTATTCGTAATCATCAATGAATTTTTAATAATTTTGAAGACGATAAGCTCATCCAACGATTCTGATTTTGGCTTAAGAAAGACCTGACTGGTCTAATAACATTTTTAAGCAGCCAAAAATCTTGGCAGGTTGTATACGATGGTAATGGACAAATATCGCTTGAGCGATTTTCATGATATAACAAATAAAGTAATTGGTTAGCAAACGTTTATAAGTCAGTTAGTTTTTTGTAAAACAACCAATTTAAATTACTATAACGGCCGGCAAAAAAAACATTTTACATTCACTGCCTTCAATGCCACTGGAAGGTGGAAGTAAGTATAATAAATTACATGTAAAAATATTCGATATTTTTAATATGGAAAATATGGGCTCGAAGTAAAAAACGAGCACCTAATGTATAGTTCCGTTTGAGTTTATTCTTTAGTATTTTTTTTCGTACAATCCAAATAAATAACAAATTTTAATGGTATACAAGATAGGAGGGAAATGTGTTTCAATATTTGCATATTTGTAAAGTATAACGTATTTTCTTTAGTACTTAAATCTTGCATTTGTGAATTAATTCACTTTTTGTCTACTTTTGGAAAATCTTTTTATACCCCCAATATGGAAGCATATAGACTACTTATTTAGAATTTTGACAGGTGTTGTTTAATGAACAATCTATTGTCATATTCAGGGAGGTTATCAAAAGACAATATATTCAATAAAATTATATAAATCGTATAACAATTTTATATATGAAAATTTCCATTCGGGTATTTGAGCCCTTGATCTGAACCGAGCTGGTAAAGACCATTGAGCTCTTGGCCATTTGGTTCGCGTAAGGAAAATATTATATGTCAGGTTAAAAATATCAAAGTATTTTAGTTCTACAGTTTTAAATAATTTGTATGCGTTGATAGCTATTTCGGCTTTCGCCATCGTCAGAACTATGTTTAAATGTATATTTTGCTCAGCTATATATACTGGCTTTGAAGAGATACACAATGCATCAAATTATTCACCTTTCACCTTATGACCTGTTATAATGGAGTTCTACCAAGTAAATGCCAAATCAAACAATTAATAAATATAATATTTTAGATAATAACCGTCAGTTTGTTAAATTAAGTCACGTTGTTAACTTTGTAGCTGAGTGTTAAACGTTCTTGGTCATCGTGTTATTTGGTTGTGGTGTACAAGGGCTCAAATTATAATACGGCCAATTTCATTTTATTAATCAATTTATGGATTTGTGTTCAAAGTTGTGCATTTTATGATTTTGAAGGAAACCAATGTTTCACACTTCTATTAACAAACAAGTAGTTTTATCTCATAGATACAATATTGAGAATCTGTAGTATCATTATCAGGAGTAGATATGGTGAAGATTTACTCGATAGTCAGTTAAAATATTTGATTAAATTACCTAAAATGGTGTATCTAATAAATAACCGATAATTTCAGCGTCGTTAAAAATAAATCATTTCAAAAAGCACATAATTTTGATTATTTAATCGAATTCATGTAATTTTAGTAGTTAATTTAACGTCTGGAAGTATTTCAAAATTAAATTTAATTATTTAAAGGCCAAGGTGTATAAGTGTTATTGGTCACATTACCGAGTCACGCAAAGAACAGATTAGCTACATTGGTCATGAGCTATTTTAGATTCCGACTAAACATACATTTCGTTTGTATTGCGGCACACAATAGTATAACATGTTTAATAAAATTTCATACAAAAGAAAAGGCTTTTTCGTGAGAACTCGCATTTAGAAAAACTGATGAATTTAATAAAATCATAAGCTACATACATTTTGGAAATTGTTCCATTGAACGCAGTAATCGTATAATATTGTTTGAAAAAAGTGTACAATATTTTGTTTTTAGAATACATGACTTTTTTAATCAATTCAAATAGCCATATTTTTAGTAATACGATTTTTACTACTAAAAAAACTGTATGAGTTAAATATTAATACCCTAAAAATTAATCAAATGGCTCAGATCAGCAATATTTTTTGTTATTGATTACTATTTATGAAAATTGAATTACGATAAGCCTTTGTGTAATACATTACAATGATTACTCATTAAATTTTGAAGACCGACTGTTATACTGCTTGTTACTTCAGGAAGAAATCTATACATATTTTAACCAAAAATGTAAAAATATCATTAGAAGGATTATTTTAGGACATCATAAACAAAAAAATCAGTGTAATTATGTTACAACATTTTAACGTAGTTTAAAAATACGCATATGTGAGCATTTCTATCATTTTATAATAATGTCAGTCCCAGCCAACGTTCCCTCTAAGTTGCGCGCGCGCGCAGCCGCGCAGCAGTTGGGGAACTCCGCACACTCATTCCGGGTTGGCGCGCACTACAAGACAGTTATTCTATCAATATTTGATCGGTCCGCGCATCCTTTGAAATTTCCGCGCAACTACCCTCTTGTCTTAGACAACATTGAGTCCCAGCTCTCGCTGAGTCATGTCGTTTCTGATTATATGTATAATACAATTTCGATACTAGTTTTCTATATATTTTTTTATTATTAGCCCACGGGTTCCCAACCTGAGGGTTGCCAACTTTTTTCGATTTTGAATTTGAACAAAAAAATAACGAAAGAGTATAGCAAATTGAGGATTTCAAATTCCTCGGGGGGGTCACCTAGTCACATGGCTTTAAAAAAAGGAGTCGCCACCCGAAAAAGGTTGGGAACTTATGTATTAGCCAATCAAATCTTCCAATTCTGATTTTAACTCCCGATTCGATTTTTTTTATATATAATATGTAGTCAGAAGGCTTGTTAATAATATTAAGATATTACGTAACTATTCTAGTGACATTACATAAGTTTATATAGTATATGGATGTGTCTAATATATATAAATGTACATATATACCACATGTTAAGTTATGGATAAAATAGATAGGAATCGGTTACCTTTAAAAATGCTAAGCGACTAATTGAATTTTCTTAACGAAAAAAAATAAAAATATTTAAAAAAAAGATCATACGGTGACTCTAAATTTGCAAAGAATGCCCGTTCATGCTACAATATTTTTTCAGTAATTAATAATTATTCCAGCGATTGAGTTTAAAAATTTAATAATGCTTTACAAAAGCTTGCTGTCTGTCAAAAATAAAAAAAATCTGAGCTTTTATTGGGTATTTCGTAAAATATTAATCGCAAAAATTAACGGCCTAGGAAAAGCTCTCGAAGCTTTCGTAGAAAAAATAACCGCGGGCCTGAAATTAGGCAAGTTACAGTCTTTACAATATTTTTTTTTACATAATTACGATTTGAAAAGCTCCAAGTATCGTTTAATTTATCACTTTGAAAATTGTATTTCCGAAGTACGTAATAATTAAATGAACGTATTTTTATATTAATAAAAACTGTCGCTTAAAACATAAAAGGTGAAAATGATTAATGAACTTGGTATCTATAATAAAGTATTAAAAATAATATAGCCTATTTCATTTGATACAATAGACTTGAAATTATTACCGTAAAAGCACTGCAATCTATCAGCATTCAATCAATACGCTTCATAGACAGGTAAACCAAAAGCATCTGATGTAATTAGTAATTTTATGAGGAGTTTTTGACGGTGATTAAACTCAATATTTATTTTGCAATACGCCAAATATATTTTTAAAAAAAATTTTGGAAAAAGATTGTATTTTTAATAATTTTCGAATAGTTAAAATGAATCATTAATAACTGTGTATTATCTAGTGTTAATATTAGAACAAAAATAACCTTACCTTAGATAAGATTACACTTTACAAAAATTACAAAAAAATAACTTAATTTCATTAATCCTGTATGTCCCAACGATATTCGCTATTTTTGACAATGCACATAAATCTTTATCTTTATTAATCGTGTCCGCTCCGAATGTGAAGAATGTCAACAAATATTATTTTATGACGAGTTACTTAATACCGTCTCCCAACATTCTTTTTATAGACGGCAAGAACAATTTATTCGAGAATAAGTACACACATTCATTTAAAACTGGAAAAGTGGTAAAGAATTTAAGCAATCAACAGAAAACTATGTAAAAAGTAAACGTTCTGTGATTTTCGTGGACACTCGAATTCTAGGATAAACACCCAAGGAGCACTCAAATCTGTAAAGTGCTTACAATCAGTAAAAGTTATCGGTCAATCAATATTTTATTGATTTATATAAGATTATCATATCAAAGAAAGTTTATCACTGTCATTCCATAACAGGCATTTTTTAATCGTCTCTTTTATATATTTTAGAAAAACTTATTGATATATCGTGAAAATAAAAATTCAATTTTAAATTTTAAAAAATAATTAAAATAATAAAAAAATGTATAAAATAGAGACAGTTGGTTTATTTAAAAAAAAAATCATACGGTATAAAAATTTCTAAAATAATTCCGTGTATAAGTGTATGAATGTTATTAGGCATCACTTAGTATTTTCTTTAAGTTCGTCTTTTGTGTCACTCTTTGTAATGGTGTTTATTTGATTTTTTAAAAGAAATCAATTTTAATGGTTGAACCTTTTCACTTTTTTCTGCCCCTAAGTGTAAGGTCGGCGTGCACTTAGCCGATATGTAATTTAAGGCTTCGCTAATGACACCCCCGAAATACGATATTATCAAGCTGAATGTAGTCATTCATTCAAGAAATCGAAAGGGACTGTTATTACAGGGGTTGTTAGACGAATGTCAAAAAATGTAATTTGATTGAAACGTTAATATTAACCTTTTATAAAGCACGCAGTAACATGATTATCAATTGTTTTTTAATCGTATTTACATTTGATGAAAACGATTGATTAATACTTTTATCTTTTTACTTTTAACTTTTGAAACGAAGAGAATTTTGTATTTTTACTTGAAACAACAGCAATGCTATATATAAATGGTAATTAAAAAAAATGCGAGGAAAACATTAATATTTTTTTACAAACGAAAGTTACCGCTGTATTTTTATCAGTTTTTTGTATAATTTTGTATAAATAACAACAAAAAAAACGAATTGTAACATGACTATATATTATCGTATAAAATATGGTTACTTTATGATTGATACAGGAATTTTGTTACATACAATATTATAGCTAAATACAATGTTGTATTTACCATCTGCGTTTTAAAAAAAATGATTATCAAAAAAATAATGAAAAGCACGAAAATTTGTGTAAAAATGCCGATTGTATAATGAAACTGATAAATTATTTGCTAAAAAGATTTACAGATACAAAAAAAACTCAAGTATTACGTTGTGTTCAGCGAATATTTGAGATAAAAAATATATTGAATTTTATCCATGCGCACAATTGAATTTAAAGAGCAGCTAAGCACTTAACAGATTTTATTGATTCGAAGGTAATCATAGTTTTGTTAGGAAGTGAGCACTACATAGAGATGATATCATAAAATTATGAAGTTTATAATCATTGGAAAAGCATCATACGCACGTCAATGTATTGCTTAAAGGTATCGAACTTATTGGTATAAAGTATATTAAATTTCATTATAACACAAAAACCTTCGTAAAAAACCGATCAAGGTAAGGTACATGTCATCTTTCATCCATGCGCTACTCTGACGACAGATGGCAGTGGAGGTTCATTTACCCCCAGGCGGCAGCTGCAGTTTCTATCGTCAGGGGTGTGTCACTTGAAGGTTTCGCAATCAAAATTATCACGTACGGCGAGTTAGCAAAGAAAATAAACTTTTAATCGGTTTATAAGACGTGTTTTTACTTTAAAATATTCAGATTAGTTATTACGCACAACATGAATGCTCTTTTTAATTCAAACGAAAATTTCTTATTGCTATCATGGAATACCGGTGGCTTTTAATTATTCTAGCACATTGAGAACTATGATATTTGAAGTTAAAAAAGTGTTGAAATTATGCATATTTCTTATCACACAACAAAACATCAATATTTAAAAAAACGGTTAAATATATCTCGAAAAAGAAAACGTTACAATCATCTATTTCTGAAATCTGAAATGTTCTTGAAACTGGATACTTGCAATCTTATTTTATATTTGATAGTAGAATTCAGAGAGGTCTGGAAGGGGCTCAGAGAGACTCGTGCGAGCCCCTTGTAAATTTTAGAAAATAAAATATTCTCAAAACAAATTAGTACATAACTGAAATCTCTGATATATATATTATTTATAACAGCTTCAGTATACACAGTTGTACATTTTTAGTCATTTACATTAATTAGTTTACGGGAAATTTCATATTGGTATATATTATAAGTGTATTAAGTAACAATCGATTGCTCATTAAAATATTACATATAATTGTATAAGAGATTTTAAAACTTCACTCCTTCCCCGGAACACCGACAATTGCTTGGAGATTAAGCGAACCCCTTGTAATGTATTGGCAGCAATGTTCCCTCTAATTTTCCAATAGTTATGTGCGCAAAAGATATTGGCTGTGCAACTTTAAAAGGAAATTTAAAAAATTGTGCACCACATAACGATATTTAGAACTTTTAGTAGGTAATGCGCAACGGTATTTTTTAATAATGATAATAATTAACAACACTATACAATGTCAATTAGTTTATTCTTCTGGTGGTACGTATACCTGGTGTAACTTTTGTGCGCTCTCTTGTAATGTATGTGCGCGCACTCAGCGAGTTGTGTGTGCGCGCACACGCGCCAGCTTATAGCGAACACTGATTGGCAGCCTATCGCTGAAAGTATTCAATTATGACATACTTTATTACGTTGTATAATTTAGCTATTCCAGCCCATCTATATTGATATTTTTTCGAATGATTCTGAAATCGTCATCAACTTTAATACAATATAGTTTTACCGTATTCAAATTAAGTTTTACCTAGTTAATCTAATATATGTAACACTTATGTGTCTCAGCTTACAACATTCACTTTAGCTACTAAAGAGATGGAAAAGTGTATAAATTATTTAAACCTTTCATCAGAACGTTAAAGTAAATGTAAATCTGGGGTACCCTTTTGAGTCTAGTAGAAATGGAAAAAAACCTCGACTTTTATTTTGTAATCTATAACTTAAGAATTAGAATCAATGTTTAGTTTATTTTAAGCCTTGGGATGTTCTGTCTGATAATGCTTCTTAAAGAGGTAAAACACGTGTCATAATTTGTAGCACAACACGTTAATTAACGTTAACACACAATTTAAACTTTATATTAGACACTAACTTCCACAAAGTTACAACCGAATTCATCAAAGACAATGATTTCACTCAGCTTTGATCAAAAACACGATGATACCTAATTATGTACTAAATTTATCAATGAAATGTGTACTCTTAAAACATATTTAATTCGTAAAAAAATCATGTTGTGCTTAAAGATTATTTTTTAACAAAAGATTTTGTCAGCGTATATTTTAATACATTTAAATTTACTAAAGGTGTTCGACCACGTGGATCATGCTTCGCATAAATAAATGAATGTTGAAGTCGGGAGCGGACTACAGCGTCAGATTACAAAATAATACATTTATTTTCATAGAGAATACTAAGATGTTACGAACTGTTAGTTATACCACACACTTATAGATTTTAAAGCATCTTAAAATTTTAAATATTATTCAACTTTTACATGAAATTAATATTTTTTATTGCGTTGTTTCTAATGATTTGAATTGAACAGATACTTTCTGCCCAAAAACAAGGGTTTTCAGACATTTAATTTAAGTTTCAGAGATAATTGATTAATGACTTTTAATACGACATCATATGCATATTATTAATTGGAATGCATCTTTTGTGTAAAATTTAATTATCTTCACAAGTGAAGGAGTAATATGTTCTGAACAATCAAACGGTAAAATAGAGAGTGGAGCAAAAAGGATTGGGATCTCCTTGTATACATTCAAACCGATATTTTCAACACTAGTATTTAATATGAAATAACGAAATATTGATATACAGGCCGTATAATAAGTGGTAGGCCAGAGCTACTTTACCCAGCTTGCAGCCAGGGTGTGAGCTCATTGACTGACTCTGATTCATTTTTTTTGCTACATAACCTTTCAGTCATATATATTTGATAGAGTTTTCAGACCAAGCTGGAATTTATTTAACTCGTGATGTTCAAAAAAGAGCTTGTATAGTTTTGAAGTAAATGAAAGAAACAGCACGTATTTTTCGGTTATTAAAACTATTTTATACCGCCTAACAAAGCAATTTTGTTTAATACGCTCAGTGATGTATCAAAATTTCTAATAACAAAGTTTACTTGGCGTAATAATATTAAAGTACAATACATATTATAGTGTTATAGCTCAAATCGCGCTCCATTGTTTTAATAATTATGAAAAGTGAATGCTATAAAAGCGTCTGGAAAGTTTTTTTGAAGTTTATTACTGATCTAATTCAATGAAAGTATACGTAAGACACGACACTAACAAATCGCGTTGCATGCAAAAGAATTAAATTATTTTTTTGACTTAAATTAAAAATTGATTTATATAAATAAATATTATATTTGTAACTCTAAAATAGAAAAGCTAAGGAAAAATACACATAAACCCAAGCAGTATTTGATTTAAACGAGTTATTTTACTTATCTCGTTTGAAGAAAATTTAATAATCCCACATTTGTTGCAGGTCATAGAAAAATAAAAACAATTTATCACATTGAATACGGAATCGATTAGATGTATTGAGTATGTCTTTCTACTCTTTTAAGCTATGATATATTCTTCTTCTTCTTTGGCCATGTTCTCTCCCTATGTAGAGCATATGGCCGCCACGCGGCACCTCCATGTTTCCCTGTCTCCCGCCAATAGCTTTGCTTCCTCCCATGACATGCCAGCATCCCTCAGTTCCGCCGAGTACATCCTATGGATAGTACCCGACGGACGTCCAGGACGCCAGAATCCCACCGGTCAAAAGAAGAGGCAGGCAGGATTGAGGCTTTCCGGAGGCATCCGCAGCACGTGACCCAGCCAGTTCCAACGTCTCTCCATAACCACTGACGTGACGGAACGCTGTCTTGCACGCTCCCTTATCTCTGAATTCCTCACAAAATCAAACCACCTCATCCCATTATCCGACGCAAGCATCTGTTCTCGAAGCTCAGTATACGGTTTTTCTGAGTCTTCGTCAGGTGCCATGATTCGCAAGCGTAACATATTACCGGCAGAATGCAAGCGTTAAACAAGTAGCATTTGGTTTTAATCGAGTACAGCTGTGTGTCCCAGACAGTCCGCATTGAGTTGAATGTGGCTCCAGCCATTCCTAAACGAATGGCGAGCTCGTTTTTTGTACTACCGTCTTTGGGGATATGTACGCCGAGGTATCTGAAGCTGTCAACCCTCTCGATGATCTGTCCCGCGCTGGTAAGGGTCCTATCAGAGTCATGACAGGTTTGGTTACACATCACATTGGTCTTACTAGTATTCATTTTCAGACCAATGCGACCTGAGTAAGTATGATATATAGCTAAGCTCAATAAGCTTAAAACATAGATCTGACGAAGGCGTAAAGCCAAAATAGCTGTAAACTTAATACATTTTTTTATCCATGTCCGCTCTGGACGCGGAGCGGAGCTATAATTCAGTTGCTCAACCGTTTTTTTTTCCTCGAAGAGATTAGGTATAGAAATGATAGACTAGTAATTAGCTAATCGCTCTTTTTATGCCCCGTTATGGAAGTATTGGAAAGGTGGGACGGAATTTACTTTCAAAAACAAAAGATTGATAAAATGCTGTTCGTAGTGGGATTCGAATCGGTGAGATCCTTCGGAAGCCAACATCGTTGAACAATGCACCACGAACCCGGATATAATCCAAATTTCGTATAACTTAAATACATTGTTATTTTTTCTATATTATAATGAAATTCATGTAAGTTACTTTATCTCCAACTTTATATATAATTTTTTTATTGCTCTTCTTATTTAACCTAAAAAATGAGAGCTTACTAAAAGTCATGTTTTTTCACACGTTTGTTTTAATTTTAACTAATTCCGAAAAAGAGAGTTGTAAAAATTTGTCTACGATACGCTCTATTAAGGTTCAATATGCTTCACACTATGAGCGGACATGGTTACAAAAAAATATATCATTTCGAGCATGCTAAAAATCACTATCGACGATTGCTTTAAACTTAAACCTTACGTAGACGCAAGATGCTGAAATTAATACAACACAAAAGGCCACCTTTTGTTTATTTAAACCGTATCGTGTTAGTTCTCCACAAAGCAGCATATTATTTCCATAATGCAACCCTTTCATCAAGGAGTAGCTGCTGCGACCATTATCGTCCGTTATGGACATCCCCCAAAGTTTTCATCGTTTGAATACCTTGGGAGTAACATCGCCTCGGTGGCGAGTCAGATTTCGGAAAGATTTGCCAGATTATGCATTGATAAGCGTATACAGTATACTCTGATTACACCTGCTGGTCCAAAATATAAATGCACATATTTTGAAAAGAGGGCGTACTCAAGGTAAACAAAGTCATTAATGATATATCAAAAAATCAGCAACAAAATTTTGTAAAAGTTGGATTACATCAACCAGAATGATTTATGAATTATCTTCGTGTTTCAGTATAAAATAATACTGTCAGCTTAGAGATAACATGTGAAATAATCATTCAAACTTGTGTAATTATGATTAATTATTAAAATTTTATTTTAAAATAATTCGGTAAGGAACTTCTGTTTAGTTTATTTTCTTTCTTTTCATAACAAGTAAAAACAGCTGTTAAACAATCTTAACAAAATACAAAATCACAAATTTCTTAATGATTTTCAAACAATTTCGGGTTCAAATAGCTACCTTTCTCGAGGAAATATGACGGCTTATTAAAGATTTTACTTGAAATAAGGTGCTTTATAATAAGCTTCATTGTTTTAAAATATTGAGTAATCAAAATTTATTTAGTTATACAGAAGTAAATCCGTTCTACTTAAATTATAAATAAATTACTCAGCGGTCGGAGAAAATCGTATTTGAAAAGTTTTAAGTGCCTTCTTGTATTGTACTCAAACTTCGCTAAGCAACTTCTCGTTTAATTAAAATTTAATACGTAAAACCCTATGAAATAAATTTTGCAGGAAGGTAGCTTGCTATTGTCATTAATATATCCAAATCTTCATAGAAACTATTTAGCGAAAACGAAATATTCAAATAAACATGTTTCTCATTTTTGCCAAAGGAATTGATGAACATGTATCATTTGTTTATACAACTTGCTTTAGTAAAATATTTTTTTTTTGTAATTTTTATATTATGCAATAGTAATATAATATATATGTCAGTTTTTTTAGTTGAGCACTGTTTTTAAACAATCGCTTCATAGCCTTGATTTTTGTTGAGGTATGATCTTAAGAAAAGTGTTGGTAATTAAATTACCAACGATATTTGTGACTTTCGATACAAATGCACAAACCGAGTGCATTATATCAAGCCATAAAGGTTTCCGATAGGTATCATTTTACTGCAACCGAGTATGTTAAAAGATCAAGAAGATGAACAACGGATTTCTTTTATAATTTTCATAAGTTTATTCTTTGTATCCGTTTATTCTCATAAAAAAAATAAGACATAATGTCACCATCTATACCAGCCATACTCAACCTTTTTTTCCTCTGGGCCGCATTCCGACTTTTTTTCTCTACGTGGGCCGCAACATATTTATAGTATACTTTAAATATAACACATACTATACTGCATACATATGTATTAGAGGTCTGCACGGGCTGAAATTTTACAAAATTACCTGGTCCGAGTTCGAAAGACTCAGACTTTAGACTGTTACCCGAATCCGACCCGAAGCCCTGATTTATATTCCTCAGTCCGAAAAAACTCGTTTTTTTACAAATTTACAACATTTTACGATTCTCTATAAAACTGGTAATAATTAAAATCATCATGGCTGACTTATGACACGAACAGTCTGAAATATTTTTCTGAAAGATTAATTTCCTTACCCAGGCCCGGCCCGAGCCCGGATCAAAATTGCGTTTACCCGCCCGAACCCGGCCCGCTAGGGGCTCTAGGACCAAGCCCGGGCCCGTGTAGACTTCTTATATGTATGTATTATGATGTCAAAATAAAACTATTTTATTTGATGTAAATATATACATTTATGTATTTTTAATGTAAAAAATAACAATGAACAACAAATAAAAATACGTAAAAAGTACACAAAAATACCAATGTATCCAAAATCTTAAATCGTTTAATTAAAAATGAAAGTAAATTTTGATATTGAGTCGAACTTTTAACTATGTCATTTAATATTTGGTGACTATAATAATTTTGGGCCGCACATAAGAGTTGATTGAGCCGCATGCAGCCCAATGGTTGAGTATGCCTGCAGGTTGATTTTGGCTGGTCTATACTCAATTATAGGCTAGCTATATGAGCTTTGCGATTTGGTCAGTCTGGGTATTATTCTTTTTAAATTTGTAATTCTAAGTGCGTTTTTTAAACTAAAAATGAATTTTATTTATTAAATATCTTTAAAATAAAATTTTATTAACTAAAGAAATATTCAATGTTAATAACTTATTTGTTTGTTGGTTGCTTATATAAATCATTTTTACTAACAAAGTTTAAAGGAAACTTAAAAACATGACTAGTATAATTTAAGCAACATTAAAAATTATTATTTAGAGAGTATTTATAAATTTATTCGCCCATCTACCAGTGGTGTTTAAATTTAGCTTCTCGAACAAAATTTCCAATTTTCTTCTGAATGAAAAATATTCACCTGGGAAATCTTTCGCTCTCCTTGAAACTTAAAAATTTACTTGTCCTAATATTTATTGCCTAATATAAAGTGTATTAATCATAAATAAATATATAAAAGGGGGAAGAAAAGTGCTAAAGATAGCCTTTATCGGTTGCAAGACACGATAAATTTTACGTCTAATGCCAGTTTAAGTTTCAACAATATAAATATGTGCATGCTATAGTATTCATTTTTATTAAAGAGACCGCTCATTTCATTAAAAAGAAGATAAAATTGTTGAATACATATAATTATATTTCGTCACTTTGTATAAGACTAAGGAATTTGGCAGATTTACCTTCTCATTTAAAGTTGGTAAACCATTTCGCCATCGATAGCTTTAAGCTTATTGATACATTTATTGGCTATATAAACACGATAAATTAATTTACTGAACGTCAGTTCAAGTTCATCCGTGAGCTTGAACGCCCGAAGATGCCGAAAATCGAAACCCGGGTCGTTAGTGACAAAACTTGTGTGAATGTGCATACTTTAAACGATTCAAATTTAATATTAAAATTCTACAAGCACTTTCAGTCGCAATCTATTTTAAATAAATTTTAAAGTAATATTATTTACTTTAAAATTTCGACTGAAACTATTTAGACTGTTTCCGGAAATCCATTATAAAAAAACGAATTACAACAATATGGAAGTTGTAAAGTAAGTTTTCAGTTTCTTGGCTGTTTTAATTGAATAATGGGTAAATATTAAGATTGAATATCTCTTTCTCGCATAGAAACTAATTAAGTATTGTTTAAATTTCGATTATTTCAGTTTTTCGTTATGAATGATGAAAACAATCGAATCGCAAATCTTACAAATACTGATTGCGAGAAACCATTGTATAAACACAGACATAAAGTAAGACACACTTTTGAGATATTGGTAAATAGGCACAATAATTAATTAAGAATTTGTTGAATTCGAAAATGTGAAATAAATTAATACAGTAGTCATAACCATAAGGTTTTGTAACAAAATATGAGAATAGGATGGAGTCAAAATACAATATTAAAGTCGTCGTTTATGGAAAAACCTTCAACAAAACCAGAACTGATAGTAGGAGTAAGACTGCTTTTACCGGAGTTTAAAAAAGTCGAAAAAAAAACGAGACAAAAATGACGAATATTGGAGGTACGAACCAATTACAAACTATTTATTAAACAAACAGATTTTTTTAAGATTACAAAAACTCAACAAAGAATTTATATTTTTTTGTCGTGGTAAGCAGATATTATACTGGTATGAAGAATCCACACCCTCATTCACCCGTTTCACATCCGTTAGTAGATACTGTATAAGTTAGAAAAATAAATATATTAGAAAATTGTCCCATTCATCGTATTGATTGGTGAAATAATGGCTGTGCGTACTAGAAGAAAAGGGTCATAGTTCTGACGATGGCGAATGCCGAAATAACTATCAATTAATAAATATAAAAAAGTGTAAATCGTTGCTATTTTTGCCCTATTATAATGGAGTTCTGCCAAGTAAATGCCAATCTAGAAATAATTAAAGTCTAAATCAAGGGATGGAAAAAATACCTTCACTTTGTTTTTAGGCTAAAATCAGATTAAGAGTCGGAAAAGAAGTCGGCTTACTTTTATTAAATCCACAGCCCTGTTAAAATACAACTTCGAATATGTAATTCTTTTTTGCTGACTATTACCTGGTCACATGATAGCTTCAGCTTTAATAATTACACTTCAGAAAAAGGTGTCAAATTATATATATATTTTTTTTTTGAATCGACAACTTTCATGCAATAAAGTTATTGATTGACAGCGGTACCAAAAGTTCACGACAATTTCGCAAGAGAGTGTTATATATTTAGCCTCGTTATTCCCGTGTCAAACAGTATTGTCATATTATTTAGAGCCGTGAATAAATAAATAATGGATGTTTGGCGAAAAAAAATGAAGCCTCGCGACGTCAGCAGCTGCCGTTTTGGGGCACACTTGGAACAAATGGTGCGCGGCAGTTGGCGCGTTGAACATGGCTCGCCACTTTGCGGGTTTCGCCAGAGTATTTGGGATAAAAAAATTACACATGGGTGCACTGGGAACGAATCTTAAAATGAAAGAATATTAAACCCATCGTTTGAGATAAATAAAACGTTGCCGAAATAATTTCAAACATCACATCCGAATTTATTATTTGAAAAAATATTTTTTATTTAAAATACGATGAAACGAATGGCAAATTTTAACTCAAATGATACATAACATTATTTTTTTATAAAAATAGTGCATAAATATGATAATATTAATAAATATGAACTTATGGGATAACAAAAGAATTCAACCAAGTTCTTTCACATCAGATGTTATGTTTTTTTCAGGACCGTGTAGTCACAATACGACTCCACCTTAAAATTATTTATTATTCAACAATTTTCCACATTTACTGATTTTATCATCATGGTGTTACCAACACGTGTATTATTAATTGATTGAAAAGTTGTGATAGGCATATAAATTCCAATATAACATGTTCGTTATGACAAATACCAGAAATAGAAATACGCAGATCCTTTATCATACAATATTAATACAATTCGCTAGTCATTTAATTAAGTAATTTTCGGAATATATAAAAATACATTTGGGCTTAACTTTTCCGACTCAGATACGACTCCACGACATTGTTTGTTTATTAAACTCTCGACCGAAAAAAATCATTCAAATTGTTCTATAAAATATTTTATTATACTTAAATTTTATTGGGAATCATCAATTTTTGGACGCCTGAAAACATACATATCTGATCGATATTTCTTTCGGCATATTCGATGCAAAAATAAAAATTCAAAAATTCTTGAAATTATATGTATTTTTTTCTTGCCAATCATCACCCGAGAAACCAGTTAGGTGAATTATTTCTTCTATCGATAGGTAGGTTCTAGAATTAGCTTTCTTGAGGCGATGCCTTTAAAAAGAGCTCTTTGTAAAACGTTATTGCTATATGATTTTAATGTTATACACTTTAAAATTTCAGACAATGTTTTCTAGTAATAATTGTATAAAATTACTATGTGATGTGGCTCAAAATATGACTTAACTTTTTTAAAATTCATATCCGTTCTCGGTATAAGTTTTACTTAGATAATTGATTGTCAGTGAAGACTTGTGGTTAGCTAATTGCTCTTGCTACTTCACATTAATTATAGGATTGGAAGGGTGAGAAGGTATTTTTATACATCACAAACGCTCTTGTCTTCAAAGAAAAATCGATAAATCGATTTAAAATTTCTGTTCGTGCTCAACTCATTGAGATGCGCCATGAAAGCTAACCACCTAGACCACTACGCCACGGTCCCGAGAAATTTATTTTATTATTAAGATTTTTGAGTGGAAAAATATGCAAATACCATTTTTTAAGATTTTTATGTATTATATGGTTATATAAAATATCTTTTCAATTTTTGAAATGATTATTTATAGAGATTGAAAATGTTGCATAGACTCCGTCACTTGCTGCAGATTATTATTGGGATCTAAGGGTTTTGTCTAAATATATTTTAGAAAAGGAAGTGCGGTGTCTCGAATTAGCAAAGGAAGGTATTAGGGTCAAATTATTGGTTTACGTTTTGGTCTTCCTTGCCAAAAGCCGCTGTTATGTCGATGGTATTATCTGTATATAACGATATCGAAAGTGATTCTCAAATGTTCAAAGCAGTAAATCGACGAAAAAAACTATGATTAAATTTCACAAAAAAATAAAATAATAATACCTGGGTACAAACCTAATTATATTTCATTCTCGGCGGATTTTTATATGAAATTGCTATTTTAGCTAAAATAAATATTTTGCCGTACAAGCAAAGTATGTTTTTAAAATATGAATGCAGCGTATTTATTTCAAACACTCTAATTAAATGAACGATTAAAATAAAAATTAAAATTATTGACATGGTAAAACTATAATATATGAAAAAAATAGCAATGGATTATATTATTTTTCACAAGAGTAATGTAACAAAAATTCTCCTCTTAGTACATATTATATCATCCACCTAATATTTATTTTTATAAATAAATAAAAAAAATCAAGATATATTTTTAGGTGTTTAGTAATTGATAACTTTTTTCTGTTTATAACAACAAACAAATATGTAGATCATATTTATTTTGATTTTATACCTAAAATTCTCATTTTTATCATACAGTGTAAAGAACGATTTGGGTGACCTGGGTATAGGATAAGGGAAAGGTAACGATGTATGAAAAAAAAATATCCTTGCATTTGTAAAACAATCCATACATAAATGAGAAAATCAATGTGTAGAAAAAATCATTCCGCGATTTAAAGTTGAGATATTGCAACTAAATTTATATATTGTTAGTCAGTTGCTCAAACTTTATTTTCGAAGAGTGTAAAGCTAAGGAGGACTAGTGGTTAACTTACCGCTCTTGCTACTCTCCATTATTTTGGGATTGGAAGAGTGGGAGGAAGCTGTAATCAATAAATGTATCTGTACTACGGATCTGACTAAATTTGAATAGTCCACTGATAAAGTTTCTTCCGGCCAAAACAATGATGTATAATTGAATAACCATTATCTTATTTTACAAATTTATGTTAAATTGAAGTATTGACTTTGTATTGAAAACTGTGATCGTAAATTGAAAACTGTACGTACTGTTAATTAAATAGACTATTGATATGGTTTTTCTAAATTCGATCCGTACTAGTAAAAATAATTTGAAGAGTAATATAGTTTTGAGAATCACATATAAATCGCATACCTGGCCATATAATCTGCAAATCATGTTGCCAACTTGTATCGCTACACTGCTGGATTTTCAGATATTCGACATTACTATGCTACTCTTCTGCTCCTGCAATACCTGTGTTTATTGAATTCTCTAAAATTTGACATGATAATATAAAAAGATTTATACAGATCCAAAACATTTTTTTGGATTTGGAGTTTATTTACATTACGCTTCCTGGATTTTTTCATTGCCAGATGGCATAAAAAAAGATACGTGTATAATATAAATTTTGTTTTCAACCAAAGTAATATTATGAAATTTTTCGACAAAAGTTCCTCTAGGACAGTGGTCGACAAACTCATTAGTCAACTGAGCCAAATATCAACTATACAACGATTGAAATTGAAACAGGTGGAAACATTGTTATTTACTTTATAAGGGTACTCCTAAGCTGACTTTTGCTTAAAAAGTTTTCAATCTGATTGACGTACATTTGCTGAGATCGCTTAAGTTTTAAGACTGAAAACCAATTTCTGCGCGTAGGACACTGTATGTGGTGTTTTCTGGAAGAACCACACTCAAGGAGCCAAAGAGCCGCAAGTGGCTCACGAGCCGCAGTTTGCCGACTAATGTTCTAGGACAACTGGCTATTTATTATTCAGTCACCCAACCACCTTTTATGAAAGAGAAAGGTCTAATATGTTACACTTACGGAAAGATGTCCCAAGACATGACCCTATAAATGTATGTCTATGTCCCTGAAACAATTTCCCACAACACTTGAACACACGAAGAGTCACAACCCACAAAATTGTCACAAAAAGGTCACCCGTTGAGGTTATATTGGTCAGTTTTAGATTGAACGAACTTTTTTTGATTTTAGTGTATGCAACCAATGTTAGAAAAATCAATAATTATTGTTAAATTAATATGTACTGAAAATATGCTCAGTTTTTTTTTTAAATCCATGTCCGCTCCCAATGTGGAGCATATTGCCTCCTAATGGAGGTATTTAAACAGTATTTTTTTTCTACGAGAACTGTTTGTTACTCAGTCGCTCAACCTCACTTTTCTCAAAGTGAGTAGTAGGGAAAGAAGGATAGGGCTAGAACAGGACTAATGGTTGGCTAATTGCTATTGCTACACCCAATTGTGAAAGGATCAGAAATATGGGAGGAGAGGAAATGATATGAATTGACATCACAAACGCCCAGTCTTCGTTCACAGCTTTGAATTGCATAATTCTCAAATTCACTGTGATCTGACCGGGAATCGAACCCAGACCTGCGTGATAGGTAGAGCAAGCTTTAACCAACTGGGCTACAGCAGGCGACAATAAAAATTAAATTAAATATTACTCAAGCATAATATAACTTGAAGTGTATCAAAGAAATAATCTTAAAACCACATTTTTTATAAAAAGAAAAACATTAAATACAGAAGAAAAATCGATTATTCCAATAATATTAAAGCAAATCACAAATAACAGAAAATTGGCTGAAATATTTAAAATAAATTAAACGCAAAACGAGAAATTAGCTTAAATATCATTTTTTATGAAATCTTTTATATTAGGACTTAAACGAAGATACCACTCGACAATATGTTCAAAAACCTCAGCATTAGAGATTGCAATACCAGTTATACCAAAACATGAATCCCGATATTCATGGTGTTTTTTCAATACTAAAATTCTGGTTTTCAGAATGCAAAAATGACGGTATCCTGATATTGGGAATTAACTTAAGCCGAATTTTGAATGAGTAGATAAGAGGTTTTTGTATTCATATTGACAGATTCTATAATAATAAATTAACTTTATTAACGGTGTATTCATATTTTAAGAAACCGTAATAAGTTGTAAAAATTTCTCCTTTATAATTTATGTATAATTTTAAATTACGATTTAACCCTCCAGAGACGAGAGCTTTTTTCCGATAAAAAAATATTTTCTAAGCCATAATGAAGTCACGGATAACTTTTATTCCTATCCAAAATTAAAAAAAAAAAAAACGCAAAGTCGTTGTATAGAAACCCCGCATGACTATATGGTCATGCTCATCCTTTTATTACCGTGTAATATTGAGTACGGACAGTAGTAAGGACAAACATTCAGGGTTGAAATATAGCTAAACGTGATTTTTTTTAAAATATTTACAATTTGACCTCTTTAGATCAACATAATTTCAAAACAAATATATTAGCAAAATAACTGTAAATAATTTTATGTTTTTATAAAAAAATATCTAACAGTTTCAAAAAGTAAATAAAAAAAAACGGAAATTCAAAAAATCACATGTGCTTTTGGAGACCGTTCCTTTTCCTACGGCTGATGACTTACTGTAGTCCGTACCCTTCTTAAACAAATATGAGCAAAAGCAACGATATTCAGGTAGAAAAAGTATGAATAGTGGGATCAATAGACAACGGTGTTTTGTGTGACCATATGGTGACGCTCGTCCTTGGAGGGTTAATGAAAGATCAAACCACCGAATTCGATTTACTCGTAGGTAGGTCTGTATTGGCCTTACTTTTTGCTAAGCCGGTATTAATATTTGGGATACTGGACATTGATATGAAATACCGAAATATCAGTATTGATATATTCAGTAGTGTAGTGGGGCCAGGTTGGGCCAGGTCGGCGACCTGGCACCTGAAAATGAGCCAGGGCGCCGCGCCGCCCTGCGACCTTTTTGATTTTTTTGGTTTATTTGAAAGTTTTTGTATTTTTATCATCAAATGCATCGTACAAAAAGTGAGTACAGTTTTTTTTTTTTAAATAATTGCGCGTTTTTTTATTGATTTAATTGTTTAAACTTGTGGTTTCTTAACTTCGGACGTATATAAAAAAATAGGGAAGGAATTAATGATTGACCTGGTACCTATTTATTTACCACTACACCACTGGATATATTTGTTAATTATAATTGCTATAATAGGGTTACTTACATGAATGTTTTTGTTTCGCTTTATCTGTATTGTACTATATTTTTTTTCCAATGTGTTGGTAAGTTGTTTGTAAGTAATAAATAACACATATTATATTACTAAGTAAAATAAGGTAATACATTGATAAATATACAATACACTTATCAATAATTGTTTGTACGATGCAACAAAAGCAAATGTATATAAAGATAGTTTACAACTTAAATTTTCTTTAAGTGTGTATTCGTTTTAGTGATAATGTTTCGTGAAAATTTCTGCGTGTTTCTGATAGTTTTTAGTAATTTTTCACTGTATTGCTATTGTGCTCGTATTTTTTGTATTTTTTCTATACCATCTATAAGCCATCAAATCGTTTTTAGACCTCTAACCAAAGAACTTGCCAAAAGAGGGCATGAGCTAGTAATCATCACACCAGATCCCACTTATGAACTATCTCCAAATATTAGAGAAATTGATTTAAAAGTTACATACGAATCATTTCGAAAAACTGTAAACTTTAACAATATATCTGAAATTAGTACATATAAGATGTTTAATACGTGGGTAGATAGTTTGTACAAAATTGTTGAACATCAGTTATCTCACAAAGAAGTTCAAAGGCTATTCAAAAATAAATCTGAAAAATTTGACTTGATAATATGTGAATATTTAGTATATCCTTTAGCTCATGCTGTCAGAAAAAAATACAACGCTCGCCTCATAGGAATAGCTTCAATGGATGTTACTATCGTTGAACATAGTACAATTAAAAATCTGCAGCAACCATATTTGTACCCGAACATTCATGCAAATACAAAACTATTCGCAAACAGTTTTAAGGATCGCTTGAAAAGAATTTATGAACAACTTTTGCTATATTACGTGTATTACATAAAAATTACGCAAATACATAAAGATTTGGCAAAAAAATATTTTGGAGACGAATTTGAAGAAATTTGGGATAGTGAAAACTCCGGATTGGACTTGGTATTTGTGAATGCACATCCTGCTTTAGGATATTCTAAGCCTGTTGTTTCAACGTTTATTGATATTTCGGGAATTCATTTACAACCTATAAAGCCGTTACCGAAGGTACAATTATATGATATTTCTTATAGTTAAACAATTTTTTAAAAATAGTTTTTGACAATTATAAACGATTTATTTTCAATCGTCCAGTTTATTTCTAAGATAACTCAAAATTGCCTGTTTAAAAAAAAAACATTCAAATAGTGATCATTAATTAAGCATTATTTATGTAGCCGGGGTTCATTAATTTTATCAACACGTGTTTACAGATTACATATAATAGTCGTGCTCAGTTGTAGGACATTAAAGGTAAAAAATTTAAGATAACTGAATAATTATTTAACTCGATTTAATTTTTTTTGAATTGTATGACTATATAATAATTGTACGTTTCACCAGAAATTAGTTGTTTTTCAATCACTCCACCTCTCATTTTATAAGAAACAATGATTGAAAAATGCTGATAATATAATATACATGTTAGCAGTATTTTGAAGGGTACGAATGGTACGATAGGTCATTGAGGAATGTTCGAGTAACAAATATTCAGACTACGGTCACAATTGCAAAAGCTACAATTTCAAAAAGATTCGATCTTTTCTTGAACATTTTCATAGATTGATTTGTTTGGAAAACTTTATATTTGTAATCTGTTACATCACTAGATCTTTACTTATTCCATAATTTAATATTTACCATAGCCAGTCTGAAGAAGAAAGATCGATTGATTGATTTAAAAGCAATTAGTTGTCGTAGAACAAATTAATGTTTTGGTATTACTCTATAAGAAGACCATATGCTCCATATCCATATTACCTGACATAGTTAAAAATATTCATTGAAAATAGTGTGAATTTTTGATTAGTTTGTTTTATTTTCCACGCAGGATATTAAATCTTTCTTAGATTCCGCCAAAAATGGGGCGATACTCTTTAGCCTAGGAACAAACGTGAAATCAAATCGACTAACGGATACCATGAAGGAAAATATATTTCAAGCTTTTTCTGAAATGTCATCATACAAGTTTCTTTGTAAATGGGAAGCAGGTTCTAATATCACTGTATCAAACAATGTGCGCATGTTGAAATGGATTCCTCAAAATGATGTATTAGGTAAGAATGCATACGAAAAAGCTCTTGATTGCAACACATTATTTTTCTCGAGGCTGTGAAGTCGTGTAAAAAAAACGATACCGACTCCGGTTCCGAAGAAAATTTTCAATAATTTCATTTGAACTTATATTTTGAAAAAAGTGAGGTTGAGCGACTGTGTAACAAACAGTTTTCGTAGAAAAAACTTCTGAAAAAAATATCCATTTGATTTCAGCTCACCCGAACATAAAGCTTTTCATATTCCAAGGTGGATATCAATCCTTCGTAGAAGCAGTCACTTATGCAGTACCAACTCTAGGAATGCCATTCACAACCGATCAAAAAATTAATACACAAATAATTTCACATCTAGCTATTGGAAAAGAAGTCGATGCGCAAAAATCAAATAAGAATATCTTTAAAGAATCTATATTATCATTGATTCAAGATGAAAAGTAAGTGAGATCAAGTTTACTGATGGCAGCACCATTCAAATATATTTTGCCTTGACATATACATCAATGTATACATCGGTGGGCTGCCAAAACGTTAACAGGGTGCCCGCTTAATCCCAAAGCAACTCTCGGTGTTCTGGGGAAGAAGTGATTTTTTTTATCACAACTATGCAATTACTTAAACAAGCAATCGACTTAATACATCTGTAATATGTAACAATATGAAATTTACCGTAAACTAATCAATGTAAATGGCAAAAATGTACTTTTGTGTATACTGAAGCTGTCGTAGATAATATATAATTCAAAAACTGCAGTTATGGACGAATGAGATCTGAGAATACTGTTTTCTCGTAAATTAACAAGGAGCTCGCCGGCCTTGGCAAAATTTAACAAGGGGATCGCGCGACCTACTACGAGCCCCCTCCAACCCATCCCTGTATGTATAGCTTGAAGAGTTCATAAATTATTTTTTTTTTTACGGAGATTGAGGAAAACGTTGACTACTCGGCTACCGGATAGTTCATGCATAACAATAATGTTGAATAAATTGCTATAATATTTTTTTAATAAAACCAGATTTTATCTTTCAGATTCAAACAAAATGTTATGAGATTGTCGAAACAGTTATACGACTCTCCCCAGACCCCACTGGAGAGAGCGGTTTGGTGGACAGAATATGTTTTGAGAAACAATGGTACAAAACATCTTCAACCATTAGTGGAAGATTTGCAGTTTCATAATTTTATAACTTTTGACATGATTATTTTGTTCATTATAATAATGTGCTTTGTCACCGCTGTGGTCATATTTTTTTGTAATTTATGTAGATATGTAAGGAACGTGAAAGAAAAAAATATTGGTAATAAGAAAACGAAATAACCTTAATTAAAAAAACCTTACTAGAAAAGTTTTTAAGTTTCTATTGTATTATGTTATATATTTTTTATTCTAATACTATTTATGACCCTGCTTTGCCCGGGATATTGAATATTGAAATTTGAAAATATAACCTTATGTAACACCTATAATTAACATTGAGGTTTGAAGTTGAATGTTGAAAATAGCATAATTAACCTAGAAAAGACTAGTTGAATTTCAATACCGGTAAAATACTAAATAACATTGATTTTCTGACTAGCAAATAGATTTATTCGACCGTTGTTTATTTCGATGGGCAGACACTATTTTTTTATTAAATTTCATCCCGCTATAAAGCACGACACGTGTTCATATTTTTCAATAAAGCATCCTTTGGCCTTCACCCAAGGATCAATTTACAAATACCATTCCTGATGAATGATGATCAGAAAATATTTCATAATATTTACAAGCTACATATGTCTAACAAAAATTCGTGTTTGATGATTTATTTTTAAGCTTTAAATTCTACAGTATCGAATCAGAATTTTTGCCCCCGGCGATTTCATGGAAGGAGTCGTTAAAAATACTAGAGATGTGTAAATTCAGAATTGAAATAATATGCTCCACGTTGGGAATCCTTATTCCAGAAGCTCTCACACCATCACGAAATGTTTAACATTTACATATATATTTGTACCCCCAGGGCTAAAGCGAAGCACAGGTAAGCTGTTGTGATATTCATTGCATTCTTGCATGCTCCTTTAGGAAGAAATTTATACACTGAAATATTTAAATGGACTCAATAATTATTTATTACTTGGTTTATAGTTTAGCATACAGAAATATCAAAGTAATATTTAATTTTAAAAATAAAAAATCCTCTTATAGAAATTCCCCTCAATAATTAGACGGTTCTAGGTAAACTTTGACAAAACCAGGTATCAAATTTTTATTTTACACCTGGGCCATGATTATTTGTAATATCATATCAGCTCTAAATATGACTCTTATGAATTCCTTGTTAATAAGTTGTTCATCCAAATATTAGGGTTATGACATAACTGGTGATTAACTAAGTGATCTCGCTACGCATCATTATTTTAGAATTGGAATGGTGGGTAGAAATTTTTAGACATCACAAACATCCATGGCTTCGAACAGAAATCTGTAAAACTATTTGAGAAAAATCCTGTTCGTACTGGGATTCGAATCCGTGAGATCCGTCACGGAAGCCAACTATATTGACAGCTGCACTACGGTCTCGATATTTTATTTGTATTTTTTTTAAACCATGTCCGCTTCCAATGTGGAGCATATGGACTCCTAATGGATTTTATCTCAACAGAAGTGTTTCTACGAGAACTGCTTGTTACTCAGTTGCTCAACCTCTCTTTTTCCAAAGAGAGTATGTATAGAAGGATAGGGCTAAGACAGTATTAGTGGTAAGCTAATCGCTCTCAATACGCCTCGATCATAGGATAAGATGGGTGAGAGGGGGGAATTCAAGACATCATATACATCCATGCCTTTGGACAGAAATTGATAAATCGATTGAAAAATCAATTTGTAAAACTGTCCGTACCGGGATTTGAACCCGGGCCCTCCGTAGCCGAAGCCAACAACGTTCACCACTCGACCACACAGCTGGCAAAATTATTTGTATTTAGTTCCACAATAATCATATCTGTATCGTCATTATGAAATAATTTTTCTGACAATGAAATGTAAACTTCTTTGACTAGCAAACTTAAAACAAATTGCCTGTTCTTCTAATTTTAAAATAGATTTCAACCAAGTAAATTCCTATTCAATCTATGATCGTGTGTGATAAATCTTATCCTCAGGTTATCTACGATAGTAATCTTAACTAACACACCTTTAACTGTACACTTTTATAATAATATGATTAGAAATAAATGTCAATGATCCTTTTTAAATCACCACATAATTGTTTATTAAAATATCACTTTGTTCAGTTACTGATTAAGTATTGGTTTAAATTTCAGTTAAAAAATGGCGAAAATCGATTGTGGAAATGTAATTGCAATTCCCAAATAATGCAACAGCAGATAGCATTTCGAGAGCTAAGAATCGCAGGGGTATATTATCTACAAAAAGATAGTTTTAAGTTCACTAATGTATAACGCGTGATTTAACGTATTTTCATCCAAACGTATTCTATTAACGGTTATATTATATGTACAAGATATAGCTTTGTTTCAATAATAAATATAATTATGGCAATGCCACTTAACTTTAACTTACAACACTAAAACTTCGTTTCAAAAAATTACTCCTAACCGAATGATGAACCAAATCCGTTTGTTTGTGGCTTATGTCTCCAGACAGGAAGATATAATTGGTTAAAATAATTGAGGATGCTTGCAAAATCACAAGGCTTCCTATTGGGGAATTCTTTAGGCACACTTAGACAGTATTAAATTGTTGCATTAGTGAAATCACGAACATTATTACTAAATAAAAGCAGTAGCTTAGTAAATTTCAAGTAAATTTCAGTTTAATTCTCTTTCATAAAAAACATTGTTTTACTGATTGTGAAAATTTCTTCTTCTCACAATGGAGGTTCAGTCTATGTCGGATTCATACTGGATTTATTAAAATATTATCAAAAAATATTGAAACTTTACAAGTAATAATATTTTGTAATAAATTTACAAGTAAAGCAAGTAAATTAAATTTGCAGAAGTGAGAGTGTTTGATAGTTCCGTGCATTTTCTTCTTAAAATTATCTTGTGTTTAAAGCTTCTTCTCCTAATGTTCGTCTCAAGTGATGTTGATAAAAAAAATTGCGTCTTGGCTGTTGAGTTGTCATAAAACATATTTCTTTTAATAATATATATAATAAATAGTCTTGATTTAAGTTTTTAATATCGATATAGTGCACGGCTCAAAATTAGTAATTTGCAGTTCCTCTGCTCATGCCAGTAAAAAAGGGAGGGGGTAGCTGGTCTTTTTTTTATTGAAAGCGTTGTGGAAGGCGATCATAAAATGTCTTTGTATACTAAACTTGCGGTGGTAGGAAACCAACTTTTTGGATCGATTTTTAATTTGCTGTTAAGATACAAAAGTTGACTTGTATTTTTTGCTGGAGCTGCTTAGATAGTTATTTGATACGTGTACTTTCATCTAACAAAACATATATTTTTTGTAAGCACAGTTGACATTATCGATTAAATATATTTTTTTTAAATCACGTTAATTTAAATAGGTATATATTTTATAAAGATTTTATTCCAGATATTTCAAATTAAACGCTATTTTTATTCTTAAAATACACCGTGTTACGATTAGTTGCATTTCTGAATTATAGACATAATTTTCAAGAGCTCAACATAACAATGAAATTCCAGACTACGCCAAAATTGTTTTGTGACTTACCATCTTAAAATGTTCTACCATGGTACAAAAATAGATAAAAATACCAATTCTGCTAAAGGAAGCTTTTTCTAACTCAAAGCATATGGAAATGCTCGACGTGTTACATCTTTTGCAACATTTTTTGTAATTTCAAAGTACTTGTCGAGTAAAGTAACTATAATGAGGCCGCTGATATCGTGGGGTCCGGGTTATAGGTCCTACTTGTATGCAATTGCTTTAAAACATCGTTTGGCATAAAAAGAAAAAAAAATACTAAAAGCTTACTACTAAAATTGAAACTAATTACGAATCCAAAAATAAGTCTACACCAGTCAATACAAAATTTCTCAACCGTTTACTTTTTAATATAGTAGATACATCGTTGCAGTTTGTTGTATTCACCCACTGAAAAAAGTAGGTAGGAAATGCGATTGAAGAGTAGTATAGGAGAATGGTCACGTCGAAGAATCCACTTTGTGGCGGCGTCTCGTTTATCCGACGGCGTCCAACGTTCTTCGAATCGTTTCCGTTTACCGGAGATGCGCGCGCAACACTTCGTCATTCGTTTTTACGTTTTTAGAGCGCAAGTAAAAAACCGTAAATATATTAAACATCTCTAAAACAACTGTTGACAAACCGTTTACGTTCGAAGAAGCACATTTTGCAAACGACAGAACTTCACAGTTAATTGCGCATAGAAACATATACGCGCATGGACAATAATTGCGCAAAAGAAATTAGTGAAACATAATACAACAAATTTCTTTGCACAGTCGTCAATGTATGAAAGCATTTGTGTTGTGCGTGTTATGAAACTGACAGTTCATAAACTATTTACATTATTATTGGTATACTCAACTTCAATTGTTTAGAGTAATTGTTTGTGGATTCCGCAAAGCGAGGTACTTTTTTCCCGGCTCCATTAAATGTTGAAGAAGGAACAGATTGTCCTTAATCCCTCTTCAGTATTTGAAATAGGTATGTACTATCGGGTTGATAATTTAGTCAGCTGAAAGCATTGTGTGGAAACCACTGAAGTAAAATCCCTTACGAGAAAGATCGTCTTGAAATCATCAACCAAAATATTGAATTCAGTTCAGGAATCGCTCTTCATGTGGCTCAATTTGAAGAAGTTAATTTTTTGTCATTAGAGTTGCTAGTTCTTAACTGGATGTATTTTTATGATAGTTTTATCGGAATTCATATTTTCTGTAATTAAATGAAGTTTATACAGAAAAAAAACACAAAAATATTTCCTTTTACAGCTTCTACCTTCCGCTCATAACCGGTAGATCAATGCTTGCAAGTGAAAAGCAGGCATTAGTTCTGCATGCCGATCACGTGGCTGACACGCAGATAGCCGTCTGATATATGGGAAGTGGGGGTGATGGGAGTTGTTAGGGGTTGACTTTCCACAAGGAGCCGATTTAAAAAATCTTTTTTTCCTGAAAATACCGGGGCGTATCTCATAACTTAAATGAAAGGGTTGCCCTGCAGAGGCTCGTTTTAATTTAGCATTTTTTTTAATGTATGAACTTGGTTGATGGTACTTGATGGAGATTCAATTTGCCATTTGAACCATGTTGTGTGTAATCGATTTGTGACTAATACTTTTTTCGTCTTTCAGCATCATTTCGAGTTCATATGCTACACATTGTGAGAGGGTATTAATTCAAAAATACCTCTAATACAGGTTGATATATTTACATATGTTTTATTTCTTTAAATGGCTTGGAAAATGTTTGCTTGCTATTAATTTATTACCATCCGCGGTTGACAGGTTGATAATGGTAAAAACTAAATTGATGGTCATAAAATATAACGCTATTGGAAAGGATACACGGTTAAATGATAAGCAAAAAGTTTATTTTTTGTATTTGCTTATTTTACAATTCCTACCTAAGTTATAAATTATAATGTTATATTTTGTTTTAATACATAAATGAAACTTTGAAAGTGAGTGTAATATAATATAATAATATATACGGTGAGTACGTATATAAACTGGTATACAACGTGTCGCACGATTCAAGTTTTTCATGAGTTTGGTTATGCTGCTTAAAAAGAAATCCGGGTGACGGAAATAAAGTAGAAAAATTCTTCAGTAAATATGATATAGTTGTAAAAGATTTATTTAGGTTAATATTTTTGTCACTTTATCTTCCAAGTTATTGTTTTTAAATATATGTAAATAAAAAAAAATATAGTGCATTAAAAAAAAATACATTAAATAAAATAGGTACCTATGATGTAAAATTTATCGGAAATGATATATTTTTTAAAATATATGATAAAATAAAAATAAAAATTATTGCTATCAAATGCTAAAATTTAAAATAAAAATACTAAAATTGATTCTCAAAATACGGATTTTACTAATAAATGACAACCATTGTGATTTGGTGCTTAAATTAAAAATTAAAAATGAAAATATAAAACTCGAAAATTCAATAGCAGAATATTATTACCACAATCATCATCTAAGTTTCATAAATAATGCTTGGGATTCACTTACTCACTACGCTTAGCAAATAATTATACACTCTTCGCATTGGTCATTTTATCCAGTTTTTGGTTCCATGTAAAGGAATATTATTATAAAATAAATAGTACATATACATAGCCAAAATTGTGTGGCTTTATGCATTGAGTTAACTTTGAAATTCAAATTAGTAGGCACAACAAATATTTCAGAAGATATTATGGCTTTGAAACGACATGAGTATTTCTCTTATCGTGATCTTTTAAGCATTAAAAACACAGCATTTTCCCACACTATACCTACACAAGATCTATTCAAGTGGAATTTTATAACAGAATTAACTCTTCACAAATAATTCCGTTTTTTGATGTTATCATCTAGCTCATTTCGTTTAATTTAAATACTCTTAACATCATAATAAAATAACATGAATTGCAACACGTATGAGCACAAACTCCTTCAAAATTCCCAGGAATCATAATGACGCAGCGGTATAGACACAAATATTCCGATGTAAATTTTACGGCAAACTAAAATTTTATCAGTAGATTCCTAGTGTTACCTTAAATACGTTAAACATCCACAGGAGAGAGTTATTTTCCATTAACCTCTGTGGTCTGGTTTTCCCTTGCGATCACACTGGTACGAGTTTAAGTCCCAGTTAGGTCTAAAATTTTTTTTTTTCAATTCAAATTTTAGATCTTGGACATGGGTTTTTGTAATGTTTTTTTACTCTTAGAGCTGATCGTAAGTAAATTTAATTTAACATTGACTTAGTCTCAATGATTTTTTCATTTGACAATACTTTTGATGTATTGACCTGGCCTACTACATTTTTTTTTAAATAAATAATTAATACTTTCTTTACCGTATTTAATCGGCTATAAAAAGACACCATTAAATCATTTGTTTTGACATATTATAATAGAAACACAAACCATTTAACATAAGGCATATAAGGTAAGCATTCCCTCACAATCAGCTCGAAATTTCTTAGAATTCAGAGTCTGATTTTATGAATTATTAAATTCCAAGGTTTTCTAGAATCTATTTATTTTGATTTTTTGACAGGGATTTTAGCGCTTCGTCGATTATAATACGTAGTATTGAAGTACAAGACTCAAAAATATGTAAAAAAAAAGCGTCGTATAATCGGGTAAATGGAAACGGTATTTTGTTTTGAGAACATTTCACAACAATTTTCACTTGAACAGTCTTCATGATAAAAAGGTATGACAAAAATGAGAATATTTACTGCCAGACAACACAATTTACGTTAAGCCATAAAAGTATATTTTTAAATATAAAATTAAATACCATTTGATATTTATCTTTTCCATATCACGGAAGTAACTGGTAGAATCGGCTAATGCTATTTAATGCTTTATTATACCAATTACAAAAACCGGTAAAAGTTGTTTGCACTAATTGTCTGAATTCGATGGATTGACGTGTGATAATTTTTGCTTAATATATCCTTTTTTTAATCGCATAACATGGTCAATTTATCTATAAAAGCTTTCCTAGCACAGAGGATTCTCGAACTGTCCCTTCTTCTTTTCCCAATAAATAAAATTGCATTTGACTTTCTGTTTTAACTGATACCCTCTCTGCCACATTAGTCTGTTACATCGAGGTTTTAATGTATTTTAACTATAAATTGAAACAATATATTGTATTGATTTAAATTTTTTGAGTTATTAAAGAGAAGACTGCATGGTCGAGTTGTCAACGTTGTTAGATTTGGTTACGGAGGTCACGGGTTCGAAACCCTCTACGGACAGTTACATACATTGATTTCTGAATTTCTACGAGAGCAGTTAGCTAACCAATATTCCTGTCCTAGCCCTAACTTTATATTCCTACTCTATTTGGAATCAAAAAAGGTTGAGCATTTGAATAAGAAGTAGTTTTAGTAGAAACACTTATGTTGAGATTAACAACATTAGGAGAACATAAGTTCCACATTCGGAGCGGAAATAGTAAAAAAAGATTAGTTAACAATGTACATAATTCAAATATTATCCATTTGGCAACCGCAATCAATAATGGATTATGATATGTTTGATCCTTGAAGTCCTTGCGTCGTGTTGTGAAATCACTCATATTAGCGTCAGTCAATATTTGTGAGAGAAATTATATGAAAATTGTTGAACAAAGCAAACGGTTCGTTTCGAAACATGCCAAGCGTGATGGAATTTTAGTAAGGACTTTGAAACAGACAGAGAAGAGGATACGTTAAACGTTATATTAATTTACGTATGTTAAAACAACTTCACGAAAAAACTTTCTCATAAAGGTATTTTTAATCAACATGTTTGTTTCTTTTCCATTATAAAATAACGCAATGGGTGTTATTTTGTTGTATGAAACATTGATTTCAAGACTAGACGAAGAAAAGATACTTCTTACCCAGAGTTTTGTTTCCCATGTAAAGCGGTGGAACGGCGTCTCGGCACCTCTTCCCTCGGGATTTTAATGTTTCTAATAAAATTTATTTTGCTACAAAACTTTTATTTTTTTAATGAGAAAAAAGATGATATTTTAAATATGAAAATGTTTTTTGATGGAAAAAAATCGAGTTCCATAATATAAATTAGTACATGAAAATCAATCTTTCAATCTTTTGAAATGGGTCAAATTCTTCATTCGGCAGTAAAGGTCCAGGTTCAGGTTAAGTTCGAAGGTGAGGGTGTTTGTGATATCTTGATTCTCTCCACTCTTCCAATCCAAAAATGAACTGGGCAAAGCGAGAGTGATTAGCTAACCACTAACTAGTTCTGTCCTAGCCGTTTTTTCATATCCTTACTCTCTAAAATAAGAAAGTTAGGGCAACTGATTAACCAGCAGTTCTCGTTAAAAAAGTTCTATTGAGATGTTTCCATAAGAAGGCATGTGTTCCACATTGAAAATGTTTTTTTTTAATTCGCCATTTGAAAGGTACCATTTTAAAATTAAATAAGTTATGAATGTCAAATAAAAGCTATATTATTGATGTATTTTTTTTTTCCAACTTTTTATATTTTTTTAAAATAAATACTGCGTTTTGGTTGAGATAATATTTTTAATGAAAAAAATAGGAGGTCCCTGCTTAAGCACACCACTGACGCCCTGTTCATTTTTTACAATTAGACTTTATAACAATATGATAATAAGGAATGTTTAACTCAACTGAGATTGAAAGTCCCATTAAGCTAGATTCTATCAATTAAACGATTTTTTGTCTATAACCAATTTAATAATTTCTCTTAATTATAGGTGTCTCTGTAGACCGTGACACTTACCCTTATGTTGTAGGCTAAAACTGCATTGTAAACATTGATGATTTTTTTTAGTTAATTACTAACATAAGTCATTCTTAAACATTGAAAAAAATCGAGAATTACTAACAATAATTAGATAGTGATAAAATAAATAGATTTATTTATTTAAATGAAAATAAATATAATTATAAGCTAAGAAAAAATAATAACTATTATTTTTCACTGTTGTTTTAAGAACATTTCTCCATACTATTGGAGCTCTTTAGAGGAGTCTGGGGTATTACGCAACTGGCACGTGTTGTAGGTAATAACGATAATAGGTATACATAAAATGTGTGCGACGTGTGTATAATGCCTTTTGCCAGATGGTAGATTCTTATATTTTTAAAGGTTTTTAGGCTTTCACGGATCTGTGTCATCTGTACTCGCTCCTTAGTTTTGTTATTATTTTTTGAGAGAAAGCATGAGCCTGCGAAAAAATTGTGAATCAAGAAGTATTTTTGTGAGACAAAATAACGTAAACAAAAGTATTATCCAAGAAAAAGTATTAAAGGTCACTGTCACCATTTTTCTAGACAAAAAAAAAATGTCATTTTGATTATTGGAATGGTAGCGAAAAATGTGATACAGCATTTTGATACAGCCTGTTTTTTGCCTGTTTTTTGCCTGTTTATTGTTTTTATTTCAAATAAAGTACGCACCTATATTGAGATAAAATTTAGCTACTAATGATAATATATCATTGATCGATTGACCCTAGGTCGTATTTTCACTATTTTACAAAAAAAAATACTATTGGGCTTAGCCAATTGGATACGGTGGTTTGCTTTCAAATTATATGATTGGCCGGTTGATGGATAGACCAGCATTCAAATGTGGGTCTTTAAAGCAAGATGCTGAACAAATCCCTATGAAGTGTCGTTTATTGGACTATGAGAGGAAAGAGCTGCGCAAGACAATCCAACCTTTCATCGGACCAATTAATGGCTATTGAGAAAAATTAATAGTCTTCTAATAAAATTTTGGCGTCATACGGAGAGCGAGTATACCTTAACTAACAGTAGCATTTCATTTATATTATCCTAAAGGATTGATTTTCTGCACACTAAAGTGTACGCCACCGTTCTTGGGAAGGTGCTCCTAAGACACTCTCAGTTAAAAAAAATGAATATTCACTTAACGCTTGTAACGTCACTGAATGGGAAAGCAGCGGTGGGTGGAGTAGGGTAATTTAGTGTCGATTTTATATTCGCTTTGTATTTTGTAATCATTTTTTTTGTGAGCGAATCTAGAATATTTAAATGACAAGTTAAATATTAGGACAAAACCTATGGAAATTAAGTCAGATAAATATAACATCACAAATATAATATTACATTTGAAACAAAGAGTCAAAGGTAAATAATGTTATAATATTATTAAAAAAAATATATCTTTATTATTAAAAATATTAAATAATAAAACAGCTTTGTAGGCAGTGAATTGCAAACATGCAAAATATAATATGTTTATATTACATATTTTAATCTCATATGTAGTACATATTTTTTTGAGCTTATAGCTTTAAAAGTTGTTTATTTAAAACACACCTAAAAACTCTATTTCAACAAACAAATGGGTAGAATCAAAACGTAGGGTTGAATGTGTCACTGAAGAAAAAATTCCATTCTGATTTTTTTTTTTTTTATGAAAGCTGAAATGAATTAAATTCGTAATAGGTTTCAATTCTGTATTTTACCTGTGACCTAATTCAACTTCATGTGGTAATTTGTTTACGTATGCGCGATGCTTATGAAATAATTTTTGGCTGGCATATTTAGTCAAGAGAATCATTGATTTCCAAAAATCCCACAATTAGCGCGGTATCGTGACGATGTGTATCAAACACTGCGTACACACGCAACTTCGTCTACGGGCATGCAACTTTATTTTGATCGATCCAAAAAATTATAAACACGAAAAAACCTCAAGGACTACATATTTGTATGGGTGACGTGACACGCACGCGGCCAATAGGAATTTTGGCCACTGCCGTCTTGGTAAACTAGTTTTTTCGACACAACTATCCCTAACCTCCCCTCTCATCCCAGACGAATTGCTGCGCATGTACGCTCAACAGATGTCACTAGTTATTTGCCTAAATGTATGGATATAAGATAGTAAAGTTTCTTGCGTGGAATTGAAAACAGAATTCGTTAAAAGTATACTTATCTCTGTCTGTTGAGCTAAAAATGATAGAGATATAGTTGTTTTGAAAATGTCACTGCAAATGGTACATTGAATTTTATTTGTACAACTTGTCTGATTATGTTAAATATTTGTAAGGCAGGTAAAATTTCGGTCGCTTGCCAATGAATGAATATAATATGAACTAGTGAAAAGGTGTGTTTGCAAAAAAAAATGTTTTGTTGTCAGCTGCTGTTATTAGAATTAATACATCTAATGCTTTTTCACCACAAACAGTTGTGTGGTATAAAATTTACAATCGACATGATAATCTCTCTTTTGATAACGTAAAACCTTCCTGTCAGTGAAGGAACTTAATTATGGATTATTCAAACCAGTAAATGGTTTTCAAATCATATGGTTTTACTTAAGCCTGTCTTTAGTAGATTATTTTAAACATTACAATGCGTTTTCACGCTTAAAAAATAATAACACTTTATGTGAAAGGAATTATTAATAATCATCACATTAATTATTTAAGTCTTTGTTAGGAAAGTTTATTTTAAAGTTATGATATTTTCAGTATGTACAATTTGAAGGTGATTTCCAAATTATTGATCTTAATTTACTGCAGTGTAGAACATTAGAAGATTTTGAAGATAAGAAGAAGAAAAAAAAAAATTCACGCACGTTATTACCTACAGAATAAATTTAAAAAAGTTAACATACCATAACAGTCGATTATCTTTAAAATTGTGATAACATAGTCATTCATATGAATAATTTTAATTCATAATACATTCGATATATTTTTTTAATACCTTTTGTATTTAGAAATGCTCTATAAAAAAGTTTTCTCAAAAACACGAGAAACAAAATCATAATGCCTTTATAGGTGAGCTAAAATTTTAGCACTGATAATAAATCAACAAAAAGTTGACAAAGAACCCTAACGATGAAATTGCAAAACAGCGTTTACTTTCGCGTAAGTGTATCGAGGTACCAAATATCGATTTTCAATTATGCCAACTGGTTCATCAACTCTCCCTTCATGCGGTGGTAGTTGTACCCTCAGAAAATTCATTCATCTACGTTATATCGTTCTTACGTCACGTTAAAGATTTTCTTTTGTTTTACGTCAATTTGCAACACGGTTATCTGAAAATAGAACATTAAGGAAGAGAAAATTTTACGTACAATAGACAAAATAATAATAAAATATGGCCTGTCAATGTTCAACGACAGTTTCTTAATTTGGATAAAATTTTAATTTTATTTGATGGAATAAATTTATTCTGAAAGTGAATAAATGTGAAGTTATACTTTTTTAATGGCGTGGAATCCAGAGCCTTGGAGTCTGAATCAGGAGTCATAGTTTCGGTTTTTTTTTTATTCAAAGTCGGAAAAATCTTACGACACCGACAATTTTTTTTTTCATGACAAGTATTCAAACATATTGCACCTTGAAAGTTAAAACGAAATTTTTGAAAAAAATATTGTATTCGGTTTTCAATTTAAAGCTGTAGTAAGAGTCGTTTTCTTTTTAGCTGACTCTACAGCCCTGGTGGTATCACAAGCAAAGCGACCGTAGGAAGACGACTGAAAACTTCATCTGCAGCAGCTGACTGGGAAAGATTTTCCGTTTCTGTAATCCAGAATAATACGAAAAAATCGGTAAAAAATACAATGATTCTATTATAATAAAGCGATCAAAAATCAATTATGAAGAAAACAATTTTAGATTATATATTTAGCAAAATATCCAGCTCGTGATACTTTGTTTAATAATGCTATTTTAGTATTCATGAAATCCTTGCCTCTCGATAAGCGACGTAATGTATGTTCAATCAAGTTCATTATTTTTGAATGATTAATTTACAAATGGGAAATCAAGCAGATCTTAATTGATGTTATGTTTATATTTAGCAAACGTATTTTTTTTAGACATGCTATTCTTTTGAAAAAAAACATGTTTAATTTCATATAAAAGCTCGCCCACACGATAAAATATGATGGAAATTTATTTTAAAACAGTAATAAGAAAATATGCAGTCGATGTTTTTCGAAAAGTATTAATATTTTTGCATAGGCTGAGAATTCAAGAATTTTCTATTTCATGCCCACTTTTTATGTGGAGCATTGGAGGACAGAATTTTTTCACAAAAACTACTTGTTACTCAGTTGCTCAAAATTTCTTTTACAAAGAGAGTAGGGACAAAAAGTATAAGACTAGAATATGATTTGTGGTTAGATAATCGTACTTACTTTCAGCGTTATTTCAGGATTGGAATAAAAGGAGGTAATTTTAAGACATTACAAACACCAATATTTCAAAACAGAAAGCAATATCTGAGTAGAAAAAAAGGAAAATATATTTTTTAGATAACAAATACGACGAGGAAAATATGTGGAATTCAGTTTAGTTTAAAAATACAACTCGTTTTTGACATAACATGGGTTGACCTTTTTAAGTGGGTGCCTATTTTAGATTTTTTTTATTAAAAAATCACAAACACGATCAATTCCAATGAGTTCGCTCACTTTTAAAAATGCACACATAAATACAATATTATGTTAAAAATAACAGAATCTATCATGATAAGCCAGTGTACGTAAATCGTACGGATTTAATTTCGCGTTACAATGAGTTTTCGGTTTAATAATTGACAATTTCGAAAGGTGAAAGACGTGTCACTATTTTTAACACAATTCGTGGAAAAACAAAGCTATCAAATTTGATTTTATTTTATGCTAAAGTTATTCTACAAAGGTTAGGAGGTACTTTTATACATTTTTTTTTCATTGGAATTGAGCTATATCGAGTTCTAATAGAAATTATATATAACGAGCTTGGGATTAAAAAAATACTAAATCAACTTTTTCATGAACAGAGAAAAACACACTATTCTTATAAAAGTTTAGAAATCTCAGTTTAACCCTTAATAGCATTAAATTCTGCTGTTTTGAATCAGTAGTTCAATATTATAGCGATATCATTTTTTTATTAAAACTTGATTTGAGCGTGTTTCATACCAAGTTCCTCAATTCCTCCCAGAACGTCGCAAAATAATGTTGTTTAATGAAAAAAAAATCATCTTCTGACAACGTAAAGAAATAATTTAGATAACCTTATAAGAAAATACACACACAACAAAAAATCATGGACTCATTTATTTGTTAAGAATTAAATGTATAAAAGTGTCTTTTCTTTGAGTATGGAAGTCTATTCCTTTTAATACAGAAATTTTGAAAAAATTATCTATTAAAGTATCATAAAAATTTGAATCTTTGGACATTTGGATGAAATCAAAAAGTAAAACACTAATTTGTTATAATTATAATTTTATTTTGAATGATCAGAAACGGTTTCGCTCATGACGAGCATAATCAACTGATGAAGCATTCATTATCAATTGATTATTCAGTTGATAATTGTTCGTCACGAAAGAAACCGACCCTGCTCATTTAAAATAAAAGTTGAATTAATTTAATGAGTTTTTATTTGTTTAATATCGTGTTTTTTCACCAAGCAATGAATACCCATTGATTGGTTAAAAAACAAATGTATGAAAACAATCATACATTTGTTTCTTAACCAATTGATTGCGTAAATGAGTTGGACAAGCTCCAATTGCATCAACCACACGGCTATTGGATAGCCACATAAATGATTTATGATGTTATAAATATTATCAATGGCATGAATATATTTTACATTTTAAAAAGTAATTTTTCATAAGAGGCATCTTTTTATTTTCACATTTCGTATTCACAAAGTTGTCGAGAAGTGTCTGAGAAAAGAAACTTTTTTTATTAAAATCAATGCTTGGGAACGAGGCCGCCGAGCCGCAGCGTATAGGCAGGATAAGATATAAGTGGATTATTGTGACGCAGCACCAAATATTGATATAATGAAGACGTATTGGTGTAAAGAAAGCATGGTTAACAAAATAAAATAAAGGACATAGGATACATACTATATTGCGTGGGATGAATGATGTAGTGAGAAAAAAATTGTAGAAAAATCTCCAATGTTGTTACTTACAAATTTATTTTGAAGTACTTTAAAAAAAAATCCGTCAATAAATCTGGTTTTGATTTTTAGTGGCATGATAACGTTATTGCCAGCTATTAATGAAGTTGTTTTAAAGAGTGTTTCACCAAGTGGTCTACGTCGTTAGCTTTAGTTGCGTAGGTTGTATGCTCAAATCCTAGTACGGACAGTTGGAAAATAAATCTATAAAAGTATTGTAGAGATTTAAACCTTTTAACACGCTGTTGTGTCAGATGAAATCAAAAAGTAAAACGCTCATTTTTTATAATTCTTTTTTATTTTGAATGGCCAGGAACGTTTCGTTCATGACGAGCATTACCAACTGATGGAGCATTATTAATTGATGAATCAGTTGATAATGATCGTCATGAAGAAAACCGATCTTGCTCATTTTAAATAAAAGTATAATTCATATAAAGAGTATTTTATTTTAATATAATGCCTTTCCACCAATTATTGACAGTAAACACCTTAAAAGTGATGAAAAAATCTTTGATTGTAGAGAGTAATATTCAACAGTGTGAAGTCGAAATCGCGGAATTGTGTTGTTTTGGAAAAAACTCAAAAAAGTCTAAGCTCTAAGCCAGCCATACTCAACCTGCGGCCCAGGAAGCCCTAATGTGCGGCACAGTAAGCTCTTACCAAATCGAGGATTTAAAATTCGTCGATGAGCTAAAAAAATAAATAAAGGAGTTTTGAAGATATCTGGGGGAAAAGTATACCAAATCGAGGATTTCAAATTCCTTTGAGAGCTAAAAAATGGATTATACCATAAATATGTTACGGCCCACGTAGAGAAGCAAATATCGGAATGCGGCCCGGAAGAAAAAAAGGTTGAGTATGGCTGCTCTAACTATAAAAACTTTTTTTGGTTTCCCATTCTTTTCTAATTATTAACATATTTGCATAAATAATGAATATGTGGAATTGCTGTTAAGAGTGGTAAAAATTAATGTGGGTTAAGTATTTCTATCTCTATCGTTTTTTTTTTATTTTTTACGTGAGTTTTCACACAATTTACTCTTATTTTTTATGTATGCCTATTCAAACCATTTTTTTATTCACTAATACTGTACTGTGCGGATGTTCACAGCAGAAAAAAATAGAGAAAAATTGAGGATAAAAAAAACTATTAAATATTTACAAATCGATATCACAATCGAATTGTGACGCAATATTATATAGTCAAGAACGCATTTTTTAAGACTTTACAAATCTAGTTATTATGTAAAAAACCGTCTTAAACCTCAAGCGCAAATTCGCCATAGGTAAACTATTTAATGTCGTTTTTTAAACGTTTTTAAAGTAAAGAAAACAGATATCAAATTTTCGGTAACGTTGTTAGCTCTACTAAGTATACAGCCATAACGTTACATTTTATTACTTCTTCAGATTTATCTTACGCCGAAACAAAACTCCCACATACTTTGTTGACATTTTGTAGAAAAGAAAATTTGAAAAATTATATAGAGCGTCCCACAGTAAACCTCCAGAAAATTTGGTTGTAAAATTATTATATTTTGAAAAAGATTATCGACATAAATATTTCATAAACTGTGAATTGAAAAATGTTTTTTTTTGAATATTTACTACTAGAATCATTATTGATGAATTTTCAAGTCGTATTAAAAATGCCTATCGTGTGTCCATGTGGTTACGGCCGTAGAGCATCCAACCCTGGACCCTTTTTTTAAAACCGCGGATTTTCTTAAAAGAAAAGACGCGATTTTTTTTTTTCGAATTTACGAAATTTTTAAAATTAAAAAAAAATGTCCCGGGATTTGAGTCTTTGGCCAATCGTCTTTATGGATTTCACTTCATAATGTTTACATTTATCTTATACACAACTGAAAAGAAACGAAGGTAACTATTACCCCTTCTCTCACTCTTCTCATCAGTTATCTTTACTCGCACCGCTAGTAGGTTGAGAGACTGAATGAAGAGCAATTCTCATAATGAAAGCGTTACTAAAAATATTATATAATAGACTGAAAACTTGGAATTATTTGTCGTATACGTAGTTGCGGCAAAAAAACTTAACGTCATTTTAATTAAAGCTATTCTTCTTTAACCACATTCACTTCCAATTTGGAATATATAGCTACCACTCGACAATTCCATGTTTCCCTGTCTCCCGCCAATTGCTTTGCTTCGTCCTATGACATACCAGCATCCCTTAGTTCCACCGATTACATCCTATAGAGCAGGGTTTCTCAACGGGGGGCAACAAAGATTTTTTTTTATTTAGGGGAGCCACAGCACAGTTAAGGTCATATGCTGGTAAATTTCGGAAATCCACAAATTCCTGGGTTTTTGAAATTCGATTTTTTATGGAAAGTCAAAACAATTATATGAAGGACACAGAAAAATAAAGACATTCAAAAGAAGCCACGAGCCCAAAAAGTTTGAGAAACACTAATATAGAGTACCTAGTCGTTTAAAACGCCAAAACCCCACCAGTTGGAAGAAAAAGCAAGCAGGATTAAGCATCTTCGGTGGTATCCGTAGCACGTGACCCAGCCAATTCCAAGACCACTGATATGACGAGGTGCTGTCTTGTACGTTCCCTAATCTCCGAGTTTCTCTGAAATCAAACCATTTATTTATTCTCGTAGCTCAGGATACGGTTTTCCTTCGTCAGATGCCATGTTTCACTTCCACAAAGCAGCAATGGTAGAATGCAATCGTTGTACAACGTTTGTAATTAGTGAACTAAAATGTTTCGTATTCTTCAAACTTTATGTTAATTAAACATGTATTAAAAATCATTATTGTTTTTACGTCTATCGTTATCGATTTGAAGGTTTTTTTTATCAACATTCTCAAGATAACCAGACCACGCACGGTAATGCGCGATGCTCAAAAAGACCGAAAACGTCCTTTTTATTCAAGTTCCATTATATTTTAAGGGATTTATTTTTTGGAAGTGATGCGTCACTGTAACCATATCAACGCGATTTCGTGTTTTAATGAAGATTGATCCCCTTTGACGGTCACTCGAGTCGGCGACATTGTTAAACAGTACCGCAGCCGAGAGTTTTTTGGCCCCTATTTAAAAATAAAATCCCAATCCTGGGCCGACTTAAAAAGATGCCCGCTTGCCAAGTTGCACTCATCAATCAACGCCAAAACTATTATTCATAGTGTGATTTTAAAACCATTAAATCTCACACTATTTTAATTCTATATGAAAATGTGTATATGTATTCCAACTGTAATTAAAATGGTTTTTTGGCAAATGCTTTCTCTCTGATTCTTTCATCGGTGTGGCTTCTATAAGAAAATTGATATCACTCATTCAGAGTAGTTTTTTTATTTGATAATATTGTCTAGCCCTTTATCTTTACAATAAAGGATGAATGTTAAAGTAAACTTTACACTTTTACAATTTACACTCACATCACTTTCATTAACGCAATCTTACGTAAGATGGTGTTGGAACCTGGAATTTAAGCAGAAAATGAATAAAAGTCAATCATTAAACGTAAACATATATTTGGGTCGGTAAAGATACGGAAAAAAAATACAAGAAATAAATTTATCATCGCCAACACAAATATAAAAGAACGGCTGCGTATTTTTAGAAGTTGTCTAAACAACTTAAAAATTTTATACGTAATGGTGGCTTACAAGACCACTGTCACATTTATTATTATAGTACTATCAAAACTGAAGGTTCTATGATATTAATAAAAAACAATATTATCTGTTATCCAAATAATAGCGTATAAAAGTGTAATTATTAAAATCCAGCTATCGACCATATATCATATACAAGACGACGAACGTATAAGGTTTTCAAATTTTTTACTAATGTTTATGAGTTTTCAATTACTATATTCAATCAATAGATGCCACAACTTTATAAGATTTTATATAGCTCTCCCACATAAGTATGATTTTTATTTTTCCGGAAATCGACTTTTGGAATTTATTATATCGAAACTATGATTAAAACCAGTGGTCTGTGGACCAGTGCCGGTCCACAAATTTTCAAATCACGTTATATTCATGTTTACCTTGTCTGTAGGTATTTTTTTTTTCAAATTCTGTTTTTGTTTTTTAAACAAGATTGTTAGCTGCCGTGTGCCTGTATTCATAGGTTATTTTAATTGACAATATAATAAGTCTTCATGTTTTATATACAATATTTTTCGTGTAATATAAATGAATAATTAAGTCTTTTTTAAATGTATGTTTAAAAAACTACTAAGTTAAATAAAAAAAAATATTTTCGCGATTGTTGTCTGTAAAATATATCTAATTTTGAACGAGACAGCTTAAAAAAGCCAAACATTAAACACTGATCAAGTCTACTTCAAAATTAAAGTAGATTTGGTAAAATTTTATTTTGGCCAAAAGATTTTCAATTTGTATAATCTACCAACGAAATAATAAGCTTTGTCAATTTTACAGTAAATATAACAACTTTCAACATTATTTAAACATTTTGGTAAAATATGAATTTTGTTGATAGAAACTTTGCTTCGCCTGTCTGCGGTTCTGTAGACAGGTAGCCACAACAGGTAAGCTAGTGTCGGAGCGTGGAGTGTTATGCGGTGAGTGGTGGAGACTGCACCGGATATCGTCCGGAGGGTTACGGGGTTCGAGGTTTCGAGGAACTCCACAAATTGTCCACTCAGCATATATTTAGTTGCCACACAATAGAGGTGGCAGTTTATTTACAAAAATGGTTATATAAAATTGTATATATTATCTGAGAACTAAATTATTTATACTACGTTAGTATGTTATGATTGAAATATTTTCTTAACAATTAGCATTTAAATATAATTAACCATGAAAAACAAATATTACTCTAGTACACAGAAACATTTTCTATGTCAGCTATCAGAATAAACTGATATATTTATAGTTCGATGTGATAAAAAAAGCTCAAAAAATCACTATTATTAACATTAACTAATCACATAAAGTGCTGTTCAAATCATTGTTTAATAAAAACTGTAACATTTCCATCGAATCGTACAACGTAGATAATATCTACAGTTAGCAGTAATAAATACTGCAAAGTGGAAATTACCGCAAAATTATGGTAAACGTGAAATAATTAAATAAAAAATTAAATGGCACAGTACGATTAATATTTGATAAGATTAGTTTTTTCTCAAACTATGCATGCAAACAAAACATAGCATTATTATATTCGAAAAATAAACCACTCTTTTGGGGAACCGGTAAATTGCTCGAATGTAATTTCTCGAATGAAAATTACTCGAATGCAAATTACTCGAATGCAAATTCGAGGAATTTGTAATTTGAGCAATTTCCATTCGAGGAATTGCATTCGAGCGGTTTGCATTCGAGCAATTGCATTCAAACAATTTACCAGGAACCCTCTTTTGTACTGATTCCACATTTATTTCATATGATCACGAATGGTTTCGCTTATCATGAGTATTATAACTGATCAGTCAAAATCAGCATTAGTGCGCGCTTAAAAATTATTGCAACATTCAAACAGAGACTGTTTTACGAAAGCTGGTCTTTATTCAGTTGTTTATACTTTTTCTTGAAATTGTCATGAGCTAATAGTTTGCTTCATACTCTTGCTATGTCCTGTTTTTAGAATTGTGGGAGGGAATGAACTTACAAGACCACATTCTCCGATTGATTAATGGACAGTATTCAATAAATCAATTGAAGAATGTGTCCGTAGTCTAATTTGAGACCATGGACTCAGCAACTAATGACGACGACGTAAATGCCTGGCTCGAAAAAAAGTTTCAGTAGGTAAATAAATATTCATTTTGAGGTAAAAAAATCTATTATTTTGGATATAATTGCATTTTATTACTATAATATTATTTTATGTTAAAGAATCTTTTATGTTTTATGTCTACGTTTCACATGAACACACCTGAACGAATGTAGGGGATGGCTTTGCGTTTGCCCGGCCATGCGTCATGCAACACTGATCATTCGAATATTATCAAGGGCTGTTGAATGCACAAAGGGTACAGGTTCAAATGAATCATGGTGGATAATCATTTCATAAATTCACTGTTGGAATAATTAACGAACTGCAATCAAAAACATTTCATTTATTTATATGGTAGTATTGACAATATGAGAAAAATACATTATTTTAAATGGATTCGGCGATAGGTTTGTGAATTAAAATTGATTATAAATATGAAACAATAATAAAATCTATATTTCTAACGATGGTGTGATGCAATAAATATATTGACCTTATTTTGTAATTATAGTTAAACTAAAATACTAAAATAACAATGCAAAAAATACAACCGATAAGTATGTTACTATACAGAACGTAAAACGTGTCTTACTTTTCGTCTAAAAATGTTTTTCAATAAAGCAAACAAGTATCACACATTTAGTTGAATGACTAAGTTATTTAACACTTTTAAGCAGCGGTGGGCTGCCAAAATATTAAAAAGGAGCTCTTCTAATCTGAGAGTTATTCGCGGTGTTCCGGAGAAGTGGTGGATTTTTTTATCACTCTTATAGGATGCAATCGAATGTTCGTTATGTAAAAATATGGTTCTTTATATTTTACAAAAACATCAAGGTATCTTTTTGTAAGCACCCGAATTTTTTTTTTCATCATACAAATAAACCATTTACCGCAATTACTGTTGATCTAAGAACATTGTTTTACTTCAACAAGGGGCTCGCCGGCCTTAGTAAAATTTAACAAGTGGCTTGCAGGAGTCCCTCCGAGCCCCCTCCAGCCCACCCCTGCTTTAAAGTGATAACTGTCAATACTTCGTGGATAAGCATAGCATTAAAACACTCTTTTGTTCGTATAAATCAATGTAGAATTGATTTATACGAACAATTTAAAATGCTCGACATAAGTGAAACTGGTTATGAATTTACAAACACATGTGGAATAAGAGTGTTTTATTTTTTGAGACCAAGCTTTTGATTTTATTAGTAAATTTATTGTTAAGCTATTTTGAAAAATAACGGAATACATCTCGTAATTTCCTTAGGATTGTTTAATGTAGTTTTATGAGGAATCTTAAAAAAAAGGTAATGCGTATTTATATTTCTAAAACTTTTGGGAGAGGTTTCTCCAAATTTGTCGAGTCTTTGTTCGATTTTGCCTACCGGAAAACGCGGTCAGTGTATCCAAGAAACAAATTACACATAGTGAATGAAAAAATAATTCGCCAGAAGTCGAAACCATACAAGCTTTTTTAAAACTTTTCAACCTTGATATTTTAACAGTTGCGCGTAAACTAAAATTACCTTAATTTTATTGTGACGCCGCTAAAATTATACCCAAGGTTAACTTGTATTGAAAACTATACATAAACGCTTAGCAGGTAGATTGCTATTATGCTTCTTATTTGGGATATATTTTGATTGAGACCAAATCTTTATAAATAAAACACTAAAACTCGTCTATCAAATATTTTACCATTTTTGAAGGTTTCTCCATTTCATATGAACAAATAATTGTTGTTGGTATGAGCTAACGATGGTCCTAAATGTTTATTTATAGCTTTTATTTAATTATCTGAAATTAAAATGTCATATTCATTATGTCGTATTCCTAATGTCATATTCATTATGTTCGAATCAGCGAACCCGCACGACCACTGTGCCATGGACCCGACTAACTAAATGTTGATTACCTCTAACAGATATGTGACACCAATATGCGATCGCAGAAAAAAACTTTTTTGCCAACTTTGTTCAGTATAAATATAAATGTATTATTTATTTTATTTTCTTATCAGTTGAAATTACTTATCATGAACGAAACCGGTTCTGATCATATAAAATTTAAGTGGAATTAGTACAAAAGAGTGTTTTGTTTTTTAGTATAATCTCACTCGTAATAATCTTTCGTTAAAATGCTTTTAAAACTTCTCGTTTAACGTTTTGCTCGCCTATATGACATAAAATTTTGTTTTATTAATTAACAAATGTAAAAACATATGCTTTATTTCAACTGTTTTCATTAAGAAAAAATCTTTCAAAATAACAAATAAAATTTTATGACTTTATAGACAAGACAACATAGTTTTACCAACACTTTAAAACTTAGGATTGTTTTGTTTTTCACTTGAAAAATCATTTTATTCGATGAAACTTTTTTACGAAAAAGTATACAGATATCAGTACAAATAAGAGTATTCACTTACTGCAAAAATTGTTGGTTTTTTAGCTGTCTACATTTTTTCAGTATAATACATTAAGCAAATATAAATCTTTTAGTAAACAAGTGATGCATCATTTGTTCAGTAGTCAAGTTCGTCTGAGCTTTTCATTTAAGTTCGATGACTTGTAAACTTTTTTACAATTCCATTTACATCGGTTTTGACACACAATTGGCATGCGTTCTCTGGGAATGGCTATAATTATTCAAGTTATGGTATTGTATAGTGAGAAGGATTTAAAGGTTTTTATTTATAAAATAATATTATGTACCCATTGAATCAAAAACTTGTTTCTTTTTATATTTGGTTAAGATTTTTTTCATTTTTTATAGAGCAGAAGAATAAAATAGGATTTAGTTTAAAGAACGTCGGATATTTTTACATGAAAAATTATTATGTTATATAAAATGATCGGTCCATAATATACTGTCATCCAAATCAATTACGGGAATAATATAGTTTATCTATATTCTTTTACTGATACCGTAACCTAGTGGTATAGTAGACTTAGAACTTTTTTTTCCCCAAGTTGTCATTTTACAAATACAAGTTTTCATAAGTAGATTTTTCAAAAGATTTATGTATTAAAGATTAAATATTAAACATATGAATACGCGATACTAATGTAATTTGTTTGCCAAAGCAAAATGAATATACATTGATTTTTTTGTAAATTACATAAAAGCATAAGTTGGGCTTTAACATGATAAATCATTTAAAATATTCATTGCATTAGAAACTTGAAAATTCATGAATTATTAATGGCATAAAACTTGGAAAAAATAATGAGATTATGTTATTATAGCATTAAATATAAGCTCCTTAAGTGAGCTTTATGTTTCCAATAACTGCCGACATCGATTGCGGGGCAGTAGACCGTGTCGTAGACAGGTGTACACTGTGACTGATGATGACGTCACGCCGACAGCACTAATGCACGCTATAACCTGAATCCAATCACTATCGTCCACCTGAATATAATTTAATGAATTTATTTTGTCTCAGCTATTTTATGATCATTACAAATGACAGCCAGTTACGATTGAAAACTAAAGAAGATAAATGTAAAAAATATCAAAATAAAAATATTATAGCATAAATTTTTTTAAGCTCTCAAAAAAATTGAGTATAAACGTTGGCGCATGAACTAGTTAATACAAAGTATCTATTTGATTCTAAAGTTTTATTTTTAAAAAGTAAAACTTGGTGACGTACATTATATTATGTTCAGGTATTTCATTCTTCAGAATCATTTTATTTATTTAGCTTAGAGAAAAATTATAATCATACGTATTTATAATTTTCAATTGTAATAAACTGTTGATGCCTTTTTTGTCGTCGTACCCGAATGCTAGCGATTAAGATCTAATGTTTTTGAACTTTTTGGTTGTACGATTTTGTCCCCGTATAGAGTCCCCAATTGGTCAGTTTCATGTTGAGCTATGACTTGTCTCTAAATGGATGCTTAATTTTTTCACTGTTATTTATCAATTATTTGAAGCTGAATATAGACCTATAGTGCTCTTACCTTAGTTTCCAGTTGCCCAAAATCCATATCATTTGAGTATGTTTTTCAGTTACGCTGAGTATCATGAATACTATTTGGCATTTATCTACGAGCTTAAATTGTTTAAGCTAAAATATCGTGTTGTACCCAGTGACTGTGAGGCCCTGAGAACAATCAAATTTAGAGGCCCTGTTTATATGGGTTTTATAAAATATAATATTTTATTTTCATGCTCCTTGGATTGGAGGCCCTTAGCGCAAGTTTTGTGGGCTTATAAAGAAATTCGTTACTGTTTGTACCTTTAACATTTACAAAAATAAAACCATAATTAGCTTAAAAGCTAGTTTGAAACATTTTGTTTTACTTAACATTAGAAAAAAATGTAATTTTGATGTGACTTATGACCTTTGATGTAAAGAAAATAAACAGAATGAATGACTTTCAATGATGTAGGTATAATCGATTTTATTAATATCCTCACACAATTTTGGATGACGTTTGCATAGTGCAACTTGTATGAAAAACCATTTATAGTTATACAAATAGGTAATTGCCGTGGTGCTGCGGTCAACATTGTTGGCTTCTGAGACAGATCTGACGGGTTCTAGTCACAGTACGAACAGATTTTTTTTCAACCAGCTTGTAATGTCTTGAATCTCCTTCTCACTTATCACACAAATATCGAGATTTGCTAATCAGTGGTCCTATATTTTGTTTTCGAAATAAATAAAGGATGAGCAACTAAGAAACACGCTGTTCTCGCAGAAAACTTTTGCTGTATTAGGAAAACATATAAACAAATATCAAATATACTTAAGAGTCTAGACAAAATTTTCATTTATATCGACGATAAATATTGTTTTTTATTGAAACACGAAGGGCTTAAAAACTGTGATCAATTATATTCACGAAAACATTTAAATTCAGATCCCATAACATGAAAGAGATTTTTAATTACACAAAGAGATATAAATATATATATGGATTGAAAAATATTCTAATTTGGGATTATCAAAACGAATAAATGATGTTTTAGAGAAAAACTATTGAACTAAAATGACAAAAGGTTTTTCAGTATGTAAGGTTATTGTTATTTATAAATGCGATGATCAAAGGAAATTTGTAATTCTCTCATTTCTTAAGCCACGTCACATAGTAAGTAATTCAATGCAGTGAGAAATATGAGATTACAGTATATATATATATATAAAATGATGTTGTAAATACGTAAAGTGAATATTTTTTGTATTCATATAAAAACTTTATTTTAATAAAGATATGTAATAATACTACATTTCTATCATTGTTTAAACAGTATATGAAGAATGGTTCTCTTTTAAGGTGTTCACTGTCAATACTTGGTGGAATGGCATTATAATAAAAATAATAAAACATTTTTAGTACTTTTTCCACACAAAATTTATTAGATCAGGACCGGTTTCGCTCATCGCGAGCATTATCAACTGATAAGAAAAATACATAAACAGTGATATTTATACAAAATTAAATTGAAATAAAAAGGTGTAAGCAACTATTAACAATTTAAAGGATTAGCAAATTACATTATAATTACACAAAATTAAAATGCTTAACACCCATAACAATTAAAAAATCATCATCAAAGAATAATAAATCTAAGTGGCAAACGATATCAATTATAAACACAATTAAAATTTGGGAAATTTTTACACAAAGTGAAACACTACATTACTAAAGTAAATATCCTAATGATGATTTGGTGTTTTTCCCGTTTTCAAGCAATGATGTACTTCAACAAAATCAGCAGTAATGAAGATTCTGAAAAAGACATTTTTAAAAACCATATCAATTCTTACAAAAGGAATAAATTTTGAAAAACATATAAATAATATAGAAGAGCAGTTAACATAGGCTAGAATTATGTTAATGAAACGGATATAACAAGGGTGATGATGCAAATACAAGCTGTTCATTTAATAAATTAGAGTCCGGCAAGAATTTATGTCTATTTATTTCTAAGATCTCTTGTTTATCAAGTTTTAAAGATTTACTGTTTACATGCAGGATTTTAAAGATTTGCTAATCCTTTAAATTGTTAATAGTTGCTTACACCTTTTTATTTCAATTTAATTTTGTATAAATATCACTGTTTATGTATTTTTCTTATCAGTTGATAATGCTCGCGATGAGCGAAACCGGTCCTGATCTAATAAATTTTATGTGGAAAAAGTACTAAAAATGTTTTATTATTTTTATTTAAGAATGGTTCTTATAGGTTTTCTTTCTGATTAAAGTTTATTATTGAAGGATATGTTATCCTCTGATAAAACTTCACAGTCATTTTTTAAGCAAAAATACAACCTTTTTTTTTTTAAATTAAACTCAAATTACAGGTGAAATTTGAGTTAAATTTTACAAAAAAACATCAATTCATGCATGCAAACTTCATTTGTAAAATACTCACAGAAAATTTTGAATGACTTCTAGAAAATGCCAATTTCTGACATATTACTGGAAATGCTATAATATTAATTATTCGTATTATATTTGCTCAAAAATATTCCAATACAACGTTCATTGAACGCTATGCTAAATTAATTGTATTTTTTAAGCCTGTAAATGTGAACACCTATTGAATATAACGAACTTAGATCTTATCTAAGAAAACGTTTGAAAAAGAATTAACGTTTATGTGACAAAGAGGAGTATTTTTATTCGATTTTTAAAAAATGTGTGATTATTATCACCAACCTCCCCTTAGACGCTTTGAAAAGTGCCGCCTTCCATACCTGATATTAGGGCTGACACATATTACATAATGAAGAATTATACTATTTGATAGTATCATATAAATTGAAAATGCTTTTAAATGAACCCGCCAGCAAGTGTTTCATAAATTAAATTCATCAATACATTTAAAAACACTTTTAAAAAAATAAATTTGTGTCATTATTTTTCGTTTGAATATAATACAACGAATAGGTAAAAATCTTTGCAAATACATTTTTTTTATGTAAAAGTGATTGTTAATAGTTTTAAAATGCATCAACGATATGTTAAATTTCACTTTTAATGTGTTAGCTGTACATTTTTAGTGACTTGATATATTAAAAAAAAATGTTCTACTACACCTTTTACTATACCAGTGCTTCCCAGCCTTTTTCATGCCACGGCATCCTGAATCTGAAAAAATAATCTATGGACCCCCGATTTTTTTTTATTTCACATGTTTATCACAAAGAATATTATATAAATATTTGTACTTTCTAATGAAAATTTTCGCAAACTACCGCGAAAAATCTACATAGTCTGTTGGGATGCACTGTACTGCAGCCCAGTTTCACCCATGACGGGTATCATAAATTTTTAGTAGATAAATTTTACTCGTTATATTACAGCAATGTAGTTTTATTTGTTTACTCTTAAGGTTATAATACTTAAGAGAAGATTATCAGATTTCACAAAAGACATGTATTTTTTTGATCGACTAATTCGTTCATTTAATCTATTTTACAAGTAATATTATACACCCGATGGCATTGTCAATTATGAATAACATTTGAATTCACAGTCTCTCTGTCTAAGCATCATACGAAAACGCAATGTTGTGTTCTGACAGTCAGACAAGTAAATCAAGAATTTTTATAATATATATATTGTGAAAAATATTTCTTCTTGGATATTTCATGTATTTTTAAATGCCTGCCTGTTTAAAAAAATTCTGTGCTGAAGTGCATCTCCAAAGGATGAAAGAACGGGAACATTTAAGTAGGGCGTGTAAAATATGATTCGGCAAAGTAAACGAAACACTCAACAGAATCTTATGCCACTGGTGAAAACTGTATCGATTCTTTCATGAAAACACAAAAAATGAGATTTTGAAGAAGGTGTTAAAACGACCCTACTGTTGAATTTATACTTTTTGTTTCAGTGAAAGTGAAACCTCATACCTTTTTCACTAACAGACACATAAACAGAAAGTTGTGTTTATTTGCAGAGAGAGACAAATGACAATGTCAACATTTATTTTTCATTGAAAAAACATTCAACGAGGCATTAAGCTTTTAACGTATTGTTATGCCATTCTAAAAATAGTTTAGGGGTTCTGTGTTTCTTTATAGTTTATATCACAAATAAAAGTTTTATGGCTACATTTAAAAGTACATATCATTTTATAATACAAGTAACGCTGTTTTTGACATACTGACAAAATAATTTAAGGCTGTGGAGTCGTGAAATAAAACTTCGACTCCGATACCAGTATTTACAAATTGTTCATCTCCGAATCATCCATTTACAAATCTATGAATATAAGTGAAACAGTTGTTGTGTTTGATACGGGTTTTTTTAAATACATGTCCGCTCCCAATGTGGAGCATATGGTCTCCTAATAAATATATCTCAACAGAAGTTTTTTCTACGAAAACTGTTACTCAGTCGCTCAACCTCTCTTTTTTTTAATGAGAGTAGTAGGGATAGAAGAATAAGGCTAGGAAAGGACTAGAGATTGTTATGAAACGATCGAAAATGGTGGAAAAGACATCACAATCACATATGCTCTCAAGCAGAAATCGATCGGAAAAATTTACTGTTTGTACTGGGAATCGTTCCATGAGATTGGCACGGAAGCCCACAACGCAATAGGAACCGGCAGAGCATGACTCTTGATAAAATAATGATAATTGATAAATAAATATGATTTAAAAATATATTAACAGAAACGAATATACATGTATAATTATGATAGCGCTGTCGCATCCCTGTGTCAAGAACAGCCGTAGGCATGCTGCGTTATCAAAGATGAAATACGAATAAAGAATTTGTCACGAAGCATCCGAGCGTGGTGGGACCCGGTGTAATTATTTATTTATTTTCAAGATCGTTTGGGCAGTCTTTTGTCCCGGACCCCTCCATATTCGTTCGTCTTTGCTCAAAGAAATTTATTGTGACGGATTACTCAGTCAGTTGTCATTACGAAATCATTGAGAGACATCTTCCGGTTACGAGAGCATAATGATGGCGTTACGCTGTTGTGTCTGTTATGCGAAAATGTATAATTTCAACATGCAACATGGAAAGAAAATAATTGGATCTTGTTAGAAAGCGGGCACTTAAGACAATTGTATTGTTACTTTTGCATTGAACTAGTAAATAACGAGATACGGACCGAGAACATTTGCATTTCTCAATTATTAGGAACTGTTGCTATCAGATGACAATTGTTTCAATAAAATTAAATATATAACGTCGATATCGGAACCACACTTAAGAAGACCACCTTAAGTGCCCATACGAAATTTGGGATTAAGTTTTGATTTATGTATTTTGTATTTTTTTTTGTACGTCCATACGTATTAAAAGTGCCTCGTTTTATTATACAAATGTAAGTATCTTTTTTAAATTGATTTACAGGAACGCGTAACTAATCAATATTTAATTTAATAATGTGATTGAGGATATTACTTGCAAACCCGGCGCATTCCAAAGTTGTTAAAAACCATGAATGTAATTTAGTGGATAAAAATAAAGTTTGAAAGCATTTTAAGAAATCAGTCTTAAACATGGCTTGACAACATCCAAAATATCTTTCCAAATAATATAAGACTAAAAATACTTTAAAAATGTACATTATTTTTCAAAATGTAATTAAAGTTTCATTTTTAACCATTTTGGAATAAGTCGTGTTTGCAAGTAACACCCTCAATTTTATATTGAACAAATCGTTTTATTGAAAACGGTGCTCTAGGAGGGGCAGTATAGTGCTCATATTATAGCAAAGAGTGCTATATAAAGGTTTATGGTATAATTAAATAATATTAAAATATTGTGCATTACTGGCCTGGCCAACTCAAATTGCACCCCGGACCGCATTGACGACGTAAAATTTTCCCAAGGGGCTCTACATATATATGTACATACATTATTTAAAAATAAAATATTTCAACGATTTTCATACTTTTTGATTTTTTAGTACAAAAATAATTTGAATGCAGAGGTAATCTGGAAGCGTTCAATCAGGGTAATTGTGAAAAAATAGTACCACACCAGATGTGAAAAGAAAACACGCATTGTACAAAAAAAAATGTATTTTTATAGCAATAAAAAATAGTTTTAACAATTAAAAATAAGTTAAACAATCAAAATTATTTAAATTCTATTTTTATTATATTACATTTTGGAAAAAAAGCTTCACAAATATATTCTAAAATACTCAATTCTTAAAAAACCCTATTTGTCATATTTGACCGCAGGTCGAGGATTGGCCAGGCCTAGGTTACAGTCTACCATGAATAAGCCAGGTAAACATAATATTTTAAAATTATTTACGTGAGAGAGAATTAAACAATTCAATTCCTCGAAATCAACTAAAAGTTCAATAAAGCAAGAAAACAAAATATTAAATATTTTAAGGATTGTTGGGACTCTGAGATATTCTGACCTTTGATAAAAGACATCTGAATATTGATATTGACGTTGACTGAAATACTTTTTTTACGGAGCTGACTTCCTGATACAAATGTTTGTGAATAAAATGCAATGGATATCAGGATGTGGAATGTCATTTATTGGCAAAATTTCAGAGGCTTTGCCCTGGTGTGGCCATATCTAGACAAAAGATATCCTGTTATTCATTGTCCTTTGCACGGGTGAGTTAGCAGCGCGTGCACTGACGGTATATTATTTATAGACCAGCACCACAGGCTTTAGGGAGATCTCTTTTACATGCACAGCAAATGATACATTTGGAATATTAAACAGGGACTCGGTTGTGTACAGTATAGGGTAGACAGAATATACTGACAGCTACACCCGCATCAATGAACTTATAAAACTGCCTAGAAATTAAGTATGATCATTAAAGCCCAGCCTGGGTTCCGCCCTGCGGCAACCGCCTAGGGCACAAACCATGATAGGGCGCATAAATGGTGGAGTAAAATGTTTTTTTTATACTTTGATTTTATACAATAATATTGAATATCTATGCAGTGAGCTTCAAGCAATAGCTCGAAAACTTTTAAAAAAATTGTCATCCCAAAAAGCTCTTTGCAGTGCAACAAAATATTGAGCGAGAGCTACAAAAAGAGGTCTCAATTTTTTTCATTTTGGGAATCCCGCAAATTCCTGGATTTTTAAAATAAGAAATCCGTAAATACTCAGGATTTCAAAATCGCCGAGCAAAAATTTCTCGATCCCGAAGTCTACAAGATTTTATTGTAAGTGATGCCAAATAACCTCGCGCCGGCACTAATTGTACTGTATGCTTAATGCAAAAGCAGTAGAAGCATATCATATTTATTAATGTGTTGTTTTAAACGTAAAATAAGTTGAAAATTGTCTCTAGCATCCGAAGACTTAAATAAACCTGTATCGTATTTCAATACATATATGGAGTTATTAGCTTTTTTTACCGTGTCCGCTCCCACTGTGGTGCATATGAACTACTTATCGAGCTAAGTGTTTCTACGAGAACTGTTTCTTACTCAGTCGCTCAACTTCTCTTTTTTCAAAGAGAGTATGAATTTAAGGATAGGGCTAGGATAAGACTAGTGTTTAGCTAATCGCTCTCGTTACGCCCCGTTTAGAGGATAGGATGGGTGGGAGGGGGAAATTAAAGACATCACATACATCCATGTCTTCGAACAGAAGTTCACAAATTATTTTGTTAAGCTGTCCGTACTGGGATTTGAACCCGTGACCTCCGTAACAGAAGCCAATGACGTTTTCAGCTCGACCACAGGCGGCATACATATATATATATATATATATATATATTTTATATACTATCGAATAGCTTGTCTCAACATTGATGCTCGTTCCTTCGGAAGGAGACAACATAATATTTATAAAATAAGAGTTCGATGAGAATATAGTGTTTTTAAAATTTAATTACTAATGAGATAAGTTGTGTTAATTGTCAAGCCACACTGTCGACCCTATAGGGCAGGAGGGTGGTGTGTGGTGTGGCTATCTTAAACATCGTAAGCCACTTCCCGGACGCATAAAACACGAAATTCCTCGGCCGACAGTTTTATTCCGCAGACGTGGAATTATTAAGACACTGGGTACTGAGATGACTGGCTTGATGAAATTTTGCAATGGTTAATTATTTTTTTTCCCTTTCATTGAATTTTCATGTAACTTTACCTTATAATTATATTAAAAGATGATTACTCTTTAACTATAAATGATAAAATGCTTCTTACTATTGAGTAAAATTGCTATTAAATTTAATTAAATACATAACTATAAAAAGATACGTTGAGTCTGACCGAATAGTTGATTGAATTGGCATTTACTTGGTAGAACTCTATTGTAATAAAGTATTTTAATTGTAAAAAAAAAAATGTGTCATAGCTATTTCAGCTTACTTGCACATAGTAAAACATAATTCTGATGAGTGTGAAAGTCTAAATAGCTGTCAACCAAATGTAAAAGAATATTTGTATAAATAAAAAAATTGATAGTTTGTTCACCTTATTGTATGTAGTCTTTAAATTACACAATCTGAAGCGTTATACTATAATACAGTGTCTGCCATTTTTTTTCCTTTACGGCACAGTGATGAATGGAACTAGTACCACGGCACACCAAGATGCCGCAGATTATCTCCGAAACTCTTTTTTTTAGCTCACCGAGGAATTTAAAATCCTCTATTTTGTACCGAATAGGCATTATTTAAAATTGACATTTTTAAGGCTTCTTCCACCGCGGCACACCTGGAACTTCTTGCGGCTCAGTAGTGTGCCGCGGCACACAGTTTGGCAGACACTGCTATAATATGAATTGAAAGATTTATTTATTTAATAGTATATTTTAGTATGTTTCATATTAATATTATCTTTTATTCTATATTTAATATTTTATAACACGAATGCCAAATATATTTATTTTAGGAAAATGCTAGTTAGTATATGAATAATTTATGATTAAATAAATTGTATTTATTACAAATTTAGAAAGTCGGGAATGACGGCAGTTTTTATAATCCTAAAATGTTGGTAAATCAATGAAAACTTTTTTTTTCATTTATAGATAAACGTCTGAAAAAATTAAAGTTCATTTTTCTATTATTATTTATTAGTTTTTAAGTAAATTTTGGTCATTTACTGAACTCATTTTGTTTTTGTGATATCCGTTTAATAACTGCCGTGTTTGCTATAAGGGACTATGTAAATACACCTGTAGAACCATCAAAAAGTGAAAGATTGTGATGAATGGGGGGAGTCTTACTGGTATTGCTTTATTAAAATGGTTGTTTATGATTTTTATAAACAGAATTAAAACCTTTATTAATTTTCTTATGTGGATATTGAAAGAGAAACTTTCCATATCCATTTTCGCATCGAAAATATTTAAAACAAAAAAATATATCCCATGAAAGATCGGCGCTCAAGTAACCATCTGTGAAATTTCACAAAGTGAGAACAAAAGAGACAAATAAAATGCACTTTTTACACAAGTCAAAGCGAGACGAGACTATCACGGGATTAAAAAAGGATTATTGAGTATGCAGCCTTAAGTAGTTTGTAAAGTGCATCAGTGTTAATTTTGCTCAAGTGTAAAAGTTAGTTTTTTCAGTGTAAATATTTTTGTTTGATGTATCAATGCAGAAAGGATTCAAGTGAAACATAGCGGTGATAATACAACTTTTTTTTATTTACAAAAAAAATAATACGAAGTCATGTAACAGTTCAGTCAAAAAAAATATTCGGATAGAAAATCTTGTCCACATTATAAATGTATATTTTATTTTAATAAATGCTGTTTTGAAATAAAGGAATATATTTGAAAAAAAAGCGAAAGATTAGAAGTATAGGATTCAATTAAACTTGTAAAATTAAATTCATGTATATGTACCTTTCAAAATAAAAACATTTCATGGTTAAAACATGCGTTAGTAGATATTTTAAGATAGAAGACATGTAATAAAAAATAACTTTTTTTTTTGTTCTGTATTATCTGCAATTAAATCATACACGTAGGCCAATTAAAATTCTAACGTAATATTGTTTGTGTTGTCTAGGAATAAAACAATCAGTAAATCAATTATTATAAAATAAAAAAGAAAATGTATTTTACCCAAATGTAAGATTTACGAAAAACATGTGATTACACAACTTGAACTGCTTTCAAGAACCATTTACAAAAATAGAAATCTAAAGATGTTTACAACAAGTTCGCAGGTGAAGTGTACTGTATTAAAAACATACAGACATGAATTCTCAGAAGGAGTTCTCTTGAGATTTGTGCGTAATTACGTTGGGTACCCATCAATATTTGTTTAACCTTAGAAATACCTTCCGTAGCTTATTGCCTATTAAATATTTGTAGACCTTATCATCGATAAGTTTTGTGTAACTTCGTCACTTGATTTACTTTGCCTGTTCATGAGTAGAAAAATAATAGTTTATCACAATTAATTATATATTTTATTTATATTTATAATTGTACTTACATAAAGCGTATAAAAACTGTAAATAAAAGTAATCAATTATTCAATGCGAGCATTTTTAAGATGTTTTTTTACAGTTGCGAGCTATGGCACATCACGAATGTTTACTGTATACTCTTCGGTGATAGAATACAGTAGAACCTCGATTATCCGGATTGTTCCAGATATTTAAACAAAAACTTCTTTATTCTTTATTTGCTGATTTTACCGTGGCGAATTGCGTTCGCTGTTGTTTACGTACGCGATGGATTGGCATTTTCATAGTGGATTTGCGATGATGGAAATCAAAGAACCCCAGATGTTTTAAATACATCAGAAGTCATCCGGTTAAATATGACCTACAGGAAAAAGCCTGGATGGATCGTGAAATTTTTAAACGATGGCATGAAAACCAGTTCATTTCAGAAGAAAAAAATATATCAAAACTCCGTGGAGTAAGTAGGAAAAACGTTGTTATTACTAGACAATGCATTAATTATAGAATTTTTAAACAAGATCGATGAAATATTTATGGTAAAATTTCTTCCACCTTTAAAAAAACTGTTACGACATGGCAGCAGAGAACTCTTTTGATGTGTCAAATTTAAGAAAAACAAAATCTTCAAAAGACCATTAAAAAAGGACATTGTGGAAACAATAGCACAAAATTGTAAAAAAGTGCTGAATGTGACGAAGAAGATGTAATTGAGTGGTTAAATTGTAATGCAATCGATCCTAGATTTCAAATTTTTGATAATGAGAAAATAATTAAAGAAATATTTGCCTGAGAGGAACAAGATCAAGAAGACAAAGATGAGACTTGCGGATTTGGTCCTGGACATTTGGAAGCTTTTCATTGCTTAGATGTAGCCATGAAGTGGTTTGAAAGCCAAGAACAGTGTAACTCAGGACAACTTAGAGTTTTAAAAGTATTCGCGATTTGGCAGCTTCAAAAATAACAACTATGTAGCTACTTTCAGCAAACATCAATAATTGAATTTATTAATAAATGTATTCTGAAGATATATGCATATATTTAGACAACTAAGACATTTCCCGGTCAATTATGATTTTATTCGATTATTCGGATTTTTCCTTATCCAGACTACCTTCATCCCCAATTAGTCCGGTTAATCGAGGTTCTACTTAAGAAAGCCTACATTTGTTTTTGTAGAATCGGATGAATCCCATCTCTCTGGATAACCGCTGATGACCATACAAAGGAGCTTTTGAATGCTGGTATATCTTGGGAGGCAGCAAATAATTTGGCAGAGAACAGATTATCACAGAGGTCTGCGTAGTGGTCATATACTATGTAAAGATAAATGAATTAGAAACTGATAATGTGGTGGTATATTTACAACTTTAAAATTATGCGCACATAAACTTAATTACGCGCGGATAAGCATGCAGTGACATTTAGTGACGTATTTGAGCAAACTTTTGGATAATAATATTGCTTTATTTGGTCAACAATACAAAGCTGAATAGAATGTAATAGTATGACGTACACAAAAAAGGAATAAAATATTTTTTTTCCATACCCCTTTAATCATTCAAAAAAATGAAAACTTCTCTGAGAAACTACGTTTTTCGTTTAGTGCTACTATTCGAATAAAGGTGAAAAATAAGATTTCTTTTATCTAAAATTACTATGAAAAGAAAGAAAGTTATTATTTATACAATACCTTATTCTAAAAAACAAGGTCACTAAAAACTTTTTTTTCATCCACCTCCACATATGGCCTCCTAATGGAGGTATCTCAACCGGAAATTTTTCTACGAGAAATTCTTGTTAGTCAATTGCTCAACCTCTCTCTTTTTTATGACAGTAGGGATAGCAAGTATAACCTAAGACAGCACTTGTGGTTAGCTAATCACTCTGGCTACTCCCAGTTATTAAAATTTGAAGACTGGGAGAAAATTTTCAGCCATTACAAACATCCAAGCCGTCTAACAGAAATGTATAAATCAATTGAAAAATGGTGTTCGTACTGGGATTAGAATTCGTAAGATCTGCCACGAAACTCAACAACGTTGACCACTGTACTACGTACCCGACTGCTTATAAGTAATCCAATAAATAAACAAATTAGTATGTCTTTTAAAATAAAATGTTTTTTTGTTAAAAAAATATCTAAAAAGAGTTCTTTTTTTATTTTACTCTTGCCATTTCTGCATGAAACAAACTTTTTTTATTAAGCTTTATAACGAGGGTTAGAACTGTTAGAACCTTGTTGGAGCATTGCAATTATCCTGAAAGAGGATTAGGTTTTAATGACTCGAAGATTATTTTAAGTGTCTATCATGAGCGTTGTTTCAAATGCTCTCCTTTCTCCGATATCGTTAAGGATACCATAGAGTAGAAGGATATAAATGCATCAAATAAATTACTCTACTGAAGTAGGAATCGTACAATCATTAAAGTATGTCACATGTATAATGGCATGAATAAATTATTGATGGACTGCATATCGCTTTATGTTTGACAGTATTTTTTTTTGAGATCAGCAAAATTCATTTTAGTGAGTTACAGTATACACGAGAGAACAAATGATTATTTTATCTAGTCAATGTTCACATTAACTATACAGACGTAATTAAATTGTTCAAATATTCAAAAAAATAATCATGCGTACGCTAATAGTGTTACCAGCCACTCTCCATTGCTGTGCGCGCGCAATCATGGAGCTGTTGTGTTTTTCTTTCATCTAACACACGGGTTCCCAACCTGGAGGCCGCCAAGGATTTTCTGGGGGGTTGCCAACTTTTTTTAGATTTTAACAATATAGAAAATCGAGGATTTGAAACTCCCCGGTGAGCTAAAAAAAAGGTGTTTCAGAGACAATCCTGGCAAAAAGTATAGCAAATCGAGGATTTCAAATTTCTGGGGGGGGGGTCGCTAGTCACATGGCTTTTATAAAAAAGGGTCGCCACCCGAAAAAGGTTTGGAACCTATGATCTAACATATAATGTAAAAACTTTCAACGTCTTGTTGTCGTTTTTAACATTTTTCTATTCAACGTTATTTTTGCTTCAGCTTGTGTTCGTCAGTGAGTTAATACATTTACTAGTTGGCTCATAAATTTACTGATCAAAGTGAATAAAATTGTGATGGTGTTAAAAACGCCAACCAATATTTTTTTTATAAGTGGACGAGTATGCTCGCGTGTAAGTAACTAAAGAACCCACTCATTTATATGACAATTGTATAATAATATGGTCGTCAAATAAAATCATTTTTTTTTAAGTTTTACTTTCTTATCGTGTTTGACGTGTTTCGAGAAAATGCGATGCTGACAATTCGAAAATTTTGGAAAACAAGTAGAAGACGTTTTTTCATACACGGAAAAAGAAATTTTGTAGTAACAATGCTCCAATTATCGACAGTTCGCATGTTTATAATATTGTGATTTTAAAGCTATCAACCTTAAAATGTATATTATCGTTTTTTTAGAATACTTTTTTTTATAAAAAAATATGTTTAAAAAAATATAATGTTACACTCTCGCTTAAAGAATAAAATTTGTGAAAAAAAAGGCTTTACTTTAACTACATTAAATCTAATTAATACCATATTAGTTGTGTAGTTTGAATTTAGAAATTTCCAATCCTAGCTAGAAAAAAGAGAATTTTTGAAACATTTTTTTAATTTTTGCAAATAATCAAGCAGTGATTAGAGTGTTCACTGTCAATACTTGGTGGATAGGCTTTATATTCTAAAAAATAAATATACATTTGTACGTATTCCTACTTTCTCATCATGTATTAAGGTCAAGACCGGTTCCGCTCATGACGAGCATTATTGAGTGGATGTAAATAAATCAATGTACCTTACCTGTTTAGTAGCTTTAAAGACAGAAAAAAATACATTTTATTTGTTGCAATCATACACGTAGATACTCATTCGTGTGTCCATTTTTTTCATTGCGATTTTTTTATAATTAACCGTAATTAATTTTAGTTAATATTATGTTTGTTTTTTATTCAAAGTCACATTTGACATGCTTAAATTCTGAAAAGCTTTACTAACCGCCTCGCTTAAAAATCGTATTAACTTTTAAAAATGCGATACAAAAAATACTTTTATGGAAGAGACAAACCAATTTCGTTAAAAATTAATAATCCAAGCAATTATAAAAACTGCGCGTCAGTGTTGAAAGGAAAATTGTTTTTTTTGTGTATGCCCAAGGGACTAGACTTAAAATATTAAAATGCTTGGCATGTTTCAGTAAAAAAAGTACGATGTGATTTTCCCGAAAACACGACAAATAAAAACGTACGCTTTTAAAATTTCCTCGATAGCATTTTTATGATATAATCTATACTTTAAGAAATTATTTCATATGTAGTCATTTTTATACCAACAAAACATTATTAGCTCCCAGCATTTTTATGACAGGAATTAAGTATAACAGTATAGAAAAAAGATGAATAACCATTTCTAAGAAATTTATCTTCATATAGGTAAAGTAAAATAATCTTCGTGTAACGAAAGTTGTGTAAGTAATCAAAAATCATTATTCAATAAGGGAAAGATATTTGTATCGCAAACACGCATCAACCATTTTGCATTCAAGTGTGAATATTATTTATTCCGCCAGTAAAAACGTCAGTAAAGTTACTTACATATAACTATTGAAATATTACAAAAAATATCACCTTCTTATATATTTTATACGGCAACTGTATGACTGAAGATTACATAAAATTTAACGCGAAAAATATTCACTCATTTCGATTTATTATCTTAAATTAAATTCATCACGCCTCTTCATTCGAGTTTCTTAGTGCATTTGTTTTGTTTTTTTAAAAATTCCACCCAATAAATAGCAGTTGTTAACTTTAAAGCCACGCTACATAGTAATTTAACACTTATGAGAATTCTCTATTTGGTATGGATATTCCTCATGGCTTTATCCAACTGAATTTTTCTTAGGCATAATCACCTTCAATGATATAAACTACCAAAGAGAAATATATCTGTCCATATGTGACGCCCGCTGTAGTCATGTTGGTTAGAGCTTGCTCTACCGATCAGGTGGGTCTGGGTTCGATTCCCGGTAAGGTCAATGTCAAATTGGATTTTTTCAATTTTAATTTGAGATCTTAGACATGGGTGTTCGTGCAGTTAATTCTCCTTGAGTTAATCTCACGTGACTTTCGAATTTCTCATCGAATATATCACATATGATCTTTCAACTTAAAAAATATTTGACGTATTGGCGTAAGTTGTAATGTTAAATATTTTTTTTTAATTAAAAAAAAAGTGAGAATTCCGCCATTTTTGAGAATGCCAATATGAATTGTTTGTTCTTCCAAGGTGTAGAATCAGCATGCCAATAAAAATGCCACTGGATAGAGTTTTGACAATGCGAGTATATCTTTGGATGTTGACGTATTTGTGGACGTGAGTGAGTTTAAACGAGTATTATTTTTTGTACCTTTATATTAAAGTATACATTGTCAGAACCTACTCGATTGTCAGAACCTACCTAGAAATTTTCAATATTTGATTAATATTTTTATAAACACGTTGATATTCCTTAACACTTCAAAATTACTAAAAGAATGTGTTTTTTTGAAATTGTTTTGTTTTAAAATAAATAAAAAGTGATAAATATCAGACGCACAACGGAGAAAGAAATCCCTGAAACACCCTCTAAAATAGAAGATAAATAAAAATTGTTTGAAAAACTTCAATCAATTAAAAACGAACGAATAGTGATTTTGTAATTCAAACGCGTTATTCTCGATCGAAAACCCGAGAAGCGATTCCGTCTTATAAAATAAAGAACTCCCACATTTGTGCCCACAGTTATAAATTACAACGATAAATGGGATAGCACTCATCTTGGCAGAAAAGGCCGAAAGCTCAATGGGAACATCAATAGAAAATCTGAGATATCAAAAATATGTTTCATGTTGAATGGGCGGCTGCTACATTTCCTTTGTTGATGAAAAGTATTTTCCTCACATGTCATTGAACAAGAAGACAATTTCCCTGCTGAGAAATCGGTTGGTTTGAGTACACAATTACACAAATATCAACGAACAGGGGTGCGCAATTTTCGACACAGTTATCACTACTATGAAGTAATCTTATATGAAAACCATTTATATATATATTTTTTAATGATTTGTTTTTTTAATCCATGTCCGCTCCCAATGTGGAGCATATGGCCTCCTAATGGAGTTATCTCAACATAAGTTGTTTCTACGAGAACTGTTTGTTACTCAGTCGCTCAACTTCACTTTTTTTAAAGTAGTAGGGAAATAAGGATAAGTCTAGAACAAGACTATTGGTTGGCTAATCGCTATTTCTACACCCAGTTATCAAAGGATCAGAAGGATGAGAGGAAAGGAAATGATATGAATTGACATCACAAACACCCAGTCTCTAGATCACAACTTTTAATTAAATAATTCTCAAATTCAATGTGATCTGACCGGGAATCGAACCCAGTTCTGCGTGATCGGTAGAGCAAGCTCCAACCAACTTGGCCACAGCAGGCAACAATATTGTATTTTTAACGAAAATTATATAATAATGAAAAAATAATGTTCGCTAAAAATTCCATTTTTCGTTAAATTCTATTTCTCAAGCTCGCCATGAGCGAAACCAGTACTGATCTTGATAATTAAAAGTGAAAATAAGTATAAAGAAATATTTTGTTTTTCTCAATATAAACTTGACAAATAAATCATCTTACCTAAATCAGCTATACCTACTAAATATTACTTTGATTTATACACAACCATTGCTGAACGGCCAGAATTAGTTATTTGAGTTTCGGTGTTTATCCGATAATTTAAATTGGCATAATTATTGATTTTAATTAGCGTATCAAATCGTGTTATGTTAAATAAACACTTTCATCTAAATAAACGTTTCTTCATCACTGCTCTAAATTTGGGTCCATGTCAAACTGGCCGTGAAAATGAGCCAATATCACATATATAATATTATGTTCAAAGGAAAATATTTGTTATGAAGTGCTCTTTGGTTTATTTGAAATATATATTGTATAATGCTTTCGGTAAAATATTTCCGTAATATATTTCTCGATATATTTACCAATACATTGTGAAATAATAATATACCATTAAACAATCTGTTGTCAGCTAACACTTTTTTCGCAACATTTTATGAAAGAAATCAGAAATCGTGTTACATTACAATAAATATAAAGATACACAAAAGAAAAAAAATCAGAACTACTAATTTTTTTTTTAACTTGTGTATATTCCTTTCTTGGTGAAAAGCTTTGTTTTTAGATCATTATTCTTTTGCAAAAACCATTTATTTGAAAATACTAGTTTATATTTAAATGTATTTACTTATTAAAATACATTAGCGGCAAAAAATAGCTGTTAATAAAATAGGCAATTTTATTTACGTAGCGTGTAGCGTATTGTGTTAATACAACATTCAATATATTATAGATTGTAGTAATAATAATTTTGCCTACAGATAAAAAAAAATACAACTTTTATGAAAGAAAAATTAAGAATTATATAAAACATCTATCGTTAGTGAATTGGGAAGTAACAATCAGGGATCCCAACTATTCGAATATCGAAAAGTTGAACATAAAAATAATCGAATATTCGAATGGTTTCTAAAGTACGAAAAAAATATTAAAATTTCGATTTGAATAATTGTGAATATCATAAAATGATACATATGGGTAATTTATAATTTTATTTTCGGAATATATCAAGATTATTCAAATGTTATCATGATGATTTATTTTACACTTTTAAGATAAAATACCTAATCCCTTGCTTGATTAAACCAACGACACCATTTATTTTACAACATTTTCTGGTAAATGTTTCGTACAACTCAAGTATTGAATGCGTCTGAGTTAAGTGAAGAGAAAAAAACGGTTATATATTCATTATTTTTCTTGAAATCAGGATTAGTTTTGATGTGATTTTTAGTAAAAAAAAATCTTAATAATAAAAATATATTACGAATATTATTCGAATAGTTGCAGTAATATTCGAATATTGAAACGTTTGAAAAAGGCCGAATATATTCGAATATCGAATACCTTCAAGAATATTCGATTGAGATCTCTAGTAGAAATGCTCTCGAGATAGACGTCTCGTGTGCTCGAGGGCAGGAATAAGTGAAAGGTGGTGTGAGATCTGCCACAAAGATAACTAACTGACAGAGGCCCAAAGTTGAATAATGCTTATGGTTTTGGGCATGCAAACTTGACCTTTTTAAAGTAAAATTAAGTGTTTAGCTAATAAAAAACGATTCACAGATACTTAGATAGTAAACCCCAAACATTCTCCAAAACAAAGAAAAGTGTTTTTTATTCATTGTGAAAATAATATCTGTAGAGAAATGATTTTTTTTCTTAACTGGCTATTGTATGAACTATAAGATTATACTGGTTCTATTTGAATATAAATTTGCACGAATTAGTTTTTTTATCTGTGATATGGTAAACAGATACGGTTTGTTTATATTTTAACGAGTGAATATTTGCAAAAATATTTTTTAACCACTACTTTGAAGTATGTAGTTTGTAACGGTACTCAAAGCTGTCACTCTTGACTATTTTGCATGCGATCTGGTTTATGCGGCATCACCACGCACTGGCCCACATAACCGGAATGAGGCATTTTACAGACCCATGTTTGACGAATTTCTAATATTCGTGTAAAGTGAAGCGTTAAAAAAACATGTGAAAAATGGTACAAGATTTAATTCAGTTTTACGAAAAATACATAAATCTCGACTTTGTTACATTGTCATCAAGTTTCTGTTTCACCATCAAATTGTGATTTATGTATGACTTAATGTACTGTTTTACACAACAGACATCCGTAGTGCAATGGTCAACGTCGTTGACTTCTGTGGCGCATCGCAAAACGAGTTTGAATATATTTTTTTCAATTGATTTATGTTCGAAACTATACATGTTTGTGATGCCTACAAATTTTCTCCCAACTTTCCTATAATAAAATAACAAGGCATAGTGAGAGCGATTATCTAACTATTAGTTCTGTTATAGAGGAGAATGAGTAATAAGCAGTTCTCTGAGAAAACTTTATGTTGAGACACTTTACCAGGAAACCAAATACTCCAAATTAGGAATGGACATAGATTTAAAAAAATATATAATACTCCTCTTAAGACTTATATGTGAACACACATATTTGTTTTTCATTTCGCGAATGCTTTTTAATATTTTTTTATATATGATTGTCGCACACGAAATATAAAAAAACAAACAGAATATTTGAGAATATACAAAAGCTGTTATTAATAATTTTTAATATTGGTGTATTTGCTGTATCCCTGGCTATAAATAAAGCTTTTGTTGAGTTATATTAAATGGGAGAAACGTAATAAATTTTTCTCATTATTATTTGATTTTAGTATTTTTTATAAATAATTATATTCATGAGATCAATTCTCATTATGCACATATTATAATACTTTTCGAACCACTTTTTATGTAGTATTTTTTATACTTTCATTATATTACTTCGGATTATTTTTTTCTGATTTTTAATATAAGTTATTCACATTGTTGTTTACATACTTTTCGTAATAAACCATCTTACAAAGTATGAAACATATGGTATATCCAGTTCTTTGATATTCTTTTAAACTAAACAGGAATACCAAAATATACATCATGACTTTATCATTTTTTAGTAATCTTAATTCAGACCTGTTAACATTATTCACACTAAATTCTTTGTCTATAATAATATAGTTACATCATGTGATAGTGATGTTCGAATTCACAGCAGTGAAAGATTTAAAGTATTTTTTTTCTAGAAATAATGTACATACAATAAAATAATTATTTTACGAAAAAATATGTATTTACTTCTTAATTGCTTAACGATTGACTATCGCAGAAGTTTGGTAATGCGTTATGACTTGAATAGATATTAATATATTTTATTTAATAACCACATTTAATCTAGAATTTTTCATCATTTTTCCTATAAATAAAGAAGAAATAAAGTAATTAATTTCTTGCTGCCATCAATGAAAACAAAAAAATATATGAAATTTCAAACACGGAAACGTGTTTACATGGTATTAAAAAATATATAAAATTGTATAAGAGCATGTTAACTAACATCACCAATCACAAAGATAATAATAGATATTTAAAAAAATCATATTTCCTACAAATAGGGAGCACACTGCCTTATAATGGAGATGTCTCAACAAAAAAAAAAATTACCAGATCTGTTTGGTACTCAGTTGATTAACCTCTCTTTTTCAGAGAGATATGTAGGAATCGAAGAATAGGACAAATGGTTAACTAATTCGTACTCACCATGCTTTTTTTTGGATTGCATAGGGGGAGGGGGAGATTTTTTTTAAATACTACAAACACCCACGCATTGGAATAGAATATATTTTTTGGTAAAGATAAAGAACAACAACATATTTTTTTTAAATTATAGAAATATATAAATAAGCAAATTTTCAAGCATTTTCGATAGATTTTCAAAAAGGTGTGTCAAATTTTTTTTTAAATGTTTGAGAATCACCTGTAGGAAGAAAAACACCAGCAGCTTGTTCTCAAATTACGACACAAATTATCAGGAAAATTTCACCAGGTCATGAAATGCTGGAAGGTTTTTTTCTCCATTATTTATGACCATCGTGATAGAAACGTGCATGCCGCCATTGCGTTTTCACTGGAGCACTTTCATTATAGTGCTTTTAAAACAAATACATTAATTGGATCTTATATTTGTACTATATGGTATAGTTCGACCTCATTTAAAATGCTACCTACCAAAATTGCTTCATTCGAATTACCAGTAATTAAGTACCTTACACGATTTAATAAAGCAATACCAATGCTGAAATAAAAACCACACAATAAACATGTAGTAACTTATTTGGTTTTATTTCATTAAAAGCCGTCATAAATTCAAATTGTCTTTAGCTATGTTAATCGAAAACACATTAATATTTTTTTTAAATAATTTTATTATCTCAGAAGCAATATGAAAAAATGTATGGATTATATTTTCTATGCTCGAATATGCATGAATAATCAAGTAAAAAACCAATATGATTTGCAAAATATTATAAAGTATGAGACCGTTAGCCGTAACCGTAAGCCAACAGCCTCTTACGTTAGTGTAAATAGAGAAACGTAAGAACTAGCTGATGTCTCGGAAGAGCTTCAATCCTCTTTGCCTCTTCTGGTGACCGGTCAGATTCCGGTGTCCTGAGTGACCGTTGGGTAGTATATAGGGATTCTGAAGTCTCGGGTTTTTCAAAGTCCCGGGACTCGAGACGTGATAAAGTCAAAGTCCCGGGACTTCCCGGGACTTGGGACTTTTATTTCCCCTTTAATAAAATTATAAATTTATTAAAATTAAATATTTGTATGTACGTATGTACTAAAAAGGGATGATAACGGTTCATGTATTGAAAAAATAACAATGAATTGGGTAAAATTATGACCGTTACTTCAAAAATCACAATACAACTTTTATACCTTTTTTGTCCAATTGAGACATTGGTAACTTTGTAGAATAGTGAAAAACATTTGTAAATAAAACAACATCAGGTATGAACACTTAATTATAATATTTTTAATTTGTTTTTGCTACAGTTATATTTTTAATACGACTATGAATTGATTTAAACAAATTTCTAATAACATAAATGAAGATATCTTTCTCCCAAACGTTTTTTAATATTTCGTTTCAATTAAACTATTTTTTTCTAGCATTTTTTACGCAGTTAGACGTATTTTTTTTCATGCGTACTTTAAAAAGGCGGCGAAAGTATGCGTTAATTAAAAAAAATACACCTTTTGAACACATTTATTTATTAATAATAAAAATATAAAATTAATTCAATAATAAAGTCACAACCTCAAATCATACATAGTATGTATTATTTACACAAAAGTTAATATTTTATTCTTGCTTATCAAAATATGCTTTTAAAAATAATAATGAATTTAATGACGAATCAGACAGCCGATTTCTTATTTTTGTAATAAACGCTGTTGCTCATCTTCATTGTAAGTCGATGTTGCTTTAATGTTATATATAAAAAATAATCTTTGTTTCCGTTCTCCAGTTGATTTTAAAATATTAAATTCGTTTAGTTTGTAATGGAGAAATCTTTTGTTTTTTTGTAATCCAGTGACAGTTCTGCAATATTTTTCTCATCATCGATATTTTCTTCAGATACCTCGATATCTTTTTTCACGGAGAAAAGACGTTGTAGTGAATTATCTCCGTATTTCAAAAATATTGTTTTGGAGCATTTGTCAAAATCTTTCGTGTATTCTTTTCGAAAATCAATTAGTCTTAGCAGAACGGTTGGTAATAAAAATTTATAAGCCGCCTTGATTTATAACATAATTTTCTAGAAATAACTATTGGTTCCATTAATTCTTAGAATTCTGTGCGATTATCCCATGCTGCAAAAATAGTTAAGCGAACACGTGTCTAAGTTTTTTTTGTATTTCTGCATGTCTCTCTCTACCCATTAAAAATGGTTGTTTTGTATTACAATATATAAATAGATGTTATTTGAAACTTCAACAATTATAAATCCAAAGAGCTGTTTCTTTTATAAGATTCCTGTTATATATGCATACTTAATTTTGTTAAAACCCCGGCCTTTAATCCTTAGCCTAAATATAATGCATTTTTTCAAAACTGATCCCGTGGATAGACACCAACGTAACTTTAAAATTAACTTTTTAGGTCACATTAGCGGTTGCTTGCATCCAATTTTTATTTGTTAGAATGGTTTTTTCAAAATTAAAAATGTACAATTTGGCTGTCTTAAGTCCCGGGACTTGGTTGTTAAGTGTCCCGGGACTTAAGACAGCAAAAAATCTTAAAAGTCCCGGGACGTCTCGACACAGAATCCCTAGTAGTATACATAGGATGTACTAAGTCATAACCAAAGAATGCTGGCATATCATGAGAAGAAGCAAATCAGTTGGTAGGAGCAATGGCGGAATAGCCTATAAGTAAATGAGATGCGCGCTTGTGACTTCCGAATCTTATAGGCTTCAAAAATAGCTTGCATAATATAAACCATATACTTTTTGTTTAGATTTTAATATATTTTTATCACTTTACATGTTTTTATTTTATCCGAAAAAGGGCCTCCAAGTTTTATTGCACCTGTTTCCTCGTATGAGCTTAATCCGCCATTGGGTGGGAGACAGAAAGTCAAGAAGGCGTTGCTTGGTGGCCATATGCTATACATCGACAGTGCATATGGACAAAGAAAGCAGAAGAATTTTCTTAAAGCAAAAGTCTTAATATTATTATCAAAGTTGAAAAGTATACATATATTTATGAGTGACTAAATTATTCAGCATTCTGTCGGTGAATCATATTCAGCAAGTGTATTCAGTAAATTTCGACAGATGGCATTGTGACTAGAGCCTTCAATCCCGGAATCTCGACTAATTTTTCGATCTCGTAATCTTGGTATTGTCTCAGTACTAATCCTAGGATTTCGGCATTTAGTATATATAACACGTGGAAAAACCCGTTTCTTTTGATCATTTTTTTTTAAACTGGAGTCACTGGTATTTGCAACTCTTTGATTGAATAGAGCTGTCATGCTTTTGAATAATTGTAAAATCTGTGATTTCCCACCTTTTTCAAGTCATCGAGTAAAAAAAGAAAAGGTTTACGAGTTGAAAATTTTTTTGAATCCTCAGCTTCTCACTTTTTTCCAAGTGCCCATGTCCCAAAACAATTTTGAATCCTGAAATCCTGGGATCAAAAAATGGGTCGGGGATTGGATGCCCTAATTGCGACCTGATAAAAATTCTATTAAAAAAATGAATTGGTGAACCCAAATAGTGAAAAAAAATCGACTAAAATATATAAACAATTTGCTCTTACCTCTAAGTCTAAGTATGAAAAAAGATTAAAAAAATCAAAAACATGTTTATTATATGCTGCATTTTTGGAAATTGATTCCACGCCATAAGTTTTTTTTGTACTGTTAGCTTTATAAAGTGATAATGATGATAATATCTAACGTAGACAAATGATGTTTTTTTCTTATAAATATGTTATTGAATAAAATATTTTATATACGTCTAGGAATATTTTTGTAATTACCTAAACATTAATTGTCTACCTTTTTTGCCTTCGTTCTTCGCGTTTTGTGTTGCCTCCTGAGCGAACAGGAAGTACCTCCACCGAACCGGTTCGTGGAAGTCAATTAAATCGTACATCGTACATCATAAAGACCAGGAAATGTCAGATACAATGTTAGATTTGTGTGTAGCGGTCTACAAAAAATATTATTCGACTCGAAAAAATGATGAATATTTTTCGGCCTATTACTAACTAGTGCACACGATAACTGTATTTTGCTTATCGGTGTAAATTTTAGCTGTCTTGTTTGCCCAGGCATAATACTTTTATTTGAAAACTTATTGCACACGTTTAACAGAATATAATTAAAATAATAAAAAACTATAAAAATACTATTTTTTTATTGTAAAAGACCAGTACCGAAAATTATAGCCAATTGATCAACCAACCAGGTAAGTAAGTGTCAATGATCCATGAATTTGTCAAATAATACAATTTCTGTCAGTTGTTAGCGTAAAAGTTGACGAAATTATATTTAAAGATTAATTTGTCAAAATAAAGTAAGTGATATTAAAAAAAAACGCAAAAAAGAGAATTCAGTTTATTTTTAAATTTTTCGAACCGCAGAAATATGCGTGTCAAAATTAGAAAAGGGAAGATATTAAAGAAGCCAAGGTCAAAAGTGGAAATAAGCCCTTTTAAAAAATCACATTGAGCAGGTATTTATGTAGCATTTACACTAACTCTGTCAATTGGCATTTAAAATTTGAAAAAGTCTGTCATTTGATTTTTTATAGAATATAAGATTATAGTTTAGGGATCATTATAAATTAGATGAGAAAATGAACGCATATGAGATATTGTCATTGGAAAATTGAATTTTTTATGTTTTATACCACTTAGCTAAAACAATCTTTTCATCATGCAGTATAAACACACTACACTGATAGAATTATGGTATCCTCATAAAATTGTGGACTGATTAAAGAAATTACTTGATTTTTTAGTACATATAATTACTTTACAACAAAAGTAGATTTTCAAAAAGATATTGTTCTTCTACGAGTTACCCACTGGTGGTTTAACAAAAGTTATATTACTATAATAATAGAATCATCTTAATAAATAGTTGATAAAGATTAATTTGAAATCGTTGTCAATGCAAAGCAATAGACTAAATTGTTATTTTACCTAAAAAATACGGACTAAACAATTTTAACAAATCTTCTTTTGTTTTGACAGTAAATAATATGTGATTTGACTACATCAGAATCACATCAGAATCAGATGTTCAAAAACTTTTCAATCTTTGTGGCTTATATTGTATGCAAAAAATAAAGCATGATGATTTTTTATATGTCCATGTCTGCTCCAAATGTGGAGTATATGGCTTTCTAATAGAAGTATCCGAACAGAAGTTTTTCTCCGAGAACTGCTTGTTACTCAAAGAGAGTATTAAGAGCAGAAGGATAAGGCTAGAAGCGAGTTAGTGGTTAACTTAGCGCTTTCGCTACAGTTATTAAATGATTGGAAGGGTGGGAGAGAATTTGTAGACATCACAAACACGCATTGCCTTAAAAAATAAATCTATCGAAAAAACGCTGTTCGTACTGAGTCTCGAATTCTTAAGACTCCAACCAAAAGTTGGGAAACCTTTTCATTTCTAAAGACCACATTGATTTATCTGATTCAACATAAAGCCGCGGTAAAGAAAACGTTAAAACCTTTTGATCAAAGTGAATATATTGCACTATAAAATTGTGTATTTATTTAAAAATATTCAGATTTATTTAAAAAAAAAATGGCTCAAAGTCAAAAGCCGCATTAGAGTAGCCAAAAAGCCACAGGTTCCCCACCACTGCTCTAACCACTGTGTCATAGGACCCGACATTGTCCCATGATGATTTTACCACACCTAAAAGTGTAAAAACTGTTACTGCAAAACCGTAAATTTAATCTGGTATAAGTATAAAACTCCAACAGTACTTCTAAGTATCTCCAGCCAGTCTCCTCGCCTCCTCCCAGGTCATCTTAGCGTCCCGTAACTCCGCTGAGTACATCCATTATATTATAGCGTTGGGTTATCAATGCTATAATTGATTGTAAGATATATCGAATAGACTAATTTCTTATTTTAGATTGATTTTTTGTCACATCCGCTTTGCTCAACGGAAGTCAGAAGAACTTGTTTTTTCATCATGCTATACGTGTGAATGTAAAATATTTGTCAACCGTTAAATTCTGATGTGATGTCAATAGTTTCGTAAATAATCATAACATTATCTAAATTCAAGACTGTGAGCACCGCGTTGGATTTAATTCAAATATATAATATGAAATCATCCATGTTTATCCGAATGTATGTTTATTATAATACTAATCAATTGTTACTAGATGGTAATGCTAATTATCAGCATTTGCTCAATGTGCTTGATGTAAACGATTCAATAATAAACTGTGATATGAAGGGAAAGAGTGTGTGTATGCTGTGCATGTAAATTTTACTTAACACTCATGCTCTCTCTGCACATGCGCTTTAAGAAGTCATAATTTACCAATTTATTTTATAATTGTTATTGGATATATATGAAAAACCACAGTATGTAAATGGCATTACAGCTGACGCCAATAAGCAACGCACTTATAATAAATGAATTGAAGACTACATAATATTCACACATAAATAACATATTGAAAAAAATACCATTTTTCCACAAATGTGGAGAAAATGTACTCCTAATGGATATAACCTCAACGGAAATGTTTTTGCTAGAACTGTTTGTAAATTACTCTATTTTTTCCAAATAAACTAGGGATATCAAAAAAGAGATAGAATATGACTAGTGGCTAGCTAATCGCTCTCGTTATGCCCTGTTTTTATTATAGGACGGGTGGGAAGATAAAATTATCATTAATTCGTTGGTGGCAATATTCACATCTCTGAGCTGTAACAGCACTAAAAACTGACGACTCACTCGTATGACTTACGGGGAAAACTACTTTTAAGGTAGAAAAAATACAAACTTAAATATCATCGTTACTCTGACTTAACCTTTTATTATTTAAACTTGCCATCAGAGAAAGTATGAAAAAAACACTTTTATTTTTACTGTACAATATTTCTACATGTATTTTGATTCTCATTTCGATCTTTAGATTTGTAAATTTGAAGCTAATTCTTTAGAATCAATAATTCACAATTGTTATCTGGCATTATATATAATTACTTACTTAAAATAAAACGGCCGCATGTTGTGCATCTATGTGATAAGGCTTGTTAAATTCAGTAAAGTTATTTAACAACTCTTTATAATTTTAATTATTGAAAATTATTCCATAATATCTTAATCAACAGCAGTGAGTTATCACAAAAGCTTTTAAAGGAAATTAGTATTTTTTTTATTGTTACTGGTGTTGAAGTATAACAAATATTTTGATATATCCGCCTGACATACTCAAGTTTCCAAGATACAAAAGCCCCTAATGTGCCAGACAGACAGACAATGTGCAAACATTTCAAAAGCCATAGTCGTTTTATCAAATAAAATTGAAGGGGAATATTTTTGCATTCAACATTTAGGTATAGGTTACTAAAATATTAAATATATGTATACTGATTTTATTTGTAAGAATTAGTATAAGTGTTAATATAAAATTTTCAATAAAAAATACTAGTGTTGATCAGAACTGCCAATATTAAATATAATTATTTATTAAATCCAGAGATTCTTCGTAATATAGATTAAATTTGGTAAGTTTTAAATAAACACTTAAGTACAACAGTTCAAGTTTAACAAGAGGAACACATTAAAACAAATTAAAAAACCAAAAGAAAAAAATACGCTCTATCGGTATCCGAGAAAAACCGGACAAGGAAATCAAATTCATTAATTTGATATTATATATGAACCCTCGAGAGATAAAGTGAGCCAACTAGTAAAATTGTAAAACTTTTTTCTTGGACTTTTAATTTTAAGCACATCCACAGTCTTTACTTGGTGGTGGATTGTATATTTTTTTTTACAGATATAAAACTATTCCAATGTGTATTAACTGACGTGACTTCACTTTTACGATACTTTAAAACAGGCGTCGGCAACCAGCGGCCCGCGGGCCTTTTGAAACTAAAATATTTGTCTACACATGTCATTACAAACTTCTATTGAGATACCTCCATTAGGAGGCCATATGCTCCCCATTGGGAGCAGACATGGTTTTATATATATATAAAAAGTCAATACAGAAATACCTAAGAAAAGCGATATTTTTTACTGAAAACTTACTATTAATACCGGGCTCCCGGTTTAGGTACAGCTTTTACTGCAATCTCTATACGGATATAGACGTTTTCGAAATCCGATGAAGCATATATCTCAAAAATCTCCGTCGTGTCGCTCACCACTCGAGCAAAGCACTGGCGTAGACGGTTGGCGGTGATAAATCATGAATAAAATTTATAAAATCCAGGAAGGGGAGCACTACACCTTCGTAACTACATACTCTTTAACTGTCAACAGAAAACAGCTGTCATTGCGATTACGCGTGCCACTGTCATGGCGTATTATTCGTATTACTCCAGCGCGTATTCTACCTCAGTATGTCGTGTCAGACGTTGGGAAGTGGACACTCAGTAGCCCCGCGGCGGGTGGGGTCGTTGAATTATTGTAGGGCGGAATAAGACCTTTATGAAATGAAAACGGCTGGCCTCGTTCTGATATTGATTTATTTTATGGCGACAGCTTTATGCGTATTTTATTTAAATTGCGTATCATTATCATATGAATATTAGTATCGCTTACCATTAAACTCATTAGATATTTATTTATACAATAAAAAATAATTTATATAAATATTCCATAAAACGACGTTAAAAATAATTAACCCCACAGTTATCAAAAGCAGTCTTTTTTTTATTTATCAAAATAAAACACAATTTTGTGAATTTTTTTATTTAAAAAATCGATACTTTAATACCTTTAATCAAAATAGTCTTTTTTAAGTTAACATTGTGTGAAAATATTTTTCTGCCAATTTGAAACATCAAAATGCAGTTTATCTCATTCTCTATTTTTAAAATGGTTAGTATAAATGTTTGTAAAAATAATCAATAGCTAGTTTGTTAGTTGTAAGCTAGTCACTTGTTCTGCGCACAATTTTCAGGAACATGGAAATTTGAATATACTTCAAACATTAATGTGTTTATCACATAAAATTTAAAACCCGACAGTAATATGTAATGTTAAATCATTGTTCATCATTAATCATTGTATATTCATGAGTAAATTTTGTCTCATTTATTGGTGAAACGTTATTTTAGCATGTCTAAAAATATCATTGAACTTATTGTAGAAACATAAATGGAATTCAATACTATTTCCAATACAATTTTGTTTTCGAATACAAATTACAGCTTTCATCAAAAAAACTTTGAAAAGAAGAAAAAATCTTTATTCCCTTATAAACATCAAACAAAATATATTCATTAATCATTGTTTATTGTAAATGAGATAAAATTATTCGTCATTTGAAGCCAAAAAGCCCACAAAACAAGTTCCTTCAAAGAGGGACTACATTTTGAAGAGGTAGAAAGCTTTTTAGATTTTGAAAGAAAGTAGCGGCATAAGATTCACGTAGCTCTAACTAATATATAGTTAAGAATATTTCTACATAACAGAAGCTCGCAAATCAACTCTTTTTTAGAGTTTTTTTTTATATTTTATGATAAATTAATTTTTAACCATTTTAAGATAATTTCTACGAAAAAATAAGTTTCTCAAGTGGTTATAAAAAGATCTTCGTAATATTTCAATTTTATTTATTTTATTCAAAATCATTAAAAAGCAAAGTTTTGACAAAATAAGGAGCAAACTTTTCTTACTCACACCCGAACTACCAGTGACAACTTGTATAGTAGTATTTAATTTTAAATGAATATTATTAATATTTTTTCATATCCGCTACATAGTCGTCTTCCGATTATATGGCCACCGCATAGTTCCTTCAAGATTCCCTCTTTCCCCCGCCAGTCTTCTTCTTTCCTTCCATGTCATTCCAGCGTCCCGTAGGTCCACCGAGTATATCCTAAAGATGGTCATCAGTGACCTTCCACGTCGGTAGAATAGATCCAGTTGATAGAAGAAACAAGCAGAATACAGGCTTTTTTGGGGCATCCGCAGCACATGTCCAAGCCAGGTCCATCGTTGCTTCTTCACTTTGAACGTAATTAACGGCTGTTTAGTCCGTTAACTTATCTCCATGTTTCTGACAAAGTCAAACCACCGGACTTCTAGCATTCGGTGCAGGGATCTCTTTTTAAAGCATGGAAGTTACAGGAGAGGAAGTAATAAAAACCTGTTTTTAAAGAAAAAAAACCAAAATAATAATAACTAGATAATGATAGGTGTAGTAAGATGAGTTAGGTAAAAAAACGACCCACAAAAATACTTTCCGAATTGACAGTCTGGGCTTCTTCTTGTATTTTTTCATGTTCGATTTTGCCCGATTACTAAAAATATCAATTTTGAGTACTTAATTTAAATGATAAGCAAGCAAAATTAAATAATAATATATAAATAAAAAACGTGAAACCACGCTGGACTTTGTACGGTGTGGATACACTTAAATATTTTTAAATCTCTGGCACTCTAGTATATTGAAAACATTGAGAGTTTGTCTTATTTGAATGCATTGAATCACTTCAAGGAACCGTTGTAAAATCTCTTAGTGTTATCTGTCGATTTTCCGAATATTTTATTTAAAATATTAGAACAATTTAAACGGAAAATCATGACGAAGGTACTCCGCTTTGGGCCCCTGGGGTGCGTGAGGTAAGTACACTCCATAATTAAAACAACAATGTTAACCGCGACGTTTCGCGTGCCTCAAACTAACCAGGCACTGGCGTACTGATTGTACTTGGAATTGCTATATTTCCATGTACATAGTAGACATTTATTTTAAATATATATTATTCAATTTTTCATCTTCTTTTTGCATCGAGCACATAACGTGGATTTTCAGATTTCTTAACTTCCATAATACGCAGTTACTAATAGTACTAAGTAATACTTTAAATTGCTTTTGTATACTATTCATGATCCAATTCAGGGGTGGGCTTTAGGGGGCTCGCATGGGCTTGCGCGAGAGCCTTGTTTATCTTTATTTAGATTGGCAAGCCTCTTGTTAAGAAAAATAATATTCTCAGGTCAAACAGTAGCTAACTGCAATATCTGACAAAAATATCGTTGGCATACTGCCAGAAAACGAGTCAAAAATTGAATATTTTGAGTTATGAATGCAGATCGATAAATTCAAATACGTATATATCATATCACATATATATCGTATCATATAACATTTATTTTTATCGATAGTTAAATAAGTAATGCGAAATAGGTATATTTCTTTGACAGTTATTAATGGCAGAAACCGAAATATATCTTAACGCTTTTTAGCTGTACAGATTTCTTATTTTTACAGCTACATTTTAGTAACTCATTGTTTATTTATGTATTGTCTATCGCCTCGTTTCATTTCAGTTTGATTCATGATATTTTAAAAAGTCAATTATCTAAAAACAAGACTTTTGACTTTACATTTTCTGGCAGAATACTGACGATATTATTTCTGTCAGCTAAATAATATCGATTAAAATTTAACGAATTGAATTGTACGAAAAGAGTTTGAAGTATTTCTGCACCGATCTTAGAACTCTTCACTTCACGTATTGGCAGCCCAACGCTGATCCAATAGATTTTTTCAAAGCACAGATATCTATGCTGATGTATTTTTAAAAAAAATAAAATGATTATGTAGATATCAAAACAAGTGTTTTCAAACATAATGAAACAACAACATATAATGAACAAAATGTTAACAATTATTTGTGTACATAGCAAAAATGATATTGGCAAAATTTCCATGTCATATTTAAAGCCTTCACATTATAAACATTATTTAGAAAAATGTCTTATTAATTAATTTTTATATCAATTCTAACTTAACTAATGAATATATAAATTAATTCATCTTTAAACAAAAAGTGTTAAAAGCATCTATTTGAATTACTTAATATCCATTATCTAAACATTATCGAAGTAAATACGATTTGACGATCCCTTGCTGGAAAGACTACTATTTAATTATAATAAGGTTCTAATATTAACGGCATGTTGACTTCCGTTAGTTGGTTTATCCGGTCAAATTACCAACTTTAATGATCATTTGGTTGCGCCACTGTAACCATCTGTAAAAGGAGGGATGTTTCCCTACTGAGGTAGGAGTGCTTTGCGCTCTCTTTAATTTGCTGCCTCAAATAAATTCAAAAGTCTTGGTTATTTTTATTTAAGTGTGCAAAGAAAAAATGTAATTAAGTTATATGTATTCATTAAGGCAGGAGATTTATAGACGCTGAAGTTTTTTGGCTTCAATTCAAGAAAAATTTACACAGTGAGTATTTGTTTATAACTAGACTCATCAGTTTAACTTAGCATTGCGAAAGCGACTAGAGACAAATGTTTATGTAAAAATAAATTAATGTTAATTTTCAGTATTCCAGTAAATTTAATCTAAGGTTTTAATTTGCTAAAAAATAAACAATAAATCTACATTGCGATTATTCGTTATTTTTATCCCGTCTTTATCGGTTATCTCAAATTGAAAGTTTATTGTAATATAAGCCTTTGCATCCTTATCTTGAAGCTTGTTTTTTTATTTAAACACTAGATAGAGATAATGAAATAGTTCTTTTCAACCCATTTGCTTCATATCTTTATTCATATTCGATCGATTTAATTTATTCTATTCAGTGGTGTAGTGGGGCATAGGTGCTTGGGGTCGGCTCTCCCACACTTTTTATAGACTTTTGTCAATTTGTGATAAACGTTTATTTTTATGTAAATATAAATTTGTAACTATGCATTGAACGACGTTTTGTTTAAAACTTGTTGGTGCAGAAATTGGATAACTGTGGGTATGGTATTCAAATATGACATTTAATTAACGTTTCCAGAATTTTTTAGTAAGCATCACACATCTGATCCTATTTCAAGCAATACAATCAATGCGCTAGAAAATTAGCTTTTTGATCCAGCGGCTTAAATTAAGCGTATTAGATTTGAGATTTAATTGCTACAAGTGTTATTTAACACATACATAAAATAAGTTATCTTAAACTGAAAAAAAATTCAAATAGCGAACTGTACAAAAAGCGTGCTTAATTGGTTTTTTTTTCTACGAATAAGTATACACCAAATTCACAATCAACTAATAAATTATAAAAATACTTTTTTTTAAATGTACATATATTTAAATTATTTTATAATTAAAAGTGCTAACAAAGTTACGGAGATACTTTATTTCTATCTATATTATAGGAATATTTAGAAGACATTTACTGTAGAAACACCTCAAAGTGTTTTCTTCGGTTACTTTCACAATGTGTCAAGTTATGCAAAGTGCTACAGCTAAAGTTGTTAAAACGACAATTTTCTCAAATTAAGTGCAGTCAAACACACTGCCCGAGCTTAATTAACATTGTTTTCTTCCTTATTTTCAGATCTAAATGGAATTTAATTATTCTTAGATACGCTGGGAACAAAACAAATAGAATTTAATTTCTATGAAAATGGATGTTCGAGGATTAATTCAATTAATTAATTGGCAAAGCGGAAAACGATTATCACCAAGACTGTTATAAGATAAAATTTAATAACTTAATAATTAAGTTACATAAAGGTAAGCCCTTTGTTTCTGGATATTTAGCATGTCCGCTTTATGATTCGTAGCGTATACAATTAAACCTTTTTTTAGGCGGCTCTTTTTATACGCATAAATAAGACTAGCCTACATAAAATAAGTGAATATGCGTTCCATGAATTTCGAAACACGCATAACTCTGAAGCAGTAAGTAAAAATACACCCATAAAATGTTTATGAAAAATATATAGTATAAAAAACTTTTTTTTATTTTATTTAAAAATAGCATTATTGCTGAACACATTTAAACCCAAATTATCGGCAGTTTTTGACAATGCTCAGAGCGATTCATTATTTGACTCGTTATAATTTATCACTAGAAGAATATGTGCATCAGTTTATCATTCTGCATAGCTTTTTTCTAATATCGTAAAAAGTGATCAAAGTTTGTGATGTCTTTCTCGACAAATTTTCATATACTAATACCCAGTGCTTTTTCCATTTAATAGAACGGAATTCCGGCACCTTTTCTCTCGGTATTTTTAATGTTTCAAATCTATATTCGTAATTTTTTTTTTTATTATTTTTCGAAAACTTTTGATTTCCGAATCTTTTATTGATGTGTTATAGCTTTCCGAGATTTTTCAAAACTAAGTTTAGAGCTACAAGATCTTAACTGTGATGTCAGTATGAAATAAGTACAATTAAAAAAAAAAGCACTAGTTCAAGAGAGGAAACATAATTTGAACCCTTTTACAAATGTGCTGCAACTGCTGAAGGCGATCTGCGTTACCGTGGTGTTACACTTCACGCAAAAAAAAGAGAGTTCTAGTAACTAAGTAACAAGTAGTTCTCGTAAAAAACCCACTGTTAAAATAAGAAAAAACAAATTACATGTTATCTCATGTATAATCTAAAATATAGATTGCAATTTATCATCATACTACATGCCATAAAGTATCAGCAACTGAATATCAAACAGGTCTCGTAGATAAGTTTAAATTGAGATAAGTTCTAATATGAATCCATATGCTTCACTTTCAGAGAGAACATGGCTTTTAATTGCAATTTGTAGCTCGTGTTAGAGTAGGTACAATCAAATTTTGCATGTTATATTATTGTTATTAAACATATAAAAATGCAGCTTATGGCTTAGAAAGATTGATGAAACACCGGTATGTAATTATCACCGTTTGAAAAATGCTACGACATTTTTACGGGCCATCATTTTTGGTCCACTTTTCTGCTCCATATCGCCTCATCCCCAGCAAGCCGGCCCGGCCCGTTGACAGATGACAGCGGAAGAATGGAAAAACAAGTTGTTCCGGTTCGAATTATGAATCCAGGGAATTTTAACCTCCGCCCACAAGTTTCCATCAGAAGCATTGAGCCCAACAATTATCAAAGAAATTAAAGAATAATAAAAACAACCGATGAACCAAAAAATACTAGTTTTAGATTTTCAGAAATGTTAATCGTAATCGTTAAAGTGTTATCGTGGAAAACATGTTAGAAGACAGAAATTTCAGGAGTGTGGTTTTCAAAACTAAATCTATTTTTGAAAGTAAAACAATTAATCATTAACGATTTCTCAAAATGGCAATATACAGATAATTTGTTTTTTAAATTTAAATTTAAAATATATACTGTGTATATAATTTTATCAATTCATGTCCGCTACCAATGTGGAGCATATGGGTTCCTAATGACGGTATCTAAGCACAAGATTTTTCTACGAAAACTTCTTGTAACTCAGCCGTTCAACCTATCCTTTTATAAGACAGTAGTTGGAAAAGAAAAATAGGACAGGATCTTGCGGTTATACATTGTAGATTGAAAAAAAATATTTTTTATCGTGAGATTTTTCACGGAATTCAACGACGTCGACACGGACACGACAATCACAATAATAACAGTAATTCATATTTAAGGATATTTCCCAATTATTCCATCAACAACCTTGATCATCACTCAAGATATTATTGCCATAAAATATATGCACTTTATATAAGTTAAAAAAAGGTAAAAGTAAAATGTGTAATAAATTATAATCTAAAAGTGTGGTGCAGCGGTTAGCGTTGCTGGATTTCGTGCCGGATCTCACGGGCTTGAGTCCCATTACTTACAGCATTTTTTAGATCCATTAAATAATTTCTGTTCGAAGGCATGGGTGTTTGTGATGTGTAAAAATTCTCTCCCACCCTCCTGATTTTTCAATAACCGAATGTAGCGAGAACGATTCGTAAAGCCCTTGTCCTAGCCTTATCCCTTTATCCTTACTATTCTCTTCAGAAAAGAAAGGTTTATCGACTAAGAAACAAAAAATTCTCGTAGAAAAAAGTTTTGATGAGATAACTTTGTTAAAAGGTCTTATGATCCACATTGGGAGCGGATATGGATTTTTAAAAAATGTATTGTTAAAATGCTTTGTGTCATGCTTCAAAATGGAACAGTTTTTATTTAAATATTTTATTCCTGTGCCAATATTAAAAGATTACGAAATTTAAATTTGAGATGTAGATCAAATATGAGTGATGTTAAAAAAAGTGTTTCAAAAATCTTCAGCCGGAAGCAAACTGTCAGTGGGTTGATTCGGATGCTGGAACGCAAAAAGGGTTGACGGTTTTTGTTTTGAAATTATTTGTTGTTCACGTTTTTGGGAAGGATAAAAGGGTCCGTCACTATAATGGTAGGCGGATGTTTGCCCCGGCGAATGGCGGGAAATATTTTTGCGAATTTTGAGAGATAATAGAACGACTAGGAACGTGTCGTGAAAGGATTTTTTTCTGTACCTTTCCAAACATTTTTTTTACATCGGTTCACTGGAATTCTTCACTTGAAAGAAAGGTGCATTGAACTTAAAAAATAATGCTAAATTTACAAATAAAATAAAATCACTCGTTATCACCAATTTCAAATTGTAAAAGCTTAATTTGTATACTAAGCAAAAAATATTTTACAATATATTAATAATAATGGCTTTAGGAGCCTCCCCAATAAGCAAACAAGGCTTGTTAAGCCAATAGGGCATTAAGCGCAATTCACATATTTTTGTACCTATAGCAAAATTAAAAGAAAGAATTGCTTTCGTGTCTTTGTTGTCTTTGTCTTTCCATGAATGATTTTACGTGAAAGAACTAGCATAGAATACATTTGCCAGATAATATAAAAAATATTGTAGATTTTTAACAGTATCGTTTAAAGTTTTCAAAATTCAATAAATTCGAAAATTTAAAATCATCAAAAATAATAAGACAATTTTTGACATATTAGGTCTTCATATTAGAAAAATGTAGAACTTAATATGCATAACCTACGACAGAACATTTCATGTATTTCTTACTTCCGAAAAAAAAATACTTAAAAATAGGAAAAATATGATAATGCTTTGTTATTTGCAAATATTTAACAATGGTATGAGAACTAAAAAAAAATAACCAAAATTCTGATGAGATTCTTGTTAGAAGTCAATCGTCATGAAACATTTAGAGTAAAAGATTCTGCCAACCTAAAAAGGTTGGGCTTAATTGAATTTAATTTTATGAAAAATAAATTTAATTTAACATTTGTCAGTTAAAACCAAGACTGTGAAGTCGTGTAAAAAAGGACGACTCCGACTCCGAGGACATTTTTCTAAAATTTTATTTTAACTTATCAGCCACGCATGAAATGTCAACACTTTGGACTATTATATATATTTTTCAAAAAAAAAATCGAGCCGCTCAATTTTCACGACTTCGACTCCAACTCCGATTCCACAGCCCTGGTGAGAACTAACGCACAATATCACAAATATTTATAAAGTATCCTACCAAAATACTAATTTACTCTATTCTATACGACTTAATTGAATATAAGCTTTAAATAAAAAAAAAGAAAAATGCTACTAAGAGCTTTTTTATTAAATCAATAACCCAAAATTAATTCATATCACTGTACTATATTTCGGTCTAAATGGCAGTGTTAATATTTGCTGGTATGCGATAGTGAGACATGAAAATGAGCAAGGTAGGAAGGTAACATCAAAAATAAATATATACCCCACAGTGAGTGGCGTTCTACCAAAATTGTCTACGAAGGTTTGTAATTACAAATTGTAGCTCATACGTTAAATACTCTGGTGAAATCTTAAGAAGGCAGTCGAAATAATAATATAAACCTTAAAGCTCCACGAACACCAGTAGACAGGGATGAACTGGAGGGGGCTAAGAAAACTCGAGTAAGTCCCGTGTTAAATTTGACTCCAAGTGAAAATAAGAAAATAACTATACTCTTGGATCGAATCAGTACCTTATTACAGTTTCTGACATAAATGTATTATCTACAATAGTGTTAATATAGGGAACTCATCATCTTGCAATGTAAGTTAATACAATTTTCAGTTATTGGTATTAATTATTCAACGGTATTTTGCGTGCTGGTACATTTCATTTGAGAAACTTGTAATCAAAAACGAACAGATCCACTTTTTCATAGACAGAAAAATACACACTTTTATCATAAAAAATTTGATTATAAAGTCATATTTTTAACCTTAATTGTACGAAAACTACGAGTTTTTTAGCGATGTTAAAAATTAAATTCTGTTATTTTTAATCAATACTTTACCGATATCTCATTTTTTTTACACTACTAGATTTGGTCGTGTTTGATACCAAGCTTCTCAATTATTATTTTATTAATAACTAATAGCTTTAACGATTATTTCGTAGAAGAGTGATAAAAATATTAAATAGTATTCCACCGAGTAAAATGAATTGTTCATGTATTTAATTTATTGTTGCCAAATAGTGTCATAACTATAAAAGCAAAACTGGGCATAATTAAAATAAACGATAAATTAATATTTCAACAACTGTGGTAGTTGTAATTTAGTACATATATAAATAAATCGCACAGCTTGGAATGTATAATAATAATGCTAATTGGAGTTGGCATGTTGGCCATGGTTGAAGGGATTTAAAACCTCGGTCCTTTATATCACCGTTTACCATACAGGCGGTTTTGCAATAAATTGCTAGAGCAAGGGACAGCGCCATAATACCAATTCTGGCAAAGGATTAATAAAATGTAACATAAGATATTTAGTTGTTCGGTTTGCGTAAGATAACTGTTAGTAATGTTATTTCCTTAAACCAGCTTCTCTAATAAATAATATCGTCGTCGTTCTCACCAACGAACAACGTTACGAAAGCTCAAAATGTGATATTGTTTAAAGCAAAGTTTTATTTCAATAATGTTTATCACTAGGCAAAATAATAAATGTTGCACAAACACATATTGAAAATCAAATAATTAAGTTGAAATATTACAACTATAAGATTCACATTAATCGCAGCCAATATTTTATGACATTTTTAATCTTACACAAAATTTAATATTCGAACATTTTGAATTTTGTAAGTGTTTGTTGAGTGCCATGAGTTTTCTCAATTATAAACTATTTTTTTTTACTTTGGATATCTTTTGGCATTCACTCAGCTAATTACTACACTATAAAATTTAAAAGATACAAATTTGATAACAAACTTACATCAAGTACTCTCAATCGAAATTGAGTAATTTTATTCTATAACCTAGTATTAAGGACGTAAAATAAAATATTTTAAAAAAATGTGCGGGTTACAAAAAATTTATAAAACCTCGACTATTTTTAAATTAAGCAAAAATAAAACTAGAATAGCTTAACAGCTTAAAGCCAATGAGATATTCTTAATGATTAACATTAAATGAGTTCAAGCATGTAGCCCAGTGTTCAATGTAGTTGGCTTCGGTTTTTGTGTTCACTGGCACAAAATCCAGCTCGGACAGTTTTATAAATTGATTTTTCAATTAATTTGTAGATTTAAATTCTTTAAAAAAGTAGCGTTGTACTAGAAATCATTTAATTAGCTTTTTTGTTACCGTTACCAGTTATCGGAAAATAAAAACATTGTTTTGTTTATAAAAATTATAATCTAAAAAAACTATGGTGATCTATTTTACGTTTGAATATATATTCAAATACAAACAACCATACTGAATTTAAAAATTCTTTAGAGGCAGTGACTTGTGAAAAAAAAACTTTAAATGTAGCTAATCACTAATCAGGATATTCACTTTACCCAGGATGAAAACTTTTAAGATAAGAAAACTATAATAGGCTGGAATCTTTATCTGAATCGGACTGATATGGAACTTTACGATTCTACCTGTTAAAGCCAACTAGACGTTGAAGTAGGTTGAAATTTACAGAGTCGGATTCAGCTAAAATCAATTATTCTTCAACGAGAGATTTATGTTTGAAGGGTGGCATACAGTGGTGAAGTGGTAAATAAATAGGTACCAGGTCGGTCATTGATTTCCTCCCTATTTTTGTTTTTTTTTATATCCGTCTGAGGTTAAAAAAACCACAAGTTTTAACAATCAAATCAATAAAAAAACGATTTTTAATATATGTATGTACTTGAAAATTAAGTTACAAGTCTAAAAATTGGCAGGACACCTCCCTCATTTTCAGGTGCCAGGTCGTCGACCTGGCCCGACTTGGCCCCACTACACCACTGGTGGCATATAAGGTATTAGTTATAACCTGCAATGGGATTGAATGAGAGAAATCTTTAAAATTGTTTGTTGAAGCAATTGGGGGGTTTAACGTGTTGGAAGGATCCTGTTATCAATGTATCTGCAAGTAAATCAAATATCGTGTTGATAGGCAAAGATATCATAATAATAAAAAATGAAACGTTTTTTTTTTCAAAAACTGGCAAGGTCAGTCCTTATCGATAAATTAGTTATAAATGTCACCTTGTTAGTCAATTGAGTAAGCTACAGAACTCATAATTTAAAAAATTTGAAAACTGAGTATGTCTCTTATTATGAAGGCATTAAACTTATGTATAGTTCTACAAATCAAGAAATGTATCAAGACAAAAAATAAACTGATAATGCAAGGGTAGACTTAAGTCCTTTCATTTGTTACGGCCTCCGGTGGGCTTCAAACGTATATCTGATATCAACATGCTTACTAATATTTTCAAGAAATACATTGTTTTTAAAAATTCCCACATTCATTTTTTACTCTCGCTCTGCAGTTTTTAGTCTCTTCCTTAAAAAAAACATTTCGATGACCAATTTTTGGAACAAAGACTTCAATTGTGCTCATTTCACATTTATTAAATTTGCAATAATGTGGTAAATTTTTTTTTTTGGTAATATTTAAAATATTTTCTGTGATGGTTTCAGGGATATAAATTGAAATTGTTATGTATCATTTTTACATTACGTCATGTTTTATTTTATACTATGAAAACATTTTGAATTTTGTTATGAAGTTAATGAACTAAGCAAGCCCCATGGGCCATAATTATCACCCTTCTTGCGTGTATTAATTGAAATGGTATTTTCTTGGTAGAATTCCTCACTAAATATCTGTTGTATTAATTTTATCGCATATGCTTAAATTATTACTAGCATATATATATATATGTATTTTGAGCTACCCTTTTATGTCATGGTCGCATAATTTATTTAACTACTGTTAATTTAAAGTTTTACATAATATTAAAATTGTTATGACATTATTCCAAAATACATCCATTTTTAATTATAAAGTCGTGAGAAGTTGTTAACGTTGTATATCCTGATTCATTTCTTAATACGGCTCTGTTATATCCTTAGGGCTGAGCTGGCCCTGTGTGTGTCCCATTCAATAAATTACATCCTTCCAATTGAAGATTAATACAGCCTTCTGAAGCGGGCAATAAATCAATGATTCTTACACGCCATTCTCGTCCTTAATTCCACCAAGAGCAGAATGAGTTTTTGGATAACAAGGTAAATTGTGCCTAATAGAATTTGGAAATCTGTGTGTCTTTAAAATTTTACGTTGGAATTGTAAATGGAATTTGCCAAAAAGAGATATATCTTGAAATTAAATTTAGAATTAATCGTTTTATTGATTTAAAAAAAAAACTACTTTGAAAATTACGCCGAAGATTTCAAATAAGTCTAACAAAAGGCATATTAAGATTCTTTTTTCTTACATAAATTTACAATTAAAATTTAATAATGACAATCAAGTCGCAAAAAGTCTAAGCAAATTTTGTTTTTCATACATTTTGAATACTTTTCTAAGCAAATTTTCAAATTATATGAAAGTTAGATTTTTTACTGGCCACTTTCTGAAACCAATATATTGCGTAAAAAAGTATGAAATTGTTATATTTGTAGCTGTGATTGATAAACATACAAATTAATACTCATTGAAATAATACGAGTATAATACGAAATTAAATTTAATAACTTTGTTACTCTTCTTGTTGTGTTACAAAATGTGGCATATGTTTCACCTCTTTAATAAGTATCATGAGGCAGAGCATCGCAAGATTAAGAAATATACATACTTTAATTTAAGATTTTGACTGAAGGTGCTTGGTGGAATTTCAATATTAAATTTGAATCGTTCGAACTATGTACATTCACACAGATTTTGTCAAGTTCATCCGTCCACTTGAACGCTCGGAGATGCCAAAAAGCAAAACCCGGGTCATTAGTGACAAAATCTGTGTGAATGTACATAATTTGAACGATTCAAATTAAATATACATACTTCAAATCGATTCTTGCACTTGATATGGTAAGATTATTGATACATATGAAGATGTGTCTCTAAAATAGCTAGTTATTAATCTTATCATATCGACTGTGGAAAGGAAAAAGGACGTAACCCTCAATGTTCTAAAACAGCTTTTTTTCAATAATCACAATGTATACAACTTGACACACATTCTATCAAAAGTATGGAAGCTGAAAATGCCGAATAAGTGTCTAAATTTAGCTTTTAAGTTTGAAAAAGATGACCTTGTAAAAATTTTAAACCAAGAAAAAACACTGAAATAAAGGTTTTTCCGAGACAATTTCTTTAATTAATATTAGTTTATGCCAATTAAACACCAGTTTAGAAGTATCCGTGCATTTCAAGGTTGTGTATAATTCATAATTTGCATATGTCACAAATATATCAAAACACGTTTTTAGCGCCTCCTGTAAAATTTTATATGTGTGGGTTACGTCCTTTTTCCTTTCCACAGTCGATATGTTTATTCCTTACCCAAGTAAACAGTATCTACAGTTATTTGTCACATTTTATAACACAACTAGTGTAATCACAAAGTTGTTAAATTAAATTATATATTATAAATAATCTTCCACAAAGTTACCGTCGAATCCATCGAAGACAGAAATATAGTTTCTTTACTGACGTGTTTATTTTTATTTTTGATGTTTAAAAATTTATGCTCATTTATAATAAATAGATGGCGTTTAAAAGTTTTTTATTTCTTGTATGGATTGACAATTATTGAAAAATATAACCGGCGTCTAGCTTAGACGGTTAGTAAATAGTCTTAAATGTAAATGAGGCAATATTATTTAAGATGCTGATCCCATCTATTAGGAATGTCCAGACATGAACAACTAAAGGGAAACATTGCTTAGGACGATACGACAGATCAGCTGAATTTGTCAGTACCGTCGGTTATGCCGACATGGAATCGTTTTTATCATATCTAATCATTATCATATAGTATCACTTAATACCAACAATATCATTATACTGTATTGTCAGTTTTACTCGTCAAATTTCTCTGTCTATTGATTAAATGGTCACGGTAGCAATGAATATTTTTTTCTGGGAACGGCGCTATTAATTGTTTTTTTGTAACATTGAATTGAAATAAGTTTGGAATTAATTAATAAAGGAGACACAATATGGAATAAGAGAAAGGCTTCCTAGATAAAGGACTAAATATAATTGGATGGGATACCAGCTTAAGATTTCAAACCGTATCAAGAAAACAGTACAATCTCTATATCTTCGATGATTTTTAATACAGTATCAAAACTTTAAATATAATAATTGTCAATTAAAAAATTGTATCTGTTTTTTGGTTTGGTAAAACAATCGAATCGCGATTGGGTCTTATTCACCTTATGATCGCTTAGTTAGGCTCTTGCCTCTTGAGTACAAAGGTTGGTTCATTTAAATATGTTTATTGTTGATACTTAATTATAAGCATAATAAAAGTATCTAATATTTATGACAATAATGACCCTACCAAATGTAAATGATATATTTTTTATTCAAATTGTTCAAGTAAATATATTATATTTGAGGTGGATTCGGTGGTGGTATGTATTATCCCACTGCTTCTGTTTCATCGCTATATATTTTTTTTCTGACAAACGTTTTGGTAAGATTATTAATTATAACGTAGGTACTCATCAAATGAGAAAATAAAAAGATATTGTAATTCTCATTCTGTGCAAGTAGAGGCACAATAAGTGTCAAAATTTTTCACACAGTAATTTTGCAAACAATATTTGATAGTTTTTTGCCCACTGTGAATATTTTTTTCTACCGATAAGTAACACTCTTTGGTTTAAGTCTCGATAAGTTCAATGTAAAAAAAATAGATTTCTTCAATTTCAATTTGAGACAATAGGAAATTGGTGTTTGTGATGTCGATTCTCCTCGAGTCAATCTCGGATGACTGACAAAAGATTTTCATCGAAATTATTCCGTATGATTTTTCAATGTGAAAATATTTCTCGTTATACATACCTACAATGAGTTATATATATATTTTTAATTTAAATGAAAAAAAAAATGCGAACTTCTTATAGACTTGGCTAAACAAAATAAATCACAGTCTATGTTGAATGTTTTAAAATTACAAGTAAATAAAAAGGTTGAAAATTCAAGAAAAATAATTGCCAGAGTAATCTTTTAGTGAATTGGAATTATTTTCACAAACAAAGTGGATTTAGCTTTATTTGTGATTGTACGTTTCATAACATATTTTATATAAGACGACTTAATTTATATCCAGTTCTCGGCGTAGATCTTGGGAGAAGGCGTATTTTAGCAATTCAATTAAGATAAACATGGGACAAATATATCCCTATCCATTATACAGCGTACAACTCCAACCCGAGTAAATTCAGTAAACAATTCGTTGTAATATTGATTATTTACAATAAATTAGTGCATTTGACTCATTTTATGTTATTTTTCTACCAAAAACCTAGTAAAATTTCCGAAACGAATGAAATGAGAATGTTGTAATTCAGTTTTTTAAGAAATTAAACAAATTCAAGTAAAACAATAACTAGATTGAGGAAGTTGTTTGAGTTTTATTTGTTTCTTATTAAAGCTTTATTTTTAACTGCATTTATTATTCTAGCTAAGTGCAAATATATACATATATGGGATACAATATAACAATGCATTCTGAGAAAAAAATGTTTTTATTAATAAATTAAAATTCTTTATTTTTTTTTTGCAGAAATCGAATATAAATTTTTAATAATTTTGCAAATTAATACAATTTCAAAAGGGAAATTTTCACATTTAGTGTTTTTTTTTTAAATATTTATATTCACACGAATTAATTTATTTTGCCGTATGAAGAACTATCAAAGAGTACCCAGGGGTGGGCTGGTGGGGGTCGACCGAGTCCATTGTTAAATTTTACTAAGACTGGCGATCCCCTTGTTAATTTAAGAGATATCAGTATTCTCAGATCAAATTAGTAAATTACTGCAATTTCTGACATATATTATCTACGACAGCTAGTAAATTTTTAGCCATTTGCATTAATAAGTATTATAACAAATTGCATAATGTTGACAATCGATTGCTTGTTTAAGTATTTCATATAATTGCTTAAGAGTGATAAAAAAATTCACTCATTTCCCAGAACACCGCGAATCGCTTTGAGATTAAGCGAGCCCCTTGTTAACGTATTGGTAGCCCACTGCTGAGACTACCTAGCTATAAAAATAGAAAAGGCGTGGAATCGAAATACAAGGCAACCTAATATTTTTTTATCAATAAGTATTTTAGTTCTACAAATATTATTTTATATATGATTGATTGCTGTTTCGGCTTATGCCTTCGTCCGATGTAGTTCTAGAAGCCGAAACAGCTATCAACCATACAGAAGATAATATTTCCAGAATTAGATTACTTTGATATTTTTTCACCTTATTAAAATTAAGTTCTACCAAGTAAATTTCATTTCAATCAATATTAATTTATTACTTTTTTTAAATTAAATTCAATTTTTAAAAAAATACAGTCAATCAATATGTAATACTTAATAAACGGAGATTAGAGTGATTGACTATCAACCAGTCTTTCCAATCTAAAGAAATATAGCATTCACTCACCAGCCCTCACTGAAGTGTAAAACGTAATCGAAGTAATTTTTTTTAATTCGTACCCAACATCACTCGCTATGGCTTCACACTCTTATTACAGGGTGTATTTCACAGCGTAACAGCGTTATTTCTATTTAAAAAAATTCAGGAATTTCCAGAAGGAAAGTTATTCATGACTTCCTAATTAACAAATACAATATAAAAACAAATATAAAAAAAATACTACACTGTTAGACCTTTATTGTGGCCATTGATAACATGCTTTACTAGCAACCAGCTGGAAATAGTTATTAAAAATCTATTTTTATTACATTTAAATGTTTAATGTTGCGTGTGAAAGTAAAAGTGATATTTTAATATCATTTACCCACACTAAAAATGTAGCTTAAGAAGTTGGCCATCTTATGTAATCTGGGAATTATTTCAAGCGTGACGCTAAGCAGTCTTGGTAAAATTACAACCGTTGAAATAATTCTGATCATTTGCCAACGTCTACTGAAAATATCTTGTTGATATCAATGATAGTGAAAATGTATCATTTTTGAAAAATGTTTACATCTTCCAGCAACCTGATACAGAAAAAAGAACTCCTGCTCATGTACATATGTAGTTCTTAAATTGATTCCATAAAATTGTTACACTAGCCGCAATACAACTATAATTTGACGTCTCCAACTTGTATTGAATATATCGACGCCGAGCATCAGCATAGGTATCAAGGCGCTTCTATCACATTTATCGTCGGTTGCTTTCTGATCCCTGTGGGCGGATTTCTTATCGCAGCCTTTAGTCTATGCTCCATCTCCCGCCCATGGCTAAGAAATTAAGATGATCTCGGCTGATAGGAGGCCATTAGAACGAGGACACGGGCGGATTTAATTCATCCCCCAGTTCAGCGGGACGATGTGATAAATTGGACCGGCCGCGCTGACAACCTTTAGATGGTGAAATGTATAGAGTTTAAATATTCCATACGGACATTATTTATTATTTAAGTACACTTTGAGTGACGTTATGACATTATTTATTTTCTTGACAAAAAAAAGTGAAACTACTTATATTGAGATGCTCCGCTCTGTGTACATATGCTCCATATTGGGAACAGAAATGGTGAAAAAATAAAAAAAAAACTGATACTAATTTTAGCTTCAAATGTTAGTATTTTAAAGTTACACATTATTTATAATATTATGTTTTGATCTTTTTGTTCCTTTAAAATGGTACCACATGAACGTTGGGACCAATAAATGATAGAAGTAAATCAGAGAATATTCAGTATTGTTATAAGAATTAATTCCACAGCTGCAGCCGAAAGAAGTAACTCTGTTTGTTTATAAAAAGGTTTGGTTTCAAATTCTGGTGAAATCAATATTTGATAATGATTTCGACAATTTCACATTTGGTATTTTGAGTTTCAATCGTTATTATTAACGGTTGAATATTTTACGCATTTTACGAACAAAATATTGTTATATGTAGCGAAAAACATTCGGGAATATTGTTTGCTAGCAAAATATCAGTAAGAGGAACATTTTTAAAATATACGAACGATATTGAAACGCAAAAGAAAATTTTACAAAATGCCATTTCGATAATCTCGCTACGCCGTTATTTAAGGGTTGGAAGAGAAACATGCACAGCAATCTTGAATGGAAGTCGATAAACCTATTGAAAAAAATAAGTTCGTATTGGGACTTGAACCAGTGAGTTTCTTCATGGAAACCATCGCCGTTGAGCATCACTGTAGTACGGACCTGACATGGTATAAAGCTCCTATTGAATCAACGTATTTTTATCAAGATTCTCTTAAAATTTTTATTCAATAACATTTAAAACAAAGAAAATATAAGACTGAAAAGCTTCAATTGTTCACCATAAAAAAACCTACAATGTATATATTACCATTGTCCAACGGTAAAATAAGTATTACTTACTCTCATAAAAACAATAATTGCGGAATTTCGCGAACCGTCAATATAAAACGAAACAATAAAATGAAACGATAAATTTTCTCGATATATATTTTAATGACGTCGTTAGAATTATTGGTATTTCTCATCAAACAGAAGAAATGTGATTTTTATGAACGTTAAAAAGAAACGTAATATGGATTTAAAATACGAGTATTGACTAATGTTTTCCTTTTTTTTTAAATAATAATCTTTTAAATTGTTTTGAAAGAAATGAATGAATAATTAGTTTGATTTGATAATTCGTACAGTTCCTCAAATTAAAAATACAGTAAAACCTTGTTGTAAAGAATTGTATCAGGAAAAAGGGGTGTATTCGTAGAAACTGAAAATTCATTAGAATACAATGATAATATAGGTATTTTTAATAAGATGTTTATATAATCTTTAAATAAACAACTAATTGCATGTCGTAATATATATTACAAGGGCAGTTTTCATTCGTCAATAAAAATTACACGTTATTTAAAGAATGAGAAAAAATGTCAGGTCCGTAGTGCAGTGGTCAACATCGTTGGATTGAAGTCCCAGTACAAACAGCATTTTTAAAAAATCGATTTATCAATTTCTACTAAAAAAAATCGTCGTTTTTGATGTTTATAACTTGCTCCAGCTATTCCAAACCTAAAATAACGGTGAGGTCTGAGCGATTAGCTAACCACTGATACTGTCCTAACACAGTCTTTCTATGTCCACTACATATTTTAGAAAAAAAACTTTAAGTAATAAAATATCAAGCAGTTGTCGTAGAAAACTTAAATAACCATAATGTCACGTGTTCTACATCGAGAGCGGGCATGGATTTATAGGATGTGGCGTGGTACACACCAATTTATTGACGGCATACGTTAAAATTAAGATTTTTTTTATAAACTGTGGTTTTTAAGTTTAAGCATTTATACCAATAACCAACGGTGGGCTGTCAATACTTTAAAAAGAGGATCGCTTAATTTCAAAGCAATTCTCGGTATTCTGGGGAAGGACATCATTTTTTGTCACTTATATACAATACTTAAATAAACAATCGGTTGTTTTTTTTTTTTTTTAACCATGTCCGCTCCCAATGTGGAGCATATGGAATCCTAATGGAGTTTATCTCAACAGAAGTGTTTCTACGAGAACTGCTTGTTACTCAGTTGCTCAACCTCTCTTTTTTCAAAGAGAGTAGGGATAGAAGGATAGGGCTAGGACAGGATTAGTGGTAAGCTAATCGCTGTCGATACGCCCCGTTCACAGGATAGGAAAGGTGAGAGGGGGGGATTCAAGACATCACATACATCCATGCCTTTGAACCGAAATTCATAAATCGATTGAAAAATCAATTTATAAAACTGTCCGTACCGGGATTTGAACCCGGGCCCTCTGTAGCCGAAGCCAACACCGTTGACCACTCGACCACACAGGCGACTAACAATCGGTTGTTACTTAATTAAAATTAAAATATGTAACAATATGCAATTTATCGTAAACTAATCAATGTGAATGGCTTAAAATGTACTTTTGTGTATACTGAAGCTTGCGTAAATAATATATACGTCAGAAATTGTAGTTATGTACTAATTTGATCTGAGAATATTGTTTTCTCTTAAATTAACAAAGGGCTCGCCAGGCTAAGTAAAATTTAACAAGGGGCTCGCGCGAGCCACTCCGAGCACTCTCCAGCCCACCCCTGCCAATAACTAAATGTTTCATTCAATTAAAAGTGGCTATCTATTTGTTTCTCACGTTGCAGATTGATGCGTATAAACTTGTTAGGTATTTAAATAAATGATTTGCTGGTAAGCTTACAATTTTAAAGTGCCAAAAGTGACAATGTATGCCTTGATCACTGCATTAAAAATTAAAATTATATTTGACTTGCTTTATATCTCGTTATTACCCTTATTTAGTTGTGGTTTCCAAAGATGTTCATGAACACGTACAGCTTACAATCTGACCAAATCATGAGAATATAGTCATACAAATTTGTCATACTGGTGATATTTAATATACAGTAATACCCCGCTTAGCGCGACCCTGTTAAGCGCGGTTTCACTATAACGCGAATTTCAAATTTCGCGCTCAAATGCCTCGCATTACGCGAAAGAGTGCGTATAAACATATTTAGTCATTAACTTCTCTATGGTCGCGGGATCCCCGCTTTCTCTGAATATTCTCTTCGAAGAATTGGGAATTCCCCGTCCTTCGACTTTGTTCTATGGGGATTTCCTCGTTCGTTTATTTGTTCCGTAATGTTAGTTCGGTCGGCTGGCAGTTTTGTTTAATCCTATCTACGATGAGGAAGAACAGGTAGAAGATAAAGTTTTATCTTCAGGGGAAATACAAAATGCACTTTCAAAAATTTATTCAGGTTTGGACATATTGCAGAGTATAGACAATAATGATGACCGTGTCTTGACCGTGTGTCAAACAATTAAAAACAGTGTTGGGTGTTATGAACGTATTTTACAAGAACGTAAACAAAACGCTACCCAAAAGACAATAGATGTATTTTTCCGTTAAAAATAAGAGTATGTATTGCATAAAGTGTTCTTAGAATTAAAGTGATTGATTAAAATGATTTGTATTTTTTTGTATTAAATTTTGACTATGCTTAATCGTAAACCTCGATATACGCGAATTTCAGTTAACGCGATTTTTTTCGGAACGTATCCCTCGCGTAAAGCGGGGTATTACTGTATATGTATATTTTTAATAACTATCGTTATTATTCTTGGTAAAATATGAGCGAGCTAATATGAAATAAAATCATTGTAAGAAGTATCCAATTACATACCGAAGATGTATAAAAGATACCTTGTATAACTCAGTAATGAAAGCTTTTCTTAATGTCTATTTGAAAGGATCAGAATACGTAATTGAAAAGGGTTATATTAGTTTCAGAATCAATGATGCTGATAAAATTGGTAATTGCCACAAAAAATGATTAATAGCTTTCGGTTAAGGTGTTCATTTCATGAAAGTTCGAGGGATTTGTTCGTGTGATTTGTATAATAGATAGTAATTACTATAAATGATTGGTCAGTCATATTATATTGGATATTTTTGAACTTATGTAACACGTGTTCTTGCGAAAAAAATATATTCATTAGCCAATATTATTTTGCTATGATGTCATGCGCAGCAAGCCAAGATAATTATAATTTATAAATATTATCTATATGATAGATTCATTATTTTTTAAAAATCATTTACCTACTTGAAAACAGTGACTGTAATAAACAATTAATACATACATCAATTAACAGTGCAATACGCAGCGAGTGGTATTGCTATTGATTTCTCATTTCCAATATGAATTCAATTGAGAATTTTGTTATTAAATTCGCAAAAAAAAAATGACCGACAATTACTTTTCCATATATATGTTACAGTTAATGTGTGAAATCTAGTTGGAAACAATTCACATTTACTTTAACTAGTCAACATATGAATTAACTGGTAAGTGTATAAGCTCACTGACGCGAGCTAGACAGAATATAAATAACATTACAGCTGAAGTTAGGTTAGGCTAGATATGATGTATAAAAAGTTGGCGAGACAACAAAACGTCGAAATTTTTGAGTTTATGTGAAATATCAGATGACAGTTAATTAAGCACAACTGCGTGACTGCGCGCGCACATCATTGAAGTTTGAGTTCGCACGGGCAATAGTTTGAGTGCATGCGTCATTATTTTAATTAGGTAATGGCGAAAATGGACAATGTTTAAATTGACTATGTGCATACTTTAACTGTAACTTATGTTATAGACTAATTCAAAATATGATTAAATTTATTCTTTGCGCACAACAATAACGATAGAAATAATTGAGATTAAGCTATTCCGTAAAAATGTTCGGTATTCCACAGTAATTGGAACGAATCGAATAAGCGGTCGAGATTACAGTTATGATTACAGTACCGATGCATAATATGATAATATACATAGTTAACTATGCAATATTCGTGCAAAAATGACTGTTATCTGGGTAATGCTAGAATATTTATATTTTTAAATACTCGATTGGGATTTATCCGTTTCTGAAAAACTTACGTCAAATTAAGTGCGACTAGACTCTATAAACGGAAATTATGTATCATATTCGTTTGGTTTTGATCTGAGGGTTATTTTGTCGAGACATAATGTATATGTCATAAAATTGATAGCACTAATTGATAGAATAATTTATTCCTAATTCAATGTGTAGATTTATACTTTGCGACGATTTTTTCAATATAAGTAAAATTTCATTGAGTTTTAAAAACCATTCTGGACGATCTTTATGAAAAAAAGCTTAAATTTTCCTGATTATTAAGTAAATAAATGAGACATTTCAAAGTAATTGGTCATTTTATTATGATTTTTAATATCAATTAAATGGATTGTAGATACTATTATAAGACGTAAACATCAATGGCCTTTCGATTGTTTAAAATTTACTTGTAAATAACAACTCTCATATGACGTGCATCTGCGTCTACGAATACAATTTATATCTTCACAGTTCAGCGTGTTTTAAGTCTAGCATTATTTGATCAAAAATAATTCAAGAAAATTCTGATTGAAATACCATCCACAGGATTAATTTAAATTGTTGTAAATTTCAACTGAAAATACGGGTGTCGGCAAATAATAGACAAAGAGACAAAGAAAACAAACTGAAAGAAAAACAAAATGCTATTATTTAAAAGTATTGAATTAAAAAGTTGTGCCAAGATTAAGAAACAAGCAGACAAAAGTATCTTTGACAGATTTGTAAAAGACAATTAAAACAATTTCAAGTCCTCAGAATAAACATCAAACAAAATAAAGTTTGTAGAAAAATGAGGTTTACTCTTATTTTTTTATACAGTTAACATAGTAGGAATATTAATTATATTTTTGATAAACCTTAATGACTCTGTGGTCAAGTGTTCAATATTCTTAAGCTTAGAATTACTCAGTTGTGGGGTCACAGATTTGAATTCCGTAATAGAAATATTACTACATTTTTTTAAAAATCTTTTGTTTTTTATTTGTATCCTAAAGCAGTGCTTCCCAAACTGTGGGCCGCGGCCCCTCAGGGGGGTGTAGGATTTCTTGCGGGGGCCGCGAAATTCAGTAGAAAGTACAAAAATCTATATATTTAAGTATATCAAATCGGTGTTTCCCATATTGGGGGCCGCCGGATTGGATTGGATAGAAATTGGATTCTGGGGGAAAAGTATAGCAAATCGAGGATTTTGAATTCGTCGGTGAGCTAAAAAAAAAAGAGTTTCTGTGATAATCTGAGGAAAAAGTATACCAAATCGCAGATTTCAAATTCCTCGGTGAGCTAAAAAAAAACGAGTTACGGAGACAATTGAGGAGGGCCGCGGATTATTTTTTTAGATTTAGGGGGCCGTGAAACGAAAAAGTTTGGGAAGCACTGTCCTAAAGCATAGGCGCTGTGATGTTTTTATACCTCCTCGACAATCCACCAACTGCCGCTGAACCGGGTCGTGGAGAAGGCGTTCAATTTTAACTGGTGAATTTTAATGTGTAACTGTTGATTTTTAATGATTTTTGAATTTCTTTTTAATTGGTAGTGTTTTTTTATACTCACGACAATTAACAAATGCTTAGATCAAATTGTGGTTTTCCTTTATTAACACTGTTCTTTTCGTAGCTTATTCGGTTTTTCTTTATCCTCCACAGAAAGTGACTGACTTGCAATCAGCTCTTGTTAAAGTTCTGCGATGCTAATGAGATGCTACTTTTAAAGTTCTTGTGATTCATATTTGAAAATCAATCCTAAATTTAAGTATTTAGTTAAAAATAATAAAATTTAAGAAAACGAACACACAAAACCACTGAGATTTGATTTATCGAAATATAAAGGTTATCAATTCTTTGATAAATATATTCGTCAATAAGAAATTATTAACATTTCTTCATGGCATATTCCATTACCAGTGGCGGATTAAGCAAACGGGAGACCCCGTGCACAATAAATTTGGGGCCTCGGGTTTTGGGATAACATAAAAACGTCAGAAAAATCCATGTCAAATAATAAAAATATAATAAAATCTGAACAAAAAGTATATGGGTTATATAAAATAAGGTATTTTTGAGGCCCCTAAAATCGGAGGCCCCATGCTCGCACTCCATTAGCCTATAAGGTAATCCGCCACTGTCCATTACAACTATAGATAATCTCATAGAATATGATGTCAATACATGATAAATCAATAAATCTACATATGCAGGTAAATCCGTGATGAATAAAACAAGGTATTTTTTTTCTCACTTTAATGATGCAGGAAACGAGGTTGAATGTTCATTGGCGCAAAACCAATTTTATTCAGCTGGTTTTTTTTATCCCATAAAGCGACAAGTATTTTTTGTCACTCTATCCTTGGACTGTGGTTAGGTGTTTCTTAGGACCACGCAGGTATTTTTACCTGAGTCTACAGGGTTAGACGAAAATAGTAGTAACTTGTATAATTTAAATAGTTTTTAACAATTTATAACATGACGTATGAAAATTGCCGGCTACGTAGTCGAATATCAACGTCGTTGACTTAAAGCACGAAGTTCATGAGTTCGAACCCCAGTGCGGACTGTATTTATAACCAACAACGTTGGTGATTCGTTTACAGGTCTAGAGACTTATTATACGCTCATAAACAAAGTATTTATATAGTTTTTAGAGTATTATATAATATATTTAACAGCTTTTTGATGGTGGCGTGTTGCCGAAACACATATCGACCATATTTTATAATTCTCGTGCAACTAGGTATAAACTTTGCCTTTTTTAAATTAATGATGTAGAAATAATGAATCGAATTTTAAATTGAAAATAAATTGCTTCCTATTATTCTTCGAGTCATTCTGCCTTTATAAGTAAGAACACAGTAATTACAGAAAATGACAAAATAAATTTATGTATAGTGTATGATAAATTTGTAATATTTTGTATAAAAAAAACACGATCAAATATATGTTTTATTAAAGAATACTAGCTGTAAGCCCGTTGCCCAGCAACGTGAGATTTTTGTTGCATTGTGTTTTGTTGCATTGTATTTTATTTTATTTTACTTTATTTTATTTCATTTCATTTCATTTCATTTCATTTCATTTCATTTCATTTTATTTTATTTTATTTTATTTTATTTTATTTTATTTTATTTTATTTTATTTTATTTTATTTTATTTTATTTTATTTTATTTTATTTTATTTTATTTTATTTTATTTTATTTTATTTTATTTTATTTTATTTTATTTTATTTTATTTTATTTTATTTTATTTTATTTTATTTTATTTTATTTTATTTTATTTTATTTTATGTTATTTTATTTTATTATATTTTATGTTATTTTATTTTATTTTATTTTATTTTATTTTATTTTATTTTATATTATTTTATTTTATTTTATTTTATTTTATTTTATTTTATTTTATTTTATTTTATTTTATTTTATGTTATTTTATTTTATTTTATTTTATTTTATTTTATTTTATTTTATTTTATTTTATTTTATTTTATTTTATTTTATTTTATTTTATTTTATTTTATTTTATTTTATTTTATTTTATTTTATTTTATTTTATTTTATTTTATTTTATTTTATTTTATTTTAATTTATTTTATTTTTATAGTTAGCAGAAATTTCGTAAATTATTTAATATTTGGAATAAAGTTTAAGTTTGCTAACAACCATTTTTCGTAGTAGCATAAATTTCGTAAAATATTCAATTTTTGGAATAAAGTTTAAGTTTGCTATCAACCATTTTTCGTAGTAGCCGAAATTTCGTAAATTATTGAATTTTTGGAATAAAGTTTAAGTTTGCTAACAACCATTTTACGTAGGAGCAGAAATTTCGTAAATTATTTAATATTTGGAATAATGTTCAAGTTTGCTTACAACCATTTTTCGTAGTAGCAGAAATTTCGTAAAATATTTAATTTTTGGAATAATGTTTAAGTTTGCTAACAACCATTTTTCGTAGTAGCATAAATTTCGTAAAATATTCAATTTTTGGAATAAAGTTTAAGTTTGCTAACAACCATTTTTCGTAGTAGCATAAATTTCGTAAATTATTTAATATTTGGAATAATGTTTAGGTTTGCTAACAACCATTTTTCGTAGTAGCAGAAATTTCGTAAATTATTGAATTTTTGGAATAATGTTCAAGTTTGCTAACAACCATTTTTCGTAGGAGCAGAAATTTCGTAAATTATTGAATTTTTGGAATAAAATTTAAGTTTGCTAACAACCATTTTTCGTAGTAGCCGAAATTTCGTAAATTATTAAATCTTGGGAATAATGTTCAAGTTTGCTAACAATCATTTTTCATAGTACCATACATCGACCTCGGCGCATATATCGACAGCCCTGCAGTTTTTAAATTGCAAATTATTGAATTTTTGGAATAATGTTCAAGTTTACTAACAAACATTTTTCGTAGATATATTTTATTCAACTAATTTTCAAATACGCTAACAAATACATTTCGTAAAAGAAGAAAAAGACCCGAGGACATCAGTACGCACACATTTGTGAAAAGTGAAAAGTAAAAAGTAAAAAGTGAAAAGCGAGTGATTATTTTATCGGCTATTAATATATAGATGATTAGAAATCAGTTAAATTTCATAAACAAAAACACAGCTTTATTATGTTAATAAGTGAATTTGGCTTTGTAAGTAAAATTGTATTCAGCTATATCTTGTAATATAAGATAAACCACATAAATCCCTATCTTATCTCAAGAAATTAATGTTCAAATATAAACTTTTGTATTATTAAAAGCAAATAAAACAACGATACCTGATTTTTATTTCTGTATTTTTAGTTAGCAGGTCAGAATTGAAAATATTCCATATGAACGGGCTTAAAAAATAATCGTTTCGAAAAACAAACAATAGTAATTGCTCAGCGTTTTTTGGGGCATAGTGTTTATATGCAAGTGATGGTACGCTGAGCACAGAGTCCTTGTCCCTAAAAACCGATGCCACTAAAACCGATTTATACGCCCGCACTCCTTTGGACTGTAGTTTTGTGGTGTCTGCCCATTATAGCACCATATCCGGCCGATTGTGACCGTTTGGGGTAGCCGTTAAAAAAACAACACCAACAAAAAGACGCGCCGACCAATTCACCATCGGATACGTAATCTGTCAATGATGGGGTATGATATAGCGATTTGTGCCTATGTTAAAAAACAAGGCATATCGGATGCGTTTGAAATAATGTGGCGTTAAAGAATTTGCAATATCATTTTTATTCCAGGTAAAAAATAATTGATTTGTCTTCGCTGTAGACTTGATTGTTAATGGTCAGATAATTTATATCGAGAACTGTTGAATAATTGCTCACTATTGGTCACATTTTTGGGATCAGATAAGAAATGGGTGTAAAGGAATGTGAACATCATAGTAGGAGTCGATCTGTTCGGAGAAGTGTAATCGTGGCTCAGCAATACTAAATTTAAGCACATTGACCACTCGATTACAGGATCAGTTTATATGAAAAAAAAATTTTGATAAAGTATTGTAAAGTGCTCTGCCGAAAACACAATTTACATATACGTACTAATTATTTTTAGCCATTATTCATATAAGCTATTATATTTGTGATAATCCATGTCCGTTCTCAATATAGATCGAGTATATGGCCTCCTAAAGAAGGTTTCTTAATTAACAGAAGTTTAATTAGAATTATTTGTTACACAGATGCTCAACCTCTTTTTTTCGAAGAGCGTATAAATAGAAAGAATAAGGTTCTAAAACAGGACTTGTGGTAAGAAGCTATTCTCTCTCGCTTTTCCCCGTTGCTTAAGATTGGAACGGTGAAGGGAAATAATTAGACATCAAAAACATCCAAGAATTCAGACATAAGTCTTTAAATCGATTTAAAAAAAATGCTGTTCATACTGGGAAACGAGCCCGTGAGATCTGTGACGGAAGCCAACGTCGCTGACCACTGCACTACGGACTCGATAATATTATTTTTCAAGAAATTAAAAATCAATGCATTTTACTGATAGTCTTGAAACAATAACTTGGCAACAACTTGAGGTAGTATCAATAATGTATAATAAATTTAAGCTCCCATGTATTATAGTCGAGTTCATATAATTATTATACAGCATTAATATTTCAATGGTTACCAATAGCTTTACCCAAGGTAGTATTTAGTTCATAAAACCGCTGAACAGGAAGTTGCCCAGACAGCGTAACAAGCAGATCTTCGGACAAGCTTAGTAATGTATTGGCAACGAGCTTTTTTAGTTTTGCTGAATCATCTTGGGAGTCGCTTTGTGGCGGCTTTTTTGAGATGATTCTCATTTTATATTTCATAATTCAGAGAGTAGTAATTAAAATTCATTGTGTTCAGGAAAAATATTAAATGATTGGAAAAAGCTATGTAAAATAACCATGAACAGTTAAAAACGTAATCTGTTTTAATAATAATCTGACCGCAAAACAAACAAAAAGATGTCCATAACAGTGGAGAAAAAAAATAGACATACCAAATTATTTTATACTTTCTCCGGGTCTACGGTCGGGTTCTTAATATTGTAGTCTTCGTTTGTGGACTGTTAGGGTTCTAATCCAAGAACGAACAGGGTTTTCGATCGATTTAGTCTTTGGATGCTGTAGAAAAAAGTACGTCTTTACCTAGTACGCCGGCTATAATTATTGCAATTATTGATTTAATTAGTTATTGACGAGAATAATAGTCTCTAGCGTGATGAGGGCAAAAAAAATACGAGATATCTCGTCTGTAGCCGCTATCAAGTTAAGGATTTATGTTACAGAACATGGATGTCTTTAATGTCCTAAACAATCTCCTTCGCCTATCCGATACTTAAACAGGGCCTGTTTTTTTTGCGAATAGATGAAAGCCTGACCATTGTATCCTTACTTTTGCAAAGAAAAGGTTGATCAACCTAGAAACTTGCAGTTATCGTATAAAAAAACTGCTACGATTAACTGAATCATAAGTCGTTATGTTCTACATTAAGAGCGGGTAAAGTAAACAAATATGTTTTAATAAATTTGAATTACCTATTAAGAGCTTAACAATTTTGCTGTTAAAATCGTAGACATAATAATCGTGAAAAAATCTAAATGAATTTATTATATTATATTATATAAAACATGTATTTCAAGAAATTCATACCTTTTTTTACAAATTATATGCGAAATATTCCTAGTACATTTTGAAGATCCCATTTACAATTTATTTCTTTTGATAGAACCAAGAATCGTTTTACTTGATGTAATGTAAACACAAAACGTTTCTCACAAACAAAAATCTGCGAGGACAAAGGCAAAACGTGCGTATTCTGTTTGGGGAAATATTTTGTTAGCGTTAGATTTTTGTATGAAGCTGCTTTTTGTTGTAATAATAGGAATATGTGCCTTTCAATGTCTAAAATGAAAGGTAGAAAAATCAAATAAGTATCGTTGCAGCTCCAACGCGTGCTTCTGAGAACTGGTTATTTCATTCAATAATAAATTGAAAACACTCCATGATCAGTGCAGTGGCGCATCACTACTGAGTCACACAAAGAAAAACATCGAAAAAATGAATAAATTGTATTCAATGTTTACAATGGTAATTTTGTCAATGGTAGAGAATGAAATACTGGATGAATATATCAATACCGGGTTTTTCGGTATTTTATATTGATATTTAATATACTGGTACTGTTAAAAAGAATACGGTCAATTGGGATTGCAATACCGGAGAAGTTAATAAAAATCGGGAAATTGTAAAAAATAGTATCAAAAATAATTATAAAATATAATATCTTTATATTTTATAACATTGATGAACTCATCAATTCTGTCCACTAAATTCCATGTCCACTCTCAATGTGTAGCATAAAGCCTCTTAATGGAAGTATATCTACAGAAATATTTCTACATTACTCAGTCGCTCAACCAAGAAGAGGTTAGCAAGGTAAGGCTAGAGGTTGGCAGCGCGGAAATTTCAAAGGCTACGCGGACCGATCAAATATTAATTGAACAACTGTCTTGTAGTGCGCGCCAACCCGGAATGAGTGTGCAAGGGCTGCCCAACTGCTGCGCGGCCACGTACGCGCGCATCTTAGAGGGAACGTTGACTAGGATTCAACTTGAACCCGTGAGATCCGATTTAAAATATTTTAATTCATCGCGAATAGTTTCAAAACATATATTTACATATATATAGCACAGGACCTGCGAGTGTTGGAGGTCGGTGACTCCGTAGGAGTGCGGAGGAGAAAATGTTACTTTCTTTGGTCGTAAGTGAGAATCGTCATAAGTGGAACCGTCGTAAGTCGACGACTACCTGTATACCTAGTCCCAGTGCCGTCGCGAGGTTATTTGGTGTCCTAGGCAATCTTGGGAATTTACGAATTTCTTAATAAAATTAAAAAATGTGAGACTTTTTTGTTTTAGCTCTCGCGGAGATTTTTCAAAAAAGTTTGCCCGATTTTTAAAAAGTATAAAAAAATATTTTTCTCTTCCATTTATGCGCCCTCTTATTTTTTGCGCTATAGGCAGTTGCCTATTTCGCCTGTATGGTGGCGCCGGCTCTGCCTAGTCCTAGTCATCACAAAAATGTGTATGAATGACTTTTGACAATACTTGTACGCCATTGGCCAATGCTATGTTTCCAGGTAGTAATTGTAAAAAAATTCCTTTGCAATAATTTACGCCGCTAGGACCTTATTACCAGAAAAAGGATCACATTATTCAGTAGACTCTAAACTGAGTTGATACAAGAATAGTCATTTTTTTTTCGTACGAACTTCTCGTATTTTGTAACACGGTTTATTCTGATTAATGATAGCACGTGCAATTCGATCCTATGATCATGAAAACATATTGTTTCCAGTTAAATAATAAAAGATACACTGTTTAGCCGTTCATTTTATACTATACAACTAAATTAAATAAACATATATTTTACAATTAAAGCATGCACATATATCATATATATAAATATGTTTAAATTAACTAGTGAATGTATATTTTAGTCAGCTACAGCACACACGAAAGAACAATTCATAATAACTAGTCAATCACAAAAAACATACAGACGGTGTTAATTGTTTACAGGTTTAATTAAAAATAATCACGGCTGAACTGATAGTGTCGTCAACCATTCTTCACTGCTGTACGCGCGCAATCACGCAGTTTTTGTTTTTTACTGTCACCTAACATTTTACATATTCTCGCTCTTTTTCTATTCGATACACTTACTCTACTCTGCTTAGCGCTCGACAGTGAGTTTATATAATTTCTAGTTAATTCATTTATTGACCAGTCAAAGTGAATAAGAATTGTAATGATGGTAGTTTCAACTAAAACCACATTAATAGTAATGTATACATTGAAGATATTTCACAACTGTGTCATAAATAAATATGAATCAATGTTGTACGTACATATATTTATATATTACATGTATTTAAATAAAGTTGAATAGAGAAAAAAAATCATCACTATAATATACGTCACTATACGAACTATTAAAAAAATAACGAAGTTACATAACTTAACAAACATATACTAATATGATGGTGTCTTCTAGGTTGTACTTGTTCTACAGTGGAGTAATATACCCACCCCGAACTCGATAAATGTATCCTAGTCAAAATGTACATTTTTTTTCATAAAAAAATATAATATGTTAAGCGCATTCATTGATGATGACTTTTAAACTTCATACTTATCTCGCTTTAATTATAATCAACGCACTGTTCTTTCATGTTAAAATAACGTTTTTAACTAAATAATGGTAAAAAATGAATGTTAATTCTAATGTTTGAAATCGGGTTACCAAATTGAAAAAACCGGGTTTCGAGAAAAAATGACAGTGTCCCAAATTTCGCTTGTAAACCGGGTTTTTAAAACCAGTATTTGAAAACCGACAAGCCCTAAATATTGTAGCAGTCACAAATTTGCAGAATACATTGCTTAATTTAGAACTCGGTGAAAAGCTGAATTAGAGAGTAAATAAGTGAATTACTCTTATAAACTAAATATTAATGAATCTTCATAATTTTCAGTTCCGTCATTATTTGGAACACAAATTTTTCGTACACAATACTCGATACACAAATGACGGACAAAAAAAGCGGAACAAGACTGTTCCGTACTCAAAAACTTACGTACATAAATCGGACACGGAATATTCCGTACATTTTGGCATAGTTTCTTCATATATTATACAAATACATATTATTTAATCTTCTACTTGGTATCAACCTGAATATTTTTTGGCACATTTAATATCAGACAATTAATATTAAATTAAAGCAACAATAATTACAATGTTAGGGGAGTTCTGTGTACGAAGAATTCTGAATGGATAATACGTATTCCGAAAAATCTGTTCACCGATTACACTTTAGCATTGATTTCAGCTACCTATTGCATACCTCCCTCTACAGAACTTCCCACCACCGATAAGCGGATTAAATGTACCAGTGTTTTATCAACTGTATGAAATTGTATCAAAATAACAAGGCTACGTAATTTCGAAAATCAATGACAAATAAATTGTTCTCTACCTAGGCACTTCAAGGTTGAAATAAACAATCAAGGTGAAAAATATTACCGAAAATGTTTTTCGAATACTTATTCAGAAACAAAAAGCCCATCCGATAAATCACCTTTATTACAAGCTTTTGCATCAAATAAAAGATAAAGAAAAACGTAAAACAGCGCAAATACGAGAGCCAATAAAGAGATGAAATCAAAAACAAAAAAAAAAGTTACTACGTATAAAAATAAACATTTTGCTCGACCTACGAGACTTGAGTGATAATATTTATTGAATACCTAATTTGATTTTATAAAGGACTAAATAATACATATAACAATAACATATAAGATAATTTAAAATTCTCTCAATTGGTTAACAAAATATTTTAAACTTTCGTTTACCAAATCAATAATAAAGCATTTGAAAATAAATCAGGCCGGAATCGAGGCTGAAACTTTTGATCAGTACGCAGTGATTTTACAGTCATCAAAAAAATACATACTTATCTGAATCTGCCAATATCAAATCGTATTTCAGTTTCATTTTTTTTTACCATGTCCACTCTCAATGTATACTGACTCCTAGTGGAGTTTATCTCAACAGAAGTTTTTCTACGAGAACAACTTGTTACTCAGTTGCTCAACCTATCTTTTTCCAAAGAGAGTAAGAATAGAAGGAAAGAGCTAGGACAGGACTAGTGGTTAACTAATCGCTCTTGATACGCCCCGTTCATAAGATAGGATGGGTGGGAGGGAAATAGAAATTTGAATAGAAATTCATAAATCAATTTATAAAACTATCCGTACTGGTATTCGAGCCCGTGACCTCCGTAACCGAAGTCAACGACGTTGACCACTCGACCACACAGGCTGCAGTAATAAGGTACATATTTAATATTATAGACCAAAAATTACGAGCGGTCTCTAAATACTTTCGACGGTGACATCATATGAATATTGATTGCGTGACCGATAAAAAGTTACGCCATATGCTTTTTTTTGTTGTTGTTGATTGGATAGTTCATCTCTTACATATTGACAGTTGCTATAGAGAAATCGACGAACGTATGAATGGTGCGAAGGTATATGGACAATAAAGCCCGTTACGGGAGGTCCCTTTGTCGTAATACCTGCCCGCATCGGACCCTTATATAGAAACACACAGTAAAAAAATTCGAAGGATCTGATTCAACACTGATAACCTCGAGCATTTTATAGTGCATTGAATGTGTATATTTTTATTAAAAAATTGTATAAGCAGCCGTATAAACTGTGTGGTATAAACACATACTTTTAAAGAATAATTCATTGCAGGTATAAGTGGCAGTGGCAGACTACCTTATACAAGAGGTTCGCGCTTGGGGCCTCCAAATTTTAAGGGCCCCAAAAAAAGCTTTTATCAAAAAACCCACATCACATTTTGTTCAGATTTATGTAACATTTTGACTGGATTTTTTTGTCATTTGTATGTTATCCGAAAAACAGGGCCTCCAAATTTTATTGCGCCTGGAGTCTCCCATGTGTTCCATTCCATTCCGCCACTGATCTGTGGTATAAGTATAGGTTAATGCTCACTTTATGTATATAGAGACTTTTCAGATTGTACAAAATAAATCATTGCGACATATATGCAACAGTGTAACGCCCCGTAATACGTGTGCAACTCTCTGTCTCACAGGCATGAACATACCTACCATCTGAGAGTTTGTTTGTGAAATCTCTCAAAAGTTTTAAAACGAAGTAGGAAAACATTATAACGCAATTATTTCGTACCTTCATAATTATAAGACAATATCTAAGAATCGTTTAGACCATAGGCTTCCAACCTTTTTCGAGTGGCGACCCCTTTTTATAAAAGCCATATGACCCGCGGCCCCAATGCAATTGAAAAAGGGCATTTTTTTTTCAATGATGTAATTTTAGTTGACTGTAGTTTTAGTTTTGTTGTTCAAATCCAAAATCGAAAAAAGCTGGTGACCCATAGGTTGGGAACCCGTGTTTTAGACCGAGAGTAGTTCTGCTCGACAACCGTATGTAAATGTAGGATTTTTATTTTAAAAAGTAATACAACTGAAAGAATCAGTCAAATTAGTTTTGATCTATAAATGAATGTTTTTGTTTGTATTAAAAAAATAAATACCCAAACAATAACTATGGACATTTCTTTTCCATTTTAACTTGTTAGTAATACCAATTTAACTTTCGTTCCTTTCTAGTAATATAGCCAGAGAGACTGTTAAAATCTGAACACCCAATGTATTGTAACCTGAAAGTTTTCATAAAAGCATATTTTGAATTTATCAAATATCATCTTAATATTATTATTGTTTACCCTTATCATCTGCCTGTGTATGTCAGTTTAATTTTCACACCTTCTGGCTTCATATCCCCGTGTCAGATCGCCGTTAGGTATGTCTGATAATATGGACAGGTATGTATACCTGCAAAATTTACGAATGCTTTGAAAAAAATGATGGTATTACAACGTATTGTTTACGGCACGTTGTCATGGTTATTGGTCTCCCCAACAACTGTCTTGGGCCTTTGGCACGTTTTTATCCCAGCCATATGCTTCCTATTTGATAACTACTTACTCTCCATAAAACTTACAGTAAGGTTAAGGCAAAACGGTTGGCCAAAATACCTTTTTTCACTCAATATCATTGTTTTTTGTTGGCTGAAACATACCATATGCTCACAATATAAAAAAAAACGGCGCTGTTAAAATTATCTAACTCAGGGTTTTCTTTGCGGGAGATGTTCTGCGGGACACTGGTATTCCACAGAACCTGAATAGTTGTTAGCTGCGAACACCTACATAACATGAAATCAACTATTATACAAAATATTTTTACAAAAACTGGTAAGGATGATTTCTGGGCTTGTGACCAATCCATTTTCCGTGATAGCTAAGTCAGTAAGCTTCAACACAATTGATTGATTTAACCAGTGATTCTGATTGGAGCAAGCGCGTATTTTTTATTTCTGTTTTGTACAACCTATTTATATATATATTATATTATACGAAGCAATATTTTATTATTCAGTAGCATCAAAGTCAAAGTGTAGGAACAGGCGCAACGCAGGCAGCACTAGAGATAAGAATTTAGAATTCAACCTACCAATATTGTGCCGGATATCAAGAATATTTGAGATTAAGACTCAAAATCATCAGTCATAGAGAGCTTTATAATAAAGCCTTTATTCATTCATAAAATGTAATATGTTTTGAAAAAAAGTAATAATTGTTTTGACGTCCGCTCCTTATATGGAGCATTTGGGCTCCTAATCAGGGGTGGGCTGAAGGGGGCTCGCAGAAGATCGCGCGAGCCTCTTGTTAAATTTGGCTGCGGCCGGCGAGCCCCTTGTTAAAATTTTCAAATCAAATGAGTACAGAATTACAATATTTATTGATGGTTTCACTGCATTCTGAAATATAAAACGTTGTTGCCTTTTAAAATTCCTCGTAAAATACATTTGTTTCGGGTGCGTCATAAAAAAGATCTAACCGTATTAGTCCTGTCCTAGTCTTACTCAGGTGCTTGAAAATAAAAGGAGAAAAATATAAATATCTGTATATGTATGAGTCAATCATAGTAGGCTACGTATTGATCTCGACCAGGGTTCGTCAGCCTTTTTATGCCTACTACCTACTTTTGCTTATTTTTCATAGTAAAATTTCCTTACCGCCCACCAACATCGCTATATTTCAATCCAGTGTATGGGTGAAAAAAAATCCAGAAAAAGAACCGCCCACCAAGGAAGCCTTTACCGCCCACTAGTGGGCGGTATGGAACAGGTTGACGACCAGTGAATTTTCAACGATGTCATTATGCAGTATGTCAGTGAAAATTTTATGGTTAAAGATCAGTTGCGACCGACAAAATGTAGTGCTAAATTTGTAACCTTTTTTTGGCTTACATTCCAAATCGTTAAGTGTGATTCGTACTCTGGAAACATCATTAAATTGTCATCAAATGACAATATTTTTCGGTCACTTTAAAGTACACGTAAAATTGTTTTTTTATTACCATTTTTTTGTCTATTGGGGTCAGTGGTGCAGTGGTCAACGTTATTGACTTCCGTTTCGGATTTCACGAGTTCATGTAGCACGTACACTCAGTGAGTGTACGAGTAGTATTTTTTTCAAGCAATTTACCGATATCTGTTCAAAGGCATGGATGTTTCAGATATGTAAATATTTCCTCTCGCCTTCTTTGAATCCTAAAATAACGACGTAGCGAGAGCCATAAGTAAAACCACAAATAGTTATCTAGCAGAATCTTTCTAATGCTACTAAAACAAAGAGGTTGAGTAACTGAGTAACAAGCAGTTCTTGTAGGAAAAATAATCTGTTGACATTAAGAGGCCATTAGCTGACATGGATAAAAAAAAAATGTTGACAGTATACAGTTGAAACGTGACTACAACATATTGTCAATATACTAGCAGACGGCGTGGCGTTTAGATAAAAAAGAAACTGGTTTTGGGGTAATCGTCATTTTCGATAATCATGACACTTTAACCCTATTTATGGATATTTAACGACTTCTTATCGTTTCTACCACTTCATGAAATTCAGACGATAACTTGAACGGAATTGACTTACGTTCAAATTATATTAAAATATAGCACACAATATGGCTAAACTTGTTTTTTCAGAAGACACAGCGTGTAAAAATCTATCTATCTACATTCATAACTCAAAACAGCCGGTTTTTGACTTAACGCTTTCTGCCAGTAAGACGACAATATGGTCTTTGACCCAACTTGAATTCAGTGTCGCATAATTTTTTACGCACAAATCGCTTACTGACATTTAGCCCTTTATATTTTACCGTCGATTTATTTGTCGTTTATTGTACATATTAAGCGGCTGCTTATTTTATACGAATAAAATATTAAGCCAATCACGTATAAATTCGAGGATTAATTTATTATGCCCCGTATAATATATTATAAATGTAATTAAAAATTACAGGAGAACGATTCATGTTCAAATACTTTGCAATGGCGCAATTATTCAAAGTAGATAATGACTGTTATTATGTGGCAGTGTTCAAAGCGCCTGACATGCTACACCAGATAATGAGTGGTGTTAGTTTGACCCGATGACATAATTATTGATTTATTAACTATTAAATAATATGCGAACGCAATCAAAACTGGGTTACGATTTTCGAAACAATATAATAGTTGTATACATAATATAATATATTCATTTGAAGTAGCATTATTTAGAAATATGGAGCTTTGGTTTGTCGGGTAAATAAATATCAAGTAACAATATTTCAGGTATGTGGTAGGTTGTAAACGTCGTTGGATCTCACGGGTTCAAATCCCAGTGCAAACAGATTTTTTCTCATTCGATTTATGTTTTTGCGATTTTTCAAATGTTCACGTCTCTTCAATTCTAAAATAACGGGGTGTAAAAGTTTCCCGCTAAGGTGTGCGCGTGTGCACACCTTTTCCCTTTTCCCGCACACATTTCTCCATCGCCGCACAAGGCTGCGCATAGAAATATTATAAAAAAAAGTTTGTTTCACCAAATTTTTATATTTGCGCACATTTTTTATTTTGCTGAAAATTTACTACTTACAAAAGTTGATGGTCCGCACACACAATATAAAAATTAGAGGGAACGTTGGGTGTAACATGAGCGATTATCAAACCATTAGTGCAATCTTTTCTATCCCTATTACTTAAAAAAAAGTTTAGGAAACTGAATAACAAGCAGTTCTCGTATAAAAAAAACATCCGTTGATAAACATTATTTTTAAGCCACTTGCTCCGCATTGGAAGCGAACACGGATAAACAAAAATGTTCTTAATTGGTAACTGATTAAGTAAAGCATTGTGTGAGCAATGTCTTACAACAAAACGTTTATTTAATGTGAATATTATATGTTTTTAATATCTTTCAAGAATATAGAGGAAATCGATACAAGTGATTGACATGATCCGGCTTATAAATAAAAGAAAAGGAAACAAATAAATACTTGTACCGTTCCACTAATAAGCCTTATAAATATATTAGTACATCAATGAATCCATTGAGCATTTAATTGATTAATTAATAAGGATAATGAAAAACCCTACTTAGATAGAGTTAATGCGTTATCATTATACTATTCATTAGTTCGTGGGAAAGTTTTCAATTAGAGTTAAACTTTTAAACTTAATTACTGCGGGTCAGTCATTAACCAATACAATTAACATGACCACACTCAAATCATTTGTAGCTTTAATTTAGATATAACTTGTAAAGTAACTCACTAAGCATCAATCATTGTATTTTTAGCGCTTGCTTTGCGATGAATTGAGGTGAAATTATTTATTTTTATCGTACCGAAAGATTTTGTTTTCTTGTGTGGTTACGCATTCATAACATATTATAGATAATGCATTTTCCAAATCAAAGTTTCCGTTCATAAAGAAATAAGTGATAAATATTAAGCAATTCACAATACATTTTTATGAACGAGTGTATGTTATCTACACAAAAATGTGCTTGTTTTAATTATTTTATTTGTTTTTTTTTATGAAAGATACAGTGATTATGTTATTTTAAAAAGTGTTGAAATATTTTTGCAATAACTAATGTTATATGAATTAAAGCTCTCGATAAAAACTTTGAATAACTTAAATGTTCCTTGCCAGTTACCATATACTTCGTTCGATCTAAATGATTCTGCTATTCTTGAGTGTCTAACTATACATTTCTAATCACTATCTGAGAAATTGTAGACATCAATTATTTGCCCGTCTTACAAAGCTAAAAGCCATCGCGCCCATTGCAATGCCAGCGGAAAGAATTCCAACAGTTTTCTATCCTTATATGGTATTGTTTTGGATCTTGATGTATTTCGCGAGGAATTGAGTTCATATCAGTACTATTTTTCATGTTTTAAGTTTAGTTTGAAGAAACATATTCGGTAGACTCTCTTTCAAATATGTGATATTTTCACTTTCGTAAGTTACGCTACCAAAACAATACACAAATATTTTTCTACCCTTTGTTTATAAGATTACATAAAATAAAATAAAGTTGAACGTCATTATATTTTTACTAACATTAAAAAGTTTTTTATCTCAATATCGTCTGACGAGAAGAACTACAAATGAAATTTTCAATAAATTGTGTTTTGAAATATGATCTGACTGCAGATTAAATAGAAAATGAGAGTGAACAGATTTTCTTCGTCTCGCTGTCAAGTGGCTTAGGGATTTCAGATCGTTGACACTTCTTCATAAACCAGTCCACCTACCAAACGCTAGGCAAGGATGTTAAAAATATTTCAAACAGAATATCTTTGAGGAAACGGAATATTTCACTTTAAACAAGAGTATTGCTTAAACGGGAGTTAGTAAAAATCAGTTTACTTTAAAAAATATTTAATAAAAACAGAAAATTACTGTAAAACTTTACGGATCACTTGGTGAAGCTGTCGTTATTATTTAAGTCTAAAGTTTTCGTACAAATTTTATTCCGGCATTAAGAATAGCTCTAATTATAGAAAAAAAATATGTAATTAATATAATATATGTTATAAGTCACTATGACAAAATATATTAATATGAATTGAACGATGAAAAATGTTTAATTTATACAAAAAAATAATTGATGGCTCTGGAGCAGAGACGGCAAACTCAACGTTTTGCCGAGATATCTCATCGTGTAGAGCTGGCAATTCTACAAAATCTTGAGTTTGTAACAAAAACGGCAGTTTACATTATCTTGTTACCTATATAGCAAACGCGGCAGTTATTGAGCGGATTTTACAAAACAACGTAAGTTGTATGAAAAAATAGCAAGACAATATTAATAAAAATATATTTAACATCACTTTGTTTATAAATTTTAAAGATGATAAAAAAAACGTTTTAATTGATTTTCCAACATTTTAGTACTATGAAAACTGCCGCATGTGTTTCCAGATCCCTCAATTCAATGTCAGAAAGTTTCTGTCTCTTCTTACCGTATCTAATACTACGCTAATATAAACAAGAAGCATTCTATCAATCCGAAAATAATATATGTGACCGATGTTGAGTCAGTTTTATATTATGTAATGTATTTTGTACGTAACTCTATTAAAATTAATCATAATACATACTGAATCCGTTCTATTTAATTGTATTTGTATGAAACCTCTGATAGCAATAATAAAATCGTGGACATATTTTAATCCAACGGTTAATTAATGTGTCTTTTATATACAATTTATTAATTTAAACTTACAACCCTGAACAAGGAGTGTAAACGCAGCTTACATCCCTACAAAGCGACACCTTCTTTGATCGCCTCGCCACCGACTCGAGTTCTGAGATCAAATCCCCGGTAGTTATTTGATTTTCAAGAGGTGTGAGTTCAATGTATACATTTCGCTGACATTTTTCTCAAAGAACCAAGATTTTCGTATAACCCACGCAAAGCTTTTGTGAGTCAACTCATAAAGTGTTTTTTTTCATATGCTCATGACCTGCACGTAGACAGAAAATTATATTATAAAATTATCTATATAAAAAAAGCCTCTTTCGAGGTTTCATACAATTTATTTTTGTCAACAAAAATATGTGTTATTTTAAAGATTATTTGCGTTCAAAATATGAAATCCGTTGCTTCTTCATTCTGCAAGTAAACTTGTATTATATTTTTTTAAAAACATTGTTGACAAAATATAGATTTTGTAATAAATGAGTAATAACAGTGTTAAATACTAAGTAAAATAATTTAAAAAATCGAAAACCAGAATAAATACTTTAGTTATTAGTCCAATCTGATTTAATATTGATTAAATACAATACAAATCATTAGTTAATATTTTTATGCTAACACTTAAAATAAGATATGTAATACTCTCAATTATTGTTTTACACGGTAGACACTTTCCACAATAATCCAAAAAAGTGATAGAATCCACAGAAAAATTCAAAACTAGTTCCTTGACTGTAAAAGACAGTGTTATTTGAAAACATTATAACATTATGGTAGAACAAATCGTGTCAAAAAGGTGATAATAAAGACCTTACTCAATAAGTAAGTCCATCGATACTTGGTGGTAAACGGAGAAACGGGGATGAGACATAAATCGCTTTCATAACTAAAAATTTATACAAGTCTATTGTGTAAGCATCTAATGAAACCTTTTTATTGTTGTTAATTTTCTTGTTATTAGGAAATCTAATATTTGTTTCTGCGTTTTTGTTTCTGAGAATCGTATTAATAATATACAGTATTTGTTATTGTTTGTGCTATTTTTAAAAACAAAAAACCCATGTAAAAAGCGTTAAGTGTATTTTTTCTTAAAAGGACAATCTTAAAAATATATATGAGTAGTAATGTAAGTACGTATATGTAATTGTTTTTAATTTTACTTTCGTTAGATGACGCTATCAACTATAATTCATTTTAATTAAATTAACATTTTAAAATACCTGTCACTTGTAAACACGAAATCAATTAATTACTAACGAGTTGTTCAAAAGACTTCTGGGAAATCTCCGAGTAATTTATATAAGCTGGAATGAGCGAGTTGCTGATCATTGCTTTTCTTAGATAATTTAATTAACTGACAGATGAAAGATAAATAATCGTAGAAAACAAGAAAGTCTCAGAGGTGGCAAAATAATTGAATAAACAAACACAAATTCGATCTACCGCTGACAGTAAAGTTAGCTAAGCTGCTAAGCGAAACTTACTAGAACCCAATAATAATTAAGAATACTATAAATAAATCTTAATCTCAGTTGTTAATCTTAGAGTTTGAGTGACTTTAGAACTGATTCTTATCAAAAATATAATAGCGCGCAAGCAAAAATTATAAAGACTGAAAATTACATTTTAAGTCGTAAATAAAATGTGACACTTGCTTTCTTGAAAAACTAAAAATAATGAAATATAATCGTTTTTTTTTAAATGAATATTCAATTACTTATGCCACATCGTTTGTCTTACTTTTTTGTAGCAAGTGTTTTATTATTAATGGAATTTTACAGTATTTAAAAAAAATATAGCAGCTTAGAAAATACAAAGAAGATATCAAAATCATAATTTCAAAATGCTTGTCAGGGATCTAGAAAATAAATTCCAGAGAAAAAATGTTTATAAATGCAGCAACGTTTTACAACCAAAAAGTGATGCTTTTTATGGAAAGACGATAAAAATAACAAAGTCGAAATTCGATTGAATATGAAAAAAATAATGAAATAAAAATGACTTTTTTGATTAATTTATTAAAAAAATACTCCTTTGTACTCGATCCACATTTATTTAATGTTATCAATACCGTTTTTATATGTAACTATTTATATAGAACCAAGTAAAATTATTACAAACAATTGGTAATAAAAATATGAAAGAAGTTCTCAGATAAAGTTACAAACTATTTTAATACTTTCGATGGTTTCGGCGGTAACTTTGTGGAAGTTCATTTTAATAGAAAATTTAAATTAACTTTGATTATTCCACGTATTGTGTAACTAACTGTGACACGTGTTTCGCCTCTTTCAGAGGCATCTTCAGACTTACTATCGCAAAGTTTGCTTAAGTAATGAAGCAAGATTGATTCTAACATTTTAAAATTATAAAATTACAAAATGGATTGGGTTTTTTTCCTTTTAAGAGGAGCAAGGAGGGGGGTGTAGAATCGAAATAAAGCAAACAGATAATGATACTAATTTTACTAATGAGTTGTAAACAATCAGAATGGGATTTTTCCTTTTTAATGGAAGCAAAGAGGGGATTATAAAATGCAAACAAATTTAATCATACTACTAATGACGTTAAACATTACAAACTATTAAAACTAATGAGCTACAATCAATCATCTAGGTTTGTGATTACTCTATTAAGTGGAAACAATTTGAGTAACGGGGAACCGCCTGTGCTATTAAGAATATTATTTAATAATATTTCTTTTTTGTTAAGAGTTTTATTAATTTCTAAAAATTCTAAGCTATTCATCTTTAAACCCTTTTTATTTACTCGGTGGAGTATTTCTAAATTACAAATCTGATTAAAATTATGATTATTTTCTATTAAATGATTGGCAAACTCAGAAAAATTGTTACTTTTTAGACATCTTATATGTTCTTTAATTCTAATATTAAAGTTTCTACCTGTCTGTCCAACATAAGACGCTTGACGGTCTCCACAAGAGAGTCGATAGATACCACTCTGTGACGATGAATCTACGCGATCTTTACTGTTCAATAAAATTTTACCTAAATTATTTACTGTATAAAACGCGGGTTCTATATTGTCTGGCAAAAATTTAACTATCTTTGACGAGATGTCTCCTAAATAAATAATTCTACGCCAGTTTTTAATATTATCGTTTGCTTTCTTCTCTCCTGAAAAAATATTATTTACTATGAGTTGTTTAACTTGTTTACGTTTAAGTAAGTTAACTACTACGTCTGTGTTGTAACCATTATTTACAGCTATCTGTTTAATAATGTTTAACTCTAATTCAAAGTTGACTTTAGTGAGAGGGATGTTAACTAATCTATTAATCATTGCATGGAATGATGAGAGTTTTTGCGACCACGGGTGAATTGATTGATGGTGAATGACGACATCTGTATAAGTAGGCTTTCTGTAAATGGCAAATTCTAATCTGTTGCTATTATTTTTCTTTATTGTTATGTCAAGAAAATTTAAGGTTTTTTGTTGCTCGATTTCTAGTGTGAATTTAATATTTGTATGCAATGAAGTATTCCACCAAGTATTAACAGTTATTTTTGTATATTGATAATGTTTTTTTATTATGTCGAAAGATAATACCCGGGTTGCTTATGACAAAACGATTCTATTTTGATATTATTAATATACACTTTTTATTTTACATATATAACACATATTTTATAAATATTATTTTTTATTAAGCACTCTCAGTCTATATTGTAAATTTAATTATTATTTTCTCTGTATATTTTATGTGTTGGAATAAAGCGCTTTGATGTACATATTTATTATTATTTGTTGATATTAAAAAAATAGTTGGTCTTATAATCAAAGAAATACGGAAATTCGTTTGATAATATTTCTCAGAAAATATATCTTCTTCAGGATACATTTTTTTCTAAAGTTTAATAATAGAGTTGTATCGTATTGATAATTACACAGAGGCTTATCACAAGTATCTATGACCGAGAGATAAAATATATTTTTAAAATAATATTAATGCAAAATGAAAAGTGTGGTTTATTCATAGTAATGTGACGTGCTGAAAAATTTTACGTGATTTCTGTTATGTTCATACAATATAATATAACCATCTCTAGAGCAACTTAATCTCTTTACCAATTTACCATTCATGTTTATTCAAATGCGTACAGGTGAACGATTCAAAAATACGCTTGTGTACTTCAAATTAAATAAATATTATATTTTGATTTATTTTACATTCTATACGAAATAAAAAGAATATTTTTATACATTTTTTAAAGGTTCTTGGTCACGAGGATAATTATTATTAAAGTGAAAAATAACAATAAAAATCATACTCAAAGCTGATATCGTTTTCTTCATTAATGTAGATATATATATTTTAAATGCACATCCATTTATTTTAATACTTCTCAAAAGTGATTAAAACTTATGAAATAAAAAAACCTTTTTTGTTTTGATTAAAAAATATTATTTCCGATCCAAATCGGTTTCGCTCATCGCGACAGCGGTCCGGATCCTTAATAATAATAAATAATTATTACATAAGAGTTTTTTTCATTCATTAGAATTTTCAATAAACACATTGAATGTTATTTATAAATAATGTATGTAGTGGATCTCTTCAGGGCCGCGCCTGGGGGTTTGGCCGCCTGCGTGCAAATATAAATTTGCCGTCGCCCATACTAATTGATAAGCATAAAAATCTTAATTATAACCATTACTCATTTAACGTAGTAGACATGATACGTCTGAAAACAAGACAAAAAAATATAGAACAATATAAAATTTTGTCAATGAAAAAATATTTAGAATAGTATATGTTATTTCATATATAACATATGATGTTAACTTAGATTGTTATTTAAACCAGGGCTGTGGAGTCGGAGTCGGAGTCGTGGAGTCGCGGTGTTTTGGCTGGAGTCGGAGTCGTGAAAAACGAGCGACTCCGACTACTTGATTACTGAAAAATATCTTGACGAACAAGAGAAAATAAAACGACCTCGTTTGAGTCCCAATGTAGTAGACGAAGGAGACTCTATTTCAAAATTTAGAAATAAATTTTACGACGCATTGAAAATAGTAGAAAAAATTGACCGATCGTGTAATTTAAATGTGAAAATGGCAATACAGCGGTTTCCAGAAATTATAAAAGATTCAGCATTGACCGTTACAGCATTGCCGCCAACCCAAGTATCAGTAGAGCGGTTATTTTCTGCTCTTAAAATACTTAAAACTGATTTAAGAGCTTCTACAAATGCAGATTTGATAGAAGCGATGTTATTTTTAAGAATAAATTCAAACCAATAAAGTTTAAACTTATATTTATTATGTTTTATTTATGCCTATAACATGTATAATATGAAAAATTGGGCTATTTTCCGAATTAACTAGTTGATCTGTAATTTAATACACATAAATAGGAAAGGTAGGAAAAAAACTTGACAAAATTAAACTTTTTTTTAGTCAAGTCATAGTCGGAGTCGGAGTCGGAGTCGTGTTTTTTTTCAACGACTCCACAGCCCTGATTTAAACTATTATTTTATAAAAAACAAAAAAAGACAAGTAATACTTTAATAACTTTCAATCAAAAAAGCAGGGCTGTGGAGTCGGAGTCGCAGTCGCAGAGTCGCGGTATTTTGGCCGGAGTTGGAGTCTTGTAAAATGAGCGGCTCGATTTTTTTTGAAAAATATATGTAATGATGTGTATTTAAACAAAATATTCAAAAGTGTTAACATTACACGCTTGGCTTACTAAAGATGATCTGATGGTATACATATATTATATATAAGTTAAAATGAAATTATTGAAAAAAATTCTCGGAGTCGGAGTCTGAGTCGTCTTTTTTTCACGCGACTCCACAGCCCTGGAAAAAAGCATAATAATCATAAAGAAGAGTTTTTAAAAACCGTATTACAAAAAATCCGAAATGCAGTATTGAGAGTAATAATCCAATGAATCTGTGGCAAATATAATAAAAATCAATCCAGATTTAGATGACGCAAACAACTAGGTATAATTTAGTTTTAGAACATATGGCAGCGTTTAGATTGAAAAAAGACACGTCTACTTTTGCTAATCACTTAATTTCGGAAGGACACGTGTTCAATCAGGAATAAGGGATAAAAATGTTACACCCAAATACGGACAGTCATAAGCTCTTTTTTCAAGAAATTTTAGAAATCAACAAAGCACAGCTGCAAAGTCTTCCGATTTTAAATGAAATATTGAACTTTCCCACATTTCCACTTCTATACCCTATATAATCATAAAATCATATAATCATAAAACCTTTGCCGACAGACAAATAATATAATTCTTGAAACTACTTACTACTTGAATCTGTTGGCATTCCCATGAGCTCATCCTTTTCGCCAGCAATGGCTTTGGACTCAGTGATGCATTTATATCTTATATAAGCACGAAACTTTCATTTGCTAAGCGTCAGTTCAGGTTCATCCGTGCACTTGAATGCCTGAAGATGCCGAAAGGCGAAACCCGGGTCGTTAGTGAAAAAATCTGTGAGAATGTACATAGTTTGAACGATTCAAATTTAATATTTAAATTCCACCAAGCACCTTCAGTCGAAATCTTAAATTATAGGTATAATTAGACTGTGTAATTTTCTTATTAAAAAGTTCTTACTTGTAGCATTTTTCAAACCAAATATTTAACTATTAAAGAGGGCTGTCTTATAGTATTTCATTTTTAAAAACCAGACTATTCATTACGTTGCAAATATTCAAACTGTATTAGACTACGTTTACGTTTGACATGATTAATGAAGACACTGTAAATTAAATCTTGTAAATTTGATTGATAAAAATATTTTATTTAAATTTTAATCCATATATTTTTTCGTTTGTCATTGAATGAGAAGCATCAATATCTTTTTTTAAATAACACCTTTCTGTTACAGTTGAACTATACGTCTTAGCTATATTTTAATTCCTAATATATCGTATTTAGGGCGTGCAGTACGAAAGGCGTTTGGGCCACTAGTCGGTGAAAAAAATCAACCTGACAATGTTGAACCTTTGAAAATTGTTTCTTTTGTCAGTTTCATATTGGGTATGTGTTCAAATAAATTCAGAGTTGTATCGAGATTTTTCTCAAACTCAAATCTCTTACAAACACTACTGTAAAACATGTATTTTTTTAACTTTATAATCTGCTAACTGGTGACTTTTAAAGTTTTATTTGATATTTAAAATTAGAATCAATCATTATATTTTCTGATAGAAAAATAAATTGAAGAAAATATTTGAGTGCTTAAAGTACATATTTAAACATTATTTTTAGTATCAAAAAAAAATGTTTAATCAGTTTTTTATGAAATTCATACATATTATCACTTCGAGCACATAAAGAAGTTATTCTACTTCTTCTTTACGCCAAACAACGCTTGGTATATATTTCATTCCAATATTCTGTATTATATATTTTATTCGTTCTTTAATTATTTTTTTAAATGACAATGCAGTCAGGTTCTCTCCAGATCACTGGACCTCCCAATTCATCACCCGGTGGTCACGGTGCTTTTAATGCCAAGTTTCATAAGTTCAATATCAAACTAAACTCACACTGTCTTTATGGAGACAACAATTAAGATTCAGAGCATATTCTCTGCGTTGGTCTGATTATGTTCATAGAAAGAGGTATTTTTTTTTCATCATGTAAAAATAAACATAATGATATTGGACATCTAGATCTAGTTTCGACTCCGAAAATTTTCGTCACTTGCTTTTGGAGAAAAAAATATCTTTCCTGCCTCTCACAATTAAACCCTTATTTACTATACAAGTTATTTTATTATTATAATTATTTTGTTTATTACCGTTATTCTAATTATATTTAATTTACCTTTGCTAATATTTTTTTTGTTTATTGTTACTAATTAAGTGGCTATAAAAAAAATATGTAAATCAAGTGTATCGTTGAGGAGATTAAATCATCGGTGTCATACAAAATAAAAAAAAATTATCGAATCAAAAAAAATACGACGATAGAAGACACTTTTTTTTTACAACGTACCAATACCAAGATATTTAATCATTCATAAGGTTGTGTTTTCCGCTCTGATAAAGATATTTTTAAACATGTATTCAGTCGTTGATTTATGAAAAAAAGGCTTAAAAATATTTAATCTTTTTTTCTCATTATGAAAAAATATGAAAATACCAATCAGATTAATTTATTGATTAAGGCTTACTGGATTCAGCTCTGGTTAATTCATGTGCGTGGGATACAATTGTATGGAAACCCATTTTGGTTTTTTGTCAATAGAACCGCATCTAATACATAAATTACTATGATCCTCAGAAGATTAAAGTTTTTTTTTCAATAGTAAAACCTTTATTCAAATATAATAATGTGCTTGTGAGTAATAATGTACATAAACCGCTTTACCGCCCGACCCACAAAATCTAAAGGAGGCCAGGATTTCGAAGATTTTAAGCCGACTTATTAGAAATAAAAAATAGCAAGTTACTGCTTTTAGCTGAAGGTATGTTACCTTTATTTTATAAGCTTTGCTAAGGATTAAATCAATAATTTATTAGATTAAAACGAAATAAGAAGAGAAGAAGAGATGAATCAATTGTGAGGTGAAAGATTTAGGTCTGTTATATTTGTTTTCGTTAAATATATATTGCTTTTTAAAAAAAAAAAAAGGTGCCTGAACTCAATTCTTGTCAAGGATTTTTTTCTAATTCATGTGTATTCTCAATGTGGAGGATATAGCATCTTAATGGAAGTACCTAAATAGAGTTTTTTTACGAGACCTGCTAATTAGTAAATTTCTCAAAACTATATTTTTTTAAAGAAAGTAATGATAGAAATATAGGGCTGGTACAGGACTAGTGGTTAACTAATTGATCTTGCTTTGCCTTTTAAATTTTAGGATTGGAAGATAAAAATAGATATTACAAATAACAACGCCTTGACGGCATAAAAAAAATAAAGGTTTCAATGGAAAATAAAAATATTTTTTTGTGAATATTGATTTTAAACATTGGAAATGTCGAGAAACAAGGTGCCGAATCGCCGTCCCACTACGAGACACGAATTAAAAGTAAGAAAAACTTTTTTCAATCAACTAATATGTATGCATATATATAAATACAGTAGAACCTCGATTATCCGGACTAATTGGGGATAAAGGTAGTCCGGATAAGGAAAAATCCGGATAATCGAAAAAAAACATAATTTACACGGAAAGACATGTACAATCAGTGTAAATAATAATAACAGTGTAATAACTGTTAATTTTTGATGGGAAGGTATACTATTATATTAATGAATCAAACATCTTTTTATATTTAATCTACATTTTTTTTAAAGATCAGAACCTTTTTCATATAAATAAGCCTGTGAGTATCTATTGAAATTTTCACTAGCTGCTAATAAATGTTTGTAATAAGCAAACCATGTTCTGATAATTATTTAAAAAAAAAATAGACACAGCGAAGAAGTTGATAATATCACATACTTATTTGTACTTTTATTATAAAAAAATCTGTGAAGTGGAAATGTGAAGAGTATCATTGGCAAATTTACTAAGGATATTTAAATGAGATAAGAGTTTTTTTTCTTAAATATTGCACATACATTCATTGATCACTTTTGTGGGGTTCACTGTCAATACTTGGTGGAAAGGCGTTATATTAATAAAAACACAATAAAGTACAAAGGATTATTGTGTTTTTATTAACATACATTCATAACGGTTTGAAACGAGATATACAATTAAATAGTTACAGTCTGTATTATCGACAAACAAGAAGTTTAGTTTGTTCAAGGAGAGTGTGGAGATTCTTAATATTAATAACTTACATAATAATTACCTAACTTGTCTCTTCTTTTGCGAAAATAAAGATTGTATCATGGCAAGGATATAGAGGGTAAGCAAAGCAATCTACGTGTGATAAGGAATCCTCGAACGCTCATTAGCCTTATGCTACATATAATAGGTAATGTATTATTTGTGTAAAAAACAGTATCTTTGGTTATTGAATTTACATTTACTTATAACTTACATTTTACGATTTTTTTGGATATCAAATTTATGGTCGTCGAGCAGAACTGCTCTTGATCTAAAACGACTCTTAAGCATTCTTTCGCCATAGTTTTGAAGATAAGAGATCGATGGGTTATAATGATTTCCTACCTCACTGTAAAACTTTTGAGATATTTCGCGAACAAACTCGCGGTTGGCAAGTATTTTCAAGTCTCTATGAATCAGCGAGTCACGCACGTACCACGCGGCGTTACATATCTGTCGCAGTGATTTATTTTTAACAATCTGGAGAGTCTTCATATGTTTGTGGTGAGCATACACCCATATTGGACTAGCCTATACTATGATTGGTATAATGATTGTTAAAAAAACAAAGTATGCAAGCTAAAAACCGGATATTCTAATAATTCATGCCCGCATACTGACCTAACAACCAATTATCTGTCAATTGATTTTATATTACCTTGTTAAATAAATTTAACAACTCAATCGTCTCTTGTAGGGATTGCAATAACAAATGAATATATCAATACCGGTATTGTAAATAAATAAGAGAATCACAAAAAAGCCGATTGGGCTCGTGTTATTAAATCAAAGTCGTTATTTCGATATTTATTTGTAAAAATATTGTCATTGAAAAAATATATCAAAATAATACAAATATAACTTTCGGTTTCTAAAAATAATAAAACATTATTGAAAGACTTACCAATGCTGAAACCTATCAATATGAATATGAACAACCACCAACAGATTTTATATACATATTTCAATTCATCGTAAACAATTTGAATAAAATATGCGATGTGTTATATGCAATCTAAATTTGATTTAATTAAAAAAACATATCAAAATAATAAGCGTATGATTTTCTTGAAATAAAAAAGATCATCAATTCTTTAATCTCTTTGCAGATTTTAATTTATTGCAAATAGTTCTATTATAATATGTGATGATTTCTATTCATTGAAAATTCGGTTTAGGCTAATTTTCGACACTGATGTTTTGTATTTTCAAAATCTGTTATCATGATTTTAAAAAACACCATTGCTATTCCCAACAAATTTAAGTTTCAGTAACTATTGTCTTAAATCTGAGAAAATTATTGTAATATTTAAAAAATAATATTCTTTGAAAGAAGATGAGAAATGTAATATAACTTTTTTTGAGAAAATAATTTATATTCATAGAAAATTCTCATGGAAAAGACTGCTTTTCATTGGTTTTCACAGAGATTTACTTGGAATTTTACTGGCTTACTCAACAAACAACATAGTAAATAAGTACTCAAGCTCAAAAACTTATGATGTTATGTTTTTGGTATCATAATCAAATTTAAGATATTGCACCTCCCGTATTACGCAGTTTAAGTAAACAAGTTAGTGTATAGATATTCTATAAAAACATGCTTAACAAAAACCGCTTATGTTTTTAATTCATTATTTATATATTTATTTAATCCATGTCCACTCCCAATTTGAAGCATATGGCTTTCTAATGGAAGTAATTTAACAGAAGTTTTTTCCTACTTAAACTACTTGTTACTCAGTTAATTAACATTTTTTTTTAGAAAATAATATGAATAGAAAGAGAGACTAAAACAGAGGTAGTGGTTGGCTAATCACTTTCGCTACAATCCCTTATTTAAGCAATGTAATGGTCAGGAAGATTTTTTTTGGAAATCACAAATATCTATACGTTCGAACAGAAAATCGATAAATTGATTGAAAAATGCTGTTCGTAATGGGATTCGAATCCATGAGATTTTTCGTGGAAGCCAACGACGTTGACCACTGTGGCAGGAAACCGGCGACTATTTATATTTTTGTGTATACCATTTTAATAGCTGGCAAAAGACTATTAAAATTTACGTTTTCATAAATTTATTACTATCAAGTTGTAAACGTTTTTTTTCCAGGTAATAAAGTTTTATTTAATTCATTCAATTCAAATTTTATGTAGTAGATTATTGTAAATGGAATTTCGATTACTGATTATATGAATGTTTTCAAAGCATCCGGTGAGATTTTTGTAGGCAGTTAAATTCAGAAAAGTGGTTCATCACAAACGTTGCTCTAAGAAATGATCAAGGGAAAAAAGAAATAGTATTTAAAAAAAGTTTTATATTTATGAACGGTAGTGTATGTTTTATTTTCTGTTGTACATCAACATTATACTGTCGACTTATTCAAATATGTTCTTAATATATTCAATATTAAATGTTTTTTATCTACAGAGTACATTTTGACAATTTTTTCCATTATAAAATAAGTATTTTAGGCTGTATCAATAAATCCATTTAACTTGGTTTATCAGTGTTATTTATAAAAAGAATGTGTGAACGCTTATAAAACATGTTTTGTTTGAATCTTCAAAAGCATACATGATCTGTTTTTTAAAGTTAATAATTTTACCCATCTTATAGTAGTTTTTCAAAGATTTAAGAAAAAAAAATCATTACTAACATCGAAAACAAAATAAAAGCCATAATTATTTTTCTATCAGAATTATTACGGTGAAATCTATTGCTAAGTAAAAACAATGTATCAGATTCAACACAAGTGAACCGGAATATAAGATTTTGAGAAGAATTATAACATGGTCAAAAATAAAAATGCAATTTCGTCAAACAATTTTTTTTAATTAGTTGATATTTATTTCAGTTTCACTCCAATTCAGAACTAGGTAGTTGATTGCTATTTTTGACATAATGACCCGTAATAAAGTTGGTTATACTTTGAAGATAGTACAAAAATACAACTAATTTTGTATAAACATTGGTTAAATATCACACCCCTTAAAAATGTCTTAAAATGAATCCGCTAATGTGTGATGTAAGCTATCAGCTATACAGACAGTGATCCATATAAAATAGATTATTTTCAAATAAGCCACCTTCATCAAAAGAAAAGCTTTCGCTTTGACACTTCTTTATTGAAGGTTTGTCTATATGTTTGTTAGATATTTTGATATTAATTTTGATCGATGGGAATTTCATTCGCTTATTTATACAAATAGTAATTTTTGTAACCTTCTTTTAGAATGCTATACAATGTTGTTTCTCGTGAACACTTAACCAGACAAACGGTCTATTTTTGTAAATTAATATTTGACCAATGAAACATATTTTGTGAGTGAAAGAATCGTGAATATTATAAATAATGACGATTCGAATAAAATACGTGTGTCTCCATAAAATGGTTTAATTTTACACGTTGTGTATACTTAAAGGTTAAGATTTGCCAATTGTGGCAATTATGATTTAAGATGAATCTTTGACAGCACTTGAAAATTAAATTTCTTCTACTCTAGCTAAACCAGCCGACCGCATAGTCATTCAAAATCGCCTGCCTGATGCTTCGAAACAAGAATTTAGTATGTGTTGGTAAGTAGTTAGTTAGTAGTTATGATTGATTTCATAATGAAGTCGCCTGCACAGGTCAAAAGTATGGACACCTATGCCTTAGACCAGGGTTTCCCAAAAAAATCTGCAATGGAACACTTCGCAAGTCCGGAAAATATAACGGAACACTTATTTGAATTTTTAAGATTTTTTTTTGATCTGTGATGCAGCGTATAAAACCATTTCATTTTTTTTCGGAACACCTACTCTGGCTCCGCTGAACACCAATGTTTCGCGGAAAATATTTTGAGAAACCCTGCCTTAGACACTAATCGGAGCTCTACTCAAAAGCTACTGTAGTCCTCCACTAACATTCCATCCACTCTATATGAGGAGCAAACATTCAAAAAGTGTTTTGTCACAAATTTTGAAAAATGACGTTTTATATCAATTCTGATAGCCCATAATAAAACCTATGAATGGAAATCAAAATAAGTGTTCATAAAGGTTTTTTTTCATATTAAAATGAAATCATAAAGTTGACACATTCATACAAACCGTCACTTTTGCAACACTTAAATCATCATTTTCCAAGCTTTGTATTTGTGTGACAAAACACTTTTTGAATGTTTGCTCCTCATATCTTGCACAATGACAGTTGAAATAACTTTATTTTTAATCAAAAAATATATACAATTTGAATCGTTCAAATTATGTACATTCACACAAATTTTGTCACTAACGACCCTTGTTTCGCCTTTCGGCATCTTCAGGCGTTCACGTGCACAGATGAACTTGAACTGACGCTTAGTAAATGAATGTATCGTGTTTATATTAGAAATAAATGTATCATTGAGTTTAAAGCCATTGCTGGTGAAAAAAATTAGCCCGTGAGAATGCCCACAGATTCGAATGGTGAGTAGTTTTAAGACTTATATATTTTTTTGTTGTTGTTGGGAAAGGTTTCATGATTATATTTATTTACGTATAGGCTATAAAAGTGGAGAACCCGGCATATTTACATGTTCATTTAAAATCTTAATTTGAACGATTCAAATATTGAAATTCCACCAAGCACCTTCAGTCGAAATATTAAATTACAAAAAATATATGTCGACATATGAAAATATTTTGTAACCATTTCATGGAGTACCTAAATAGTTGTTGTTATACGAGAACTTGTGGTCGAATATTCGATTAACCCAGTGATGCACACACCGCGGCCTGCGGGCCGCATGCGGCCATTTTTGAATTTTGTGGCGGCCCTTTAATATTTTTCTCAAACATTTTTTTCACGTAAAACATTTATTCAATAAATGTAAGCAAGCTTTTTCTTTATAATGAAGGAGAATAAATCGGTTCATAAAAACAGGCTAACAAATATTATGTCAAATTAAAAAAAAATAGTTAAAAACTAACAAAGACCAAGAATGCATTAACTTATGAATTACATATAAATGAAACATAAATATTTGACATTGCAACAATTTTTAATAAGAAATTACTCACAATCCTTTTTTGCATGGCTTATTTATGTTCACGTTTTCAAAATAACACGGTCAAAATAATATAATGGAACCTATTATTCAATTATCTAAATTCACAATATTTTTTACAAGGTTTTAAGGCTGATTTACATAGAACGTACATATGTTCTGTATAAAAATGGATTTAGCGTACTTTACTTTTTTTTCTTTGCGGCCTGAGCCCACGATAATTTGCTTTATGCGGCCCGCAAGAAGGTAAAGGCTGTGCGTCTCTGGATTAAACTCTCTCCTGAGACAGAGTAAGTTAAGTATAATGGATTTAAGAAAACCACTATTAATTAGTTCTTTCATTCAAAAAAAGAATAAAGAGAAGATTAAGAAACCGACGTAACCGACGTATCAGAAAGTAACCGACTGTAATGCTTTTGAACAAAAATCAATGCATTTATCAATCTTTTGAACCTGTTACGTTTAACCTAAGAATATGACAGCCCATAATCGTTGATCAGACAACTATAGGAGCAACATATAGTTGTATAATGGTTATTAGGCAAAATACTGCACAGTTTGCCATTTAAAAATGATTGAATAGTTTATTTGAAACGTGATATATGATTTAAATGAAATATCACTTACACATGTCAAAGGTAATAACCTAGTCAAAGTTTAATACAATTATGGTTATTGAAAATCAAAGTATTCAGCTTTCATTCAAATAATTTTAAGCCAGTTAAGAGAAGAGGCTTTAATTTACTATTCGTAAAAATGAATTCCAGCATTCAATTACAGTAAGTTTTCATTTTAAAAACCCCCATTGAAATTTTCCTTTGCGGCCTACGCACTTTTATGATAATTATTGTTATTGTTATATTTTCAATAAAAGCTCCGTATTTTTTTTTTTTGCTGTATTCAGAAAAATATTCGAATTCGTATTTTCTGGAGTATTATTATAATTCTAAAAGCCTTTGTTGTGATGTCAGACTGCTAATACTATGACATATGGTGAGGCAGTGGCTTACGGGTCCATTCGTATCCTAAAAATAAAATAAATGTTTTAGTATTAAAACTCAAAAAAACATTCGTGAAGTATTACAGATTTATTTTTTTTAAATATTTGATTGCTCCGCAAGTGGCTCATTGTATTCAATATGAATAAAAGCATATTTTATTTTATTACGTTTAGACTTAAAAGTAAAGAATACTATGTTGCCTCAAAATTTTACCGCGCAATTGCTTGTCAAAATAGCTAATATGGCAATGTTTATGAAAGCATTATCTCTACTAAAGTAGGAGTGGGCTGGAAAGGGCTAAAAGGGGCTCGCGTGGGCCCCTTGGTAAATTTGACGGAGGCCGGCGAGCCCCTTGTTAAATGAAGAAAAACAATATTCTCAGATATATGCGTAATATCATGTATTTATATGCAATATGATTATATTGAAAAACGCAGAACATATGTATATACTAATCTACAAAGGTTCGAGTACAACGCTTGGAACATGGAATTGGATTAGAAATAGAAAATTGATCTCTCTCTTACTCTGCACTCTTGCAATGTAATTTAGGTTAAAAAAAAATATCTATTATAACTTTTCCGGTTCTAAGCTCAAGAAAGGCGACCCCAATACCTACATTTTCTTAAATATCTATTTTAATATGGGTGATACAATGTTTTTAATTAAGGTTTTCTTATATCATAGTTTTTTGGACGTTTTGTAGTTTATATAAATACGCGTTAACGCGATAAGCGATCGTTCGATAGCTGGGTGAACTCGTCAGTTGCAATTTTACATGTGTGCTGGGATGACGTCTTTTTTACGCGCAACTTAAAATATGACTATTTATTAAAAAACCACGGATTTTTATAAAAAAAAATGTATGAGGAATGATGGAGAGATATATTTTAAAGCCCTTAGACTATTTTTTTTTTTAAATTCATAAGAATAAGGCTAGTAATGAGGAAACCACTGGGGTCCCTAAACGATCCACATTGGATGAGAAGTATTTTTCTAGTCTGCGAGCCGCGAGAGTTAATTATTGCCTAACGGTACATTGCATATTGTTATTTAATATAACTGTTTAGGTAACACTATTACGTATAATTGTATAAAAGTAATAAAAAAATCAACCCTTTCCAAGATCACCTAAAATATCTTTGAGATTAAGCGAACCCTTTGTTAATATTTCGGCAGCCCTCCGCTGCACTAAAGCATCAGAATAAAATAATCAACGAACTTATGCATAATTGAGTCAGATCAAACATGGACAACTCCATAGTATTTAAATTACTAATATTTTGAAATAAATACGCTTATCGACAAAATCTCATCAAAATAATGTCAAGATTTGTACAAAATTATGTGATCGTGCAGGTTGTGTATGATATCAGTGTTTGTATTTAGAAAAGATTTGATTTTGTTGATATAAATCATTGTTGGATCTGCACCGATTTGATTCAAGAGAAGTAAACATATTTTTTCATATAATTGCTTGCTGTTTAACGTGAAATCTTTCTCACGTTGCTTTATTTAATTTTCATGAACCAATTACTAGCAAGAAATGTTTGCTTTGTTCTTATAAAATAATTAAACTATTTTATTTTTATTAGCTTAAATCTTTTTCAACGTAATCGTCACATTCGATCAATCCGAGTGCACGCACATTTTTGTGAACACTTTGAAATGTAAGCACGAATATTTCCACAAAACAAATTATTTTTTAGTGCATGTAACTGTATAAGATTGATACCACAACACAACACCATAAAAATATTACTAAGCTATTTCTCACTGGTTACAGAATAATGCTTCAATTTTTCAAATATATTATATGTATATGTTGAGATTCAAAAATACTCACATAATGTCTTTTTTTTAAAGAATAAACGCATAACTGTAGATTTTTAATTGTTGCCATAAGAAATCATAAAAAAAATCTTAATTTCATAATATGAAAATAATAAAAAAAATATAGTATTAATGATTGTCGGGTCATATGGCGCAGTGGTTAGCGTTGTGGGCTCACGAGCTCGACACCCAGTACGAAAAGCATTTTTTCGATTGATTTCTGTTCGAAGGCATGGGTGTTTGTGATGAATGAAAATTCCACCCCCCCCCCCTTTTCCAATCCTTCGATAATTGGGTGTAGCGAGAGCGATTAGCTAACTACTAGTCCTGTCCTAGCATTATCCTTCTATCCCTACTACTCTCTTTGAATAAGAGAGGTTGAGCAGCTTACAAATGCTCTCGTAAAAAAAATCCGTTGAGATACCTCCATTAGGAGGTCATATGCTACACATTGGAAGCAGACATGGATAAAAAGAAATGATTTTCGATTAAAATAAATTACACATTAATTAGTATACGGTAATAATTGATAAATTAAATACAAATATTTATGTGAAATGTAGACTTTTGTATAATACTACTAATGTATGAATTAGTAATTAAATATTTTATTGAAAAAATAATATTTTTGTAACCAATATCTGTATTTGAAAAACGATTAATTTTATACTTTTTGCGCACAAATGTAATACTAAATATGGAGTGTCACCACTGGATCTCTATTTATACGTTATTTAACAATAGGTATAGAAGGGACAGGCCAGGTCTCCGTAAGGTGTTTATAATCCCCAAAAAGGCACAAATTTGGAACCATTTAAGCTCAATAAATATGTGGACCATAGTATGCGAAATACTCGGGAATATATTTAACTATACTCGTCCCTTTTTCAATACGTCCACTACACAAAGGAAACGGTTGATTTGTTCAAACAGTTTGCGTGTGTGCATGCCATTTCGTGATGTCGCATATACCCCCAGCATTATTATTAATATAGATACTTTGGTTTATAAACTATTCGCCTTTAAAAACATGAATATTGAAAACCAGAACTTTACACTTTGAAAATAAACTATTTATAGATGATATTTTTAGGTACTATATGGCAGATTTTAATCTCGCTTTTAAATCAAAAATACACAGGACAAGGTCAGGGGTAAAAATGACAATATTATAATTGTACATATTTAAGTGTGTCCATCAAAAAAACATATTATTAGAAAAGAAAATTGTACGTTGTGCGAACAGATTAAATACTTATTCAGGCACATACAAAACTTTCGACATTGCCCATTATTTCTTTTAACACAAACAATTAAATTTCGATAGTATTTTATGATAAATAATAGTTGTGCGATAAAATATGATGTCGCACATGGGTTGTTGAAAATCTAATCAAAATATTAACTGAGGATATTTATTACATTACATTATAAATTTTAGATGCATTACTTGATACTAATATTAAGGAATGGAATTCTTGGCGGGTTATTATTTAAACAGCAAATGTCACAAAGCTCATTTTTTCCGGAGAAGGTAAAAATGTATATCTTGGTTGTTAAATCAGGGACGAATTTTATAATATACACTATATGTTTGTCACTGTTAATTCTTTTTTTATTTCGGTTCATTAGATATTTAACTGGATATCAGAAAACAAAATTACATTTGTTGTTATTCGATTTTTTGACCTTCTTTAGATTCCCTAGGGCCTAGGGTACTTCAAGTTGTACCCACCACCACCCTCTACATCTTCAAACTCTTATTACATGGTGTATTCCGTAGCGTAACAATTTCGTGTTAAAATTTTTGTCATGGATGTCCCGAGAAAAAGTTAATTTGATTACAAAAATAGCGATGGTTGAACGAATCAAAGATTATTACACAGCTCTGCTTTTTGGAATTTGTTGTGTCGTATTATAGAACGTACACTAACGCCCCCTCAAAGGATTTTTTTTAAAGTCATATTTTTCAGAGCTTCATGATTATTTTTTTCTTTCTATGATAGATGTATAGAATCATTGTCAGAAAATTGATATATGTAATAAAATGTAAACGGAAAAAGTGGACACCCGATGTTTTTATTTTAAGGTTTTTAAATTTAATATCAAGTTTTTTCCCCGGCACGTGGCACTTCCAATATTATACGTCTGTTGTCAGACTCCTTACTTTAAGTTGTTGAATTGATTAAACCGTCTTGCTAGAACAGCAGATTCTTTGAATTCTGAGAACAAACAGGAATACAAGGCCAGAGGGAACTATTGCACGCGATGAAGCTAGGTCCATAGCTGGCTTCGAATCAAATCAAAATTCTTCAACATTTACAATTTCATTTCTGAGACTTCATTAAAGTGAAATATGATATTACACAAAAATAACAATATTCTTACGACTATTATAATTTTTTGTTGTAAAACACGTCCTGCGAAATGTTATTCAATTTTTCATATTCAGATACTCGCTCTAATTATTTTTGATGTTTCTCAGTTTGGATTCTTTCGAAGCTACGTAAAGTCTTTTCCTGAAAGTAAATTTGTAATATGAGAATACAGTTATTGCTAACGACAACGATGATTGCCAACGGACTGTAGCTATTGTGAGAAATATATATTTTTTAAATATCATGATATTTGTAATAAACAAGTACTCATAATCCTTTTTTGCAAGGCTTATTTATTTTCATGTTTTAGAAATAATACGGTCAAAATAATGGAATTAAACCTGTCATTCATTTATTTAAATTCACTTCCACTTTTTTACAAAATTTGTTTACTCTCTGTTATTGTCTGTTTTACATGGAACATATCCTCCACGTAAAAGAGTATTGAGCGTACCTAAAATTATTTTTTTCTTTGCGGCCTAAGCCCATCACAATTTTTTGTTTTCCGGTCCACGAGAAGGTAAAGGTTGTACATGTCTGGTGTAGTATATATGCATAGTTAAAGTATATACATACATCATATTATGTAGCTTATATCTTGACTGTGTGAAATGAGTCAATATTCCACAGTTCGGATTCTTGCTTGACGATAATACAAACTGTGGCAATATCTATCTTTGCATTTTAGAAGTAAACGCAGTTACTATATTGATATCTTCCAAAATAAATACATATACTAATTACTTGGAAAAGGGTAAATGAGGCTCAACTTAATTATTATTCAATGATACAGTAACAAAGCTAATAATAATATAACAATTTAGCTAGGCTAATATAACAAGCTATTTAAGCTATTTGTGTACTACTTTATTAAATAAAGTTTAAGCTAAAAATATTTTATTTGAAAAGAACTGTCCTCAATTGATAAAGATAAAGAAGTAGTAGAAGTATAATTTGATGTAATAATTATTGTTATATATATATAATATGTTCCTATATAATTGTATACCTAGTAACCCAATTAAAAAGAAAATATAATATTAATTTATTGTAAAGCGCTCTTGAAGTTGAATGAATGATTTGCAAAAGGAAAACGTGCACATTTCGATTGCCGCTTACCAAACAAAGAACAAGTTGCGAAGGCCAGTGACAAAAGACCGGATGTTGTCACAACGTCTCATCTGAAATCGTTCTTTTATGAATCAAACTAACTCTACGGGATAATAAGCCTATAAGAATATAAAAACACTCAAACAGCATGGTCTTGTATGAATGATGTCGGAAACTACTTGTGTCGCGAACGGCGTATTTCCAAAATTGTTGTTTCTATAAAATGTATTTTTTACTTTTGGTGCTGTGTTCTTTCTAATGTTGGCAATTTCTATAAGTCAAAATTCTCTTTGATACAAAATAGTAATTTTACAATTTGAATTTAATTACAACTATCAATATTAAAATGACCGAATAAAGCATATATATATATACATAATTATTACTAAACGAACTCTCAGCATTTATTTATTTTACAAACGATTTATACATTAGTAATCAAAGATGGAATATAGTTTTGTATTCATCCCTACTAGCCTATTAAAAAAAAACAAACCAATGAGAAATGAATGAGTTGACTATTATTTTTTCTACTCCTATCATTATTTTCTAATTCTCTCCGCAGTAGTTTATATACCCCACATTGAAAGAAAACATTGTAAAAGTACATGTAAGTAATCACTATTGCATGCAACTCCATTAAAGAAAACTGTGTTAACAGCCTTTAACATTTTTTTATTAGCGATAGAAGCATAATTTGATGAATTTGAAAGTTATTTAAAACAAACTTTAATTCTTCCCAAAAGAAGTAATAGTTTTGTCCATTACACAATAGTGTGCTTGTCAAAGATGTTTTATAAATGCTAAGAGAAAAAGACAGCTTCATGTGTATAAAAAAATTGACCACACTTTCAATGATAAATTTATAATTACTTTATTATATATTCCTACTAGATAAAAACGATAGCCGCCTGCGTGGTCAAGTGGTCAACGTTGTTGGCTTCGGTTACGAAGGTCACGGGTTCGAAATCCAGTACAGACAGTTTTTTTTAAATTGATTTATAATGGATTTATGTTATGTCTCTAATTCCCCCTCCCAAACACCCTATCCTAAAAACGAGACGTAACGATAGAGATTAGCTAACCTCTAGTCGTGGTCTAGCCCCATGATTGTGTTCCTACTCTCTTTGGAAAAATGAGAGGTTGAAAAAGTGAGTAACAAGCAGTTCTCGTAGAAACACTTCTGCTTAAATAAACTCCATTATAAGTCCATATGCTGCACACGAGGAGTGGCCATAGTAAAATATAATATAAATAAATAGTCCACGAATTTATGTACATATACACTGAAAAGATAACGAATAAAAAAGATCACAAGCTGTTTCTGAAACATTCACTCACCTTCGTAAATGCACCAAGCTTCTTTATGATAATTTTGACATACACACGTTTTGCAGCGCATTGAATGAATTCTTTTGGCAGGTATAAGCTAACCATGACGTTTGTAATACAAATAAGATTTTAAATTTAATCTATCAGCGTATGCGGAGGTGCGTTCTTCCATTCATGAATAAACTTGCCCGCTGACAAATTCATTCACGAACGATCGGAAGCTTTTATCATTAAACAGTTGGCGTATGTCGCACATATTTTGCCGATTCATACAGTCACGTAGGTACGTGCATTATTTAAAGCTGTTATTCATACCAATAGCCTTGGTAGTCAATATAATACAATAATTTAACTTAATTAGCTAATGTTATTGTCTTCATACTAGGCATGTTAGAATAAAACATTATAAATAATACACGATATTTTTCGACAGAGAATTGTAAAAATTATACATTTTAATCTTAAAAGAAAAATATAATTTAGTATAGTATAGTAAATTATACGTTATGTATATTTGAAACTAATAAATGTATTGAAACTTAACACACATTAAAAAATTGAATCGTTCAAATTATGTACATTAATACAAGTTTTGTCACTAACGACTCTGGTTTCGCCTTTCGATTAAAATACTTAGATGGCATTCCGTCGTGCATTATATGTACTCTTATGCAGCATAGTAATATAAGTTGAATAATGAGAACTGGTTGTAAAAAGTCTGAAATTAAGAAATGGCTTACACTTTGTTTCTGATTTTTCTGTCTAGGAATAGGATTAAAAATATTACTGACATTGTCTTTTAGATTCACGTGCATACATCAAAGGGATGGTCGTTTTCATAAAGAGATTCGAGCCCTTGACCTTGCACTAAATGAGGCGTCTTTGTCCAACCTAAAACTTTTCCCCTCACCCACTACAATGATGATTCTAACTCAAAAATAATTCTTGCATAACCTTTATACTGCTCGATTGTAATTTCATATCGACTGCTTAATCTGCAAACCAGTAAAATCCACTTCAGAAACATTTTCAGGAGATAATAAAAAACATACAATTTTTAATTAATTTATTTATAAATAAAACCAACGAAGTATGTTTTAGGGAGCTGAGAAGCAGATTGCGGTAAGTCCACTTTTATTGAAAATGATGATATGGTGCCAATTCTATAATGAGACTACTACCTTCATGTTGTAGAATGCAGAACGTCCAAAAACGCTAAACTTTTCCAAATAAATATTAAATTAACCAGAAAGTTGTTATATTATTTGTAGAAAAAAAAAATGTGCTTCTAAACTTTGACGATCAAATCGAATTATTGCATTTGGCCACTTAAATTTAACGCGATATAAAATCGAATGTATAGTTAATTAATTAGTAGATAACCAGTTCAAACATTTTAAACTACTCTTCTTAACATTTCACCTTTGTGACTTGTTGCATTCTGATTCTCATTTGCAGATTTTTGAATTGCTGAAATCGATAGATAGTTAAATAACTAGACGTATTGTATGTCCTTAAAACTTTTCTTTAGACAGATTAAGCAGTCGATAAAATGCTCTGCGCTTGTTGTTGACAAGGCTTTTAAAAAATAAATCTGAGTTGCGAATAACCCATTTGTTACATCATAATGGCCTATTCGCAAGTTAGCTGTACGAAAAGCAAAAGAATTCAAGTACCGAATATTTTCCCGAATGATACACGAATATGGAAAAAGAAAAACAAAATGTTAATCTTGATTTGTAAGTATAAAGCGAATTCTTCTGACCGTGATTTGTAGACTAAGTAAAGTAAACGAATGTGAGCCGGATTTTTTATGAGCTAACTTTAAAGCTCTCGTAGGCCTGCAAGTCAATTTATATAAAGTAGATAAGTAAGGCCAAATGTATGGCTATAAACTCAGCGGATGTTTCTTGCTACATATTATAGTATAAAATCTGAATTAAGAGTTCGGAAAAAAACAACAACATATATGTTTTTAATAATATTTTTTTTACCATATAAAGAATGTGGCTAAATGGAAAACATTAACAGAAGTTGTTCAACCTTGCTTTTCAATTAATTGCTCAAGATAAATTCGTATAAGGATGGATGGTTACGAAATAAATCTAAAATGCAATATATTTTTTTGAGCTTTTTAAATAGTTCACATGGATGTGAACGTAGTATATCTTATCCAGCCGATTAAAAAAATCTTACTTTTTCAATACAGATAAGATTTTGAGGTATTCCTTTTATATGAATTAAGTTTAGATTATATTTCAAAAAATATAACTTAACCTAACAACATAATTGCTTCTGGTAAACGGCAAGAAAAACCGTTGGATTTAAAAAAAAAATTAAGATAATTTGAATGATGTGTCCATATATCAGAAAAAGAACTAATATTTGAGTGTCTGACTTTTTTTGCTGAAATGCACTTTTTTACTACCCATATTTTATTTGAACCTTATTATTGTTAAGAATTTTAGGAAAAATACGCAAATATTATTTAACTTAATTACTGTATCACTTAAAAAAATTATAACCATGCTTAAAACTAATTGTTTATTCAACATTAATATATTTTCAAATAATAAAATAATTTATGCATCAAAAATTGGTATTTAATTTCAGATTCCTGTTGAAATATTGAGAAAAGTTTTGCCAAGTCTTTCGATACGTTCTTATCGTCAAACGAAATATGATATTTTGTAAACTTGCCAGTCTGACTGAGAGCAAAGAACTCATTTTTAACATGTCATGTCATAGAACCAAACAAAAATTGGATTTTCCATGAAGACGAAACGAAAAATTCTAACAATTTCAATCTAAAATGCAATGAAGCTATTTATTTTGTAATCTCAGATTCAAGGATTGATGGATGATGTTAGAAGAAAAAAAATGCTTTTTACTAAGATAAGTATTTTTATACAAATACAAACATGTATTTTAAATTTGCTGATTAGATTAAAATTAGAGTGCTGGAGCATACTTTAAATTTTAACAAGTATGTCACCTATTGCTTAAAATTTTAAATAGCTACTATATTAATAGAAAATTTAAATTTACTTTGATTATTCCACGTATTGTGTTACTAACTGTGACACGTGTTTCGCCTCTTTCAGAGGTATCAGAGTATCATTATTTGTTTGCTTTATTTCGATTCTACACCCCCCTCCTTGCTCCTCTTAAAAGGAAAAAAAACCCAAAAACTCCATTTTGTAATTTCATAATTTTAAAATGTTTCAGAAGAATCAATCTTGCTTCATTACTTAAGCAAACTTTGCGATAGTAAGTTTGAAGATGTCTCTGAAAGAGGCGAAACACGTGTCACGGTTAGTAACACAATACGTGGAATAATCAAAGTTAATTTAAATTTTCTATTAAAATGAACTTCCACAAAGTTACCGCCGAAACCATCGAAAGTAGCTACTATATTATTATATTTATGTAAATATTATATGATGCGTCTAGAACAATTTTAACGACATCACATTTGGGATTTTATTATAATTTGCATCGGTTATTTATTTATCAACAACGTTTCACATCTTTGCATTATGGATAATTAAAAAAATGCTTAAGAAATTGTCCATAACGAGGTGTTAATAAATATTGCAAACTGTGGTGCTAAAATGGTGTTAAAAAACTAAAAATGACTGTTTCACATTTAACCAAAATCGTTTAAATGGTAAGTATATTATCCACCTAGTCATTTGAGAACATCAATAATGGTTTATGTTGTATATTTTCCCCTATTGTTCGATTAAATTTATTATTAATCCTCCTAAAACCGTTTTGATAAAGCACAGAGTTGGAGAACCTGCGACATTCAAGGCCCTCATATGCGGATATTTGGTTGATTTTTTTCATTCATTTACATATAATATATTTTTATATATACATAATTGAAGTCACTTAAATAAGACTGTTAAAGATAAAAAAGCAGCATTTAAAAAAATAATATATCTCTAATTTAGTAATTAGAAAGTAAGTTATGAAAAAATTAATGGTTCAGAAATAATTGCTTCCATTTATATAATTTTGTGATAATCAATCAAGATAAATAAATACAGGATTCTACTCTGAATAGTCTGAATAGAATATATCACATCAGTGATTTTTTTGGAATACTTACATATATCTAGTTGTAATGTATCCATGTCATATTTTTACCATTTTCGCTTCCAATGTGGAGCATATTGACTACTTGTGAAGTTTATTTCAACAAAAGTGTTTTTACGAGAACTGCTTGTTATTCAGTTGATCAACCTCTATCTTTCCTAAAAAGAGTATGAAAAATAGGATAGTGCTAGGACAGGACTAGCGGTTAAATAATCGATCTTGCTACGCTGCGTTTTTGGGATAGGCTAGGTAGGTGGGAGAAATTCAAGACATGACATACATCCATGCCTTCGAATAGAAATGTATAAATATATTGAAAAATCAATTTATAAAACTGTCCGTACTGGAATTCAAGCCCGTGACTTCCGCAATCAAAGCCAACCACGTTAGCCACTCTATAATCCATATACATATACCAATGCATAATCGTTTAATGAAATTCAAATAAATGAACACTGTTTGATAAAAATATACAGAACACTTTATTTTATACCCCCTGCCTTTCCGGCAGCACTATAAAATGTCACTACTAAAATACCCTGAAAGCATGTAAGACTTTTTTTGCTCTATTAAAAGCAGGTTCTTGGCGGAAGTTATCAGAACGACATTGGCTGCACTCCAAATGTGAAAAAGCTATGATCAGAGACAGAGCTTTGAACTTACGATCTACTGAATCTCTACCAGTCACCACATAAAGCACAATGGCTACTTTATACATCATCGAATAAACCGAAGGTATATAGTGCGACCCTATTTCATATAACCTCTCTGAACTTAATAATAAGAAAGATACAGTGCCATAAATTAATATTATTTAAGATAACAATATTCCAAACATTTCCCTATAAGAATATTTATAGGAATCTGTCATTCTCAAGTGAAGAGTAAATATTTTTTGATTGACATGGGTTATTTTAAAACAAGTTTGCTCTTAATGTGGAGCATATATTGATTTAACAGTAGTTGTTTTTTTCAATAATTGGGGTTTTAAATTGTATGGGTGGGAAAGAATAATAGCATCGGTCTAAGAACACATATCCATAAATCAATTGATTATTTAAAACAAATGTTAATGAAAATCCGTACTCGGACTTGACTTCGTGGTAACTGCACTATAAAATGACGCTAATTTGTTAGAAAATATACTTCAGGACTGGGGTGGTGCTGAAAAGCAAATATGAGGAGCAAACATTCAAAAAGTGATTTGTCACAAATTTTGAAAAATGGCGTTTTATATCAATTCTGATAACCCATAATAAAACCTATGAATGGAAATCAAAATTAGTGTTCAAAAAGGTTTTTTTTCATATTAAAATTAAATCATAAAGTTGACACATTCAAACGAACCGTCACTTTTGCAACACTTAAATCATCATTTTCCAAGCTTTGTATTTGTGTGACAAAACATTTTTTGAATGTTTGCTCCACATATATATTTAGTAAATATGCCAACATAATCGTTTTTCAACATTTTGTTAAGAGTCCGAGGAAAAATTCTGAAGGAACAGTTGCATAGACTAGTGAGCGTGCAACAATTTAGATGGCAATCGTAAAAGCTTTATGAATTGAGGTCCACGCACTCCGAGAACTTCTTCAATGCTTTGTGATTTATCTTAAATGCAGTTATGTCAGCTACGGATGGTAAGGCAACGAAAGTACGACTGTTCGTCGTAGTGATCTGACCAGTTTTTTTTATCAATTGATCGTATCTGAATATTTATAAAGTATGCTGTTATTGGACTAACTCAGCTTTCACAAATTGCCTTCTATGTTTGTCCGCTTTTTAAATAATATAACAACTCTTAGATTGAAACTTTATTGTGTAATTTATTTTGAAGTAAAAACATTGTATTCAAAGTAACCTAAGATAGCGTTTTGCTGGAGCCGCTGTAGTAAATAAAATACAACATTGAAAGTGAAAATTTAAAAATACACACTTTTCTTTTTTGCAAAATGCACATCCCTTAGGAATATGAATAACACAAGACACAGGACACGACGCGGGTAGAATATCAGTTGCCGTCTAGACAAAGCCGTTCAAAAAATATTGATGGTCGTTTTATAATGTAAATATAAACTTCAAATAATGTCCCCTTAGGAACGTCAAGGGATTTGTCGTGTTAAAAGTTCTGATAAAAAATGGGTCTTATATTATTATTAAAAGATAAAACCTAATGAAAATACATTACTGCTAGAAATGTACTAAGAACCTTTTTTGTTTTTTTAAGCAACCCAGCATTATTAAAAAAGAGTCTGTTGATTCTGTTTCGCAAACAGATAAATATTGGTTATTTTATTGAACAAGAATAAGAATTTTGTAAGTAAAATACAACTGTAGACGATAGAATTTCACCCATTGTAATATTACAGAAGTGCATAATATCGCAATTAATTTTCTTTTGTGTGTAAATAAACAAAACATTGAATATTTTATGTTAATTTATTTTACAGTACAAGATGAGAATTAGTTGAACGTCGTAATATTTTATTCAATCTTATAATTATTGTAATCAAAGATGCATGTTACTGTTATTTGTTAAAATTCATAGTTGTGTCAGCCACTCTGCACTGCTGTGCGAGGGCAATCACGTAGTAAGTCACTGAACGTAACATCAAAAATGTCAACGTCTTGTTGTAGTTATCGCCTTCTTTTTATTCACAAATCTAAACTATCCTTACCTACAGTGTAATGTTATTTCTACTCTGTCTAGCGCTCGTCGTGAATTTTTACACTTAAAGTGATTTGTAATGATGCAAGCGTCAACTAAAAATGTTAGTTGATGTATACATTGAGAGTATTGCACACATTAGCTTGGACACATTATATAATAATATATAAGTCAAAACATATAGTAACAAAATAAAGATAACATATTTTTTCCATAGATCGACAAAAAATTATAATATAATAATAGATTGGCGCGAATTTATTGATTTCAATATTGTGGACAGTACAAACTGTTCTCGTTTCGGGTGACGACACCATGACCCTAATTTCTGCGAATCCCTGTTAACGACAGTTAATCTTTATCGTGAAGCATTCATCAGTTATTTTTTATTACCGTAGAGATGTGCGTTATACGGTTAATGTAACTGTATTCAGATTAACGCGTTCATTACAATATAAATGTGAACTGACAGCACAAATTCTCTTTAGGGTAATTTCGTAGAGATGTGAACCGTTTCGAAGAGATGTGCGCATAATCGTATTTACGGTGCGCTAAGCACGTAAATCGTTTTCTCAGTACTGCGAAAGTTTGGTGTTGCCAGTTTTTAACACTACTTTAGTATTTTGTTTCGTTAATAATAAAACGTGTTCTGTTTTTGAATAAAGAAAATTAAAAACGAAACGGATCTTGTCATCAGAAATAAATCATTTAAAAACCTTGTAATATGATTTACTTAATTATACATAAAAGAAAAAACTCTTTATCGAAGTTATGTTGATTATAGTAATTATGTCAACAATAAATCTTTTATTTTATTGGTGGTAAAATGTGTTTCCATTTTTAAATCAGCGATGGTAACACTGAACAGTGAAACATAATCGTGCCAAGAAAATGGTTTCGGGTCGCTAGAAACCCAGATGAGGAAATGTCGTATTATGCACACTTGGCGCGTGGTAACAAGGGTCGGCGTTGAAGATTTACTTCACTTTGTTTATTTTAATGGCATTATTCTCATAGCAAAATTTTTAAATAAGAAATATTTCTTACTCAAATAATAAAGACGGAAAAATTTTGAGCTCATCTTACCTTCCTTCACACGAGCGGAAGAAAATGATTTTGAATATTATACTTTATTAAAAAGGTGAGCTAAAAATGAGCTCTTTGATTTTTTATCTGTGCAAATAACATGATATCCGCTAGAAATATATTTTTATTTGAATGTTTTTACTACCAATACAATGAAAATAATATGCGTTTTTTTCCGATCATCAAGTCATAATTCAACTGAAATTTGTTGTTTAATTAAATAAAAATACAAACACACTATGGACTTTCGATGAATTGTTGTCATTATATTATACATAGAGTTTCAATTAATTTTTATTCTTTATGATTTAGTATATAACAAACTTTAAAAAATAAACATGATAATGTCTATCGAGTAGGTTTTAAATTTCTAAGAACTTTCAACCTGACTAATCTTGGTCTCAATAACTTATTACTTTTTTCGATGGATTCGTTATTGATAATTCTGGTGTAGAGGTTTTTACTTGAACACCTTTTTTCAATTAAAAATAAAGATAATTATTTTACATGACGTGGCAATGTTTTGAATTATGTCTAGGCAGTTATTTACTTTTCAATTAAATTAATGTTAAATAACTGCTTATAGCTTTGTTGGTTATTGGGAATTTTGATATCAATTTTCATTTCAAAGATATCGGCTTTATTTACCAGGGCTTTGGAGTCGGGTAAAAAAAGACGACTCCTACTCCAAAGATTTTTTAATCATTTCATTGTATCTTATATGTACATGTATACCATCCGATCATCTTTAGTCAACCTTGAATGCACTGCCACTGGAATTTTTACCAACTCCGACTCCGGACAAAGCCCCCGACTCATACTCCAAGTATTTTTTCATCTATGACGCAGGTATTTATTGAGTTAATTAAGAGTAAAAAAGGAGAAACATGACTTGTTGACATTTCTAATAACTTGTGTGCGGAGAGGAAATTTTAAAATACACTAATCATTTTTACCGGACGGTATTGAATTTATTTCTACTAAAAATAATGTCTGGATAATTCTAAAATGCTGACGAGGAAACTACTTTTCAGGAAATCAAAATATGTATCACAGTTAGTTGACATATTTACATAATGCTACATACAATTAGTTCAAATATAATATTTTAAGTTGAGATTACTAGATATATTTATTTATAAGCTGTTTGACAAACACAATATTTACTGTTTCTAAATTCTTGATCTCGATGCATACCTGTTGAATTTTGAATCGTGCGCTGCATCGGTGCCGGTAGCATGTCGTGCAACCTGCACATGCAGATTTTACGCTTGGCTGCGAACGAGATTGCGGCCAAAATACATACATTTTTCAAAGCAATGAGACTTGGTATGTTATGATAAGCTTTGAGCGCATCTTTCTATGTGATATATTAATGCTGTATTAAACAAAAACTGTGTATTTATTGGACATAATCTTAAAACACTAATGTATTATATATTAAAAAATAATAAAACATTATTTTGTACTTTTTCCATTTGTTTTAACTTTTTGGAAAAAGGTACAATATAGTGTTTTACTATTTTTTTTTTTTAAATATAACACTTTTCCAATGATAACACACACGATGAATACATACTTTTTTTTGCTTCATGCTGTATGCCAGGAATGCACAACCCGTAGACCGTTTCTCTGACGACCAGCGACTGTTTTTTCTTAAAATTAAAATACACATTTTTTAAAGTAATAATGGATTGTAAAAAAGTCGGCAAGCCTTTTTGCTGATGATGTAGGTTGATGAAAATTTAAGTTTGCGGCTTAATATTTAAACAGATTATTTTCATACTGTGTCTAAAAAACACGGTTAAATGCAATAGAATCTTTCTATATTTGCATAATCTTTCTTTTACGCGTTTTTTATGCATGGCTGTTTTAGATCGAACGTTTCGTGTGTGTAAAAAAAGATTGAGTGTACATTATATTTAATTTTTCTTTGCACTTAGAATATTTTTTCATGCGGCTCAGAAGAGAAAAAAGTTTCGTATGACTGCTGGAAGCTAATAAAATTTACACCATTAACACGAATATAAATAAAAATATACTGTAATAGCTACCGTTTCAGATAAATTTAGAGTACATTTTACCCTTTTATCGATGTTAAATCAGTATCGTTCTTTTATTAATTGACTTCAAACTGCCGAAAAAAATATTTAATTGGTATCGAAAATGATTCCTGAATAATATTCTTGATTTATCCCAAGTGTCCTCGGGCGATTGATCTTATCCATAAAGTTCAACGGAAGCAATGGAATAACGCTACCTTTATATTTCTTCTCTTAAAAAATAATTGATACTTATTTAATCTCTTTGATCGAAAGAATAAAAAAACTAACTCGCTTTTAATACCTATACGAGAAATACAAAGATAAAAAAAACATACCAAATAATTTATACTAATTTATTCAAGTTAAAGTGTTATTAGTACCCATTATGGAGTGAAATATTAATATTACATGCATAAAGTACACATTTAATTTATCATATTTCAAGTCATTAAAAAAACTACGTGGAAATTAATTATGAATATTGTTTTTTTTGTTCATTTATGTTTGATGTGTTTTTTGATCTCACACTTTTTATAGCGTGAGTTTGATTTTTACAACGATAAAGTCAATTACAATCATTTTAATTATGATTATAGCAAATATACGAATATGTCATTCAATAGTTGTACTGCTCAAAAGTGGAAAATGAGACGGGATGATATGTTAGATTTATGAGATTTTTGTGTCTATTAAAATGATAATATTGAAAATTCATATCCATTTTTAAAACTAAAATATGAGTAGGTACTATTAAATGCAAAGAAAGAAAACCAATTTTAAATGGCCTAAAATGGTTTGTGGGCGAAGGAATTGGCTCACTTTCAATACTTTTCAAGTTCTTTCATTCATTTCTTACTCTATCTGAAATCAGTCGTATAACGTCTTTTTAGTGTTACAGATCATATATCAACAAAAAAGTCGCTTAAAATAATTTGACTTCATTTAAAACCAATTTAACTTTAAAGTTAATGCATGTTATCTTTGTTAGTAAAATATAGTTTTATCATTGACATTCGACAAATATCTAGTGAAAAACATTTAAAACATCATAATTTAATAAATGGCAAATTTGTAGGGTAAAATACTTTTCAATAAAAACGTTTGAAACTATGCCTGTTTTTATTAGATTTATCAGAAATTCATCGAAGCAATACGTGATTTGTCTAGCAAAGTTTCTTTAAGGTATCTAACGGTTTATAGCAAAGACGGATGATGGTTTTTGTTTGAGCTTTTACGTCTGAGCTTAATGCCAGTATAGGCAATGTCTTTATTGGCGCGACAGTGATTTATTGAAAACCGTGCTACGGTTATTTGTCGAGGGGGTGTAGAACGCGAAGGGAAATCGAGCATGCCATAAAAAATATGCCATATGACGTCAATAAATAATAATTTATTGCATCGCAGATTATTCAATACATAAAATTCTACAATTTTTGACATCGCGGGGCAGTAGGTAAATAATCTCAATCTTCGATGAAGATATATACGCTCTTTTCATACCGGATATGTTTAATATAATGGATGCTTGGAAAATTGTACAAAAAATAAGAATTACTTGGTTGATTGAGAACATTAGAAAATTATTTTTATATAGTTATTAAATATCTGGAGTGTCGTATTTTCTTAGATCAACATTTTAATAAAAAGTTAATAAAAAACTATTCACTTTTACCCCGCAGTCGGAATTTATCCCGACAGGTATGCTTTAAATTTTAAGACAAGCTAGTAAGAAAAGAATAGCTGTATGATGCATGGCATATACGATGAGCTTTAATTCATATTTTAAAGAAACAGAAGTGATTATGGTAATAGTTAAAAAAATGGACATCCACCCTCTTGCATATACAAATTGTTGTGAAAAATGGCCCAAGAAAGAGAAACGTGATACAATTTTGTCACCAAGCTTCGATAAAAGACGGAGTACATATTTATTGATTTGAATAAGGTTTCAAATATTCATATACAAAAAGTGTACTCCTCTGTCCTCTTTAGTTCCAACTTCCGGGCAGAGTACACCAAGGTGTCTGGAGCTGTGGATTCATACGCCTTCCCGATCACATGTCTCATGTCAGTCAGGGTTTCGACAATTTCAATAACATTTGATTCTATGAAACTGGTGTTTTTATAAGATTATCATTTATGTTAACCTTTTTTTTAAGTGTTGATATTTTTGAGAAATAAAAGGAAATTAGAAAATTTTATCAAATGCTATAAATTCAAAATATAAATGCCAAAACACTTTTCAGTGTGTTTAGGTCTCTTTGTTATTTGTAAAAGATATTAAAACAAGGTTAAATATAATATAATATTTGTTCGGTTTGTAAATACACAATACTTTAGTAGTACGTAAATCGTACAATTAGGTAGTACGTAAATCGTTCATTGATTGAGATCATTTAGAAAGCTTAATATTTAAGTTTTGTCTTTTCAACTCGAAATAAACTTGTTTGATTTATTATTAATAATTATTATACCATAAAAACATAGAATATATAAATGATTTTATATTATATAAGAAACAGCACTAAACAAAGTTTGCTATTTTGAAGTTCTGGTGAGTAGAATTTTCCTGTATTAAAAGTATACATTTAGATTTAATAAAATTTCACTGTGTTTCATATCTCGCAAATTCTTTTTAATAAACTATAGACAATGCAACCGTGATATTTAATCCAGTAAATATAGTTAATCAAAGTGAATTTGTGTTTTACGTAAATTTTTGACATACATATTTATTCCAAAAATACATTTCTTGTGTAAAAATTGTTCATTTTGATCCATTTAAAAATAATGCAAATGATTTTTGAACTAAAACACAATTTGTGAATATCGAGAATATTTCATAAAAGAAATCCCTTTAGAGTGAGTAATATACTTTATTGTAAGACATATTAAAAACCGTAGCAAGAATTTCTCATATAATATTATTGAGCTTGTATTCAATAGAAACTTGTATGAGGTGGTATTGAATTTTTTGTTCGCACTGGCTGTTCATACAATAAGTTATGAAAAAAACTTGGAAGCTCTCGGGATGGATAGAAAGCTTCATAAAAATACGTACGCTGAAACTGTTGAAAGTATACGTATAGATTCTTGTAATTTAATATAAAACGCTACGATATAATATTGTACTATACAGTTATTTTTAATTTTCGATATCTAGTGAGTGTGCTTGATGAAATTTAAATTTTAAATTGAAATCATTAAAATTTTCGGTAATATCAGACATTCAATTACACTGCAATTTGAGATCATCTCTGTATTGATGTACCCGAAGATTTTAATTCAATTCAGTTTGAGTTTTTTTTTTATATGGTTGACAATTAAATGTTATTTTAAACGTACGTATTAGGGCATACAATACCGGGATCCCGTTCGATTTTCTGATCCCGAAATTCCGGGATTGAGATGGCCGCGATCTCGGGATTTCGGGATTGAGAAATTTCGAGCAAATTCTCGAAATTTACACGAATTTGGCAAATTGAAGATTTCAAATTCCTCGTTGGGCTAAAAAAAAAACGAGTTTCCGTGAGATTCCGGGAAAAAGTATACCAAATCGGAGATTTCAAATTCCTCATCTCAATCCCGGGATCCCGGGATTCAAAATAAATCAATCCCGAAATCCCGGGATTGGATACCCTAGTACGTATATTGAAATAATTATTTAAATTTTCAACTAAAAATATTATATGGTAAAGGAGTACTCGCTATGCAAATATAATTGCAATAAATTTAGAACGATGCAAATTTTATTGACTGATTTTTAGAAAAAAAAAACCCTACGTACCGGAAAAGCAAACGCCTTTTTGAGCTTTTAGTGTACGTAGTTAATTCATTTTTTGAGTAAATTGAATATTCGAGTAAATTAGATTCCAGGTCTATGTATATGGGATGCCAATTTATGTTTTAAATTGATTACTTCGATAGACATTTTCAACAAACAACTTTCAGACTGTCACCGAAAGCTTTTAGCCACTAATAATGAATATTCAATATTCGCAGAAAAAGCTTCCCTATCAAACATATTAAATTAACAAATTAAAATTTCCGATAAATATTCCCACTTTACGATAAGATGTATTTAATTATACAATAATTCACTTAACTCTTAGATATTATATAAATATGGTTTAACAACAATAATGTAACAGACTAGTTGATAAATTATTACTCAGTACGCTAATAATAATTATCTACTACGAGCGACCGGTCTATTACGGATTTTAAATTTCAAATATAAATAGAGTGTTGTGCTAATTGCCCTTAAAAGGTTCTCGTTTGTTTATTGTAGTTAAATTTATCATTTTTTTTCGAAATGATCAAGTGTTTGATTCTAATACTTTTGATGGTTTCGGCGGTAACTTTGTGGAAATTCATTTTAATAGAAAATTTAAATTAACTTTGATTATTCCACGTATTGTGTTACTAACTGTGACACGTGTTTCGCCTCTTTCAGAGGCATCTTCAGACTTACTATCGCAAAGTTTGCTTAAGTAATGAAGCAAGATTGATTCTAACATTTTAAAATTATAAAATTACAAAATGGAGGTTTGGGTTTTTTTCCTTTTAAGAGGAGCAAGGAGGGGGGGTGTAGAATCGAAATAAAGCAAACATAATTAACATTTGATTCTATTTTTAAGATAACTATAAAAGTATGGCTAGATATTATAGATAAGTTGCTTATTATTAAATGAGCCCAACGTGGGGCTCGATTATTAAAAGTGTTTTTAACATGAATTGCTTCGTTATCCAGTTGCTAAATCTCACTTTTTTAATATTTATCATTTAAATGTTTAATTAATTATTTGGATGTGTGTAGAAACAGTAATATAACAACTACTGTAGTATTTATGTTATTATAAATTTAACTCACTCAACTTTTGACGATTTTATGCTGGTGTCATTTTAATCATTCATATGGCCAGGTAAATAAACAATTTATAATAGGTAGTTTATATTTGTGATATTATAGAAATAAAATAAATTTGAACTTTTGAATACACAAATTCAAATTACTTATGTGAATGAAAATATGAATTACAACAGTTCAAAAGGAACGTGCTATTTGGGCTTAAAATGTGTAACCTCAAAACTGTTGTCCTCAAACATATACTTCGAGTTGTGGCGTAGTGGTTAACTTCGTTGGCTTTCGTGACGCATCTCACGTGTTCAAGTCCCAGTACGAACAGCACCTTTCAATCGTTTTCTTGATTTCTGTTTAAAAACAATAAGTATTTGTAATGTTTAAGTATTTCTCCCCACCTTGCCAATTCCTTAATAACGGGGCGTAGCGAGAGCGATTAGTTAACTACTTGTCTTATTCTCGCTATATTATTCTTTGCTTACTACTCCCCTAAAAAAAAGGTTGAGCTACTGAGTAAGAATCAGTTCTCGTAGAAAAAAATTCTGTTGAGATACTTCTAACGAACATGTGTAAAAAAGTCAACACACATTGTTAAAATAAAGGAAAGCGAGGGTAAATGTAACATATTTTTTCGAAGAAAGAAGCTTATTTGATATTGGAGGAGGAAGACGCAATAATTCACCTTTTGAGTGTGGGCGTTGACAGAGCATGTATAAGTGTGAGAAGCTATTACCTATCATTGAATGTCTCAATAAAAATGATTATTAATCATAACAGCTAGAAGGTGGCGAAAGGAGCGATCCCCATGGGCGCCAATGCGCTAGAGGATCAAAGAGGGTTCTATAATGAAACCAAGATTTTTTATACAAATATAAAATACCTAAATTGTGGTACAAAATTAACACTTGCTTTAAATGTCAAAGGACCTTGCAACGACCCTGATAGAAGTACAGTATTTGCTCTAAGGATAAAGCTTCTCAGCTAATATTTGGTAGTAATTCTAAAATATTCTTTGTCCAGGGTGTATCACTTGGTGTATTTCCTATGTTTAAAAAATATTGCATAGATATTGTAAAAAAATGATTAACTATTTTCACAAAAAAGCCATATTTATGGACAGTAAAAAAACAGCTAATATAAGTTTTTTTTCGATAAATGTCGCTAAGCTATATGATAAAGGTAAAATTAAGGAAAAAAATGTCAAGATCACAAAATTTTTGTTCTTCTTCATTCACTCTTTGAATATCTTTCTTTTTTGCGAAAATTTAGGAAATAAATTTTTATTATTTCTATTATTTATTGATATATCATATTTATTAATTACTTTATTAATATATACATCACTGACAAAAATTTTAGGCCATTAAACTAAATAAATTTTAATTATACAATATAAAATATTCAAATATTGCTTTAAAACTAACTATTACACTTCTTTGTGTAAGAAAAATCAGTTGATATGTTTTTCATGAAGTAAGAATATAGTGAACTGGTATAAATCTTTATTGTTGGTAAATAAACTTTTAATGTACCGTTTGTTGGATAGCAGTAATAATAATAGTTGGGGTAAGGGAAAAGATTGAGAAACTTTCTAAAAGGTAAGTCTGAACAGGTTTATCGGAAACTTTTTGAACAATGATAAAAAGAGTGAGACCTTAATGTTTATTTTTATCAATATGATTGTAAAACTGTGGTATCGAAATATACATTTATTGAGAAATCAAATTGAGGCTGTGATATTAGAATATGTTTTAAATACCTTGTCTACGAAAATTATTCATGTAATTATCTTTAGGTATTTTGCTATAGTAATCATTTAAAGGACTTATTTTGCAAAACTATAATAACTTTTTTTATTTCTTTATATATTTAATTTGATTTTATGTTTCCATTTATTAAAGACAAATAATTCAGATATGCTCCACTCTCAAATTTTTTTTATTATTTTCGTGTGATCTTTTTTGATAAATATTTTATACTTCGACGGATTCTGCAATTACTTACTGTAATTTCATTTATGAACCTAAGATTTACAATGATGCTATTCCATTTATTATGTTAGTATCACGAATGCTTTGTTTCTTTGTAAAGCATTCACACATTTTAATGTACGGTAAAGACATGAAAATCATATGTTCATAATCATCATCATCATAATATCGACGTGCAAAGATATTTTACGTCCAGTTTTGTATATTTTGAGAACATCGAATTCAAACAACTTTTTTGCATGTTAATATGTTGAAATTGACTACCTATTACGTTTCTTAATGATACATTATCTTCTCATGACTCTTTTGGGACAATTACAATAACTGTTTTACAGCATAATAATATAACGCAGAATAACTCTAATTCATGGATATACAATATATTTGCGCAAGGCCACCGATTTGTACTGCTATTTAAAATTTTAAGAAAAAAAATTACAATTTTTTATTTTAATGTTTAATATATTTTACTTTGTCAAGATTGAAAAATCAATTTATAAAACTGTCCGTACCGGGATTCGAACCCGGGACCTCCGTTACCAAAGCCAACAACGTTGACCACTCGACCACGCAGGTGGCGTAATATACAGTACAACATAATAAAATTGTAACTAGTATTATTTGTGAAGGGATGTAACATACAAAAAGTTTGTCAGTCATCGGAAGCTAAATAACCTGCCAGAGTGTATTTGAATAATAATAAAGAAGGGTATTTGATACAACGATAAAACTTTACAACATTGAATCTGTTAATTTTTTTTATTGTTAGAAAAAAAAAACTTTTGAGGTACATTGGATATAATATGGATACAGACCGTAGATGTTTTTTAGTTGACACTAAAGAAGGTATCAGTATTTTATGAAAACAAACTATTTTTTTTTTGTTATATTTTATATTGTAGTAAATTATAACCGGTATGAATTGAGTGATATTTTTTTAAGCCATTGCACAACATACCATTCAATTAATTCAAATTTTTATGAAACATTTAATTTATTTTAATTATATTTTTATAGTGCATGGTGAATTGGACTCAGCTTTAATCCCATATACTGTCCTTCTCATTTAAATAAAAACAAAAAAAATACACTTAATTTATAACTTAAGGATACAATTTTATTTGTGTATTTTTTATTATAAATACGAAACAAAATATTAAAATAGATTAAATAGTCGTCAAGAAATTATTACTGTATAATAGGACTTAAATGAATTGAGTGAGTGAAAACCGGTTATATTTGAGTTCATTTCATGAAATAATAACTGATTAAAAAAACGACGGATCACAATCATATATTTAAAGTAGGGCCAAGTGTTAATTAAACAAAGGATACGAATGTATTGTTATGTGTATTTACTAAGATCACTTCACTTTTACGATACTTTAAGACATGTAGAATAAAGAACCGAATTCAATGTTTCCTTAAATATCACGTAGCTCACTTCACTTCTCAGAGGCTCATTTAATGCATTTGCAGAAATTACAGTTGATCCAAAAATAATACTTTTCTCAATAACAAGGGGCTCGCCAGTCTAAGTCGAATTTATCATGGGGCTTGCACGAACCCTCATTCCACCCCTAGACATATACATCAGAAAACGTTGACCTTTCGTTATGTCATATTACTGAAAAAAAGTGATCGTTTTCTTATTAATCATTAATTGTCAACGCAAGCTTTTTTTACACTTTAATATATTGCGTCATCAATGCATCAGTTCGACAATCGACAAAAAACATGGTTTGAATGTATAATCTTCTATAATGATGGATGAAATGCAATGGTAAGATACATTTTAATTTTAAATTACGACCAACAGGGACATCGTCCAACAGTGGCACTTAGAAAAATATTAATCTACATACTATAAATATAACAGAAACATAAAACGGTATAATTTATACACAGATATTACCTATATTGTTTTTAATTTGATTGATACAATATATTATCTTTGTTGTAGTATATTACAACATGTTTACAAAAATATCAATCATACATTTAAAGTAAACTGTGTGTTATAAAAAATACATTAAATATTGCAAAACACTAAGTTGACATTATCTCGAAACTAAAATGTCATACTATAGCATTTCAGTAGCAATATTCTTATCTTTACCTTCAATAGTAATTTATTCTAGGGAGAATAATAATTATTAAAATTTATGCACGTCTTAACGACGGTGGCATCTTCACCTGAGAACATGTCAAATCTTCCGCCATTCTTAAATACAATCACTAATCACTATGTATTTGCAGAGAAAGGGAGAAAGTTCACTCGAACACAATGCCTCGTCAAAAGTGAACGATTAATATTTCAAACAATGTGGGTGGAAGTTGCCATTGTCTATATGAGAGATCTAATCTTACGCAACAGAGAACCGCTAATCGCTACAAAGACTATCACGGGTGGCTTAAAATAAATATAACAGCACCACCGCATTTCTGAAATAGTCTGATAAAACTTCAATATTCTGCTATACGTAATTAATTATTTTGTGGAATTGCCTCTTAAAATGAACGTTGTTTGGTAATAATTAACCATCTAACACTGAAAGATGAATTTTATAAAAATGAAAACGTATTTATATCAGACTACTCAGAAGTACTAGAATTATTCCATTAGACTCCACCAATCAATATGAAGACTAGACTAATAAATTTTCAATATTTTAAAAAATATTTTTCTCCAATTTTTCCAACTTTAACTCTGACTCCGTTTCCGGTAAAATCACCAGACTCCGCGACTCATGACTCCGACTTCACAGCCCTGCTTTCAAAGTGTTCATTGTCAATACTTGATGGAAAGGAATTTTATTCCAAAAATAAAACACGCACTCACTATAAAGTCAATACATTAAATTTAAGATAAGTATTACCTTGAATTAAATGTATTGATCAATTATGTGTACGCAAATTTAATATAACTATTTAATTTGTATGCCAATAATGTGTATCAAAAGTTTCAAAAAAAATTTAAACTCAGTTGACTAACTAGTTGTTTCCAAATTACGTATTTTTTTAAAATGATTTCCTCAACACGTAAAAAGGAATTTGAAGCTTTTACCCGCCTTCCTAAATACGATATAAGTTGAAGATAAATATAGCATTAGTATGTCATTTTCATAAAAAGCATCCAGTACGGTTTTTGCCACTTAATGGTTCTATATAATAAAGATATTAAGTTGAAGCAGTAAAAATAAAGACTTCACGGCAATTTAACTAATTCTTTTGTTTCAATAAAAAAAAATACCTTTGAATAAGGTCAAGGAGTAATAAGTCACATCAAAGATAACTTATATGACCTTACTAGATGAATCTTTAAGCGCAGTAAATAAAGAAAGATTTTAAAAACAGGATGTGATAAATTACCGATTATCTGTACTAGCGTGCATTGTGATATTGCATGCATGTCTCATTTTATAAATCGTAAACAAAGTCATTATGCACAAGGAAAAATGTTGTGGTTAGTCAGGTAGGTTGATAGAAAATCTTTGCCCAAAGAATAACAAAGGGTACAAGGCACATAAATGAAAACAACATGTAGAATTTTATTATTTATGGTATGTTTGGCCCACTGTGGTCTAGTTGGTTAGCGTTTGCTGTACTGAACAGGTGGGTCTGGGTTCAATTCCCGGTAAGGTCAATGTCAAATTGAGATATTTCAACGTAAATCTGAGACCTAAGACGTGGGTGTTTTTGTTGTTAATTTACTTTGAGTTTATCTCGAGATAATCTACAATACAAAAATTCTCATCGAGTTTTTCTCGTATGATCTTTAAACCTTAAAATATTTACTCATAAAACCTTTTTAATTTTTGATGCATTACCATATTCAGTGTTTTAAAAATAAATTTAAAGTTTTTATTTGTTATGAATGTATTAAAACTTTATACTTAATAGTTATGCTTGAATACATTATACTTCCGATTATCTGTGTGCGGATTTTCAGTTTTGCAGATAATCCGTGCATGAATTATTATTGTTTCACATATTTTATAGGAGCTTTGTAACACTGATACATTATAAAAGAATTTATCATCAAATTTTAAATAAGGCCTTCCAGTAAAAATAATACATATTACGTTAGGTACACATATGATATATTTCAGACATTTTTAAAAAAATTAAAATTTAAAAATACCTTTACTGCTATCGACCACCATGACAAGCAAGCAGTACGGTCGAAGCGCCATGTAATTAATGAACGCATAGTCCCGGACTATGTTAATCTTTTTACATATTTCTTTTGTTATTTACCCACACGTAGATTCCGACCCGTTTCCGAAACATTTCAAAAGCTCAGATGACTTTAAAGCAGCGATCACCAAACATTTTAGAACTTCTCATAATATATTAGAGAGACGGATATTTCTAGTAAGTACAAGTATTTTTTTTAAATATACAACAGTAAAAAATTATACAATTACATGGGATTTATTACTAACTAATTTATTATACTAAATAAATAACTGAAGAGGGATTTTAACTGTCACTATGGAGTAAATCAAATGAAAGAATTCAAAATAAGGTTTATATTGAAAGCTGGTCACGCGTTGGTAATTTTTTTTAAAGCTAGGATCCTAGAATAGTTTGAAATAAAATATTCAAAAATTCAGCTTCAAAAATTATCAGTGTCTTGGCTTGCCTCAATACCAGTTTTTAAGGATTGAAACTTTTGTAATCTCATTTTTCATAAAACTTTATAATTTAATAACAAAAAAATGTATGGATGTCAATTCGATTATTCAATTATTTACTTGATGCAGTAGAAAAGACGGAGCCCATACAGTTTTGTAATAAATATTTTGAAAACAAAAATAAATTTCAACTTATTATTATTAAGTAAACTTTCGATACTTTGTAGAAGATTTTTTCAAATCAGCTCATTTGCTCACATTTTAAATATAAATAAAACTTTGTATGTTGAAATAGTCCATCTAATAAATGATTCAAGAATAGGAATCCATCGCTTTTGGAAATCTATAGTCATTCATAGAAATTGAACATTAGTAAATAACAATTTCATTAAGATAGGCGGATCAGCATTGTTCAATTTACTTTTATTGGGATTCGCCGTACCTTAAATTAGTAAATAGATCTATGAATGTTTGCATCTTAACCCATCCCTTCGTCCCGTAGACAAAAAGCTCTGATTTTTCTTTTGTAATTTTGAATATATTTTTAGTTTACTCATAAACCTTATGACGTTATATCTGATGATGCTTACTAAAGAGGCGAAACACGTAGCTACAATTTGTAACATAAAAAAATGTATTTTATTTCAAAATAATCTTGTACAAAGTTACTGCTGAATCCTTCAAAAAAAATATCAAATTTAATTTTATATTAATCATGAATCTTATAAAGTCACCGCAGAAAATATAACGATAAGAATCGTTAGAAAACAAAATTCCAAAAAAATATTAATACAAATTACTGATTAGTTCTCAAACGAAATGTTTGTAAGCCCTGCTTCCACCTTTACAGCCTGTCTCAACTGGTATGTTCAATAGATATTTTTCTCAGCGTGAATATGTTTTATTTGAAAGCAGGTAAATTAATTACTGTTCCTCAAGTAAACATTTATTGATCGCCATGTCAACGCATTTTATCCATTAAATCGAAGGTGTGGATAAAAGAGGACAGACACCCGGAAAGGCCCCTAGTAACGAGGGAAGACTACATGTCAATAGGGAATGATGAAGGTGACATTTTTTTTCTTATATATTAGGTTCCATATAATATAACACTGTATTATTGATTCATACTCTTATGCTTGTATGGGAGTGTATTGCATGAGATGTAAGGTAAAATTACCCGTAAAGATTTATCAACTGCTCAATAATATAATGGATTCAGCGTTCTGTCTCAGTAAATAATATTATAATCACTTTTAAGTTTTATTTATCTTTTAAGATAGACGCAGTAAAAAATCATTGTTGACTATATTGTAGCAGCAGCTGACCCTATAATAAAAAAAACAATATACGCGTGCATTTAAAACAAATATAATTTAACAAAGTTTTGATGCTAAGTTAAAAAAAAAATCCAAAATTGTATTGAACACATAAATTTTGTCTGTATTTTTTACACGGTCTTAAAGATTTCATAATTTTAAAGGGAATAAATTAATAGTCATGAGAATGGGCACCCGATAAATAAAGCCCGATGTTGTTTTCTATCAAACTTTGAACAAACCAAGCCATACTAATAAAAATCCCTACATTTTTACGAATAACGTTACACCAGCCCAAACAGTCTGTTATATATTTTATATGGGACTCATCAATTCTCGCTTACATCGTCTGTGTTGACAAATAAAATACACGGAATTTTCGGACCCAAACAGATCCGAGAAAACCCAAAAAAATACAACGAGACGATAGTTAATAGGGCTTGCAATACCAATATTACAAATATCAATGCCGGTATCACTGCAATAGATTAAAACTGTTAACTTAATTGATTTTATTTATTAAAAAAGTAAGTTTGTTATACAAGGTAGATACATCATTATATAATAAGTACTGTTAAGGTGTTAGCTGTCAATAATTGACGGAAAAACATTATATTAAAATAATTAAACACTCAATTATTTTATTATAAAATGAAAAATATATTTTAACAATTCATATAAAAATAATACTTAGAAATTGTTAGTTTATCGATGCTGGAATCTGTCAATATTGATCGAATATTCGCGAAAATAAATCAGCTGTTTTGCAAAAAATGTTTTATCTTATTTAACGCTTTTTGGTCAATTATTTCAATCTTTTTTTTTAAATTAAATACTGGTATTTTGAAAAAAAACAACCCAAATACCGAACTCCCTATTTCGGTAATACCGATTTTGTAATCCCTAGGCAGTTACAAGGTGACCGGTTCTGCCTGAATAAAAGGTGAGAATAATTTGGATCCCTCTTCCTAGAATTAAATATGAAAGACAATGGCCTTTGACGACAAACAATGACAAGTTTTTTAACATCGAAAATAATTAGTATAATTCAATTACTTTTTTGTATCACAATATTTTGACATATGAATTAACTAAATATTCTTTACTGTTAATCCATGAAGAAAATATGTTATAATATTCAATGAAAACATAACGTGTATAAATATTGTAACAAAAACATTTTCACTAGACATATATCCTTGCAGAATTGGCCATCAATTAGATAAATGATCTTAACGTAATTGCTTATACATTATGCAATTATAATCAAAACATTATTTATGAGCGTATTTCTCAGAAATAGTTGTGAGTTTTTCTATAGTTGTTTTTACTGTCGATCAGTATCTCGATTAAGCATTGTTGTTGTTATTTTTTTCATATTATAGTTCACTAACATTTGAAATAAATACTCTTTGTTTTTTTTATCATTTGAAACTGCTCGCTAGTTGAATGAAAGCACATGTTAATGTTAATATAAATTAATAAAAACACAGTAATCCTTTGTACTTCATTCCACTTTATTTAATATGTCAGGACCGGTTTCGCTCATTGCGAGCATTGTCAACTGATAAGAAATATAATTTAACAATGCTATTTATACAAAATTGAAAAGTTATACACAACAATTGGCATTGAAAAGAAATTGCCAATTACATTAAAGTGATTCTAAAATAACCTAAAATTAAAATGTTCAACACATCTAACATATAATTAAAAAGTCATCCCAGATTAATAAATTCAGAATGGCGATTGAAAGTAATTACAAACATAATTAAAATTTGGGAAATTTTTGACAAAGTGATATATTCCTGACATATTAAATAAAGTGGAATGAAGTACAAAGGATTATTGTGTTTTTATTAATATAATGCCTTTCCACCAAGTATTGACAGTGAACACCCTAAAAGTGGTTAATATAAATGCGGAAGTGTATAAACACTACATTGTTTTATATGTATTATAAAATAAACACTAAGTTTCCAAAGTATGAATATGTTTTCTAGGATAAAAAATGTGCTTTATTTATTTTTCAAGATTTTTTTTATATCTTTATACAATGATTGTTACAGTTAGTTGAATCCAAATTGACTTGATTGAAACAATTGATTCGATTGGTTTTTTAAAACGCTATAATTTCTAATCTTTTACATTGCCTATACCTATTAGAATAACGGTAATTTTATTATTTGCCTATCATTAGCATATTTTGGTTTGGGAAATATAGTAATTTTCATATTACTCCTATCCTTAATTTAAGTCTTGAATCAAGAGTATGTCTTGAACAGACGTCAAATCAAATTAAACATTACTTAGTCCACCTCAATCCTTGAAACCAATATTATAATTTGCCAAATGTACCGGTATCAATTTATAAACTAACATAATATATAATGTCATGTTTCCTAGAGTGAACAGACTCTACATGAAGCCAGTGACGTGACCATTATTAAAAAATAGCATTAGATATCAAAAAAATAGTGATGGAAACTATCTTTTTTTTTCAATACTAGCCCTGAAGACTTCTCTTATCAATGATTTGGTCACTATTTGCACCATTTTATGATTTCGTTAATTTTCTTTACATATCAATAGAATACAGTTTTATCAAATACACTGGTAGACTGGTTTATTTATGAGTGTGACGTCACTGAGTATAGCCATCCCGTATTTCTCTGCCGTTTGACGTATGATGAGGGTGAACAAGAAAATCATAATATACGGGTCATGTCAGTGATTGATATTAGAAAATAAATTTGCGCAGGCTTCTCCCTGTGGAAATGTAAGGAAATTTGCCGAGGTACAATAACGATACAAATAACCATAGTCTCGGATGTTTTTTTTGCATATTTCACTGCAGCTGTTATCTGAGCACGTGTAAACAACGTTTTGGTATAAAATTCTTGTTTACATTTGATAATAAAATTCTATGAAAGATATACTTTGAGCTTGGTAGGAAAATTCTCGTTTATCACAAATAAACATTAAAGAGTTTTATAAATATTAACGTAAAATGTCTAATATAAACGTTATAATAAAACATATTGTAAACGAAACGCAACTAAATCTTTATAGATTTTTTTTAAATAATTTCACTGCTGCTTAACGGTTGCGAGTCATGACACTTTACGAAAGAACTGAGTAATGACTGTCCTTATAAACAGACGTCTACGGTGAATACTAGGGTACGTTAGTATGACTTTGTCAGGGACATGAAGATAACAGAGCCGACTAACCAGATTACATCTAAAATAAAAAAGTAACGATGGACATAGCTTGAAATTGTCCTGCGGATACCCCTGAATAACTTGAATCTTAGAAGTATTTTCTACTAACTGGATTAATCTAGTCGCAGTAGGGGGGGCGCTGATGAATTTTTATTTATAGCATGCAGTCGGTGGATACTGGGATGATCTGGGAGGCAGTAAATAGGCTGGCCGATAATAGAAACTGTGTGGAGATCATATGCTCTGAATAGGGAACGAACGTATCTAGAAATCTATATATTTTAATTGTGCCATTTAATATTCATATTTGAAAACGTTCAAAGTAGATGCAAAAGTAGCTATTATAAAAAAAATATTCTGTCAAGAAATTAAAAATTCACTACTTATAGTAATTTCTTCAAATAAATTTTGTGGCAAAAAAATAATCATGATTTCGATTGTATTTGTCGTAAAATCTTTTATTTTTTATTTAAGTATACGAATTTACAATCTAAGCAATAAACTCAATAGTCGAGTTCATAAAAATATTCAGTAAAATAACGCTTTTTACCTTTACAAATTCTGTCAGACAAAGTAATCGAATGCCATATTTTAAGCTGTATTCTAAAGTTTTGACCATAAAACTTTCCATATCAAAATTTTACGGAACGAGAATCTACCTTTACTTCGATTTACCTGGCTGCTGTCATTCGGCAGGGTGATCATTTATGCACCGTAGATATTTTGTGGACACATTTAGGAGGATCGAAACTTCATTAGGGGACAATAAAAAACACGTTCGGTATAATGACGTTAGTCGTTAGAATAACTTTACGACGGTATCACTCCTGCAAAGGATACACTCTATCAAGGTAGTTTCTACGGCCCACCGTCCATGATCTCCTTATCCTCTCAATAAATAAATAGAAGTCGAATTATCGTTCATTATCTTGGATAAAAGCCGGCAGGTGTGTAGCCAAAATCAAATTAATAAAAGGGAAATATATTCAGTTTTTTTGTATACATTTTAATCTGTAGAAGTAGTATGAAACAAATATTGTTTTTACACTTGCCATGTTCGAACACTTTTGATGCCGAAAATATGTGGACTCAATTTTTTGTTATGAGGGTTGATTGTTATTAAGTTGCCCAATCTAGGTTAAAACAATTAGTAAGATTATCAGTCACTCGTTCAATGAGATAATAGATACATATGTATTCAAACGGACTGATTAAAATCACATAAATACATGGTTTAAATACAAATCTCTGAATTGGGATTTGAAAATATGACCTCGACTTAATTGAATGAATTCACAAGATTGTTGACCACTTAGCTACAAAACCAGGAAAATTAAAATATAATATGTCTAATAACACACATTTGAAAAAGAGCTTCAATTACATGTTTACTAGAATCAGCTTGTAGAAAATAGCCATTACGTTCAATTTAAGGTTTAAAGATTGATAGTAAAATTTGAAAATAATATTCTAAATTACAAAGCCTATAATGAAAGATCAGCATTCATTGGATCAAAAAAATGTACAAGAAAAATGCTTTACAAAACAGACAAGAGTTTTTTGAAATTATACTTCTTTAGGCGCGTTATGCTAAAATGATGAGAGTGAAATTTTAAGATGCGCGCGCATCACGGCCACACACAATTCACAGGTTGAAGTTAGTCACGCATGTTGGCACGCTATTTCATTAGTTATTGAAATTTAATATTTTGATTAATATTATTTACTATTCGTAGTGATTAATATTATTTACTACCTACTAGTAAAAAAAAATTGTGCTTATATACTTTTTAAAGTGCATCAATATAATTAAGGGTAACTATCCGTATGTATTATTTATTGATATAATACTATTGTTTATTTTATAACCTACAAACTTCAAACGTTCTGTATAAGACCTTATAAAACCCCTACTTAACATTCGATATCTCTGTTTTTTTATGTATCTATCTGTCTATTTATGTATTAAATGTATTTATTTGTCACGTGGGTAATTGTGCAATAGAGTGGCTTTGCGAACTCCGTCGAACACGTCGATTTCATTTTTAATAATGCCAAAAAAGTATAACTTCTGACGCGCGTACATAAGTACATACACGCATCCATTTTTTTCTTTCAGTCAACTAATCCCGACACAAGAACTACAAAGTTCTAAGTGTAATTTTTGGCGAAAATCAATAACAGTGCCCGGAAGACTACTACATTGTTACTTTTGTTTCGAAAAAAAATCTACATTAAGACCACAGTAGTTATTGGGCCACGTAATGTAGATATAACAAAATATATAGTAAGTTTATTTTTTATCAAACTGTAAATAAATTAAATACCATAATTTTAATATCTTTTCTTTCAACACCATTAATATGTATTATTATTTAACTACATCCCTGTCGATCAAAACAATTCAGGGACCAAAATTAACGAGGGATAAGAACTTGTACTAAAGATAGATTATTTTTATCTGAGGATAAGTAAAGTATGTGACCGTAATTTTTAAAGTCCACCGTCCAGACGCTGTGGAATATTGCTTGTAACAAGCGATATTAATTTAATTAAAATATACATCGAATAATTTTAGAGTCATATTAATGGGCAGTATTAATATATTGTTTAATCAATAAAAACACATACAGGTTAGTATTTCTTTTAAATTTCGTCAATTACCGTGATTATGAGAACTTGGTTAAATTAGGGAACGTTTGGTTGTTATTACAAAAAAGTGGCATTGAGGTTAAAATGCAGATCAATAATATAAATTCTTTATATTCATTAATTATATAAATATTGAATATTTAATACTGTACAATAAATGTTTTTATACTGACTGTTTAAATACAATCTTTTATTAAATCATTTAAAAATGTGATTTTTAGAATTATATTTAAATGAATTTGTGGGCATCAAGTGAGTGAGAAGTGGGCTTGTTTAATTGTTTTTATGTTAAATGTACCGCGTAAGTAGTTCCTAATGATTTTTTTTTTTACTCCACGATGTCTGTTTTTTATTGTTATCGAATATTGTATGATACAATTATCATATGGGCGGCCAAGAAAAAAGATTGTGTGTTTATGAATGAGTAATAAAATTTAATTTGGAATGCTGGAAATTAGCATGACGGTGTTCGAAAATAATAAATCAAGGGTGGCCTCTATACATTTTTTTTTGAGTTCTTATTTTAGCTAATAATTAAAGTATTTATGTTGAATATAAGTTTTTATGAGTAATTCTGTTATCTCACTGTAACATAATTAAAGAAACTGTATTTGGTTTACACAAGTCCGGAAACCTGGTTAGTAAGTTACTCAATTTATAGAAGTGTAGATAATTTAAGCGATTTGAATTTTAAACATAACATATTTCATTTAAGAAAATTGTGAGTAAAAGGTCTTGATGTTGAATGTTGAATTAGAACAAAGGAAAGGATTTTATTAAAAGTATGTTTTCCACAAGAATTATTAATGAACACATCAAAAGTGAAAAGAGTTTTGTTAAATTTATAAAATTAAGGTAATAAAATTATAAGTGTTACTGTTAAATATATATGTATATACATACCTAAGGAGAACACGACACGATTTTTTAAAAAATTAAAATGCAAAATAAATATGAGAATCGAATAAATGTAATAATACACTGCCTGTAATTTTACATCGAAATTAAAACGAAAAGGGAGTTTGATAATACAAAAAAAGAAGCAATTATTTATTCTATACTCTCTCATGACTGTAGCAATAATGACGTTACCATGATATCTTGAAAAAAAATTCAAACAATTTCGTGAATGCCATCATATTCATTTGTTCCATTTGCCCCAGGCTACCCAAACAATTTGTTCCTTGCCCTTCTTTTGCAGACGCTCATTTAAAAGAATAAAAATATACCCCATGACCTATTTCTTTATGAAAATTTCAGTTGAAAGATCGTAAAACGGGCCATATTGTTTTGATAAATGCCCTTTTTATGGAAGATTTTTTTCGACTGAGGATTGTGAAAGTTTTAATATTTGTGTGTAAGATTATATTTATGTTCGTGTTATTGAAATAAGATAATTCCCTTTAGGGCAAGCTGCCAATATGTTTCAGTTGGTATCGCAGAATTTGTTTTACAAAAGAAAATAAATCTACATAATAAAGTATCTTTTTTTCAAATAATCACATCCTGTAAACTTATTTTACGTTTGAAGTTCTGAAAATGATTGTGCTTGTATTATAATCACAAGATTAACTCATCAGGGGGCTGCCAATACGTTAACAAGGGGCTCACTTAATCGCTAAGCGATTCGCGGTATTCTGGGAAAGAAGTGGATTTTTTTTTATCACTCTTAAGCAATTACATGAAACACTTATACAAACAATCGATTTTCAACAATATGAAATTTCTCATAAACTTATTAATGGGAATGGCTAAAAATGTACTAGCTGTCGTGAATGATATATGTCAGAAATCTCCGAGCCCCCTCCAGCCCACCCCTGGATTAACTTGCTACTTAGTGTAGGTAATTAAAAAAAACAATACATCTCTACGAATTTTCGGAACCAGATCCTTTGATAAACTGGACCTGCGCTTGACTTCAACATGACCAATACACAAAATGTCAAAAAAATAGTACTAATTGCTTGCTACACCCTCATAATTTTATTCTGTTCCTTTAAATAGCCCTGTAAAATTGTATTCTTTTATTATTTGATAATGCTCGTCATGGGCAAAACCGGTCCTGATCATTTAAAATAAAATGGAATTAGTGCAAACGAAAATTTTATTGTTTGAATATAAAATGTGTAAAATAATGAAAATATTTGTTTACAATAGTAGTAGATTACAATAATGATAAGATTTTTTTTTGGATTTCATTTAATCGAATTATAAATATATATTTATTATATGTAAACTTTTGTGTCAAAGATGCCCAGCCAAAGACAGTTAATTATATAAAAGACAGTTAATATAAAAGATTATAATAAAAGACAACTTAAAATCGACATATTATATATTTTTTTTACAAAACTTTAAACAGTTTCTATAATAATATATACATATATGTTTATATACGTATAATTTATGGCCGCTTTGAACGCAGAGTTATATGGTTTTCTAATGGCGGTATCTTGGCAGAAGTTATTTCTAAGGGAACTGATTGTTACTCAGTTGCTTAAACATTTTATTTGAAGAGAGTGAGAATATAAATAATAACACTTGAACAAAACTAGTCACTTTATTATTATGTTTTTATTATTTTTTCGTGTATTTGTTTAAAATTTATAAAATAAATATACTTTTATTATTCAAAATTAAGAATTATTAGTATTCCGCGCTGATGTCGTCGCGCGCTAACGTCGTCACACTACTGGTGATATTCAATCGTTCGCGATCTATTTTAGTACATAATTGATGTAAAATAATTGGTCTAGGAAATGACCAGTAGTATAAAATACCTGGACTATGACGTATAAATCTAGAATGTAAGTTGGGAACCTTTGGTTTCCTTAGGTTCTAAGCTGTGGTCCTTAAAAAACTCATACATAAATTCAATTAAACTTTCAATTTAATTGATTTCATCTACAAAATAATAGACTGTCTAATTTAAGTTTCCGAATGCGACCTTCCAACGTAGAAAGGTTCCCCACCCTATAATATAGCATAGCCCGTTCAGTGACAGTGATGAAAAAACACAATTATGTAATTTAATTCATTATTTTATCACATATGTAAATTATAAAAGTATCTTCAATTACACAGATATTGTCACTGGTCAAATCGGTTATTAATGCTGTTACTGAACTGTTTCCTCAGAGTTTATCTATGATACTATATAACGATAAATATGTCTTATGTTTTTATAAGAACGCTTCAATTCTGTTAAGACTATAGAAAATATATAGTCAAGAATAATAATAAAAATAATATACGTGAACGCAGTGGCGGATTAAGCGTATGGGAGGCTCCAGGCGCCATACAATTTGGAGGACCTGTTTTTTGGATAGCATAAACATGTCAAAAAAAATCCAAGTAAATTACTAAAAAAATATAAAAACAAAAAGTATATGGGTTATATTATATATGCTATTTTTGTGGCCCCTAAGATTCGGAGGCTCCAAGCGCGCGCCTTGTTTATAGGGTAATCCGCCACTGCGTGAATGATGTTGCCGCATAATACAAATATCTAACCAATGACATATTGTGTAACGTTACATTACTTCGTATCGTTTTTGAGGGTTATATTGCTTACAAAAATGTGTTATTCAATGAATATGTAATAAAAATATTAAGAATTTCATTATGTAGAAATGTTTTTATATTGACCCTCAGGCAACCTCGGACGAGTTGCAGAGGCTGGGCGAGTACGTTTGGAGTGAGAGACTATGAAGCCGGCCACGGACAAAAATACAATTTACCAAAGCGTCGCCGTTAGTCAAAAAAATATTATTATGTTAAGCATTGGTAAAATCAACATTTAAATATATATTTTTCAACAAAAAACCCAATGTCGTAAAAGAAACTAAATTCTATTAATTATTAAAAAATTGGTAGTTTCATTTCATAAAGTGATATTTAGCTACAAAGTAATGTCCAACCTTTTTTGATTTGTTAAAACAATTGTCTTTCTGCCTACAAGGGTATGAGGGAATATTTGGTCATCACAAAAATCTATGCCTTTGAACAAAATCGATTGACAAAGCTTTTCGAACTAGTACTCGAACTTGTGAGATCCTTATGGAAACCAACGACGTTGGCCGCTCCGCCATGAACCTTACAGAATAAAGCTTTGACATTATTTTTTCTTCGTTTAATTATTTTCAAAAAATATCCTGTATTTAATCCTGATTGATAAAATATATTAAAAGGTCCCTATTTAATTGCTTTTTCGTACAATCAATTTACGAAAAGGGTTTAAGGTTAAAGTAACTTTAAAGATTATAATTTTAAAGCAATTGATAATTATTTGATTTTATAGTTGGTAATATCTGCTCTAATGACTTTCTACCACTATACATTTTGTATTATGTCAAGAGAAAAACCACCGCCTGCTTATCATGAATGTTTAATAAGTGCCAGAGTGCGCTCCGCTTCAAACTCATCCAAATAAAAGGACAAATTAAATTAAACATTATATTTTATTAACCACTCCATTAATGAGTTAGGCCGTTTTTCCACTGAGGTATGTGTGGAATTTGAGGGGCGCCTCCTCTCCAGCCTTGTTCGTCTTTGTGTTGAGGAAGGAGGACGTTAAAATGGGGACCTTGCTTTATAATAGGAATATATCACCGATGCTACGCCTACACGAATTAAGTTTCATTCAACCAGTTAATTTTTTTATGACTATGCTAAAATTTGAATATATGACGCAATGGTACATATATATTTTTTTAATCCAAGTTCACTCCCAATGTGGAGCGTATGAATCCTTATGGAATTTATCTCAACAAAAGAGTTTATATGAGAAGTGCTTGTTACTCAGTTACTCTTGTTTTTTCCCAAAAAGATTAAGGATTAGCTCCTCCGAGCCCTTTCCAGCCCACCCCTGGATCGAAGGATATATATTAGCTAATCACTCTCGTTACGCCTCGTTTTTAAGATAGCCGGCATTTTAATTATTAGTAATCATACTCATAAATAAAGGATCTTCGTATTTTTTTAATATAAAACCCACAATGTGAACCACATAGAAAGATTATTTCAACAGTACATATATTTCAAAAACTATTTGTATGACAGATGTTAACGCACATCCTACGGATATGATTAAAATTTTTATAATTATTGTATTCAATGAATTTGACCATCAACATATTTTTTTTACATGAAGTAAGTAGGTTCTAAAACAAAAATAATATCTAAAAGAAAGTACTGTCACGAAAGGTTTCACTTCTCGTCATTAATACCTTTAACTTTCAATGAAAAAAAATACTTATAAAATAATTGTGGGTTTTCTTCAATGATCCTATAATATCATTGCATGCTTAGAATAGCATGATATCATTTGCAGCTGAAGAAAAAAAGCAAACGAAAATGACTGTAAATTATTTATGATCGCTCTACTTGAATTATTTTAGCTAAGCTATTTATTTTTTAAGCCCATGTCCGCTCCCAGGTGTTTCTACGAGAACTGCTTGTTACTCAGTTGCTCAACCTCTCTTTTTCCAAAGAGAGTAGGGATATAAGGATAAGGCTAGGACAGGATTAGTGGTAAGCTAATTGCCCTCGATACGCCCTGTTCATAGGATAGGATGGGTGAGAGGGGGGAATTCAAGACATCACATACATCCATGCCTTTGAAGAGAAATTCATAAATCGATTGAAAAACCAATTAATAAAACTGTCCGTACCGGGATTTGAACCCGGGCCCTCCGTAGCCGAAGCCAACAACGTTGACCACTCGACCACACAGGCGGCATAAGCTATATATGCTGGCTAAAAATGGATACAAAATGTATCTTCACAACTATTTTAACATCGTAACATATATAGAAAATTATGTCGTAAACGTAATAAATTGACTTTTAAAAAAATAAACAAATATGGGACTACTTATGAGTTAAAATTTTTACAATCATGTTTAGGTATTCAGTTTCATTTAAGATTTATACTTAATAACGCAATAAAATTATTCCTAAATTCTTAAAAGTAACTGTTTTATATGTTTGAATAGTTATTTAAATTAAAATATAATATATACAGAAGAAAAGTCTTCTAAAATGTACATATTTAAAACTATTTAAAAAAAAAACGCTCTTTTGTATTAATTAAACTATATTTAATAAGATCCAGACCGGTTTTGCTCATCGCGAGAATTTTCGACTGATGGTTATCACGATGTGCGAAACAGCTCTGATCCTATTCAATAAATGTAGAATTGGTACACAAGAGATGTTGAATTTTTATATTTTTCCACCAAATATTTACAGCGAATACATCAACGTGTTCAATTATTTATAACAAATCGACGAAAATGCTCAATTACTTTTGCTTCTGTTATAAAGATTTTAATGCAAATCGCAAGCTAATTAATCAATAAATAACTATTAATTTTGATTTCACATAATTGAGCGTTGGAATAGTCGTCTTAAAAAAGTGAAAATAATTAAATATATTATGAAAGCAGTTTGGAATTTGAAAAGTTTTTGCCGTGTATTATTCGATACACCACTTTCAAAGTGCGTGATTTCTGATTTTCTAAAAGATTTACAATTTGACAGCTTCTGTTGTACGTATTATAATTTATTGCACATTGTTTAGGAAAAAAATCTAAAGCAAAATTCTACCTCCGCCAAAGATTCAATTTAACGTTGAAATCAAAGTATGTAGCGCAACGTAAATGTTTCTACGTTGCTACGTTATTATTTATTGCTACCGAGATCAAAATGATAATTTTAATTAACTTAAACTGAGATTTACTGAGGCGGAAGAAAACGCATTTCACGTGAATGCTTTTGAGAGAAATAAAACTTATGAATTATGATTATAACAATTCATCGTTCTAATTAATTATCTCTGTAATTTAGAAAATATTATTTTCCAATATTTATTCCACGATGGTAATCATTTGAATTCTCTCTCATTATAAATTAGTAGGTATATTAAATTAAATAAAAGTAAAAATATTTTATCTTTGAACGAATTTTCATATCTTTGATGTAGTTTTCAGGTCGAATTTAGCTGGCGGTTGTAAATGATTCGTTTGTTATATGGAAATGTGTTAATTTAGTTATTGGAAATCATTCTGAAAATAGATTCATTCGTAGTAAGTAAAATCGTGTATTAATTGATTTGGCATTTACTTGGTAGAACTCCATTTATAACAGATTAAAAATAACAAAGTATTTTAGTTCTACAGTTTTCAATAATTTTATTCGTTGATAGCTATTTCGGCTTGCGCCATCGTCAGAACTATGTTTAAACTAATATTTTGCTCAGCTATATATACTGGCTCTGAAGAGATACACAATGCATCAAGTTATTCGCTCTAACATCCTAATTATAATTATAATATTACACTTATCAAAGAACGATTAACAATCTGGGTTTATTTCTTAAAACATTAATTAGGATAAAATTAAAATGATATTTATTATTAATGACATTACATAAAATTTATTAACTATGGCCTTATTGTTTCGAACAACAATAAGCAATATGGGATTTTCAAAGTAAATTAGGATAAATTATACTAATATTTATTATTAATTACAATAGGGGTTTTAACAACGGTGATGGATTAATAATCGTTTGTTCGTTTAAGATGTTTTGTTTATGCCTATTAATCTCAAGTTGCTCTAATAAATTTAATTTTTGACCCTTATGACAAAGATGCAAAACGGTTGGCTCTAAACTTAAGTTAATGTCATGAGACTCGGTCAAAAAATGGTTTGCAAATTGTGAGTCTGATTTTGTATTGTTAAAAGATCTTATATGCTCTTTAGCACGTGTTGAAATGCTTCTACCGGTCTGTCCTATGTAAATCGCATTACACGATCCACAATACTTAAAAATAGTAATTAATGTATTTTTTGATAAAAAGTATCTATAAATATACATATATCATGACATTTGCTCTATTTAGCTCCAAGTATAAAACCCCTAACATCACTTTTGTCACAGAGCTCGGTTTTTTACCTTTTCTAAAAGTCTGATTATAAAAATCAGTTAGATATTTCAAGCCTCCGTGCAAAGTAATTAATTCAATGCAGTAAAAACTGCTTAAAAACAAAAAAATCAAATTCGATACACAAATATCTTCTTTCCGATCGATGAGCTATATATAAAAATGACTATTGATACGGTTTGGTTTATTGCCATTCGCTCCCACTACCACTTTTGTGATGAAAACTGGCAAATTTTAAAATGTGTAGCTAAATTTTGTTATCAGGTAACCCGTAATATCAATTGTTTTATTGTTAATGGCCTTAAATGGCAATATTGTTTTTCGATACCCGATGTGATTTTTGTTTATTTCTTTCTTGCTCTTTGGGACACGAACCGAACACAACGTGTGTGGGGGACACTTCCCGGTTCTGGGAATTGGTTCCAGAGACCTTTAGTTGTAAATTCACTTTCAGTTTTGTTTCTTTTGTGGTGCTTCGTCCGAGATGAAAGAACTGATATTTTTCTATTTCGACGAAAAAAAATAATTCATTTTGTTCCCGCGCGGGTGGAAGCTTCAATTTTTTTTAACTTTTATAAAATCGTGTGAGCAAGCTAGGTATTAAAATTAGTTATTGTGTATTGTATTGATTCAAAATTTTGACTGTTAAATATTGTATGTAATTAATTCGATGATTGCGAATTCTTAAATAAACGTTTTCGTGATACTAGAGCGATGGGTTTTATTTAATTTCTACCTACCTGTTTAACGTCGAGTTTATACCAACTGTATTGGTCTTAATGACTTTTATTAGTGAGGATTTATTCTTCGGGCTTAACATCGTAAACAATAGTAGAAATTTCTCACAGTAAATGAAACTCGCTCTAAAATAATTACGAGTAATGTCACTTTACATATTTGAGATTAACAAATCGATCGCTATTTTTTTCAAATCAAATGGTGTCTTAACTCAACCATGCCATATATAGCACCATACGCCATAGGAAATCAAAATAACATCCATTTTAGTTATGAAATTGACAAGCCGGGTAACCGACGTAAGTTTGTATTTAAGTTGTGATGTATTTTTGAATTATTCTCCAATCCCAAATAAACCCATTCTTTAAATTTAAATTTATCACACTAGTTTACTTAATATAGAAGGCGTTACCGAATCAGTGAAAAATTTGATTCACAAATATTTTACATTTATATAAATATAGAAAGATAAAATGGATTTAGTTATATGGTCGCATTTATGAAATACAAACAATACATTTACATAAGTGTTTCGTGTACGACATAATCCAGCGGTGCCGTTAGCTATTTGTATGGAAATTATTTTACATATTACAACAAGGCGGAGGCGCAATACTGTGAGCCAGGGATGCAAAAAGTCTAAGCGGTTAAAATTTACTACAACAACGGTGCACTCGTTTTTCGTAATCCTATGCTATACGGTACGTTCTGGACTAAACGAATAGTGTACCTAACTATAATTTATGTTCATTTAGTATGAGTTATCACTGGAAGGTTCAACAAAACATATTATGCGACGTTCTCTTTACATTCTATTTCTATTTTTTTCGTGCATGACGAGTGAAACAGAAAACAATCGGCAGTAGTTTTATAGTACAAAAAGATATTAAATCGTTTACATGGATTAAAGTGTCATCAACGAGTGTTTAGTGACATTTTATTTAATATCCAGTCTCAATGCAGTGTGTCCATTACAATACCTTTATTTTTTTTTTTAAATATGAGGCAATATGAATAGAACTAACTTATTGTTATTAAATACATTCTATAAATTTTACGAACAAAATAGCTAAGAAAGATTACTATATAATATGTACATTATAATATAGTAACTTTAAAATGTCAAATGTACAGTTATAATATGAATAGAAGAGTTGGGCGAAAATTACAAATATATTCAAAACTCTAGAAATCTACTGTGCACTAGATCAGGGGTGGGCTGGAGGAAGCTCAAAGGGACTCTTGTGAGCCCCTTGTTAAATAAACCGTAGGACGTAAAATGCGTATTTTTTTTGTATTTAAATTGAATTGCATATATGTATCGACATCGGTGTGGTGTAGGTCAGTTATTTCCATAACGGCCCCCTAAATCTGAAAAAAATAATCTGCGCCCCCTCCGAACAAAAAAACATGTCCTGCGGCGGCCCCCAGTTTGGGAAACAATGGTTTATACGATAAATGACGTTTGGTTGACGTTTCGTCTGGTTTATATTTGATTAAAATAATTTTATTTGAATATTTGAGATCATACAATATGAAAAATTGTTACGAGCTTATCTCAAAGGATTTACATAATTTGGCTATTTATTGTGAACTGTTTGCCTAATTTCACAAAGAACAATATCCGCTAAATATAAAATAATAATTGTAAATAAATTTAATAATCCTGCAGTCGATTAAAAATTCAGCATCGCATAAATTTCATGTACTATTAAGCTCGTGCCCAGGTGGATTAGGTTTCCATTAGTGTAATAAATGTCTTCGAAGCGTATTTTTAGACATGTCACCAGTATAATATAAAGAATTCAAATATTTGAGGTTATTTTTTTACAAGTTTTTGGCAACCCTATTATTAACGCCTGCTAGCTCCGGCTATCTTCCGATAAAGCGATGTAAATATTAAGAAAAAAAATACATACCAAATCAAAATATTCAAATGTAGCTGACACAATGCATCGCATATGTAGGAGATTTCGTGTTTGAAGATGAGCCATTGTGTGGGAATGTGAAAGCCTCTAGGTCTAAATTGCTCATTCAGGAATATCAAATTAGAATACACCTTGACTCTAGAATATATTAAACTAATTCATTTCCGCTTTTAAATTGGTGTTACGAAAAGTAGACAGTATCAAACGTGAATACAGCCAGTAATAAATAACAAATTTGTTGATTTAAACTACGGATGTGATACATGCTGGAAATAGAAACACAAATATAATAAAGGTAGCATTGAAGATAAACATAACTTCTTCATCGATTTCTCAGCTACGGTCGCGTAATTATTCAAGAAGGGCGTAATATGTACCCCCAAACTATTTTTCCACTTTAACGTGACATCATTTATAGGAGCCGCTTGTTTAAAGTATAGTTTTGTTTATGTTATTATCATCGAGTGTTCTTTCGTTTTTCACGACTTTCCATGATAGAAGGTTGAAGAAGTTGATTATATACTTACATTACAAAATCAACTAGTGATTCTGTATAGAAATAATTAAATATATATACACACATATATTTAATCAATTTTCGCTGCCAATGTGGAGAGTATTGCATCCTAAAGTAGGTGTCCAAAGAGAAGTGTTTCTACAAGAACTGCTTTTTACTCAGTTGTTAAAAACTTTTTTTAAAGAGAGTTAAAATTTTGTAGAAAATATAAGACTAGGACAGGACTAGTGGTTATCTAATCACTCTCGCTATACCCCGTTACTTAAGAATTTTAATGGTGATGAGAAATTATTTTAATTACAATAAAAATATTCTTATCGATTTTGTTTGTAAAAGTAGCATATAATTTTTAATAATATGTAATTTTAGCACACAAGTTATCGTAGGTATGTAAATTTCTTTAAATAAAATTAACCCCTTTAAACAGCGATAGCTCTATAATGTATTGTAATGTACTTTCATATGGGCACCCCAACCAGTGGCGGCCGGTCAATATGGCATTAGATCAATGCACCCCTTGGTTATGCAGGGGTGGTTATATTTCATGAAATAATATTCAAACATAACATTTAGAACATTCACTTTGCTACTTCTTTTGGAGAAAAAGTTTACCTTCCCTACCCCTCACCATTCAATCCTTAATCACATCTGTTCCAAAATTAAAAGTTATTTTATTAGTGCCATTAACTATCATTCTTGCTTATTATTATTTAATTGTTTTTTTTCACTTTCTTTCACCAATTCTTTGTATTTAATTAACCTTTATTAATATCTATTTATTTGTAATTATTATTATTTGTTGCCTATCAAATTGTATCTAAATAAAATGTATCTTAACTGTATCATTGAGGAGATATCATCTTCGGTGTGATGCAGAAAGGAAAAAAAAGAACATTCACTCATTTTAAATTCTTCATGTTTATAGAAAATATATTTGTTATAATATTATAGTTGACTAAATGTTATATTTGACTATTATTTTATGAAATATAACCACCCCTGCATATACAAGGGGTGCATTGATCTAATGCCACATTGACAGGCCGCCACTGACCCCAACGCTAGCTGTGGGACCGAGAAACGATCCGTAATAATCACTCGCAAAATCACCAGCTTCTGCAAGCAGCATTTTTCTTTATTCCTAAAGATGCCAGCCAAGACTTGCTTCTCTTAGATATCGGACCGAAGAGCTTGTATTAAAAATGTCAAAGACTGGTATAGAATTACCACTGGTTAAAGTAGTTAACTCATTTTTGACATACAGGTGTATCGGTAAAAATGGATGAGAATCGATTCTCGTCAAGGTCAACTCAGGCTAGACTGGAGTTCCATTTTGCATAATATATACACGTATGACATTCTTTACGTCAGGGGAAATGCTATAATTATAGCTCTGCAAGGCAAGTCAATCAGTTTTCGATACCATAGTAGACTGGGGTGACAACTGAAGTACCAAAATTAATACTAAAAAGATGGCAGAAGTAGATACTGTTTTCCACGAGCTTCATTAGTATCACGGAAAAAAGAAACTAGCGCTGTCGTTATTTTTTATTTGAGTAACGACTTCGAACATAATATTTTTTGCAAGTTTTTTAATGCCACTCCCATGACATGTTTTCAACGCGTTACTAATGCTATAATTTTGTATTGAATAATTTAAAATATTGTTTATGTTTTATGTAAATATCCTATTATTTATCATTAGACAAGTAACATATCTGTACAATGAATTATTTAATATATTATTACGTATGTAAATCAGATTATTCTTATTTGTATTAAACTGAATTTGTGAATATTACATTGATACACCTGGTTGTGACGTAATTTATAAACATCATAAAATGAATCTGCTATTTTTAAATATTCAGTATGTATATCCTTATACATGGCAATGCAAAAGTGTTTTACAAATGTCACATGTTTTTTTTGAATTACGGTAAGGTTGCATATTTTCGTAAAATACATAATATATCACAGCTGAATAATTTGCGAATCATGGCACCTGACGAAGACTCAGAAAAACCGTATACTGAGCTTCGAGAACAGATGCTTGCGTCGGATAATGGGGGTAAGGTGGTTTGATTTTGTGAGGAATTCAGAGATAAGGGAGCGTACAAGACAGCGTCCCGTCACGTCAGTGGTTATGGAGAGACGTTGGAACTGGCTGGGTCACGTGCTGCGGATGCCTCCGGAAAGCCTCAATCCTGCCTGCCTCAACCGGTGGGATTCCGGCGTCCCGGATGTCCGTCGGGTACTATCCATAGGATGTACTCGGCGGAACTGAGGGATGCTGGCATGTCATGGGAGGAAGCAAAGCTATTGGCGGGAGACAGGGAAACATGGAGGTGCCGCGTGACGGCCATATGCTCCACATATGGAGCGAACATGGCCAAAGAAAAAGAAGAATAACTGCAAAATCTGTTACAATTGGTAATGTGCAATTAAAAAAAATCTATCAACAAATTTAATCTCGTTACAAGTTGATTCGTAGAATATTTATACTTTACTATTTTACATGAACACAAAATTTCGTGGAACTGGTACATTTTTAAATCAGAATTTATTGCTGGTTGATTATATTTCTTGTCTATCGAAAACAATGTTTGAAAAAAATGGTGCTAACGATTATACAGAATCGGAAGCAATTTATTCTCTTATAGCAAACAGATCGGCGATAAAAAAAGATTTATCCGAATTTTGATCGTTTTTAGCACATCAAACTGTAAAACAAGGGAATTTGACTTGTCATTATTTGGACTACAATAGGCGAAACGTGTCTTGGCGCAATCTATCACAAATCGTATGTGATTTATTATCGACGCCTACCCATGATTTACATTTTGTATTCGACGGTGCCGTGATAAACAAGACCAACCGCCGAGTCATTGTTTCGAAAAACAAAATGAACTTATGAAAATTTTAATAAGTCGACGTTGGTAACTTATAACAAAAAATACCACATCTCCATTCATTTAGTGATTTATGAAAAAGTAAGTTCTGTTCATTATTGTATCATGTTTTATCGTACTGGCATAAAGTTACTTGGTAAGTAGTGAAATTATCAAAAATGTGGGAAGTATACAATAAAGTTCTTAAAAATGAATTATTGGTCTGAAATATTTTCTATAATAGCAAAAATATCCGATCAAGATTAACGGATAACATTCTTGATTTATTTAAGTCTTTAAGGTCATAATTTATCTCTAAGAACCAAAAAAATAATGTATATATGAAAATTTTATATTAAGAATCAAAGTTAAGAATTGTTTTGTTTGTTTACTACTGCAATTTCAATTGAATATTAGTTATGTTTTTTTTAAATTGTCATCCAATTTTATAGTGCTGGTATTATTGAAATTTTGACGTAGATAAGCAGAAACCATCCAACCATAAAGCTGTAAAAAAACACTTTCAAATTAGTAAAACAAATTCCAACATACATAACTTATTCACTGTCAATAAATACTTGAGAAGACAATATACCGAAAAAATAATACATTATTTTTTAGTACCTAATTCGAAAATATATTTGTTATGTTCATATTTTAATAAATAAACATGGAATTAGCACAAAAGAGTACTTTATTCTTTTAGTGCATGTTTTTATATTTTTGTTTTATAATTAATACAAAGAAAAAAAATCTGAATATGTTTAAACCATTTAAATGTTTAAGTAAGTGCTTTTTTTGAGAATCAGATAATTGTGGATTAAAATAACGATTATGATAATAGTCCTGTGACAGCCGATGGCACTGGGTGTTTTCAAAAAATGGAAATTTTAGTAAAGAATATCTTAAATAATTAAATTTTACAAAACAATGGTTGGATAGCTTCGGCTCAACTCTGACCATTTGAAAAACCGGTATTTTAAAAAGAACACCGAAATATTGTTATTCGTATCGATGCGGTTTGGGAAAAACCTAATAATTGATTTTCGAAACGCTGTTGCATAATATGTTGCATAATATATCGACATTGAAAAGGAAAAAGGACGTAACCCGCACAAAAAACGTCTTTTGATGATTTTTAGGCTAAAAGCAAATTATGAAATATACATAACCCTGAAGTGCACGGTGACTGATACACTGGTTTTTTATCGACTTAGCCTAATATTAATTTAATAAAATGTTCAAGAAAAAACTTTTTTTATATCCTTTTTCCTGGTTGCAATTTTCACAAGCCTTTCTTTTTTCAAACTTAAAAGCTAAATTTAGATACTAATTCGGCATTTTCAACATCCATTTTTTTGATAGAACGTGTGTCGAGTTGTATACATTGTGATTATCGAATAAAGCTGTTTTGGAAAAACTGAACTAAACTCTAAAAAAATATGAATAATCGAAAATGTGATTATGATGTTTTTGTATTGGTTTACTTATTTCATAAATTAATATTTGATCGATTGCCTTCCTGTAAATTCAATATTTTTCAGTTATCAAGTTATGACTAAACAAACCCGATATATCCGTCCGATACAGCGATCGCAGTTGTAGCCTTATGCCTATCAAAAGTTACGTCTTCAATCTATTAATGACATTAAATCTAGAATACCATCACTATGATAAATACGTAAAATGACATCATAAATAAATAGCCGGCGTCATCATTCTTCTAATACTTTTCACCTTAGTAAAATACTAAAAAAAATGACATTGAAGCGTTTATTTTTACTGGCGCTATCCCGTGATAGAGGTGTCATTTTATTGTGCGTAAACAATATTTCATGGAAGGTATACCGGGTTTTGAAGCAAGACTGCTCATATTATGATAATAACAAGAATTTATTATCAATAGATAAGGCACATAGCTTTACGACAGTGGGAAGTGCTGTGATATAAATATTTATTAAGTTTTCATATAGCGTGCATAAGCTCAGCTTACTGTAAAGTAAAAAATGTAGTTATGCTGTCTAAATTATTGTCAGTGTAATCAATGATTTTGGCTGGAAAAAGTGTTTCTTTGTTCGCATGTGTTTTCAATTTTATCATATTTATATTCAATAAAGGTTTTATAAAAAATTCAAAGATTAAATACATATCGCATGTTTTGTAACTAGCGTATCTAGCTTTTTGAAGTTATGAGATATCGTCCTATGGCATAGCGGATAGCGTTGTTGACTTCCGTGCCAGATCTCGCAGGTTCGAGTACCTGTACGAACAGTATTTTTTTCTATTCATTCAATTTCTGTTCTAAGGCATGGGTGTTTGTGATGTCTAAAGACCCTCCAACCCTTCCGATCATTCAATAGTTCTGGGTGGTAGCGAGAGCAATTAGTAAACCACTAGTCCTGTTCAAGTCGTATCTCTCTTTCTCTACTACTGTCTTTGGTAAAAGATAAGTTGAGCGACCGAGTAACAAACAGTTCTCGTAGAAAAAACTTCTGTTGAGATAACTCCATTAAGATGCCATATTCTCCACATTAGGAGTAGACATGGATATAAAAAAAACACATATTAAAATTAGTTTGATTTTCATAATCACATGCGCTTAGTTAAGCATGCTGGTTTTGCTGTCACGTAAAATGGATTTCGAACCAAGAAATGCTAATTGTTAGTTTTCGGAAAACATTGAAAATTATTGATTTTTAAGTTATGTGAGTGTTCGCGGAACACCTATTCAGATTCAGTGGACCACCAGTGTTCTGTGGAACATAGTTTGGGAAACCCTGAATTTAGCTTACTTATAATAAAACTACAGATAAGAGGTATATACAGTTATTTGTTCGTAGATTTATCGGCTTATTGTCACGTAGCGTTAATATGTTTAAGACTTTAACAAATGAAACTAAATTTATATGATATGATTGAAAAAATATTGTTAATATTATAAATGAATTAAACATTTGTCAGTTAATTTGCAAAACAAATTGTGCTCAAGGAGATAAATCTGCTACCATATCTTACAGCCATCAATATATCATATTGAATTTAGTAATTGAAATGATGTAAAAGAAAGAAAATAGTTACCGTAGGAAATAGCATGACTTCGATTACAATAAAAAACAAGGGTGCTTCTTGTATTTATTTACGTTATTTTGTGATAGCTAGTCAATGTCAGGCTGATGAAAAATATATGCCACCTCTAAATTAGTTTGATTTTAAGACTTTATTATTTCGACAATGAATTTCAAGTAAGAAATTTAACAATGTATTCTATAAATAACTTTTTATGTATTCTCCTAAACACGAGGAAACATTATTGTAAGATAATCAACTTTATGAAAAGGCTTGCCTCAAATTCAGATATTTATTTCATCTTCTTTGACTGGCATAAAAAATCGCGCGGTGAAAGAATAATTCATTTTGTGCTAGTTGATAAAACTTGTTGTAAGTTGGTAGTACTAAACAACTTAAAATAATAAAAAATACAATGTCTTTTAAGCTCTTGTGTTGTAAAATACTTGATATACAATATTTTTATTTCAAGACAAAATTAGTCGACTTATAACTTTACGCTTATAAGTACCGCATAAAAGTTGCGGTGTCGCCTCTCGACGCCCCTGGTCGTAAGACACGAAGATAGCACAGTGTTTAGGAAAATATGACAATGTTTACAGTTCATTATTATGGAAACAGGATGTGTCGTTTTTGTTCAATGTAAAAACACACTGTCGCTGTTTAGCTCAATTTACTTGCTTCGTGAACTATTTACTATCCCAGGAAGTGTTGTCCAACATCCAAGTTGATAAGTTATATCAAAAAACCACTTCTCTTATTCTCTATAAAAGACGTAGTTTTACAAAATGTCAATATTCCTTCACTAATAATACTGGAGATGCAATTTTTTATAAATTTTGTCTTAACGCCAAAATGTTTCTACATCGTACTCAACCCTATAATTCGAAATATGTATTTTTCTACTAATGGTCAACAAGAAAAATACTTTTTTCGTTCAGCCATTTTTAATAAAATATCAATTTAAGATTTCGACTGAAGGTGTTTGTTGGAATTTCGATATTAACAGCTTAACGACTGCACGTTTTTTTTTATAAAATTTCACCTGGCGAAATAAAATTTTGCGATAAATTCGCAAAAATTATAAATTCACTATAATTTGTAAGCAAATTGAGATATCTTTACAAAATTTAATTTTCTTAGCTTCCAGATACTTCACCTATACGCATATATGTGTCCGCCGGCCAGCAACCTTTGTTTTTCAAAGACTCAAATACGCGTCCACGGTCGTTAAGCTGTTAAATCTAAATCGTTCAAATTATGTATGTAAATTGGCAAACTACATAAATGTGTCCTATTAATTTCTATAATTTCTTGGTAAAACAACTTATGTTCAGTCGCGTTATGGTGCCATCAATGGCTTTAAGCTTTGGAAAACATTTATGTCTTATATAAACACGATACACTTGTTTATCAAACGTCAGTTCAAGTCCACTCGCGCACTTGAACGCCTGGAGACGTCGAAAGGTGAAGGGCTGGTCTACCTGGTCGTTAGTGAGAAAATTTGTGTTAATATACATTATTTTAACGATCCAAATTTAAAGTATCAATTATTTAAGATAAATTTAAACTTTGAATGATGCATAATAGATTGGCAATAAAATACCTTAACCATAGTTATCTCATTACATTATCATAATGTTGGGTGTTTGTGATGTATAAAAATTCACTCCCACCCTACCAATAATAACTAAGCGTTGCGATTAGTCAATCACTAAATCTGTTCTAACCTTATTCTTCTATCCCTACTACACTCTTCGAAAAAAGAGAGGTTGAGCGACTGAATAACAGGCAGTTCTCGTAGAAAACATTTTGTTATGATACCTCCATAAGGAGGCCACATGCTTCATATTGTGAGCGGACATGGATATATAAAAAAAGGAATGTTTTATACAAATGAATACTATTCCTTAATGAGATGATGAATCTCAATCGGCTTAATATATATTTTTTACTTACGTTGAAATCTTTCCGGGTAGATTTTATTTTATATTGAAAATAATATCGATAAAAAGAATAGCCTAAAAACAAACCAACGTATAACTTCAGTACAGGTCGACCTTGAACAGAGTTTATCGGATTTTTAAAACGTGTATACTGTATTGAGAAGAAAATTCTGAAGATTAAGTAATATTTTACTTTCTTCGGAAGTAAAAAGAAGCCTCTCAGACAAAAAAGCATGTACCTGACCAGAAATACAACATAAGTATTACAAAAGTACCCATTCACAAAGATGAAAAAGCTTTACAAAGTATTTGGGATTTGTTGTTATTTTGAATGAAGCTTTTTTCACATGTATAAATCAAAGATACGTTTAAAAATAAAAGCTCAACATATTATGTAGGCGTTTTATATTTCTCTAATATGGAAATATTTATTTTGTCAGAATATTTTCTCACACTACAGACTACAGAGTGTACTGACTACTAACTTCCTTTTAAAAGAGCGTATAGCAGAAAATTGTTGTAAAATATCTGTAAGTCAGACGGTCAAATACAGATATGTATAATATATTATATCTTATCGATGTCTATAAAGCCGTTTTCTGGACTTTATTAATAAAAAACTAGAACTACTCATCTACAATTTTGTGTGATTAGAAACGATTTCGGTCGGCGAAGAAGCGTTTTAAAAAAATGGTCTTTATTTTCGGTACTTTAAAAGTTTGGCATAATAAGTATAAGCTTTATTTTGATTACTCTTTAAAGTATTATTAGCTAGCGCAATTGTTGTCAAAATATACGATTGCGAAGATTTTATACTACTTAAATTTACTTGAATATAATTATAAATATACTAGTTTATCTACATAATACAATCACTTAATCGCAAAATAGTAATAAATTCTTTGATAGTGAATTAGTTACGCGATTGCATTTTTAAAAAATGGGATCTACTACATATCTAAAGCCAATTAAGTAATTAAGCCGTTTTCTGGACTTTTATTAATAAAAAACTAGAACTAGTAAATCGACGAAAATTGATCTTCAGTAACTACGAGTAAATCTAAAAAATTCCGATAAATACCGAAAAATGTTTTATGACGGATTAAAAGGACGGATATAGAGGTATTATAATAAAAGTTTATTGCAAATATGTATTAAGAATGAGTATTGTTTTTCAACTCTAGAAGCATTGAAATATGTATTATAATCGTAACTGTTCATACAGGTGTCACCTACTATCCATCACCAATACGACCATAAAAACTTATGCATATGGCCTATAAATTATTCGTTGTTTGTCTATTGTTATTCTGGTTTAATTGAAAAATGATTTGTTTTTTTTTAAATATTCTACAAATAAAACGACCTGCCGACCATCTTTAAAGGAATAATTTAAACGAGCGGCGTCGTCTGTGAGACATATATGTATTTACAGACTTTTGGATAAGTCCTTAATAATGAAAGAATTAATAAACGAGAGCATATTTTTATTCCCAAACTGTTTTTTTATTAATTGAAATTTTAATTATTAATTTATAATTTGCCACCTGTGTGGTCGAGTGGTCAACGTCGTTGGCTTCGGTTACGGAGGTCCCGGGTTCGAATCCCGGTACGGGCAGTTTTATAAATTGATTTTTCAATCGATTTATGAATTTCTGTTCAAATGCATGTATGTATGTGATGTCTTGAATTCCCCCCTCCCATCCATCTTATCATATGAACGGGCGTATCGAGAGCGATTAGCTAACCGCTAGTCCTGTCCTAGCCCCATCCTTCTATTCCTACTCTCTTTGGGAAAAGAGAGGTTGAGCAACTGAGTAACAAGCAGTTCTCGTAGAAACACATCTGTTGAGATAAACTTCATTAGGAGTCCATATGCTCCACATTAAGAGCGGACATGGTTAAACAAAAATATATAAAGTATGTAATAAATATTTACATAAATAAGTTAATCGGTAACTTTTCACCAAATTAACCAAACTCGCCGTGGCATATATGAACATATACTTTGATTATCCAATCACTCATTTCATGTTTGTTATTCATCTTAGATTTTTAAAAAAATATTTCAGTTTTAATTGAAGACCTAGCTGTAAGTTAAGACCTAGCTGTTAGTAAGACCTAATAGTCTATTTTTTCCATTAACCGGTAATTAAAATTTGGCAATAAGTAAGCTGTAATTAGAACGTCATATAATTCATATGTACACCAATTGAAAAGTAACGAAAGAAAATTTTCATTCGTGTTTTCAATTAATTTGTACCAAGTTAAGTAATTAGCTGACAACAGTTCGTTATCAAAATACGAAACGCGAAATAAATTCTTAATAATACTTGTCATGACATGTATACATAAAATTTTTATCACATATAAGAAATTCAGTTATTTTTCACCATGTCTACTTACAATGAATGAATGCATATCGACTGTGGAAAGAAAAAAGGACGTGACACTCAGTTTCAAAAACAGTTTTTTTCGATAATCAAAATGTATACAACTCGACACACGTCATATCAAAAAGATGGAAGCTGAAAATGCCGAATTAGTATCTAAATTTAGCTTTTATGTTTGAAAAAGATGACCTTGTAAAAAAATTTAATCAAGAAAAAAGAATGATATAAAGATTTTTCCTAGATAATTTCTTTGTGCATGTCTCCGTGCACTTCAAAGTTGTGTATAATTCATAATTTGCATATGGCCCAAAATCATCAAAACACGTTTTTGCGCCTCCTGTAAAATTTGATATGTGTGTGTTACATCCTTTTTCCTTTCCACAGTCGATATGGACTATAAAGTTTATATCAGCAGCAGTTCTTCTCTGAGAACAACTCGTTACTTATTTTTTTAATCATTAATCGATTGAAAAATCAAATTATCCAAACCTGTTTTCGAACCTGATCGAAACCGACGACGTTTACCACTCGACCACAAACCCGACGTTGAAATAATCTATGTAAATATGAACTGAATTGCGGCCAATTAAAGATACAATAAAATTTTCTTAAAATGTGTAACATCCACCTTGAATTATTACAGCAAGAATGAAAATGTTTTTTTCTTGGAAAGTTCAATATTGAATGAACTTTAAATAATTTCCCACGAGACAGAAAATCGATTACATTAATTTCAGTGTTTTTCAACAAAAATAATCGGTCACCTATATTAAAAGTAAACGAAATGATTGGCGGTTAGTTACGTTTCAGTTTAACCTTAATACGTTTTCTGGTAATTAATTTAGTTCATTGGAGGTAATATTTCAATTAAACTGTCGCTATACGACTAAATCATGTTTGTAATATGCCACCATAAGTAAGTGGTGCCACGGTGTAAGAAATGTGTTTTTACGTTAAACAGAATTCGCGCTGAATAAAAAAGATGTCCTATATTGTTTGATATCTCAGTTATCAGAATTTTTAATGAATCAAAATGTGTTATTTGATAATTAGTTTATACAAGTCTAACTAAATTGTCATCTTAAAACTTTTTTCTATTTTTTTTTTGTATTACAAAGTTGTTGAAACAGTCCAGAACTAAAAACTGTTTGGGTTTTTTTTACGATATAATTAACAATGTCGACTTCTTTCCTTAGTGCAGTTTTCAACGTCGTTGGCTTCCGTGACGAATCTCACGGGCTTGAATCTATGTACGAACAGCACTTTTTAATTCGATTTGCAGATTTTTTTGTTTATATTATCTAAATAATTATTTTCCAACCTTCTCAGCTCTGCGGGGCGTTGCAACACCAACTACTATTCCTTTCTTATCCCTGCCCTTTCTATATAAAATCTCTTCGAAAAAAAAGACAGATTACTTTTCAAGTAATTGAGTAAAAAGCAGTTCTCGTAGGAAAAACTTTTGTTGAGATACCTCCATCAAGAGACTATTTATAGTCATCTCCTCATATTACAATATCTGAAAAGAACTAGTGATCATATAACTGACTCAAACGATAACTAATGAGCGTTACAGTTTTTCTGTTGAGATCTTACGAAAAAATAAATATTTGAAAAACGATTTTCTACCAAAGATGTTTCACTAAAGTAAACTTAAAATAAGGATAAATATAACATTACATAGATTTCATTTCCGGGTATTTACCCGATTGGGCGACGTCGTTGGTTTCAGTTGCGTTATATATGGGTATAAATTCCCGCGGGAACAGTTTCATATATTTATTTTTTGATCTCTTTTTATTTTGTATTAGAAGAAATGGATGTCTAAATTCCATATCACCATTTCGATTCAATCACGAGTCAAAGCGAGAGAGATCGGCTTACAAATAGTACTCTCCTAGTTCTATTATTCAATCCTTATTCTCTCCGAACAAAATAGATTGAATAGTTAATATCTTCCACATTGAAAGCGAATTTATATTATGATACAAATATGTAAGTGTTTGATTATTTTCATTAATTATTTGAGTATGTTATATATGATTGTAGATTTGGAATTTGCTTAAAAACTTTGTATGTACATTTTCAATACAGCAATGACAGTTAAATAGTAAAATTCTCTCACTCTCATATTATGTCAACTAAGCTTTATCCAAAACTACTAACTTGCAAGACAGGTGATAGATAAGCCTGACATGCGAAAAGGTATAAATGATCGAGTATCCTGACTCATTTAGTAATTTGTACGTCAACAAACAAATAAAAGAATTTTTCAGTAATTTTTTTCTGAATTTCATAAGAATATGTTAAAAATAAAAATCACAGATTTTATTGGAAAATAAAAAGAACAATGTATACAACGTGATAAATGTTTTATCAAAAAGACGTAAGTTAAAAATTCTGAATCGGTATCTACATTTAGCTTTTAAGTTTTAAAAAAGATAAAATTGCGATCAGGGAAAAAGAATGATAAGAGATAGTCAATTAAAGACCAATTTACCATTCTCCATGCACTTCAAAGTTACGTATATTTCATAATTTGCATTGTTCCAAACTCATCCAAAAACGTTTTTTGTGTCTCCTGCAAAATTTGTTATGTGTGGTATTTATAATACATACTTTACATATGTGTTGGTACATCTTATGTTAATAATTTGGATATAGCCCTTTATGGAAATGAGTCAATAGTATGTTGAATGTTAAATACGCATCTGTTTTATATGATGTGAGTGACAAAAGGATGTTATCGTTCATAACCACACAACGGATATTATCAAAGTTTTGACAGGCAAATACATCCGTTTATAATAACATACTCCAATGAGGGAAAATCGATTATGTACTAACACGTTCTACGACAGCAAGACGATGAGTCTTATGCCAAGGTTTATCGAACCAAATTGAAATAACATGCAGGTCTATTTCAAATTAATTAATTTTAGAAATACTCATATAATTTGGTAAAAAAAACATTTGAAATGAAATATGTCAAACTAATTTAAAGACCGAAAGCAGAGCTACCATAATCACGGAAATATTTACTCTAAGTCGATTGTCGTATAAACCAGGACTATGGAGTCGTGTAAAATAAGACGATTCCGACTACGACACGAAAGCAAATTTTCAATAATTTAATTTTATCTTATACACACCTAATCTTTTTTTTTACGCGATACATTGGTTCCAGAAAGTGACACGTAAAAAAAGCCTCATTTTCATATAATTTGATAAATCGGTTCCAAGTCCGCGTAAAAAAGTATCAAACACTATGAACTATTGTGGTTTAAATACACATTATTGAATATTATTTTTTTTAAATGAGTCGTAAGATTTTTCCGACTCCGTCTCCGGCTCTGACTCATTTGGTCTCATCATGGAGGTATCTAAATTAATATAAATTACTCAATCTGTGTTTTTTTAGAAGATATTAGGAATAGCAAGAATAGGGCTGGGACAGCTCTCGCTACGCCCCGCTATTTTATGATTGGAAGGGAGGGAGGGAATTTTTAGACATCACAAACATTGATGCTTTCAAACAGAAATCAATTTTAAAATTCAGTTCGTACAAGGATTTGAACCCGTGAGATACATAACGGAAGCCCACGACGTTGGTCACTGCACCGCTGACCCTACTTATTCTACAATATTAAAAATAAAAATGAATATATATGTCCGGTGTCACTTAGCAAGCGAGCCTTACTTGGCATAGTTTAATGCTATAACAAAAAGATTTAATAAATTCCATGAACAGATGGTAAATATTTTAGCATTGTCACAAAAATATTTTCCTTGCATATCTCATGCTTTATAGTGGCTAGTCTAACCGATAATGGGGAAAAAATACGAAAATACCACGGGTTGCTTAATGATTTGCATATATAATATCGTGTCTTTTTTATCCTATTGTTAAGAATTCAGTAACGATGTTTGTATTGTGCATTATATAATATAAATTGTCATGTCACATTTTATATCTAAAATATGTTAATTATTTCAGCATTAATATGTGATTTTTTTGTTCTAGGTTGAATGATTTTTACTTTATTACGTTGTATAGCATAACGATAAACCGAAATCCAGTATTCAATGAAATAAGTAGTGTTAATTTTCGTGGAAGGTAAACTGTTGTATCTTTCATGTGAACCTACCTTTTGGGACCTCCTGGGAATTGGAGTGTGAATTTAAGGAAGTAGGTATTGCCTCGGCTCGATTTACAAAGGGAATGTTCAGGTAAGAGATAAGTGAGAGTGTGGATACGTAAACGTTTCGAGGTAGTAAAATTATTTATAAATCAGAATATCAAGAAAGTGTCTCAGTGTTTTTATTAACTCAATGTTAAGGTATTGAAAGTTGAAGCGTAATATATTTATTTGATCAAAATTATATAAGAATATCTTCCTTGAAAACAAATCTATTTACAAAAAAGTACGCGAAGTTTTTCATTTACTTTCTCTATAGCTCACGTAACGTTAGCTAAGAAGTTGACAATACGTAGTAATAAAGAATTATATAAAAATAAAGTTGTGTGTTGAGCATTGCTTTTCTGCGAAGTTTTCATATTTGAAAAAAATAGTTCATCCGTTTTGTCCGCGGTATGTTCTTCTTTTAAATGTGAAAAATATTTTCACGTATTAAATTTATTTTAAAGTTTAAAACAGAAGCAAATTGAATACCGAAAATTTTTTTTAAGTTTTTTTTAAGAAAAATGTTTGACATTACAGCTAACGCCAATGCGTCAAATATTTTTTAAGTTGAAAGATCATACGATATATACTCGATGAGAATTTTTTGTAAGTCGCATGAGATTAACTCAAGGAGAATTAGATTCATAAACATCTCAAATTAAAATTGAAAAAATTCAATTTTGACATTGACCTCACCGGGAATCGAACCCAGACCCACCTGATCGGTAGAGCAAGCTCAAACCCACTAGACCACAGCGGGTTATAAAGTCGTGTTAAAAAATGTGTGTTAAAGTGAAGAGGTATTTTCCAGAATTATAAAACGAGGGAACTATTGATAATGATGGTAACATTAATCAGTGCTTCCCAATCTGGGGTCCACGGACCTCTGGCGGTCTTCAGGTTTTTCGCGGGAGCCGGCGAAAACTTGTTTTTGTCTTTGTGATGAACATGTGAAATAAAAAAAAATCGGGGGTTCGCAGATTATTGTTTTCAAATTTAGGGGTCCGTGGCGTGAAAAAGGTTGGGAAGCACCGACTTAAATAAATAATGTGTATACATTTATGAAATAAAACTTGACAATTATATCTGTTCTTAAGACATTTAGAATTATAATCTTACTTTTTTATGTTAAGAGTTTTTAAATCTAAATGTACAATAAACAAATGTTTCTTATGATATTACTCACTAAAATAAAGACTATTTAAAATTAAACGTCTTCTTATTTGTCACATTTTGGTTTATTTTTATCCGCAGCCAATAAAGGTTGCCGACTCCTGGCCTAGTCTTTTGCCACTTAACAACGCACGCAATGAAAAAAAAAATAAACGTTACGTACAATAAAGAAATATTTTTATAACAAGTTGGAATATAAAATTTCATGTAAAATTTACTGAATAAAATATCAATTTCCGTGTATAAGTTTTACAAACGAAAGGGCATTGCCTGAATAATTATTTCGTTTGATGATTTCTGTATACATAACATCAAATCCTACAAACTCCAAATGATATTATAGTTAAAGCCAGGCGTTTGTTTTGAATTTCAGACTCATCGATTTTGCACTCTTTTGGAGTGGGTGGTAAAGGTTAAAGTACCACGAAGACTGCCTATTTTCAATTGTAACAGGCTTTTTATTATTGAATAACTACCGCTTTGTTTTCATTATTAATCAAATTCGTGAAACTTTAGTTCGTTATTATATTACTGATAAATCATAATATTACGCCTGTTTGTTTCATATTTTAGTTGTTTTTGAAGTCCCTTCAATGATTCAAAAGAAATTTAATGAGTTAAATTACACAAAGAAAAAATCTTTTTATTCGATTGACTGGTATTTTGGTTTTAATTTAAAAAATAATTTACAATTTTTGGCTTGTTCAAAATGTGCTAAATGTGAAGTGTCCTTGTAACAAAAAGCTATATGTCAACATTTCAATATTTGAGACCAACAAAAGTTTTTTGTTACGATTCTTTTTACTGTTGAATCACATCTTTAAATAACAACGATAATTATTAGGCAATACACAATACAACTAGATAAATTTAAGAAAACTAAAATTCTACATATCAGACACCAGTATCAACCAGTTTTAAAATAGTATTCATGAATATATCGCAAAGTAAGTTTTTTTTTTGTATTGAGTTTTGGAACATGTATGTACATTTTAAGTGTTAAATGGTGCGTAGAATACACATGTATTTTTTTTCTCGATTTTGACAAGATGTGGTTTTATCGCCTTTTGTAACTAGACGCCTCATTTAAATAATTTGTACAATGCCAATAAACTGTTCTTTAATGTAATATTTATTTTTAAAAATCGTTAAAATCAAAATATATGTTGTATTAATTAATCTCATTTTTTAAATGATTTCCAATTATATCGTACTCTTTTAATATTCATATGAATAATAAATGTTTGGTCATGAATAAATATTTAAATTAAAAATATTCTAGACAGGGTTAGTATGCTTCTGTCTACCGTCTAGCCAGTGATTCCTGTATTAAATTAAGTTTTGTTTTTATTGATTTTAAGATGAATGAATATTCCCTTCCAATCCTTGTAACCAAGAATGCCTCATAAATCATTAATAAAACAACAAACTTTGTAACTAACCGAAAAAGGCGTACATCTTTGAAGAATGAACGTACAGTGTTGGAAGAAGCTTTAGGATTAGAAGCAGTAAAATGTTTATATTTTGATTTTTCTCCAATAGAAGAATTAGGTGACGGTATTATTGTAGATGACGTATGCATACAGACAGTAAAAAAGGCATCAAGTACCAAACAAAAGTGAGTATGCAGAAATGTTCTATGTAACTCACTTTTTTTAGCTTTTTTGATATCTTTTCTATGTATATACTTTGTATTAATTAGCCGTTTTAGTTTAAACTTTAATCATTAAAATTCACATTCACTTTGATTGACAATTTATGAATTGACGAATAAAAGTAAAACTTATTGACGATTGCTTGACAGAGAGAAATAACAATTATGGCTTAGTTTATTTTATTATACTGACAGGTGATAGTTAAAGTAAAAATGTCATTACAGAGTAGGTTAGGTTATTACTGTTATATTAATTATAAATAAGGCGAGAATGACAACAAGACGTTGACATTAGTGAAGTGTTAAATAACACTAAAACAAAACAACTGCATGATGGCACGCGTACAAATTTATCTGATGGTAAAATTAATATTTAATTTTTTTAAATGGATATTTTAAATCATTGTTATGATATAAATTTATGAGCGAGATTTTAAAAAAATCAGTAAGAGTGTTTGAACATTACTTAAAAATATATAAGTAAATCTTTTACATAATTAATTAACTCCTAAACTTTTAATCATATGGATTTGTTTTCTTGTCCGTTTATACATACATGTCAAAGTTTTACATAAAAGCTCCGAGATCCGGTGTATTTATTTTCCACTATACCGGAAATCACAAAATATTGAAAAATGAGAAACCCTGTACATACATGACAAATAAACACTATCCAAGATTTTATAAATTTTTAGAAAAAAATAATTTAGGGGCAAGGATGCCAAAAAATAATAATGTTATTTAGATAAGTAATTATTGTAATAAACCTTGAAATATCTTCCTATTTTATTAATTGGTTAATAATTTGGTTGCTTGGCTGTAGTTTAATTATTATCCAAACGAGGAAACTAAGCTCCAGCTCTGTATTAGGTATAATAACAGGATCGGATTGATAGCTTATAATTGCCGGAAGATGAGATACGACCCTAAGGTATATGTTCTTCGTATTCCTATTACATATACTGTATACCCACACGGTGCTCAATGACTCATTGATAATTACAGTTCCAGTATATGAGTTTCGCTTAACTATCAATAGTATTATATTATCTTTCATCGGTATCAGTAGCATCCGTTTACGTCTTCGAGTAAGCAATGACAATTTATGGGATAATATTTCACTGAAAATAAATGACACTGTTTTATGGCTTGAAGTATTAGCAAAATTGAAACGTAAAAAACTTGTATTATATAAGTAAATTCAGTCAATTAAGAAAAAAAAACACAATATTCCTTTGTTTATAACGATCAGGACTGGTTTCGCTCATGGGTAGCATTGTCAACTGATAATAAATATTATACATTACTTAAAATAGAACATTTGTATGTATGAATATTTTAATATTTTTGTCGTATTCAGCATATCGCCGATTTATCAATGTTTTTCAGTTGTCCTTCGAGTCGTGTCATTGCAAAATAAAAATAAATGTCTTACGGCACTATTTTCCATGACAATTTGTTTGTCTCACATTACCTATCTGTATTCAGGGGTGTGCTGAAGTGTGCGAGCCCCTTGTTAATTTAAGAGAAAACAATATTCTCAAATCAAATTAGTATATAGCTGCAATTTCCGACATATATTATCTACGGCAGGTTCAATATACACTGTAGTACATTTTTAACTATTTGAATTGATAAGATTCCGGTAAATTTCATATTGTTACATATTATAAGTGTATTAAGTAACAATCGATTGGTTATTTAAGTATTGCATGTATGTAGTTGCATATGAATGATAAAAAAACACTTCTTCCCCAAAACACCAATAATTGCTTTGAAATTAAGCAAGCCCCTTGTTAACATATTGGCAGCCCACCGCTGCCTATATTGACAAAATTTCACGAATAGAAAATTATCATGTATACATGCGAGTGACTGTCGTCCATTACAAATATGCAAACAATCATTACGTTTATTTTAAATCTTGAAAATTATTTATTCATTTGTTACTTCTTTGTTTTTTCTTATATCCTGCCAAAAATTTTACCTTCCCTGTTTATAAGGTATCCACAGGTCTGTTTGAATCCTACCCACGCTCAATATATAGGATGTTGCGTGGACGGAAGGAGGTATACTAACTACCAGGGCTGGATTTACAACTCAGGATACGAGGACATTAAATCTCTATCCGATCTAATAATAACACGGTGTCTCATTTACAATATTCTTATTCATTAAATTGAACACTAATGGATTTATTTTTTACGTTGTAAATTAATTGATATCAAAATTATCACATCTTTTTAATCTTAATTATGATTTGAATCGTTCAAACTATGTACATTCTCACAGATTTTGTCACTAACGACCCGGGTTTCGCCTTTCGGCATCTTCAGGCATTCAAGTGCACGGATGAACCTGAACTGACCTGTCAGTTAAACTTAATTAGGATAAACCGAAAGAACATTTTTTTTTAAATATCACGTAGTCAATCAATGTACATTGCTTATAAATAATTTGATTGAGAAATCGACTTTTAATTACCTAGAGCAGGGGTAAAAAATCTCAAAACACAGAAATTTACCAATTTGCCCAAAATATCACCGTGAATCGTTTTTTTTTAGCTCACCGAGGAATTTAAAATCCTTAATTCCCTATACTTTTCCCCCAAAATATCTCCAAAACTCGCGGTCACGGGGTTAGTTACCCCTGAGCTAGAGACATAGTTCCTTTGTGCGTTGAATTAAATCAGGAACTCTTTTTATAATATTTTTTGAAATTATTTATGGGTATTAATCAAATAATCTTATATCATAAATAGTTATCAAAATGTATTTACTCAACTGATTTACTTGGCGCTATAAACATGCTTCATGGCTTACTTCATGTTGACCAATTCAGCATAGAAGTTACCAACCGAATCGTTACGAGAGTGATTTAGAGGTCGATTGGCTGCTGAATTTTCATCGAAAATCTTATGGTAACCCTCAGGAGATATCACAGCTATCACAACAAAGAACGTGACTTGCCCTTTTGGGTATTCGTGCATCATCCCGAGAATCCAACATATGTACATATGTACAAATGCGCTATTCCTGAATTTTCCTTTATGTGCAAAATGTTCGTTAGAGAATATTGTATTTTTAAATACAAAAATTGCTTTTTCTTGTTTATCTCTAAGCTCTGGATCTCAAGTGAGTACTAGCTTACATCAAAAGACATATTGAGCGTGGAACACTTTGTTTTACGGAAAATTAAACGAATTTCTCTTTAATACAAATAAAAACAGTCTCGTGCGCTTATTCTGAGCCACACTTCAAATACAGTGTGATTTCAAAAATATTAAAAATAAAATTTCATATTTTGTTTGTTTTCTATTTAGGATTTTGTAATGAAAAAAAACAATCTATATACAGAATTCTGATAACTTTGCAGGAAATTATAGTTTATATGTCAATGGTCAGAATATGCATTTTATCATTAGCTGTATTTTTAATTAATACAGTACAGTTACATTGCCGCCTGTGTGTTCGAGTGGTCAACGTCGTTGGCTACCGCTACGGAGGTCACGGGTTCGAATCCCAGTACGGGCAGTTTAAAAAATTGATTTTTCAATCGATTTATGAATTTCTGTTCAAAGGCATGTATGTGATGTCTTGAATTCCCCCCTCCCACCCATCCTATCCTATGAACGGGCGTATCGAGAGCGATTAGCTAATCACTAGTCCTGTCCTAGACTTTTCCTTCTATTCCCTACTCTCTTTTGAAAAAGAGAGGTTGAGCAACTGAGTAACAAGCAGTTCTCGTAGAAACACTTCTGTTGAGATAAACTCCATTAGGAGTCCATATGCTCCACATTAGGAGCGGACATGCTAAAAAAAAAACATTCCAAAAAGCATTTAAGTATTTCATAAGCATTTTGTGGCTGCCCATTTTCAATACAAAATATTTATTTATCATTTTGTATAATATACTGCTTTTTTGTTGGGCCTCGAATTGTGGATCCCACGGGAGAGCCTTAATCTTGCATGCCTTTTATTCTGACCGGTGGGATTACGGCGTCCTGGTAGACCATCGGGTATTTTCCATAGTATGTACTCAGCGGAAGTGACGGATGATAACATGTCATGAAAGAAAACAAAGCAAATGGTGGAAGACAGGGAGACGTTGAGGTTCTGAGTGGCGGCTATATGCTCCACGTAGGGGGAGAATATGGTCAAAGAAGAAGCTTTTTGTTTTAATTGATCTTCCATTGTAACAGTAGGTAAACAAATTACAAAATACACAATAGAATACTTGGATCCTTAAGAATTGACATATGGTAAATATATCTATGTTTTTATAATAGTTTCAATATAATAATAGGAATTGTTTATTTTTTCAAATGAGAAAGACAGTGGATGGCATTCCAGCTGATGCCAAGCTCACCATGTACTTGAGAAATATATATATTTTTTAAATAATACCTACCTATTTTAATTTAAAAAAATATAACGCTAAATAAGTCACAAATAATTAATAGTGCACGACTGTTATCAGATTTCGTTTATTAAATATTATTGTAATGAGTCATCGCTCTTTTGTTGTGGATTTATTCAATGAGCGTCTCCGGTCGTGCGTTTGGAGTACAGTTTCCTGTGATTGTTTCTACACGGCAGACAGCGAGACGTAATATCAGACAGTTCAAAAACATAGAAAATAACACAACATAAAAGATATTACCTTCTACTTTATGTGAACGGAATGTTGAATGCCCACTCATTGTAGAAATACTATTTTCTTAAGTTGAGTGTGAATACTGAAAACCACACGGTCGAAACACTTTTATTGTTAAATGTTTTTTTTATATTTCTCTAGACCTGCTGTCTCCCAAAACTGTTATTTAATACATAAGATAATTTACTTGATGTTTTATACGCTACCACCTGTTATGGTTTCCCTCTTCTTGCAGTGTGTATTACGAATAGTTTCTCAACCTTTTTGGGTCCGTGGCCCCTTTTGAGTGTCATATTTTTCCGTAGCTTCATATCTGTTTTGTGATATTTAAGTTTAAGTTTTATAAGGATTTCCAAAAATGAAACAGCGTGAGAACTTATTTTAGGTCTTCCAAGAATTTCGAATCCAAAATCCCTGGAATTTACAAAATAAACTTTTCTCAGATGTTCCAATTGCTAGAACACAACAATTTACGAATTTCGCAAAATTTACCCATGTTTCTTCAAGGCTGTACTGAAGCTCCACTAATAAAAAATCTTTGTGACCCCCTTGGAACATGCTTTGCCCCCCCCCCCCCCGTTGAGAAACTCTAACGTTGAATCCGAATATTCATTTTTAGCTGGGAATAAGTATCAATAAAAAAAAATGATAATCTTAGAAAATAATTAGGATCGAAGCAATACATTCAGTAGAATAACGAGGTTATTGCATACATTTTTTTTACATTACACAATTTTCTGCCATTAACCGTAAATCACGAGAAGCTTAACAAAACGTTCACTTATCTCTTATTTCTAACTAAACCGTTTTGGAATAATTACAATTTTATTTTATTCGTATAAATATATGGGCCCATGAGTGATGAAGTGAGCTAACTAGTAAGATGGTAAAAAAATCTTTGACTTCTAAGTACTATCATGTATTTAATTGGTGATTTTGTGAATTGTTTTAACTTAAGTTACCTCACTTTTACGATACTTTAAGACGCATCTAACTTAGCTTTTTTATAAAATATCACTTGGCTCGCTTCACCTCTAATGGGCCTATATATGTCTCCGAAACATTAATTAACTTTAATTAATACCCAACAAATACTATGGAATAAGATAATATAATATTAAAAAGGTTTTTTATTATTAATTGTAGCACTCATGTTGAAAGAATTTTCCAATTTGTTGGTTTTACTCTCTCATTCAGAAAATGATGAAGCAATTTCGATACAGAATCTATAGGTAAAGTGTCATAGTTGGATTTTATAAACAGTCTTATGTTTATGTATTAGAATCCTGTTTAATGATTGACTGCACCATTAATCATTTCCTTTAGTAGTAAGTATCTAATAACAATATTTTCTCATAGGCACATATTATAGTTATGCTTGACTATATAGCCAACTCATAATTATTCAATGAATATTACGTTTCGATGTTTTATGTTATTTAACAAAAATGTTTTCAATTCGTTTTAGGGCTTGTAATTCACCGGTAAACGGTAAATAATTAATCACATCAAAATAAAGTCTCAATACGGGTCCTATGGCGCAGCGGTTAGCGTTGTGTGTTTCCGTGCCGGATCTCACGGGTTCAAGTCCCAGTACGAACAGCATTTTTTCGATCGATTTATCGATGTCCGTTCAAAATCTCTCCCACCCTTCCGATCTTTCAATAACTGGGCGGAGCGAGAGCGATTAACTAACCATAAGTCCTGTCCTAGCCTTATCCGTATATACCTACTACTTACTCTCTTTGAAAAAAAGAGAGGTTGGGCGACTGAGTAACAAATAGTTCTCGCAAAAAAAGCTTCCGTTAAAATACCTCCATTAAGAGATCATGTGCTCCACATTGGGAGCGGACAAAAAATCCTTATTATCTCTACTTTCTTCGAAAAAAAGGGTTTAAGAAACTGAATAACAATCAGCTCTAGTAGAAAAATTTCTGCTAAGATATCTTCATTGGGAGTTCGTATACTCTACATATGAATTTTTAAAAAAATCGTAATTTTGTGTTTTTAACCTTTAATTGACATTGAACAATAATTGAATTAATTTACGACAGCCGTAATGTAAACTTTGACGTACTGCTTTGTGTTTCTGGAAGTTTTTTTCTGTAGATTAAAATAATTAATTCTATTATTGAAATTCACTGGCATACAACCATCATTTCCATGAAAACCCACGAAAAGGTCAAAAAGAGTTTCAGTTTCAAATAAAATGTCCATTTTTCCTTACAAAAAGAATACATATTTAACATTAAAAATAAAAATAAACAGCAACTCATGCTAATCTAAGATTTTCATATAAGTATATGATAAATACAAATCGTATTAGCAAGTTGTGAACATTTTTGGCACACTGTGCAAAAACATTCCTGACAATTTTTATTTAAAAATAGTATATTGTGTCCATTTGAAAATACATTGTCTATATATAATTCTAGTGATTTATTTAAATAAAATTTATTTGAAACAGACTAACTTTAAATATTTTATCAACCAATATTTTGATATATAACATTTTAGTAAAAATCAATATGTGTGGGTCTGGATTTTAGAATCTGCGGACTGTTCTTTAATAATCACCTCTCCTTTTCATCTGTTGCTCAATGCTTTTTTTAATGTTAAATATTGAGTTTAAATAAATTAAAGTTGTAGATTATCTTTATGGTGATGAAATTATATTAAAATATCAAGCTAATAAGAATATTTAGCATATCTTTTTTTCAGAAGATTTGTCCATACAAAACGTATTGTCTTGAGAAAATTTTAGGATTATGAATGTTGTTATATTTGTCTTTTAAGCCCTCAAGTATACATATAAAAATATATTTGTGATTTTATCCTACTTGAATACAATTCTATAATCCTATTTTGATTACTTAAATTTGAAAATAAATACATTCTGATGTATTAAATTTATTACTGTTTATCAATACAATTATTTTGACTTAAGACTATTGTGATCACTTAGCGTGTACACTACAAAGGCTTCATAATAATTAGCAATTATTTCTTCTTTATGTCAGCGAACTCGGAAATTATAATGAAAGTCTGTTGTGCGAATCATGAAAAAGATATCTCTATTGTGTTAAACACTACCATTGTGTCAAATGATTTTTACTTAGGCGAACAAAGCTGTAAAAAAGCAATTACAATTTATAAATACTCCATAATATAATTTAAATTCATGTTTTTTCCAATATATTCGATCTATAAAAAGCGAGCCGGATTTACACAGAGCAGAGGTGACTGACTTGTCGCCTTTGCTTGTGCTTATCTAAATTTGAGAAACAAAGTCGAATAAATTTAACTAATAAATCGTTTATACGTATGTTTTATTAAGAACAAGATACCTACTTAATTGTTAATCAATTTACTAATGAGATGCAAAGTTTATTCAGCGTCTTAATGTCTACGGCTCAAGAAAGCATTAAAATATATTTATGATTGTATGTCAAAGTATAAATTCAGTTAAATTGATAAATATTTCTCTTAATAGATAAAATCATGCACAATAAAGATTTTTTCGTTACCTATTAATGGGGTATTCTTATTTTTCAACAAGGCTATTAGCCTCTTGGATATATTCAGATTGTGATTTGTGAATAATCCATGGACATTACTCGTAATTGATTTTAGAGCAAGTTTCGTTTATTGTGAGAAATTTATACTAAGCCCCAAGAATAAATCGCCACTAATAAAAGTCATTAAGACCAATACAGTTGGTATAAACTTGACGTTAAACAGGTAGGTAGCAATGAAATAAATCCCATCGCTCCAGTATTACGAAAAAGTTTATTTAAAAATTTGCAATAACCGAATTAATTACATACAATATTTAACAGACAAAGTTTTGAATGAATATAATACACAATATTTTTTTATTACCTAGCTTGCTCACACGATTTTATAAAAGTTAAAAAAAATTGAAGCTTCCACCTGCGCGGGAACAAAATGAATTATTTTTTTCGTCGAAATGGAAAAAAATATCAGTTCTTTCATCTCGGACGAAGCACCACAAAAGAAAAAAAAACTGCAAGTGAATTTACAACTAAAGGACTCTGGAACCAAGTCCCAGAACCGGGAAGTGTCCCCCGCACACGTTGTGTTCCGTTCGTGTCCCAAAGAGCAAGAAAGAAAGAAACAAAAATCACATAGGGTATCAAAAAAAATGTTGCCATTTATGGCCATTAACAATAAAACAATTGATATTACGGGTTACCTGATAACAAAATTTAAGCACAATTAGTTTAGCTATACATTTTAAAATTCTGCCAGTTATCATCACAAAAGTGGTAGTGGGAGCGGGTGACAGCAAACCATACCGTATCACCATCCATGAATTGTATGCACGCCTTGATATACAATTAACCGATTTCATAGTAACTTTTCAATGACGAAGCCTTCTATAAAAGTAAGTTTATCACCAACACTTTTTGTGTGTATGAGTGAAGTTACTGATATCAAGGTCTCTATTCTTACGCAATAGCCGTTAAGAAAAAGGCGGTCGCTCTTTTGGCCCGTTGCAGAGTGGTATGGGACCGTTTTTTTTTTACCATGGAATCAAAAAACGTACAAATATTATCATTGAATCTTTAATCTATATCAGTGATCATGCTTCTCTCTAGACTGCTCGGATTTATTATAAATTTATATTTAAAAAATTAGGCACTCTTTGTAATAATTAGACATTTATTAAATATGATCAGGAGTGGTTGCGCTCATAAAAAGCAATATCAGTTGGAATCATTGTGTGGAATAAATTCAAGAGTGTTTTATTTTTTCAATATAATGCCTTTCCACCAAGAATTGACAAATGTTACTTTATGACCAAAAAACTAAATAACCCTCTCATGTTGACAGATAGATGAGACACGCTTTTTAGTGTCAAGTTTTTCAATATTTCACTGAATACAAAACGTCTTTCGACAACATCGTATGTCTAGTAAGCAAATAATATATTTTAAAGTAATAGATACGCACTAAAATTACGAGTAAGTATTAATAATTAATAATTTCAAAAGTAAAAAGTGGTCACCCGCATTTTTCTACGGATTGATTGTACAATAAAGTATATGAATGAAAAAAAAGCTGATATGAAATACCGGAAACAAAACCAATTAAAATCAGAATGGTATTTTAAAATGAAGCCCAGTTTTACATTATTATATTACAGGATATTAAAATAACTTTAGCAGAGGATTCATTTAACGTGTTACTTTAATTGAAAAGGAAAGATATTAATTGATTTTTACTCATAAATATTTTAACTACATATAATTTGTCGTAAAAGTTGTCTCGAACTCTAATGATAATCAATATGAAATTTGAGATTTCGGACGCAGTTCGTTAACGAGTTTTTTTAAAAAATCATACGTTGGCAACTTAAAGTTATAATACATTTTTTAAAATAATAAACAAAAACATTAAAATGAGATTCTATTTACTATTCATCCACATCAACACATTTTATAGCAGAATTAAATTGAGTTAGCAGGGGGGGGCTAGATGGAGCTTGGAAAGGCTCGCGTGATTCTATAGTTAAATTTTGCTTACACTGGAGATCACCTTGTTAAATTAAGAAAAAACAATATTCCAAGAACAAACCAGTACCCAACTGAAATTTCTGACATCACGGTTTCAGATATAACGTTTGAAATATGTAATTAGAGGGGAAAAAAGTACCTATTTCTGCGTCACTCTTAAAATCTGTTTCAGCCATTTGGCCGTGGGCTGTCAATACGTTATCAAAGAGCTTTCTTAAGAGCTATTCGCGGTGCTCGTGCGGTATTGAGAATATTTTTTTTCTTATTTAACGAGGAGCTCGCCGGCTTATGTCAAATTTCACAAGGAGCTCACGTAAACCCCATTGAACATCCTCCAGCCGATCTCTGAGAAATTGATATTAAGCACTTTATAATATGAAAAATTAAGTAAAATTTGATTACTCTAAAAGTTATTGCGTATAGGAATTATAAAAAAAATCCGCTCCTTCCCCACAACACTACAAATAGTTTTGAAACTAAGCAAGCCCCTTGTTAACGAATTGACAACCCACCGTTGAGTTTAAGCCGTATATTTCACTCGCTATTGAATCCAATTGATATCATTAAGAGTTTTCTTCGTAAGCTCAAATATATTTGAGTATTTTTGTTTATATATTGCAAAACTGTAAAACGATACATACATTTTTTAGTAAAATGAAATAATCAAAAACGATCTGATTCTTTTGATTTACTCACCTGTTGTGTTTGTTTGGTCAGCGTTTCATAATCATTAAGAGATTTTTAAAATTAAATAAAAAGGCTTTTGCTAATGCTACTTACCTAAGGCTCAACATATTTCCCAGAATTTGTAATAAGTGAAGATTCTTTCGTATATATTCCATTAAAAATTAGGTGGTTAAAAGATTATTATTGTAACATAATTCACGCCCTCTTCGTTACTATAATAATTAATCTACACCTATGATAAAATACCCGTTGATTAGTCGAATACAATTGAATACTTAAATAAAAAGGCACCAAGTACAAAAAGTAGTGTGTAGAAATGTTCTCTGCGACACATAGAACATTTCTGCATATTTACGATTATTTGTGTTTTTTTTTTTGGTAATTTTTGTCTTTCTTATTTTCTGTGCTCAATATATAAAATACAATTATAGCAATTCATGTAATACCTTAGCACAATTAGAATAAACAGCCCAGTTGTATCATACGTTTTTGTTTATGGTTAGTACTTTTGCTTAAATAAAACCGGCCTCGACTTTGATTTTTAAAAAATATGAATTTGTGCCGCTAATAATGTACATCCTAGGACTCAAACCTCTGAGATCCGTCACGGAAGCCAACAACATTGACCGCTGACCCAATACTCGATTTTTTTTTTCAATTGATTTCTGTCCGAAGGCATGTTGGTTTTCGATGGCTAAATATTCCCTGCCGCCTTTCCTATTCATAAATAATGGATCATAAAGAGCGATCAGTTAATCACTAGCCCTGTCCTAGCCTTATACTTCTATCCGTACTACTCTCTAAAAAAAGAGGTTGAGTAAATCAGTAACAAACAGTTTCTGTGTCGACATTGGTAGTGGAAGTAGATTAAATAATAAAAATATGTACTACCAAGAGACGAAGTATCGATAATCTTGTTTATTTGTGGTATTAAAAAACTGTTATTGATACGATCATATTCAAAATCAAAAGAATTGTTAAAAAAAAATGAATACAATTTACCCGGAACAACTACAAGTTAATATTATTACACAATTAAATATTTTAATGTACACATTATTTGCGAGTGTGGGAATAACCTGTTCAAAGAAATAATAGTAATTATTAGTAATTGTTGACGTTACCTGCCCGCATACCGATCTGCAAGGTGCGCTAAGGTTTATCTCTCTCCTTCTATTTTCATATGTTCATCTCCTTCGTCGATTCATTCGTTTTCTGCCTGACCAAAGAGGTTTTTTTGTTCTGAAATAGCGTACCGGAAATTTCAACCACGGATTATCGATTGTGTGAATCTGAATAATTTAAGTCATACAATACGAAAACGACGACTATTTTTATTTATATCATTTCCGCTCCCAAATGGAGCATCTCAATAAAAGTTGTTTTATAAGAACCCGTGTTATTAAGTAAGTCAAAGTTTATTTTTTTAGCGAGAAAGAACAGAAGGATGAGACTAGAAATATACTTAATGTTAGCTAATTGCTATAAGAATGCTATCGCAAATATCCATGCCTTAAGTCGATTTATAAAATTGTATATACTGGGATTCAACCTCGTGTACAATCACTGCAACTAAATATGATTCTCCAGAGCGTTTAATATTTGGCTACAAGATCAATAAATGTTAAAATCTGCAATCAAAATATTTGACAGCTGAATTTTTCTGAAGTAGATTTATCATATTAAGATACCTTATATTAAAACATCAATTTAGCACCACCATCAGTTGTGAAATTCAAGTCGGTGATCCACAGACACCTCCCACAACGTTTTCAACAGAAATAACACTTCTGATTTTCATAGCCAAAACAATTTGAAGTTACATGGGTTTTTGAAATATAAAATAGTTTACATGATAAACATACACATAAATCACTGTCAATACAATAAAAAACAAAATATTCCTTTGTACTTTATTTCCATTTTATTTAAAAAGGTTAAGACCGGTTTCGCTCATAAGACTTTGCAAAGTTGTACAGAAGAAAAAAGCGTAATATCTCAAGAAAAAAATATATGCCCACCTTTAATCGATTGTTGACTGTGTTACTACATACTAGTTTTCATTAAACATTTTTTGCTGAAAAGTTTCATTAGGAATCTCTTTGTATTAACCTTACAATGGTCAGAGTAGTATATTTTATTTGGTTAAAAAAAATGATTAAATTATCACATTAAATACAATTTAAAATTACTTGTAGTTTTCATCAATATCTTTTAAGTTCTTCGGTGTGTGAAACTACACCCTAAAGAGAGTGCTTAATACAAATTGATGATTTGTGACGAAGAGATAAAAGGGGACTACCGTGGTTACATGAAAGTATCAAAATATCAACCTATAGTTTTAACATTAAAATTGTGAAAAAACGAAGAGAGCGGTCCTAAATAACCTCAATTGTAAGAGTTATTTATAGACGACTCCTTATTACTGACTTGATTTTCAAGACCAATCCAGAATATGAGCGGTATTGGGTTACATGTAACTTCGTAGAATATCCATTTTAATTAATATAATCTACAATTCTAGGAACTTCGGTATTGCTATAATATGAAACTTTCTTCAGTGTATGGTTCATTGCGATCAGATATCAGATAAACTGAGACAAGCATTTGCCGGATGTCTCTAATCTTTTTGCGTTTGCCAAGCGACCGATAAATGGCGGGGAAAGGATTAATTCTAATTTGTATTGTGTTCATGTTCTATTATTACTTATTTAGATATATAAAAAGAGTTGTAAGTAAGATTTTTTTGTATTTATACTGTAAATAAGAGGATATTCGATAAATTTATATAAATTTGGTTAGACTAAATTTAATGTTTGGTAAGCTACCGGCAGTTTTCTGACTTCAAAATACAAACAATTTATTTATTTTCAGTCGTTCTTTAATCATTTTTCTTGAACATGTATTCTCCGAATATCAAATTTAATTTGAAACTTTGTTATTCCGCTTGTTTTGTCACTTTGAGAATTATCATCAGATAAACTTAAACTTATGATTAATTAGTAAACGTTATGTTATGTCTGATGATAATTCTCAAAGAAGCAAAACACGTGTTATATTTTGTAACACAAGTAGAATTAAAAAGTTTTCAAATTTATTTTTTATAATAAATTAACTTCCAAAAAGTTACCGTCAAATCTATCGAAAATATACATTTAAATATTATATATTACATTTTCAAATAAATTATCCTTTGTCGTGTTGTAGCTTTATTTTTAGTTACTTTGAATTGTTTTTCAAGGAACCACTTTAGAGCGACTTAAATACGTTTTTGTAAAAAGCCATTACGAAAAAATATTTTTATTACAGAAGTATCTACCAAAAGGATTAATTATTTTTTATGTTGTAGCAACATTTATGCCTCTGCCCTTTCGTCTAAATGTAAGTCAAGTTTCCTGAAAAAAATATAGTCATTTAGAAAATTAATTATGGATTAATATGGATTAATTAGTTAATTTATTTTAAACGAAATATCAAATTTCCCCACATCTCCGCTTCTATACCCTATATAACCATAAAATCATATAATCATAAAACCTTTGCCGACAAACAAATTATATAATTCTTGAAACTGCTCACTAGTCAAATCTGTTGGTATTCCCATGGGCTTATCCTTTTTGCCAGCAGTGGCTTTGGACTCAGTGATGCATTTATATCTTATATAAACACGAAACTTTCATTTACTAAGCGTCAGTTCAAGTTCATCCGTGCACTTGAATGCCTGAAGATGCCGAAAGGCGAAACCCGGGTCGTTAGTGACAAAATCTGTGAGAATGTACATAGTTTGAACGATTCAAATTTAATTATGGATGTTTGACCTTTTAGTTTCATTACATAGCTATCATAATTACTATGAAGTTTATAAAAAGATTCGTGTGAGAAGTCTATGCATACATGAATTAATATAAGTCTGGATGATTGTGACAGAGTAATGATTGCTACCTATCACAAATTTTTGATACTTACTTATATGTATGAGTATGACGTATGTACATTAGGCAAATGCTCAAATAATATAACGTCAATTTTACATTTAATAATTTGTTTATAAGGTTTTAGGAATATGTTTATGGCAACCTAATTTAATCGATCGACAAAAAGTAATGATTCGATACATAGTCTAATTAAAATTCCGAGAAAAAAGAAGCCGGCTCGCTGTTCCACCGCGTAACATTGGAAAGAAGCACTGTTTAAATTGATGAGTATTTTGTTATGTGAAGTTCATTACTATGTATTGTTTGAATATTAAAAAATAATTTGAATAATTAAATTTAAAAAATAAAAATAGCACTCATACATGTCGAGTGGTCAACGTCGTTGGCTTCGGTTACGGTTCGAAGGCATAGATTTATGTGATTTCGTGAATTCTCCCCTTCCATCCATCCTATCCTATGGACGGGACATATCGAGAGCGATTAGCTAACCCATAGTCCTGTCTTAGCCCTATCCTTCTATTTCTACACTCTTTGGAAAAAGAGAGGTTGAGCAACTGAGTAACAAGCAGTTCTCGTAGAAACACTTCTGTTGAGATAATCTCCATTAAAAGTGCATATGCTTCACATTGGGAGCGGACATGGTAAAAAAAACCTGTTTGAGTTTTACCAAATAAAAGCGTTTGAGAAAAAATACCATTTTTATTTCAATAAACACTTCATTTACCAGATTTACTTTTACCTTTTAATTTTTCACCTAAATACACAATATGTTTTTTTAAAGTAAATATTTATTGTATCAAAACGACAATTTTAGAATCCCTTGTTTGTTTTGTAAATAATCTCTCACAAAGTTTTTAAACACCGTGTGGGTACATGACTTCTGTACCATAAATTTAACATTCTCCGATTGAAGAAAATCGATTTCCTTGTTACGTATTCAAATCCATGAATCAGTATGGTTTATTTGTATTTGTAGGTATTTTGTGTAGAATATATTGTAGGAAAATGCGTCGGTTATTTTATCAATCGGACGCCCTCGTTTCACAGCGGAACCGGCAAAGAGTAAACAGAACACCAATAAAGGGTTAAATACACGAAACGTGAGTGATGGAAATGTATTTCTTTGAATAAAAAACATTACCTACAGTTAAAAATCCAAATTTGCAGCTCCATTTACAATGAACACTTGAATATAAAGTAGCAATATTTTCGATAACTTTGTGTAAGTTAATTTTTAATATGAAATTAAATTTAATAACTTTGTTATTTCACTTGGTGTGTAAAAAATTGTGACACGTGATTAGCTTCATTGAAAAGCATCATCAAACATAAGATCGTATCTTTTATTCTCAAGTTATAAATTACAAAATAAAAGTCGAGGATTTTTTTTGTTTACTGAACGCAGAAAAGAGGTAACACATAAATAATGATAATATTAATTACAAACTAATTAAGTACGGCAAATCCACTTGGAAATGAATTCAACAATGGTGATCAGCCTAACTTAATTTTAGGATAAGAAGGGTGAGAGAGAATTTTCAGAGATCACAAATACCCATGTCTTCTAATAGAAATCGAAAAATGCTGTTCTTACTGGAACTTCAAGTTCTGGAACTTCAGTTTCGTTACTGGAACTTCAGTTTCGTTACTGAGAACTACGGACCCGAAAAATATAATTAGAAAGCTATGTATGTATATGTACATTGATAACGAATATAAATTTCCGTACTGGCAAGTGTCGTTGCCTTACTTTTAATCATATTATTTTTCTAGAGCTTCTACTCAAAAATATTAACTATTAAGTTATGCCTTAAGACTATTTAAGAGCTATTTATGTTATGTTACAAAATCATTAAATAAATATCACTAAAATAATCGCCTTCGTTTAGGTCGTTGAGCTTCAAATTCGCTTCCTTACCGCTTTGGATTCAATGCATGCCGTAAAAGTAAAGTCTTTTTCGAAAATCAATACATTTATGATACAAAAAGGAAATGATCCAAAACATATGATACAAAAAGACTGGCATACCAAACGTTACGAACCTCAATCATAAAACCAGCACCGTAGGGCTTTATTGTGTGATTTTTGGACATCGTCTCATAAAAAATACTTATGAATCATATGGAGTATCTCTACAATTGTCTTTTCTATAGCTCAGTGAACATACTGCTATACTTGTTTGCGTGGTGAAAGGTTCATATCCATGAAAGGAAATATTCACATTATGTCTATGAATTATTATCAAAAGGCTTGAATGTTTATGATGGTTCTAACCATACTGGGACCACCCAATTTGAAACTAGGCGTAGAAGAAACGTTTACTTCTTGTCCTGTCTCCACCGGTAATTCTTTATTATCAGCAATGGAAAATACGAGGCATGCGCACAAAAAAAAATGGCACGCGAATTTTTTTTCTTTTTTCAAAAAAAAATATGAACGTTTATAGCAGGAAAACATAAAAAAGAAATACAAAATCATATTGATGTATTTACTGTGAAAGTTAATATTGCAGTCGGCCACCAGTGTGCCACACTCGATTTCGGTGGGAGTTCCAAGCTATCAATGGCGTGTGTAAGTTGTGAGTAATTTTTTAAAACTTATATATTGTTTTGGTATATCAAATTTTCAATAAATAGCGCGAGCAGCAAATTAAAAAAATGGTATATTTACTTTTTACACTAGGCGAGCATGAACAAAAAGCTCTGACTCTTCCTCTATGCCTTTGCACGTTCCGCCTAATCTCACCATCGTATTCATGTTCTACATTAGGGATTGATATCGTTAGTAAAATAGTATTTAACAAGACTTATTTAAGCTAATTTTGAACCAGAATCAGTTTACAAAACGAAAATTTGGACATGTTATTTTGCAATAAATTGTATTACAAGAATTACATAAATATAATGCAAATAAAGCCACCTAGGTAGAGGATCACCCACTCGCTTTAAGCGCTATTACTAATAACAGCTTGACGGTAGAGGTCACCTTTAATATTAAATATTCTTTCGCACAAATGTCAACTAAATTAGAATAAGGATAAAATTATTTTAGGCTTATTGAATTCATTTGGTTAATAACAAGAAACGTTTCACGTTTACAATTTATTATTTATTTATCAAACTTTGTTAGGCGTCAAACTTTTTTGTAAAAAATAAAAATTTCCGTTAAGTTATAAATATAATCGTATAGAAATTTTAAAAAATATTTTTATTTGGTTAGTGATAATGTGACAGATATTTTTATATACAATAAACTCATTGTTTTTTTTCAAAATTCGATCGATATCAATTTCAGGAGAAGATACATAAGAAACGCCCATGTCCGAGATCTTTTTTTTTTTTTAACTTGATATTGGCCTTACTAGACACTTATTCCAGGCCAGTATGATCCTAAAAGCAAAAGTGTTACCAATTAGACCACACGAGGCAACAAAAATTATGCCTTACAAAAAAAATATACATTTTTTTTAATATTTAACAAAAGAGAGGGATTGTATTTTTTTTAAACTTGTTTGTCTTAACAAGCTATGATCAGTGTACCCATGTATGTATTCAAAAAACAAAAATTTGTACTGATTCCACTTTGATTTAATAAGATCAGAACCGGTTTCGCTCATGACAAGAATTATTAACTGATAAAATAATACAATGGTACTGTATAATTTATAAAAAAAAACAAAATAAAAATTATAAGGTGTAACAAACAATTCTACAAATAAAGGTACAACATATGAATAAGTGATACTTATTTTACGTCAAATAAAATCTTTATAACATAATTACAAAACTCATCAAAGAATAATTAAGCTAATTTGAAGATTAACAGTAAATTTGTGCGTAATTAAAAACGTGAAAATTTTCTACTTTCGAGTAATGCAGTGAAGTCGTTAACGTTTTCAAAACCAGCAGCCATGAGGATTCTGAAAAAGAATTAAACAAACTATACTTACTTACGTATTAAACTTTGTTTTAATAAAATTCATTTCCACCATGTATTTACTTTGAACACCCAAAAAAGATATTCATTTACAAATAATTATTGTTTTTTTCCCGTTACAAGATATGTTTAAAACATAAAAATGTGATGATATTACATCAAACACTTGCTGCAAATAAATAAAACAAAAGGTTGATTTCAATAATTTGTAGCTTTTCAGAATTCATAATTCAGTGTCACAAAATTTGAATCGATTGTGAATAAAAAAATTGAGAATGAAAGCAAAAAAGCTCTGATTTATTAATTCGGTGGTTGTTTTACCAGCCTCAGTCCACGCCCACGTAACCAGCTGATTCAAAAAAGCTCTCTCTTTCCTTTATGACTTTCGAGATAAACATTCCAATCTTAATAACTCTGTCTCGCCGCAAAAGAAGCCGGATTTTATCATAATAAATTTCTGGCCAGTTCGCTAACGATTTGGTCATAACAGTGTTGAGAAGGTTTGAAGATAATAGGAACATAACTGTAAATAATTTCATAGATACGTATATTATATTTTGTAGATATTTTTTTATTGAATCGCGTTTTAGCGGTACAGTGCCAATATCCTTCTGTAACACGGATAATCTATACCACGTTAATCGAAACCTGAAGCAATACAAATGATGGGAATATGAGCTTTGTTCTATGTTATTAAATATTTTATTTTGAAAAGGAAGGTCAATTTTACAAGTTGTTTTCATTAAAGCATCTATCCAATCTAATTAATGCACAGTAAACGTAAGTATTCGTTTTTAATATCAATGCAGTAGTCAGCCACGTCAAAAATAAGGGTTGTCCGAGTATATTAAGCCGCGATTTCTCGAAAATGCGCTATAAACATTTAAATAAAATTTCTCGCAATTATTGCACGTGATTGTAGGGCTGCTTAAGTTTTGAACAATTTTCGCGCGTGCCGGCCAATAGTTTAAGGTACAATTGGTCACATCGTACATCCCTCATCACGACTGGTAATTCGACAAATTGACAACATAAGCATTCAAAAAACCTACTCTACTCTACTCTAATGGGTTTCAAACATTAACCAGCACCACCTTCACCTGCAATAAATCACTGTATGAAGATTTTACTGTATTTTACAAATAAGCTATAAAATTAATTTAAAAAACATATTTAATATAAAATGTACACATGCGGATGATTATTAAACCTATGACAAGTATTATTTTTGAAAATACGATACTTTGTAACTAATTTTGTAGTTCAAAGGCAATTCATTTTTGAAGCCTTTAAAATGAAAATTATCACGAATACGTATTAGGTCCACCTGTTTGTCAATCGTAAGTACTGTATAATGTAAAAAAATTAACGTTTTTTTATCCAGTACACCATGCATGGTCTACTTTGCCATATTATAGTCACGTATCGTGATTAATTGAGTAATTATTCTTCACCTAAACAAAAGAGGCTAAATTAATAATAACATCACGAAACTATTTCTCGCTTATAAATGATTTTTACATTGATTTTGATTAATGCGCCCGATTTTAAAATAATACAGAACAATAGATGAAGCATAAAACACATGTGATTAATGATCGGATAAAATAGTCATTAAGGGAAAAGCCTAACGAGACTGACAGGGAAACAGTTTGGGAAATTGTGTCAAGGACAGTACGGAATAAAATTGGATATTTAAAAACGAGTGTCTTTCGCGAGGCAGCAGAATTTTTTAAACAAATCATTGATTTATCATTCTGTATAATAAATTGGGTCGAACGATTTTCCAGTAAATGATGATTTCTTTTCGACAAATTTCCTTTATGAAATCTATGATGTACTCCTATCAAACAAAACCTTACCAACGTGTTACAAACGTTATTGGCTATTTCTAATATAGCGGCTTGCATGATTCTATAATTTATTTTCTGCTTTAAATTAAATATTTGAGCCCTCGAGAAGTGAAGTGAACCAAAAAACTTTTAAGTACAATCGTGTCTTAAATAAGTGGTATTGTGGATTAAATACTTTTATTGTAGGAAGATGTGTTGAATTGTGTATTTAATACATGTCAAATATTATAGCGCATTTTACTCAATGCTTCACTTAGTTCTCTTCACTTCGTAGGTGCTTATAATTTTATCAAATATTTTGGATGTTACTTTGAATTTAAATGTAAATGAAACAAATAAACCTTAGAGAAATTGAATTGAAAAAAATTAGCCAGTTCTTATAGTAATACTGGGTAAATATTTTTGGAAATATTATATGCCTGGTATAAATATATATATTAATTTTATGTGCAAAATATTTTAAAGATAAAAGATTATACGAGAAAATTTCGATGAGAATTTTTTATTGTAAGTCACTCGAGATCAACTCGAGGTAAATTGACATTACAAATATCTACGTCTCAAATGTAAATTTAAAAATCTAATATTGACATTGACCCTACCGGAAATCGAATCCAGACCCGCCTGGTCGGTAGAGCAAGCGGGCGACGATATATATATATTTTTTTACTGTAATATAAAAATTCACAGGCGCTTATAAATAAGCCTGAACTATTTCACAAGCGGGCTTATTTTATCTGGGAAAATTTACAGGACCGTATCTGGGCGTCTAAGCATACAATAAGCCTCCGCATATTTTTTACTCGGAAAGCTGTAATAAGATGCATTCTATCGCAGCGAGCGGCGATATCAGCTCCCCACCCACACACATCCGCCCAGCGCAGCAAGGCAGTGTCCGCCTACAGGCATGAGAAGCATGCGTCAGGTGACCAGGGTATCATTTTTATTTAATAAAATAAAATATGTATTAGCTATTTCTTATAAGAATAATATGATTATATAATTGAGTATCTCGAGCGAAATTGTTTTTTCGAGTACTGGTAATTCAGTCGCTCGACCTCACTTTTTCAAAAAGATTAAAGATACAATGGTTGAATTAGTATATATAAAAAAACTTTAAGAACTGATTCTACTCATCCTGATCATAATCAAGTGATGAAAATTGCAATCCTTTCAAGAATATTTATGCAAAATTAGGTAAGACTTATAACAAGGTGTAACAAACAGTTGGTAAGAGATAATAAGATACAAATTATAAAAGAATGAGATGAAATAATTAAAATTTTAAAGACCTATTATAATTGAATACTGCTAGTTTTTAATCGAAAATTAAGCTAAATTAAAAATTAATTTGGTGAGAAAGGTACCTATTGATAGGTTCAAAGGTAATTTTTAAATATTCATTATCGCAAATCGGCCAATGATTTTTTTAAATAGAGTTAATAATGTCAATAACAATTAGTGTAATTATTTTGTATAATGTAATTTCCTTTCTCATAACAGTATACACCTTAGAATTGTTTAATTATAATTGAGCTAGCTATAATTTACATTAAGATAGTGTAAGTGGTAATAAAAAAATAATTGAATATATTGATTTCATTAGGTTAGTATTAATTAAAAGATCGTGTTTCAATTAATTCTTCGCTGTAACCTGGAAGTACGTTTAGCACAAAAAAAAATACATTCTTCATAGCCAGAATAAAATGTATTCATTTACACGTCAGAATCGGTTTTGTTTAGGTATTACGTATTTTCAACTAAAACGAATATTTTACATGCTAAATAAGACCGATGGCTCGTCGATGCCAGAAATAACAAAATAGCTCACTATAACGGCGTGCAAGTCTTCAAATTAAATATTTATGATTCAATGTTTTCGATGAATTCGGCGGAAAATTTGTGTGAGTTTTTTATAATAATAATTAATAAACTTATTTTTTTTCAAGTTTGTCCCATAAGTGGAATAAAAAAAATATCAAATTTTATTACATATAATTTGTTCAAGAGTTTTTAAATATATAAATAAACAAAATAACAGTTTGGGAAATTGGCCATTGTGCATACATATAATGTAAAATACAATAAATGTATAAATTAAATCTTATAAATTAAAGTTTAACAGTGTTAATGTAAAAAAATGTAATGTGGTTAAAGTAGTAAAACAAATATTGTTTTAACAATGGCCTAGTGTTTAAATAATAATCAACAATATGTATTAAAAAATTCAATCAATAATATATGATATATTGATATCTACCTAATTGGAATGACGTCTTTGTGTGTGACATTTTTCTACAGTGATCGAATTTTGAAATATTAATAACAAATTATTTGTTTACGTGTATACATATAACCGCAGCCAGTTATGGTTACTGTATTTATGCAGAAATGCGGTGTCGAATTCACGTTCCATCGATGCATTTCACCACCTCAATGAATTGATCCTCATTTTCAACCTGTATGGAATTTCGCTTCATTCAGCTTTTGACTTCTGCGCTTACTCATTCAATCCGATTTCTGAATACATCGTTAAAATTATCAAACTCCGATAAAATAACTGACTCGAAAGAGTAACTTTCCTTGAAAAGAATCGTCACAAATTAATGAGCAATATTGAAGGACGGAGCATTATTGTAATAATTTATACTTTTTATTCTGGAAAATTCACACAGCAATAGTGTAGTACTTGCCGGTTGCGTGGTCGAGAGGTTAACGTTGTTGACCTAGAAAACAGAGTTTACGGGTTGTAATCCCAGCACGGACATTTTCTATAGATTGATTTTTTAATCAATTTTTGTTTTGGATTTCTGTTGGAAATTCATGGATATATGTGATGTCTTGAATTCCTCCTTTCCCTTCATCATATACTACAAAATGGGACGTAGTGAGAGCGATTAGCTAAGTACTAGTCTTGTCCTACCACTTTCCTTTCTATCCCTCACTACTGTCTTTAAGAGGCTGAGCAACTGAATAACAAGCAGTTCTCGAGGAAAAACTTCCATTGAAATAATCTTCATTAGGAGTTCATACGCTCCACATTGGAAGCGTTAAATGGAAATATTAATACATAATTTAAACAAAAATGGAAAAGTATTTAGATATTTAATTTTAATTTTATTCCAACATAATAACTGAAATAACTGAAATGTGTTTAAGTGGAATCTGTACAAACAAACACAATATCACTTTGAATCAGTATATAAAACAGATGGATTCATTTTAGATGGATTCGGTGGTAAAATTGTTCATTTTTTATATAAAATTAAACTTTACAACTTAGTTACTCCACTTGATGTGTTGCGAATTGTGGTGCAATGTGTTTTATCTCTCAAAGATGTACTCTGCTTAAAAGTAAACTGAAAATTGATTCTTACTGTTTCTACTGAACGCAACTGTTCTGTTTGATAATAAATCAATTCATTAAGATTCGAAACATGTGTCATAATTTTTAGCACAACAAGTGGAGTAACAGAGTTTTCAGATGTATTTACGTTATAATATTAGGTATTCCCGGAATTAATGTCGTTTTTTCAATAGGCAATATTGGCTCAGTGTGTTTGAGTACGTTGACCAGTAAAAACGATGACAATTGACGAATTATCGAAGAAGGTTAGCACATCACGATCGAATACTCATCGCTGTCTTCGGTAACTGGGAAAAGTACAAAAAGAAGGTATCTGAATTCCTTACGCGTTAACCGATCGCAACAAAGCCCAACGCCTCGGCATATGCAAAATACTGCAAGAAAAGCAACAGTCTACCCCGTTTCTCCATGAACTTATCACCGGAGACGAAAATGGGTCCTTTTTCATGATATTAAAAAAAAGAGAAAATTATTAAATCAGGGTCAAACCCCAATTTCAACCCCAAAACCAGGACTACATCCTCGGAAAGCATGATTGTGTGTGTGGTGGGATTCGAAAGGTATTATTTATTATGAAACAATGCCAAACTGTTACCGCAGCTCTCTATTTTGAACAGATTGACAAGTTAAATGCAAGGTTGCAAGAAATTAGACCTGCTCTTTTGAATAGAAGGAAAGTCATTCTTCAACATGATAACGCCCAGCCGCAGATATTACCCAAACAAATCACGTTGCAGATATTATCCGAAAAAAAATACAGGACCTCGGCTGGGATGTTTTATTGCATCCACCCTATTCTCCGGACTTGGCACCGAGCAACTTTCACTTATTTCGCTCTTTAGAAACAAAAAGATCGATAATATCGAAGAACTGAAAACGGGTCTCTCGGAATTCTCTACCATCTAAACTAAAACCCTTTTATGAGAGAAGAATTCTAGATCTAGCAAATTGATGGCAAAGAGTCGTATATAACACTGGAAATTACTTTGTGCTTAAAAAAATAATAAATAATCGAAAAAAATCAAATTTGAGATTTACTATAAAACGAAATTAATTCCGGGAATACCGGTTAGGAGAAATAAAACGAATTTATCGCAATGGTTAAATTCGATTTAATTCATTCATGCTTTTCCTGATATCGAAAATTGGCTGATGGTGGATGAACATTAAAGAATACGAGGAAGAATACTTTTGTCTTGATTATGAAATTACAAATATGATATCAAAATGCTTGTCATCTTTAGTTATTAATGAAAAAAAACGAAATTCCATCGGTAGCTTTAAAAATAAAATCAATCCCTTGTCGCTCGGAGGTTTTTGAAAATAATAACAAAAAATACACCGGCGTGAGAAAAATAAAAGTTTCGTATCGAAATACAGATCGTTATCAATGTTAATAAAATCCGCTTCCCTTGCCTAACGAGACACGTTTTTCGAAATAATTAATGGATCAGCCGCTCTTTTGGTCAGACGATTTTTTTCGACCGTTTCGATATTATTCCCTTCGATTTGCGGCCGCAAATTAAGTTTGACAAGCGAATAAACATGGAAGATTTTATTTTTACATTTCAGTGTTCTTCTATATTGAAAATGCTTTTATTGACTATAAATAATAGATATTTCTGAACTATATGGGCTATTTATTAAATGTGTACTTTTACTATTTTTTCACAGACCAAATTATTATCAAAAATTTCGAGATTTTATATTAAAATATTAACAGCCAGATTACCTTTGATGTGTGGTTATTATATTGACTCTTAAAAACTTTGTATTCAATGATTTAATTACAGATGTTTATTAAAAAATAAACTAATTATTGTTATTGTCTAAAATTAAAATATTATTAAAGTGATCGATTAGATATAAGACTTTCGTTAGCCTAGCGCAGCGATGCACAACCTATTTAACAGTAGGGCCAATTTATTCATTCTTCAATTTCTATCGGCTACGGGATAAAAGATATGTGGATTATGATATAACTCCTTCCGAGATTAGAAATATGTACATAGTTTTTAAACGATTAATGATGTACAAGATACTTGAGTACTAATCTACTCTTCATTGCGTGCTTATAATAAGTTAATAAACAAAATGTAATTTCTTCCAAAATGTTTTGTATGTTACATTATAAAGACTGGCAAAATAGGTTACTTGGTGATAGGAATTGAAAAAAATAAGACAAATAACTATTCAAAACCGGTTTTGAAATTTGAAAAAAATTAGCGAAAATTTCGAATGAATATACAGAGATATTTCATAACAAATATCGGTTTAAAGAAAAGATTAACGTGTTAAAAGGGGGCTCGCTTAATCTGAGAGCTATTATTCAATTATACGCAATACTTATAAAAGCAATCGAAAGTAAGTTAAATTATTTGATCTCTTTTAGCTTGAAGTCAAAAAATAAATACATTTGATGAGAAATATCCAAAGGCAACAGTTTTATTTATTTCATAAAACGTGTATAATAAATCGATACCATTCTACAGCTATTGTTGATGATGTAGCTTTTTTTTATTTAAAATGGGGCTCGCCGGCCTAATTCAAATTTTACAAGCGGCTCGCTCTAGCCTCTCCAAGCCTCTTCAAGTCCACCCTTGGATTGAGGTTTATCATTAAAATGAAAGACTATGTAAAAACACTGATAGGTTATCAATTGTGATCGAATTTTTGTCAAAATAAGTCTTACAATCAGGGCTATAGAGTCGTGGAGAAATAAGACTACTCCGACTCCAGTCATAGCTTAAAACACGACTTCAATTATTTTTTAGGCTTAGTAGCCTGCAGCAGTGCCACTTTAACCTTATAAATTTGGATAGACAACTTTTTTAGAAGGGTTCTAATTTATTGGTTGTTTTTTTCGAGCTCTACTGGTCAAAACAGTTCGACTATATGACTCCGACTTCGATTCATTTTAGATACAACGTTCACTTAAAAAAAGAATATGGTAATACTGAAATAACAGATTAAAAATAACAAAGTATTTTAGTTCTACAGTTTTTAATAATTTTATTCGTTGATAGCTATTTCGGCTTGCGCCATCGTCAGAACTAGTTCTGACGATGGCGCAAGCCAAAATAACTATCAACGAATAAAATTATTAAAAACTGTAGAACTAAAATACTTTGTTATTTTTAATCTGTTATAAATGGAGTTCTACCAAGTAAATGCCAAATCAATTAATAAGTAATACTGAAACACTGTAATTCAAATTTTCGAAAGCAGTATTTTGGTATTGAATAAAACCGCCTAAGTACAAGGAGACATGTTTTGGTAATTACGATATTGCAATTCCTAGTAAGTAAGTAGTGAAGGATTTGACTTAGCCAACTAGAAACTCATCATATATTAGACGTAATTTGCAAACCTAATGGACAATTATACTGCAGTCAATTTAGCACAAAATAGCATTCCATACAATGATAAGCTCAATCTACCAGTTGATACGTCGATTAACCACCTGCATGGATACCAGGAGCTCTCAAATACCTTAGCGTAGGAACATTGTTGAAATTTTCGTTTTGAATATTACATGTAAACTATTTTTTTTATCAAAGTTAGATAACGTCTTAATTAATTTGAGCAAAATTCTAACGTCTAGCATTATATGAGCCCTTAAAAAGTGAAGTGAGCCAAAAATTAAAGTAAAACGGTAAAATTATTTATTGGACTTTTAAGTACAATTACGTTTTTGCTTGATGTTATGGTGGATTGTATATTTTTAATTTTGGAAGATAGCACTATTGTAATGCGTATTCACTGAGCTTATTTCACTTTACGATACTTTAAGACGTGTAGAATATTATGATGTATCTGACTCATTTTTTCCTAAAATACCATTTGACTCAACTAACCCCTCAAGGGCTCATATGTTAAATTTGAATGGCTTATTTCATTGTATACGAGTAATAGTTAATCAGCAATTAATAAGTGATAAAAAATATAGCAAACTGCTTAATATAACTATGTTCATAAATAGACATGTTGATTTTTGAACATTTTCTACTAACTTCAATCAAACAACATCATTTTTTTCCATATAAAAAAAGCTGTATACATATTAAAGTTTTTTAGTTTTCACTATTTCAAATTAGAAGGTTTTGGCAGCTCTGTCAAGGTTGTCAATCATACATACACAAATGACCAAAGCCATAAAAGTCATTTATTAAACATCAGAAAAATGACCCAACGGTCCATGGGATTGTTTAACTAGTGATGTAAGTGGAGATATGACTATTTTTGCATCTATGAAAAGGTTATAACTTATAGAAGAATTTAAATATCGAAGAATCCAAAATTTAAAAAAAATATGGTTAGTCCAAATTTCCTTTTAACCCTTCAATTATACACAAGATTACAAACGAACATCTATATCAACTGTGGAAAGGAAAACGGACGTAACCCACAGTTTCTTCACAACAGGTTTTTTCGATAATCACAATGTATCAAACACGATGAGCTGCAAATGCCGAATTGGTATCTAAATTTAGCTTTAAAGTTTGAAAAGGGTGACCTTGTAAAAAAATAAAACCAAGAAAAAATACTGAAATAAAGGTTTTTCCTGAACATTTTTTAAAATTAATATTAGATTATGTCAATAGAACACCAGCTTAGAAGTCTCCGTGCATTTCAAGATTGTGTTTAATTCATAATTTTCATATGGCCTAAAATCATCTAAACACGTTTTTTGCGCCTCCTGTAAAATTTAATATGTGTGGGCTACGTCCTTTTTACTTTCCACAGTTGATATGAAATCGCTGTTTTTTTAATTACAAATTAAAAAAATGGTACTAAATAAAATTGTTTTGCTTAAAAATCTTTTAACTAATAAAAATCGATGAATACGATTATTAATATTGTCTTAAAAATGAAAATAGATGGTGAATTAACAGCATGGCTAAATTTATAAAAATATATTTTGAATATCAAATACTAACCTGAGTCTCCAGTTTTCATTTTATTTTATTTTTATAATATATCAGAATAGTAAAATTAAAATCATTCGTACTTAAACAAGCATTTGTGAAAGTAAGATTGTCTGAGGTTGGCTCTGAAAGAGGCAAAGCACGTGTCACAGTTTGTGGCACAGTACGTGGAATAATCTAAGTTATTTTATTGATCCCTTTTATCTTTGATACCGTTGAGCAAATCTGTCATATTTTTCAAAAAATACAAATATTTTTTTTTTTCTACAAATTTTAAAAACTTTTTTTGTCGATAAATCAATATGAACAATATATCGAACATGGCATCGTTAACATTATAACTTTTACTTAATAGATACAAGTTTTCTATACAGATAAAGAAAGATTGAAGAGCATTCGTACAAGATAACAGGGTCAGTGGAGCGAGTTAATGTCATAATTTTTATTTGCATGCAACTTGATAATATACAAAATACTATCGCGCTGGGTTTATCTCCGTTTTTAGTTAGACCTTTCTGTAAGTAGCCAAGCGTCACGATACTATGTTCTTATCGTTGTATACAGTTGCAAACATTTGGATAATGCTCTTTATCCATGCCAAAAAACAAAGGTCGACAACCCTTATATGAAAATTGCATGATAATTAATACGAAAACCTACGATATTAAAAATAGTGATAATGACTTTAAAAGAAAAGCTTTAGCCCAGCGGTGGGCTGCTAATATCTTAACAAGGGACTCAGCCATAATGCCTTTACACTATGGATGAAACATCTTCATATTACAATTCAACATAAATTGCAGTTAGGTGCTGATTTGATCCGAGACGAATGATTTTCTTAACTTATCAAGGGGCTCGCCGGCCGCGCCTAATTTTAACAAGGGGCTCGGGCGCTCCTCAAGCCCCCTCCAGCCCACCCCTGCTTTAGACATATTTAATTATGCTTGCTATCTTAACTGTATTAATAAGAGTGAGAAAATGCCCAGTCACACTTGTAGTCGGTCAAAAATCTGAAAAAGGAGTCACTTTCGGTTGCAATTCACAGCACCTCGAATCGCTTGATAAAACTAATCTTAATAAATAGTAAAAAGGTAACTCAAGGTCTGTTAACATCCTGTAGTTTAATGAAGATAATATTGTTATAAAACATTTTAATCCGCCTAATTCCATATTTTCACTTGAAACAATTCTGATAATAAATAGGTATGTATTGCAAAATGTTTTTTTTAATTTTATAAAAATTACAATGTCCAAATAAATTATTCGTGAACGATTGAGCAAAAAATACTATTTTTTTAATTTAATTTCAATTTTATTATATAAGATAAAATATTTGAATATATTTAAGACAATTCCTGAAGTGGTTTCGGCTACTCGGCGAGGTGACTAGTGACTAGGGGTTTGAATACCTGAACGCACACATACGTTTTTTAATCAATTAATGGATTTACATTCAAAACTTTAAAGTTAACATTTAACGTTAACTTTCTTATACAATTAAATAATCTTAAATATAATCTAGGGATTGTAGATAGCGCGGCTTATTAACTTCTGGTGTTTTTCCTGGCACAAGCTATTTAGAAGAATATAAGTAGAATTAATGAATACTAACTAGTTTGCGTTAAAAAATCCATTGATACTATCCATACTAAGTCTGCATGGTTGACATTGGGAGTAGACAGTCATAAAATATACAAGGTATGGATAAAAAATAACAATAATGAAACATCGTGATCATAACACTTTCAGCCTCACTATAAAAAAACTCAAAATGTATCAGTTTCTATGAATGCGTACGTTACAGGTTGGTATATTGTTATTAGTATTATGCTGCCACGTTGTCTAGTCACGGTACATAGTATTTTTTTTTTGTTTAAATTGAAAGGTTCTTTGGGATTGCTATCGTGCGTGAAAAACAAAGCATTTACCTTTCCGTTGACTCTATTCTGCCTTTACCGTGTGTATTTTCGGCAGGTAAGATAATTTGAAGACGTGCAACCGCAAGATGAGATTTTTCAAAGACGTATTATAGATGTGTCCCAAAGACCTAGACTGTAATAATGTTAGCAAAATTTAGGGTAAAAATTCTCTTCATTCATTCGCGATTCTCATATTATCTACATCTTGTGTAAAACTCAAAAAATTACTTTCCGCATTTTTTTGATTTTTATAAGATCGGTTTTCTCGGATCATTTTTAAAATATTGATTTTTAAATTTCAATTAAGAAACAAAACATTCATTTCAAATATAAATTACGTATGAAAATCTTTTACATTAAAAAAATCACTTCAATAATAATACTTTATATTAATTAATGTCAAATTACCAGACGTGTATGTGGAGTATATGACCTAACAATGGAAGACTTTGAATTGACGTATAAGGTTAGGATAAGACATGTCGTTCAATAATTAAGTTTTTAGAATATGGTGGGAAGGAGTAAATAAGATGTTCAATTCATAAATTGACAGTAAAATCAATTTATGAAACTGTTAGTACTGGAGTTCAAATTCGCGAACACCGTAACCAAAGAAAACTGCGTAGACGATTTAGCTACTAGTCCTGTTTTTAGTTTTAAAGTTTGTTTACATAAAGTGTATAGTAATAGCTTGATTATACTGTATCATTGTAATAAAACTAAGTACTTGTTTGGTCATTCAAAGACTAGGCAAAACCGAGAATAAAATTCCAATTTAGCAACAACGTCATTTGACTCTGTTATTATCCGAATTAAGGGTGAAATTGCCCAAGACTTCAGAGCGAGTGTAGACCAAAGCGACATCATTTGCAGACCGCTAGAAGCTGTTTTGTACCAGATTCTGAGTGCATTTACGAGAGAATCTGTGAGGATGTCGCCATTGGCTGCCATACGACTGGAAAACGGCGTGACCGCAGCTGAGGAAATCGGCTGCAACTGCGACAGATATCGCCAATGCTCGACCTCCGGAACTTGGAACTGCTCTACCGTTTCTACTCTCGACAGTATTTGAAGCTTTGTCTGTTGAAATTGGATGAACTCTGTATTTTGTATAGATATTATTTTAGTTTAAACACTATATTTGTTTTTTTTTATATCGTCAATGTTCCATTCAATTTATACGATTACTCAAAAAACATAGTGTTCCAAAAACGTTTGCCTAATAATTTTTGTAATGCTTTTTTATGTATTTAATAAAACAAACTGTAGTTCTTAATAAAATGACATCAAAAGTGATAAAAAATATACATTTGCTGCATACAAGTAGGAGTATACTTCTCTTTTTTATTCTACTAGGTATTGTGATCATTTGAAGTCTTTTTTTCTATCCAGAATATTATTGTCGGTCTTTAAAAACCACAAATAATTGAAAACCGAAATCTTGTATGTATGTATAATTTATTATATTCAAGTAGTGATATTTCCTTATATACAAGGGTTTACAAAATCACCAATTGAGCTCGTTGATTGGCTTAAATTTTTTTAGGAAAGGAAAACATTCCACTACAGTCATTGAATTCTCGTGTTTTTCACAAAGTCACACTTAATATTCACGCAAAAAAAAAACCGAATATTTTTCAATTGACGAAATCAATAAGCGAAATTTAAACATTTGTACCAAAGCCGGGATCCCGGAGTTTCTAATGTCTTTTTAATAACGAAATATTGGTTTTTTAAAAACACAAACCTATCGATATTTTGGTATTGAAAATTAACATTAATCAAATTTTGAATGTACAAATATTTCGGTGTTTTAGATGAAATGAAATAATGTAAATTTGTCATGTTTGAGTTGTATCAATATTTTCAAATCTCAGAATTGATAATAATTTTAAGAAACTGTGAGTTTTAATGATAACCAGTCGTTTATGATTGTGGCGACATTTTATATGAAAATTTGAAGTACTGTTTAAGATTTCGATTGATGGTGCTTGATGGAATTTCAATATTGTATTTGAATCGTTCAAATTTAAGTTGAAATACTGATTTTGATTTACTTGCCCGGTATTGCGATTCTAATTGGTCGTATTTAAGGTTATTTGAAAACGTTTTTTGTAATATCGGTATTGATATTTGCAATACCGGTTACAAATATGTAATACCAAAACAATCCCTAGTTTTGGTTAAATTATTGTGTCTTTTTATTATTTTGCTTAGTTAAAAATTGATTTGAAGTAGACCTAAATTATGTTTCCTCTTTTATTAAAGCAATGTACAAATTTATAACAAGGAAGCAAAATGTATGAATGCGTTATCTTCGTTAGAACAACCTCAATACTTCTCATTGATTAATCACTGCAATTTGCTATCGATGCAGAATACAAAACGCCGCCATTAATAATCACCGTTACGGTTCATATAACGAATGATGCCATTTCATAATTAAACGGTTTCATATGTACCCACGTGGTTTGCATATTGTATTTTGTGCAAGTGGACTATTTCGCGCGATGTCTCCACAATGGCGAATTGCGATACCGTTTAGAGCTTACGACCCCTGACCGCTATACAGATATGCAATTTATAACGTGATGTGAGCACATATAAATAAAAAAGAAAATTGTTTACACTAAGAATAAATTTTATAATTTGATGACTGTTTTTATATTAAGAAGTATTTATATTTGGGGAAAAGTTTTTATGTTCACAAATTGCGTCTCACGATTTCAAATCAAGGTTTTAATTTAACCCAATGACAACTTTAGTTTATTGTTATGCTCACTTAAATTGGATTTGAGAATACATGTGTTTAAAAATGTCTTGGAGGAATTAGTTTATGTTTTATTAAATACGTATTTTTTAACGATATATATGTATAAAATTAGACCCATAATTTATATAAAGATATATATATATATGTACCCATGTCCACTCCCAATGTGGATAATATGGTATCTTAATGGAAGCATCTCAACAGAAGTTTTTCTAAGAGACGTGTTTTTAAGTCAGTTGCTCAACCTCTCCTTTTCAAATAGAGCAGGGATAGAATAATAGAACGAGGACATGACTAGTGGTAAGCTAATTGCTCTCGCTACGCCCGTTTTTGGGGTAGGATGGGTGAGAGGGAATTCAAGACATCAAATACATCCCTGCTTTCGGACAGAAATACATAAATCAATTCATAAAAACTGTCCGTACTGGGCTTCAAACCAGTGACCTCATTATTTATATACATATCAAAATCATTTATATTAATGTATCAAGTAAAATAACTTTATTTAAAATTATCGTTCTGTAATATAAATAATTTTATTTTGTGTTTTTCATTTATTATATCAATATGTTTTTTTTTTTTTTTTAATTTCATTTTCTAAATCACATCTAAACAAATTTAAATCGTTCAAATTATGTACATTCACACAAACTTTGTCACTAACGACCCGGGATTCGCCTTACTGCATCTTTAGGCGTTCAGGTGCACGGATGAAGTTGAACTGACTTCGTAACTAACATTGACTTAAAATCACATCTAAGCATATACATTTAAACAAACATTTAAGTGGTATTTATTTGCAGTAAAAAAAAGTTTGCAAACTTTGCTTCAACCAAAATAATCGTATAAATACTGATTTATTACACCAAAAAATATAAATTATACATGTAATAATTAATATGATTTTATTATGCATATAAGCAGTTTATAAATTAATAAATTACATTCTTCTCTAGCCTAACGATTTTAACTTTTCATTGTGGAATTTTTGTGGAAGAAATATCATATAAGTATTTCATACTGTTTCAAATCATATAATATTTTTAATGAATTCACGGCATGGTCGTTAAGATGGTCGCTCTGTGGGTATGCATGAGACCTGAAGCATAACGTATTCGTACATAACAAAAATTGACGAACACGTTAATGACGCATCCGTAAAGAGGCAGAGCTGTTCGCATTTTCAGGGTCCACACTCCGCATCAGTAACATGATTAAGATACAAAGATACGGATGAACAGGTCACATGATTAAATAAAAAACGACGGTCCAATATTGTTTATAACTAAGTCAAATAGGTCAACGACCCTTACTAAATATCAAAATATGATAAAAATCAACATGTGTGGTTCTGCACTCAAGCATGTACGTTTTTGGTACAGTGCTAACTAAAAAAGTACTTAACTGAAAAATCTTTATTTGGCAATGAGTCGACCATTTAAATCATCAATAATTTAGTACCGTAAAATAATGAAATAAACATACAAATTTTTTAAAATTTATAACTTTGACTAAAGGTGCTTGATGGAACTTTAATATCAAATATGAATTATTTTGATTCTGTACTCTTCCATAAGTTTTGTCAGCTCAAGTGCATTCGTGAACTTGATAAAACCCGAAGATGCCAAAAAGCGAAACCCGGGTCGTTATCGACAAAACTTATGGAAGAATACATAATAAAAATAATTCAAACATATTTTGATTGGTGCATCGATTACTTCTGGTGATTCCTGTGGGAACATACCTTTGTGAGATAAATGCCGCCCTGTAACATGCGGCGCTTCATACATTTTTATACCATCTAGCGATCTAGCAGTTGTAACCAGGGATGTGGAGTCATGTAAAAAAAAGACTCCGACTCCGATTGCAAAGAAATGTTTTAAAAAAATAATTTTAGCTTGTATCAAACCATCAGATCATCTTCACTCAGCCAAGTATGCAATGGCAACACTAAGGACTATTGTGGTTTGAATACACATCATTTTTTTAATTTTCTTTAATGTGTCTAAATTGTAAGATTTTTCCAACTCCGACTCTGACTCCACAGCCCTGGTTGTAACTAACACTTTTCTACATTGAAGCACTTTACATGTATTTAGTTATTTGAGGTCATTTCTTTTAATGGTATATTAGTATTAATAATTTGTTCTTTATTGACATATAACATACATTGATTTTTCGTTTTTTTTGGAGCAGTGATTACCACAATTGCTATACCTATAGAACCCTTTTTATGGCAAAAAATCTGACCATGAATCAAGTGAAATAACTCTACATAAATACACAGTGAAAAAAAAAATGTTCTATAAAAATATTTGATTTAATTATACGTCCTATAAATTTAAAATAATTATACCACTAAGATTATTTTTATCTACATATTAACATAAGCGACCAATCGATATATGTAATTAAGTGTTGCCATTCTTAAAATTCAAACTTGCTACAAATTTGCGGTTTTTCATTTTTTTTATATATTTAATATATAAAATAATATAAATATATCGTTGCCATTCAATACCATTTAACAGAAGATCTATTTAAAATTTCCAAATGGTCTTACAAATGTCAAATGTAGATACATTATGAAAGGATTTTTTATTTTTATAAATAATGCTCAAACGGTTACTTTGAAAATTTTACTTATGTACACAAGTCGTTTTTTTATCGATGGCAACGATATATTTAAGTTTTGTTTTTTAGTATTAAATTTATAGCATTAAAAATACAGCTTATGGATATTAAAAACACAAGCAAAAGTATAATAACGATACATGTAAATCCCAGCCATTTGAAAAATACAATTTTATTCCAATATTATTAAAATACCCAAAAACCATTGAGAGTGGTTACGCAGACATCAAAGTTAATTGTAATTAAAATTGTTGCTAGAAAGCAATGTAATTGGAACAAGCAGTAATGGTAAGGTTAGTTTTTTATTCGTGAGATCGTTTACATTATCTGAGCAATTGGATAACCTTGGGATAATTGCCTGATATGGTCTTAATTTGGTGGGTCAAACTCGTTTTGGGAATTGCAATAGCGTCCTTAAGGCAATGCTGTAGAGGGCGTAAAGTTGTTAACATAATAATATATTATATAACTAAAATAAATATTCGTTACATTAAATTTTGTACAAAATAACTTGTTTTCATTTTCATTCGGTATGAATATAGTAAATTTTAATTTGTACAAAATCAGTGCAATAGAAAATGAAAAAAGAATCATTATTTCTTCTAAGCACTTGTGATATTTTTTGGTGTATTACCATTGAAAGCTTTGGTTTAATTTCTATTTTTGAACATTAATCGAGAGACAAAGGTTTTATATTTGTTAAAATATTAAATTTACGATTATAACAGACTTAAATATTTTCAATACATTATAGATTTTTGAAATTGCTCTTTTTTGTGTATATGCATTTCTTGAAATAGGTACCACTAATCATTGAAATGGTTTTAATGCTAAATAACTCTAACACACTTACACAAAGATGTGGACCATCAAATTTTACAATTACTTAGAGTTGATTGATTAGGATATTGCAATTTGCAATGATAAAATCGGATACTGGGATTTTAAATGCATGCTCCTTGTCATAAAAAAAGAAAAGAGGCTTTGAAATCTCCGTTCAAAACCACCCTCTGATATTATTTGGAAGACGGCGTAGTTTTGAAATTTATTTACGTAATATTTTACAAAATTTAAAATGTAGAACCAAATACTTTGCTGCGCTTAACTGATTTCAATTGAATAAGTTTCTTTTTGAAGTTAATGAAAAATTGAATAATAACGCGCGACTTAGAGAAACCTTCCGTTGGTGACAAGGTGTAAGCCACTGAATGATATCGTGTAATCAAGAAAAAGCGTGGGACAGAATACGCGTAGAAATAAACGTTTTCGGCATATCTCTTAATTTGCATGATGAATTATTAAAATGTCTGGGTACCAGTGCACATACAGCGTGGCTTGTCTCTACAATATAGAAAGTTGAATGCAAACTAATTTTTCAAAAGCCGAGCAAACACTCACACTGAAAGCTTTTCCATAGTTTTAGAATTTCAATACAGACGTTAATGAGAAGTCGTGTACCTTTGCTGGAAACTTTTCCATTGTTTATTTTAAATTATTTGATGATTAATCCAACTCTCTCACTCCGGCCTGCCAAACTTATCAAATGAGCTAAATAAATATGCCGCAGACGCCATTATTTTGTAAATTATATAGTAAAAAGACATTGAACAAAGGATTTTAATATCCCAATGATGAGTGATCCTTAACCAATGCTCCGCGGCACAATGGTGCAAGAAGCAACAGTTCTGTCGTTCTGCCAATTTCTTTGGTTAACAATAAAATAAATAGAAATAAGTGAACTCGTATTTGAAAAATAATTATTGTTAAAAAGTATTGCAAAGGTAACACAAACAGTTAAAAAAATATTAGAGACAATTATTACTTTATAAAAAAAAACTGTCTTTAATATTTTTATTCAAAACTACTCGTAACCAGCTGTCATTAGTATGATACTGAAATTGGCACCTACATATATGATTTCACTGGCCATATAATTCAGCATAACACTATTTTGCCTGTTTAGTGAGCATTACTTTCGATTTTTGTTCAGTAAAGATAATACAGTCAAACTCGGTTATAACGATCACGGAGATAGCGAGATCTTGGATGAAATGAGGAAACATTCGTTGAAATTTTATTAATATGTTTTCTACATACATTTATTCACTTTTATAACGAGCTACTTCTCGGGCATACCGAGCAAAAATATCGTGAATGAGTGTGAAAAAAATGAAACAAGCAACAATTTTGAATTTCATAAGAACGTGGATTGACAGAAAAATGTAATATGTGTCTAAAGGTGTGTAAATAATTTATAATTGTGTATTTGTGACCGCTCCAGATACTTAATGTTTTAATGAGATGGATATGTTTGTAAGCATTTAAAAATACCTATTTTCTGATATAGCGACTAATGCTTATAACGAGCAAATTCAGTCGGTCTCATCTTCATCATAACTACCATGTTCGACTGTATATATAATTTAATGTTTTCGATGGATTCGAAAACGTTCACGAAAAAACTTCTCAAGACTCTGTTGCGTGCACTGTTGTGCACAGATGGTTAAATAAAAAAGTAACTGAACAATATAACTTTTATAAATTCAGTTTCATTTGTTTTCTATAGAACGCTGTTAACTCTAATCTAATCTACGGAACGACATTAAATATTTGTTGGCGATGAATCTAAAGATAATTCAAGCCAACCCTCATATCCACAAGTTTTTGCATGCAAGTTGGCCATGTTTACGGCAAAATCCATAAAAAATATCTTCCATTAATTATTTAAAATCCATCTGTCTGCGGCTACAAAAAGGTTAATGTCCACTGTCAGAAGTAGACAACATTTCAAATGAAGTTTTACTGTGTGATTCATATATTATCAATTTGAGTGTCTATGTCCAATTCCCAAGAGAGTAAGTATTAAAAAGTAATATTTTAGAGCAGGTGTTTCATCCTAGATGGAAAGTGCCTATTTAATATAATTATTTTCGTTGAAATAAACGTAATTAACTAATTTGATTTTATACAGCGATTTTCAAACTGTGCGCTTTGTAACTTTGAGACGTATAGATTATCCGTTAGAAATGTAAGGCAGTCTATAAGGATATGACTTTTGCGAGTCAATAAGCCATCATTACCGAATCATGAATTTTGTGGGAGGTTGTGGAAGGTGAGTGTGGGGTTTTTTTAGCTCTCGCGGATTTCAAAAAGTTCTACTTGCAATTTCAAAAAGCCAGGAATTTTTAAATTCCCAAAATAAAAAAATGTGGGATCTTTTTTTTTTGCTCGCTAGCTCGTTTCAAAAAAATCGCAAATTGTGATAGTAAAAATCCCGGAATCTCGGGATTATTACTATCAAAATCCCGGGATTTTGGGATGACAAAATTGGACGGGATCCTGGGATTGGGAGCCTAATGCCAACGTTCCCTCCCACCTATTAAATTCTTAAATCGGAGCATAGTAAGAGAGATTCTTTCCACTAGTCTATTATAGTAGCATATTCATTTTAATTGAATTTTAAAAAAAATGTTTTTTTTAGAAGAATCTTTAAACAAACAATTTTTTCTTTTTTAAATACGAGTGATGTAAATTAGCAAACCAAAATAATAAAAAATTGAGCTTCTAGATAACTATGAAAAATTATCAAAGGTACGTACAAAATTATTTGTTTTTATTGCTCAAATTGATATAGACTGTCGCTGATGCTTTTAGTTAACCAAATTAATTATCTAAAGATCTTTTAAATGGATTCGAGTAGCACTTAAATGCTATTGACGTTTTTATAATTGACTTGTAGCTATAAAAATGTGCTTTAATTTTAAAATACAAACAGTGCCAAGGGTTGTATAAAAAGTAAAAAAAAACCCTAAAAGAAATCACTGTTAGTGGAAGTTCGTTTATACCCCAATCGAGGTGCAGCCTGTTAATATGATCCAAACAATTCGTCACATTTAAAATTGTGTAATGTATTTTTTACCATTTATTTCATTTTATTATAAAAGTAGTGATTGTGTAGTAAATTAATAAGTTATAAATAACTGAGAAGCTACTGACTAAAAACGGTCATCTTCATTGATTGTCACACAGGATTTCGTTAACACAATATTCTCTCGAAAGAAAAATAACAGTAATAAGGAATTAATATCATTGTGTACGCTTAGTAACCTTACAAAACTTTTCAAGAAAATGTGCCCAATACACAATGAAAGCCAGCCAGCTGGGTTACTGATAAGAGATTTTGAAATACCTAGTTGTAATTTTCAATGAAAATTTTACGAATCTTGTAATATAGAATGATAAGATATAAAAATTGATACATGATGTCAGTTTATTTCAGCAGATTTCATTTAATTCTTTAGTCATCAGATGCTTTGGGTTTCTAATCAAAAATTGCAAAAAAAACTTTTTTTTCCACACTAATATCAAGCTATCTGTGATTTTTTATTACATGCAATCAAAGAAACAAAAAAAAGCAATTGGCAATTGCCAGCGCATACAAATAGAAAGACAGCGTGTGTAATCATAAGTGTCGAGGTATTTTTTAACACACATCACATATACTCAAATAAATCCTCAACTTTTATCTGCGAATCTTCTGCATAAAGTGTTTTAAGCGAATGTTTGATTGTAACAATTTTTAGTACATATGACATATTATACTCATATTGAACGAGTCGTGACTTAGTGCTTCCATTATTGTAAAAAAATTAACCCACATCAACTATTTGATATACTGAATTTGTGGTCAGTATTTACTTCATAATCGTGCTTTAAAAATATAAGCATAAAAAAATATTATTTAGGGGCGAATTATCTGAAGGTCGCGCGCAGAAGCTACCTTGGCAGGGTGAACGCTGCCGCCGCGGACATTAAGGGAATCTCCGCTTTAATTATTATGGCCCGCAATAAAATCCTTAACAACCCCACGATGTTTTGTACTGCACACTTTATTTATATATATATACACCCACCAGTATTCACATACCAAGATTGCAATTCCTAATTGTCTCTCACTATATTATAATATTTACTTTCCTCCAGTGAGATACCAAGAAAATTCCGGAGTGAAAATTTAGTAATTTTAGGATTTTTTCTTAAAATAAATTCGTCATTGTTCAATTTCTATGAATCTGTTTTTCATGAGATAAAAAACATTATTAAATTATTGTTTCAATACTAATAAAGATTGTACCACATTTCTGATCATTTTAAATTTTTTACATTTCCATATGGTGTCGTATTATTTTTAGAATGAAAATAATTAAATTCCTCCACTCTTTATACTTATTGCCATCTAATTAAGTACCCACCCTTTTATGTCGAATGCTATTTTTTATGTATTAAAGTAGAGTTTACTGGAGCTTACTCAGTTGACTTCCTTGCCATTTTTTATACTGGTTTTAATATTAAATTGTATTATGTTTTTTTTCTTCATGGTAAAAGTCAAAAATTTGTAATTTGTCAATCTTATGCAATGCTAATATATTATCACTTTTCGAATTGCTTTCATGCATAAGTAATTTCAAAATCGAACAGAGTTTGTAATTACCAATACAAAATCAATATTGAAATTAATTCAGATCGCCATCATTAACATCTCAACTTAGTGATAATATTTATTCTTATATGATAAGATTTATAATATAAACGATGAAAACTATCTACTAACCGTCGGTTTGAGCTCATCCATGAGCTAAAGATGTTTCCATGATTGAGAAAATTATGCATACAAGTCAATCATTCTATAATAGTATATTATTTATTTATACGATCTTTATTTGCTCTAGAACTTTCTTAAAGTTGGTTTTCTATCATAACCCGTTGTGTGTAATATGCAATCAACGTTGTTTGTTAAAAAGTTATTTGGTAAATAAACCCCTCATGAGTGACGGTTCACTTCTTTATGTGAAAAATATGAAAAAGTAATACACAGAAAAGTCCAGCCTTCCACCATATTATCTACATATATAGCATGCGATTTACAAAATGTTATATAGATACCACTGAATGCAGATATGCAGATTAGAAACTTATCATTTGTTAAATTCTTTTGTGGAAATGGCGTTTCCGGAAGTTTCTTTGCCAAAGAGTTATTTTTCAAAACTGACCATAAACACTTACACAGTGAAGATCATAATGGGTCATGTCCAATCAAAACAATCAGAGAACACAGAGCTCTCACGTAAACATCAAATTATTTAAGACTTTTTACCCAGAATATTTATCTTTTATTTTTATATATATTCGACACTAAATAGATACATGTAGCTACATTCGATTTGCGCTGTTGTAGCGAGCTAAAAGAAAATATAATATGTTATGAAGTATCGACAAATGATTAATTTTCATACCATAAATATACCACCTAAAGTCCCAAGACAAACATATCTGCGGTGAAAAGTTTTTTTTAATAATGGGTGAATCAGAAGATTAATGATAAATAAAATAATGTCTTGTTTAATTATTCCTCTTGGATATTAAAAACAACATTATACTTTTATAAGAAAATTCAAGTTTATATATGAACTTCTAAAATAGACCATGTTTTTGCTTAGAATTAATTTATTTTATAGTTTCACAGCAACCTGTTATATAATATTTTAAGAGATAATATTTATGGTTTGCGTGGGCAGATATGGAAACAAATATAAATCAATTATATTGTTATATTATCAATTACGTATCAACAGTTTAAGTACCCATGTAACTATTTCATTTACAACCATTTGAATTAATTTTACTAAATTTTTGATATATAACTTAAATTAGTTCTTTGTAACCGACTCTAAGGATAAAAGGAAAACTTACATAATTAGTTTAAGACTGTGCTGCTAAGGAAGATATTCAGACATTGTGGAATTTGGAATTAAATAGTGTAAACTTGTATTTATCGTATTTTGAAGAGATGCTTTGCGGAGCTCTGGACAAGTTACTCTTGGTATCCGAATAAAGCTAAAAAGGAGTAAATGATCGTACCACAGACTATGCTTGTACACAGTGTGACTGTAATTTTAAAAAAATAGCTGGAATGTTTATATAAAATTTGTTTTTTTTTTCAAAAATAAATTTCTCTCATTCTGTAATTTTAAATCAAAACAAAAAATCTATAATAATTATTTTCGTACTTGATTTCCTAAAATCCATGCACTCAACTTATTTTTTTAGACGATTCACTAAAAAAACAAGTACTTAAATTTTTTAAACTAATTATTTGTTCCAACACGATTCACAGACAGAAGCGAATAAAGAATTTTCTAAGAACAAGAAATTCAACAACACAAAACAGTTGTAACAAATAAAAGGCTTCATTAGATCCTAAAAAATTAGACGTGTCAAATATTTCTGGCGATGAAAGCGATTTATGTCCAATCCCTCATAAAAGTCTCCGTGCATAATCAAGTAGCGATGAATGGTATTATTATTTCATCATTAAAATGCATATTATGAATGATTTTTTGCGAAATTTAATTACTTCATCTTCATTATTACCTTTTTTTTTACACACTTTTATGCACAGTATTGGCATATGGCTTCCTTCTGTAGATTTGTCAACAGAAGTTTTTCTACAGGAACTTTTTGTTACTCAGTTGATCAACCCTTATTTTTCGCAGTAGAGTATGTATAAAAAGATAGGACTAGGACAAGACTAGTGGTAAACTAATCGCTCTCAATTCAACCTATTAATCTTAGAAATATAATATTTGGGAAACGAAGTTTTAGTCATCAAAAACACCCTTGCCTTTAAGCAGACCCGTGAAATCCTTCACGGAAGACTTCAACGTCAACTACTACACCACGGATTTGACAAATTTAATCTTGAGTGGTGGTATATATCTATAAATTGAAATAAACACATTAACTGTAGTTAGTTACTAAAGTATGATGATAATGATTTATTAATTAAATTGAACAACATGGCAACACTGGGACACCATATAGTTGAAATAATGTATTTTTGTGTATGCCTACGTACACTATGTGATTACATATACATGAACCGGCCGCCAGAAACTCATTACACCATTCCAGATGAACTATTTCGGTTTAAGCAACGCGACTACATTTGTTCATGCCTCTCTCTAATTGTAGACAGTTACCTTTTTGTTGCTCTTTCTCATTCTCTGTGTGTTTATTTTGCCTGTTAACTTTTTCGGGTGCTTTAGTCTTTAGGCAAAGTTAAATAATTTTACAAAGCTGACAAAAATTAAGAGAACGTTATTTCTAAAGGTGACCTGACCTTACCTCAATAATAATTGCCTAATAAGAAAATCTTCATTAATTAAGAGTTATAATATTATGTTTTAAATTTCAGAATAAATTTTGGCTTCATAGTAACAAGATAGAAGCTACAAACATAGCTTGGCCTGTGGTTGAGTAGTCAGTATGGAGAGCAGGGTTTCCAAAACTGTTTTTCGTGTTTCACTCGTGGAACTCACGGAAACAAAAAATGTGTTTCGCGGACTATTTTTCTATATTTTTCGAAAACTAGTAGAACCTAGAAAATTATTCTTAGGTTCGGAATCCATTTTCCGTGACAGCTGAACCAGTAAGCATAAACTCAAGTAATTATGAAAATCCAGTGATTCTTGTTTGAAACAATAATACAAATATCAGATATTAAATGCTTGCTGGGAAAGGTTGTCGATTTGTCAAAACAAGCTATGTAATATTGTTTTACTTCCATTTTCTTAAACCTATTAATGTGAAGCAGAATTTTCTTATTATACTGCAACTTAGTCAAAAAACAGAAATAGGCTCGACACTACACCATATATAAGAATTCAACTCACTAATATTTGTCTGATAATAAGAATATTTACTATCATGAATTACCCAACCTAAAAGAACTAAGTGTTCGGCTATTTTTTTGGATTTGTGAAGTCTTCTATTACAGAAAAAAATGGAAAACCCTGACGTAGAGTTTTAGTATTTGATTATTCAATCCAATTATGGATTTGTGTTCGAAGGCATGCAAGTCTGTGACTTTATATGCTCACTTCTAAAAAGAGAAGCGAACGAACACGTCTCATAGACCCTTTTTATGATAATGAAGTTAACTATATTAGTAGTATTATATTATGTACATATTTTGCTCTAAATTATGATAAAACATGGCTTAAAACATCTACAAAAAATAGACGCTGGGGATTGTGCAAATACAATCTTGTTATAATAAGTTACGTCAACAATAAACACTAGATATTATAATACTTAGTGAAATTGTTTGATACATGATATAAAATAAGAAATATAATTCACATTTTTCAATTAAAACAGACAGTATTAAAGGTATTAGTTTCTTAATTATTTGAAATCTTGGGTAATCCTGTCCTTATTTATAAATTTATAGTTTTTGTTTTGTGATGGAAAAGTTTCATTATAAGACAAATAAAGACATTAATAATAAAACTCATTGCCAGATTTTCGACTCGGGTAGAGAATTAAAATGGTTATACCGACTGACTTAAATTGTTTCTTTTGTAAGCTACTTAATAAAATATATTGCATAATATATTATGATGTCATTTTCCATTACTTTATTTGACGTAACGTTATGAGCCTACGTGAGTTTGAAATATGATTTCTTAAAATAGGTTACCATGAATTGGCAAAAACATTTAAGAAGCAATAACATGCGCTATAATATTCTAAATTTACACGATTTCTATTTCTTGAAAAAACATACCGATATTTATGATCGTAAAACATACTGAGAGGAGAAAAAAATCTTTATAAATAATAAATTTACTAACGTTTTCGTTGGCTAGAAAAAATCAGTTAAGACTTATAGATTAGGATTAGAGTAATAGAATAAAAAAAGTCTTCAAATGTTAGCCCAAACCCAATTATAGGTTATAGAATACAAAACAGAATGATTATGTTGTATTAATCACAGTATCCCCTATTTTCATATAAATTGGCTTATCAAAAACGATGAGAAATCACTCTCAATTCTATCTAGGATTTGCAATACTGGTACTACCGAAACCGGAATATCATTATTCATGATATTTCTTCAATACCAAAATACCGTTTTTTAAAAACAAAAAATCCAGTATTTCGTTGCTGAAAATTAGCCGAAATAGAATTTTAAATGAACAAAAACCGTCACATATTTGTTCAAAGTGAATTGAAATATTTTAAATCTGCTAAGGGTTGTATAAATATTGACAGGTTATAAAATTGATGAGCTTTTCAATTGTGTGAAGACGTCAAGACAAAAACATGTCAACTGACACTTTTGCTGAAAATGAGTCATGTCATAGACTGGACCTAATTCTGTATGCTCTTTTCAGTACTCTAACTCTTATTGCTCTTAAATGGCTTCATTATATGAAACTTTTAAGTGCTTAATATGTTAACTGCAGTCTTTCTAAAAAAATCTATAAATAATGGCATGAATATGTTGAACGTGAAGTTAACATGTTCTTGCATATTGCTGTCAGTGGTTTCCAACTTTTATGTTACTGCGCTCTCTTTTGAAGACAAAAATACATTTGCGACTTCCCATCCTTCATTCCATATTTAAAGACACGTTTTAAACGGTAAATAAATATTTTGGACTGCTCGCGCCTCCCTTTGCAATAGCCCATGCCTCCCAGGTTGGAAATCGCTGATCTATATAGTTAACATTGATCTTGTATGATGAAATTATAATGCGTAATTATGTTAACTAAGTAATCAAACAGTATTATGAGTGTTTTTTTGACTGACGAAAAAGTCACGGTTAACCTCATTTAAATAAGGTAACAACATCTTTTGGATATCATTCCACTTGACAGCGTCAATGAAATATTGTTGCTTAGTATTTTTGGCACAAGCAATGGCGCCGAAATCAATGATCTACTTTTCACTTTTAAATGTTTTTTCACGGCTAATCCTACAAAGAGATTCGCGGTATTATATTTGTCAAATTCTTTAATTAACACTTGTCCGAAATATCTTTTTCCAAGATAAGAAACTGTCAACACATAATAATTGAAATTATAAAAAAATGTTTATTAATATCTCAAAATTATAAGAGATAGCATTTACAAAAGTTTAACCACAATTCCCTCCAAAATATTTTTAATATTTCCCAACAGTTATAGAAATACAGATCAATTTGCAAATGTCTAAATATCTACCAACGAAAGTCATTTTTGTTTATTTAACATGTATTGTCTTAACTTCTCATCTATTATTTTTTTTATGAAAGTGACAGTACATAGTTCCGGGCGTCTATGATTGTTGATCACTCGGCTACGGGACTGGCATTATATTATTGTGTAAGTGTAAAGTAAAACTATTCTTTCAATCAACATTAACCATACATCCGCAGAGGAAGTGAGTATTCTAAACAATTCTTGTGAAATGTGCATTCACCTTTTATTTACAGGTAGACTGCACCTACTTTCAGATAATAGACCCATTTACGAACGTGACTCTTGGCATCGCAGTAATCGGTGTACCTTTACAAGTTTTACAACAAAATGGCTTAAAAACTATAACTTTTGTAATCCGATGGCGTAAATTCTACAGGTATAATCATATAAGACAAACAATAATAAATCGACACACCTGTATATTTTTTTATTATTATTCATAAAGGAAGGTATGGCTCGCCTCACAAGAATGAACTTGTTCGCCCACACTTTCTGAGCACCGTTCACACCACTAGTTGTTTACCATAATCGATACAACTGCTGACACGAAAGGCAGTAGGCAATGTTTTAGTTTAAGGCTGCAATAGTTTTTACCTACGTATTAAAATGGTTAACACGGTAACGAGCATTGTATTGGCATTAAACTTTAACATACTATAAACGATTACGATCTTTATTGTATATTTGTATTGTATTCAATTTCGTAATTTTAAATTTTACTTTAATTTATGACTTACGTGAAAAATAAACAAATAAATAGTAAAATTATACAATTTCCCTCAATAATTAAAATACTAGAAAATATAATTAATTCTAGCGTTTTTTTTAAATTGTTATTAACAGCATTACAAATATCGAAGGAATATGTATCAGTAACGGGCAGTTCGAATAGAAATATACAAATAATTCAATAATAAACGATATTTCAATGTTCAATTTCACAATCATGAAAAATTACATAGTAAATCTTTTCCTCCAAATAAAATTAAGAGAATATGTATTTCATGATTTTTGAAATTTGTCAATCGTGATCAAATCTTCGTGCCAATAAATTTGGCTGTGGAAAATGCCTTCTCAGATTCCGTGAACTACTTTCTAATTTTACCTACCGTCATACCAAAAGCGTAATGTCTGTGATGTACATAATACAGAATGGGAAATCACGTACAGCGAACGCACTTTATAACGAACATTTCGTACTACAAGCTCCAAGTTTGACACGGTGTAAAGGCCTGACAAGCAATGCTGACGTCTGAAATGTTTTTTTAGGGATACGTCATCAAATCACTGGCATAATTATGTTTCCTTACCATGAGTTTGTCGTGAGGTTTACTCGGATGTGTAAACGTTCTTATTACTGAAATAGAAAAAGTGTATTTATTACAATAAGCCTTTCATACCAAGAACCACTACGTATAGCGAATTAAGTTCGTGATTCGAGACCTTTCTGTCTTCTATTTATAAGAAACAAGTAAACAGAGCTTGTTCTGAGATAATACTTTTTTCTAAGAAAGATGTTGGCATATGATAATGAAGAGATAATGACAGAAATACTATTTAACTAACCACACTCTTTATACTTTTGTTTTTAGGATCGTATTCAATTCAATTTATGAAAAAATCTGATTTGAAGATTCAAATGCGTTGATCACAAAGGATTAAATTGAACACTCGGCTACATACTCGGAATATTTTTTACAAAGTTAGTAAATAATTCCCAAAATATTTATGTGTGAATGAGCACTTGTCTTTATGGATCAGATCCCGAACAGGCAGTCCGAACGTAAGCCGTTTGAAATTCAAACGGATATTTTTATTTAAATGTTCACAATAAAAAAATCATGAACGCCTGATGTTCGGTGTTATACTCGGTTATAACGCTCGTAGCGACTCAGATATTTTCAGGTCGGTCGAGTCATCGACTTGCTTTGCAAGCGATGCGATGTAACATACAAAAATGTAAGGAATTATTGAGGTAAATTTAGAAATACAGCGCTATGCAACGGAATTCAGAGCGAGTCAGTGCATCATTTATTGTTTAATCTTGCGAAAGATAAAAAAATGAAGGTGCCGTAAACAAACCCACCTTTTGTGAGTTTAAGGGATTTGTTTGATATATGTATGGTGCAAAGTAGATTGTTGATCTACTATGCTACCAATTTTAGTTTGCTTTCGGATTTGTTTATTTTAATAGGAATAATCATCACTATGACAATTGATCCGTATATGGTGTGAATATATTGACAACTCCACTTAACTAAGGTGACCAGACGTCCTCCTTTTGGAAACTTTGTCCTCTTGGAAGATTTTGGATTCGAAAATTTTTGGAAGAGCTTTTTTTGGCAAATCCGTAAGTTCTTGGGATTTTGGATGTCTAAATCCTTTGCGAATTTGGGAAATCCGCAAATTTCTGGGTTTTACAAATTGGCATGAAATTGTTTCCGGCCAAAGATTCCCTAGACAATGTTAACTGCGGTCTTATGTTGAATCAGACATATGAATAAGGCCTTTTGACATGAAAAGGTTCCCCACCCTTGTATAAATAGTATATTAAGAAGTTTAAGAAATGAGTGTATAAATTGACTGGACGTAGCGAGAGCGATTGACTAACTGAGTAACAAGCAGTTCTCGTAAAAAAACTTCTGTTGAGTTTAACTCTATTATGAGTCCATATTCTTCACATTGGGAGCGGACATGGTAAAAAAATATATGAATAAATGCAATTAAAAAAGAACACGCCGAAACTATTATGCCTACTATATGAAAGACGTCGTTCGGATTAATTATTTTTTTTATGATAAGTATAATATTTTAATATTCATATATATGAGTTTTACGATTTCCGGCCTTATCAAAGGTAAGATGTAACCTTTGATGAACTTAAAAGTGGTAATCTGCATGCACATATAGTCTCTCATAATTTATGTTTCTTTAAAATAACATTTTTTGACGTTGCTTTATTACAGGGGCTGCCAAACTTTTCTTATAGAAGTGACTAGCTGATAAATTAATACAGTAAAACCACCATTTACGCGAATGTTGGGACCGCGTGATTGAAAGTCGCGTAATCGGGGTAGTGAATCTCATACAAAAATTAAGGGTTTACTTTTTTACGCGAAAAATGCAAAACTTGTCAAAACTAAGAATAAATGAAATTATATATATATATGGACGAAATATTTACTTACTAAGTGGTAAAATACTTCGAACGCCAACGTTTGACTGTATGAACCACACAGACAGCTGCTCGGCTGTGTGTGCAGCAGCAACGACAATGGAATGCGACCGCGCATTTGGAGAATTTGCGGCGAATATTTCGTTTCGGCGTGTAATTCGAGGAAGCGTAATTGAGGGTTCCACTGTATATGTAAACATGTATTAATGAGTTTGAGCATTGGGTGATATTTCAAGCTCGTTATTTAAAATAACTATAAAAAACAGAGTTAAAAACACAGATGCCCTTCTATAGATACGAATTAAAAAAATGACATTGTAAATTAATTACAATTTAAAACATTAAATAAAGGTGTTGTAAGTATTGTTAATGATGGACAGAATAATAAAACAACGTTTACTTATTCAAAATAAAAATAGTTGAGCTTCGTTGATTTTACTTCTTAGTCTATAAGGCATCTAATCCCTGACCCTTTTTTTAATACCGGGATTTCGGGATTGACAATTTTCCAAACCCGGAATCCCGGGATTAATATCACTAGAGAAAAATAAATACTCATTTTATAGGTCCACGATCTATCAAAAATAGCTTTGCTATCGACGGATTGACCACCCCCTCAATATAAAGTCAAAGTTGGTCTGAGTTTATTCGACACTGTAAATAAAATAGAGCTATTTTTATTTTATTTTGGTTGGACCTATTGGAATACAACAAATCGTTGAAAGTTGGATGACACGTAAAGTAAGGCAGACGTTTTTAATAGTTTATTTTATTTCGCGACAATCTTTCAGATACGTGCTGTTGTAATCTTGTTACCGGTGTATTTTGTAGTTTAAAACCTATAAATTTTTTACTACTTTCAAATAGTAAAAACTTGCATCTTACTTTGTTTAATTTCGTTTTGTTATATATAAATAAAACGGAAATTGTAAAAATCATTATTCGATTACCTACTGATTGCAAGTGTTCAGTGAACTTTATTAGAAGTGTCCAAAATAAATAAAACAGAGAAATTAGACAAGTATACAACATTATTTCTTATATCTTAGTAAAATTTCATTACAAAATTCGTTCGTACTTTCGTATAATATTTTTATAAACATCTGTTGAGAGGTTTTTAAGCATTTATTAATACTGTATTTTTAATTCATGTTTCAATAACTAGTGAGTTAAATACGGTGGCTCCATATCAATGGATCTTGGAGAATTTTCCATTTGCAGCTATTTGAAAAATATCACTGTTGAAGCCAAGAAACAACAAATATAATTTGTAATGACCAACAATGCTTCCATTATTATTTAGAGTGTTTTTAAATTGTATAAGTACTTATTTCTATTTTTATAGAATTAATCGATTTTTTTTTATTTTGAAACAGTCCAACAAATTTGTGATAGTACGAAATAAAAAAAATATAGCTATATACAAAGCGTAGAAAAAACTACGCAATACACAACGATGCAAAAATATTTTCCGATACCCAAACAATCTATATCCAGAATGTCTGTGAAACAACAAATTGTAGATAAAATTTTCCGGGTTCAACTGCTTTCAATTATTATTATATTTTCCACAGCATTTCCCATTTCCCAAGATCAATAACATCAAAGTAAAAAGGACCTTCTTTCATAACTTTGTTTACAAATTTTTGTTAAAATGAAAACATTTCTTTTTTTGGATTGTGTATTTTGTCTTTGAATGTTTCTTGTTTTTTATTGATATTTAAAACGGGCATTTATAAATTTCCATTTTAAGGACGGGTATATTAAAACTTTTCATTTTTTTTTTACTTTATTGCTTATTGTTCTAATAATGTACGTAAATGTAGTTAATGAAAAAATGTTTTATGAATGCTTAAACACGACCGAAGATAAATTGAACAAACGTATTTAACAATTGAATAAAACGGAATAATGAATGTTAAGGGCTTGAAATATTTACTTACTGATAATGGATTGTATGTAATAATTATGTTGACTAAATTCAAAAGAAGTTGCATTGAAATTGTTTTTTTTAATGTTCTTACTGGGACAAAGCACGTACAAATCAACTTTTAAATTCACAATAACATTACGCTCAATCAATGAAAATATCACTTTTAGGGTGTTCACTGTCAATACTAGGAAGAAAGGCATTAGATTAATAAAAACACAATATTCCTTTGTACTTTATTCCACTTTATTTAATAGGTCAGGACCGGCTTCGCTCATTGCAAGTATTGTCAACTGATGAGTTAAGCTCTAGACCGAGACGTAATTTCTTCTACTTTTTTTATTATAATTTTTACAAAACAAATTGCATAGCAAAAATTGAACTACGTCTACACTAACGGCAAAAGCTTCGCTAAGTAAAGGCTAATTAATTCCTGGCTAGGTCAAGTACAATTGCATTTTTTTATATTAAGATATAGAATAATTTAGCTATTATTTATTTTATTTAATCCTCTAATTAATAAATTATAGGTTTACGTACTTAAATCTTTTCTGAATGTCAAGTATTTAATACATAGTGCGCTATTAACAAAAATATTTAATTGGTATATTTTTAACCCATATTTTTAATCGATTAGTATCTTTAATTTGATATGTTACAAATAATCAAATTGTACACTTCGCTTTGAATATTCAATTTTGAAAAATAGTAATACGTTATGTATAGCCTTAATTCTTGAATTATCTTGGTAACTCATTTGACGGGTTTACTCTAAAATACACGCTGTTTACAAAGAAATTTACCACCCATTGTGCAGCTCAGGTAATGTGAGAAAGTCTTCACGGTAATTACAAAAATACGTATTGTAGAATTTGTAAGCATCGAGCAGTGCTTTAGGCTGACACAGAGTTTCGTTTTTTGAATGAAACAGTGTGAATTGTGAATCCACACCTCCGAAACTCAGGTAGAACGAAAGTCTGAGTCTGAGGAATTCTTTTATGACAATGCAATATACCTTTACCGGTAACACTGTCCCAAACGAAACAAAAACTTACCGTCAAAAGTGTACGCACGTCCGCGTGTATGGCATTCAAAAAAATAATATAAAAGGGGGTTGTCGTAGGCTGCGAGAGGAAGAGGCGCAGGGGAAAGGGGACGCATGCGCAACCCGCGAGCCTATTTCTCACTGCGCCGCCTGCCAGTCGATTTGAACAGCCGCGCGCGTCTGACGTGCGGAAGAACGCTCCGCGAATCACTCGACATCGCACCGTATTCCATAGCACCAACACTATTGCACACTCTCTCCGTTCTACAACTTACGTCATAATATCTCGATCCGCGTCGGTCTCACACAACCATGCGCGACGTCGCTCTGGAAAAAGTTTTTCGGCAAAGTTTCAACGGACGGTGTGCTGATCCGTGATTGATCGATCGCGATCGAGCTTCGGTTTCGACCGATCGATGTGACAAATTGAATGTACTTATTACAATAGTAAAATATTTGGCAGTGCCGCAGTCCCCGATCGGGAAGTGCGTAAGTGAAAGATATTGTAGTTCAATGCCATCAATTGTAAAATATGTGACACATGTGAACGTGCATTCAAAAGATGTGCACCGTGCAGCGATCCTCGGTTAACGAGAACAAGGATTCATTTAAGTGTTAATTAATAATAAAAGTATATATATTTTTTTAATAAACGTGCTTGACTTTGATGAGTGTGAACGATATGCCAAGATAAAATTAGTGCACACCGCAATCGCGTCGAAATGTATTTGCTGATACTGGTGGCCGTTATATTCGGCGGGGCCGAAGGAGCGGGTCGCGCGCTCGCAGGATCGTGTCCGGCCGTCTGCGCGTGCAAGTGGAAAGGTGGCAAGCAGACGGTAGAGTGTGTTGATCGCGCCCTCATCACCGTGCCTGAACTTATAGATCCGGAGACGCAAGTTTTGGATATGTCTGGAAATAATCTTCAGATCTTGCCTCGAGAGTCTTTCGTGCGAGCTGGTCTCGTAAACTTGCAGAAAGTGTACCTTCGTAATTGTAAGCTCGGCCAGATAGACGACCAAGCCTTCAAAGGGCTGACGAATCTCGTTGAACTGGACCTCTCGAATAATCTTTTGACTGGAATACCTTCCGCCACGTTCCAAGATGTTCCATTCTTGAGAGACCTGACCATGGCATTTAATCCGATTCAAAAAATTGACGGTCATGCTTTTCAAACTGTACCCAGTTTAGTAAAATTGGATTTATCACATTGCGAGTTACAGTCCATAGCCCCTAAAGCGTTTGAAGGTGTCGAGCTTCTGGAGTCATTAAAGTTAAACGGGAATAAGCTCTCAGAATTACGACCACGAACTGTGGAAACGTTGAGTAGATTGCACGGAGTGGAGTTGCATGAAAATCCATGGGTGTGCGACTGCAGGCTTCGCGCTGCAAAAGTATGGCTGACTGAAAATAATATCCCGTATCCTGTGTCACCAGTCTGCGCAGCAGGCCCTACTCGAACCATTGAAAAGACATTTGCAGAATTACACGTTGATGACTTTGCTTGCAAGCCTGAAATATTGCCTGTTAGTCGTTATGTTGAAGCTACAACTGGAGAAAACGCCACCGTAGCGTGTCGAGCAGAAGCCGTCCCAGCAGCAAACATTAATTGGTATTGGAATGGAAAGTTACTCCTGAATAACACAGTGTTCAGTGCTTACCAGAGAATTTTTATATACGAAGAAGGAAAGTTTCAAAAGAAGTCTCTTTTAGTGTTGACGAATGCCCAGGAAAATGATTCTGGTGAATTTTATTGCGTTGCTGAGAATAAAGCTGGAAATGCCGAAGCAAACTTTACGTTACATGTCTCTATGAGAACTGCTGGAATGGCCACACTTGGGAGTAGTCAAATTGTGGGGCTGAGTGCGGCTCTCATATCTATCGTAATTTTGGCTGTGCTAATCTTTGCCGTTCTTGTAGTGCGATTGAGGAGACCTCAATTCTCAGAAAGTAAGACACCAGGCAGGCTTGAGATTGTTGCCGTTAACGGAACAGCGCCTGCTATGAACGTGAAAGCTGCATCTCCATCACCAACTGTTGGAGAAGCACCCCCTTTTGGCGAAAGGAGAGCCCCAAATGAGCTAAAATTTTGTAACCCTGTCCAAAAACCACCCCGCTTAACTGATCAACCGTACGCAACTGGTCATTACGATGGGCATGGAAGTATAGTTAACGCTACCCGTGGATTTGTTTCTCCTACCACTTCAACTGGAAACAATCCTGATTTGATAAATGATACCAAAGTGACAGGAAGCGGAGAATTGGCTGTACCTGGAGGTGAACTCGCATCGTGTGCACCACGGCCTGGGAGCGGTGAGTACAGTCGCGAAACTTGCGATTCACTTTACCCTTCCGGACTATGGGAGCAGTCGGCTATGAGAGATGCCTCTTCTGAAATGTATCTCGGAAGAGTCGGAGGCGCACCTAGTCGAGCCTACAATTACGATGACAAGACGCCAATTATTGGAAACGGAAGTGTCGATGGATCTCAGGAGGAACTAGGGTATGCAAGTCGAACGTTTCCACGTACACATGCTGCACATAATGGATATCCACCAGATTACGGACTCCCTATGATGTCCGGTGTAGATCAAAAGGCAGGGGGCGTAGCAGCGGTCGTCGCGAGCGGCGGTGCGATGCCGGCGAAGACCCTTCGTGTTTGGCAACGCGGCGGGGTCCCCGTTCTACCTCCTGTCACGGCTCTCAAGCGAGCCCTTGCCAATAGCAGGAATTCGCCAGACGAAGGCTACCAAGAGGGGTGTGGAACTGATGTGTAAATCACTTTCGATAATTTTTATTGGAAAAAATGGCTACTTATTTCGTAATCTATTAAAAAAGTTCTCTTCGTAATCATCATATTTAATTTTCTGGATGTTTCAAAAGTGAGAGGACAATTAAAATTAGCCAGTCGGGTTGAGTCGATGTCACGCAAAATTGTTAGCCGTCAAACTGCGCCTCTTCGTTATCGGCCCACTTGCCGCCGGTGATAATAAAGATCTTTCGCTGTGAACCGACATTGTGTTGAAAAACGGAAATGCAGTGAAATTCTTTCAGCATTCGCGAATGCCTTGCGTGCGATAACGAAGGAACGTCGGGACATTTTCTCAGGAATGTTATTTCGTACTTTTAGTTTGACAACAATAATTGAACTCAGCGGTGATTTGTTCCATTGTGTATGTAGTTAAAGTTATACCGACGAAAGTGATATCATAATGTTTCGGTGATAGGTGGTCCCGCAGTATTTGGAGAGAGTTTCGAATGTGAACCAAGGACTGGAGAGTAAGATAATGTTCGTGTGATACCTTCGGGAAGCGGTCGCCCGCCCCGTCTTCTGTACGTAATAATCTTTGATTAGAACACCCTTAGTTAGTTACCTTGATGAATAGTGTATATAAATAAAAGAAGGATGTTTCATAGTAATGGATAATATTAGGGTACAGCCGTAAACTTGTAAAGGTGTTTACGCAAACGACTGATAGTAAATTTCTTATATGAATGCTTGAAAAATGTAAATAAATATCGATTATTAATTTATTTGCGTAATAAACAATTTTAACGATATGGTCGCCAAATAATAATATTATTTATATAAAAAAAACTATAACTAAAGTACCATGATACGATATAACGATCCGATGTTCTGATGTCGTTCTGTATATATTTATTCGTTAAAATGATGAGTGTTTGTATGGGAGACAGAAGATATTAAAATAAATGTTTTATTATCAACAAAATAACCCATGCTTGTTTCATTTTATTTTCATTTATTATTTGATTATGCAATTGTCTTTTATTGGAGTTTGAAAGCTTGATGATTTTCCGGGGCTTTTGCAATTAAGTATGCGAATGGTAATCGGGGGGCAGTCGACCGCAGAGCTTTTCGAATGATGATCGATAGCTGTAATGAAAAATGAGCGGGCATTAAAGCAAAAATAATGCATGAACTGTCCGTTTAGTGGGAGTCGCTTTGCAGGGGGTGTGGGGTGAAGGCTTCGACGACTTCCCCACACATCAATCACGGCAACCGACGTTTTTATATCAACTCACAAAATCGTATTCAAATAGCATTAGCGATCACATTTTGACCTCAGCTATATTGAAACTAGATACTAAACCTGACATGGAAAAAACATCGTTTCCATAGTTCGTTTATCAATTTTAACTGGTAACATTTATTTTGTGTAAGCGCTGCGTAATTATATGCCTTTATTTATAGTGCATATTTATTAACTTGTATTTTGTCTATATTTATTTAGATTATTGATTATTGAATATAAATGTTTTTCCAACTTTCTATTGATTGAATACCTACTTTTTATTTGAACTTAGTCACCGTTCAAATAACACATACATATTACGAAGCGCTTATTTTATTCTCAGCCACGATTTTGTTTGTTATTTTAAGTAAAAAAAAAACTGTTAATGTCGTAACTTTAATGTGCCGTATCTTTATATTTCTAATAATTATTACGCATAGGTAAACATTTTGAACGTTAATTGATTTATTTGAAATACTGAACGTGAGATAATTGTAAATACTTTTTTTTACGTGAACTTTAATTTAAATGCAAAAACAATCATCAACCTTTGAAACTTCAATGATTTATTATTATCATTTACTGCCAATTACAAAGCATAAAATCTTTCATTTATGATCTTTGAGTAACTGATAAATCGAAATGGATTTATAGTACCTACGTTATTCAGATAAAAATAAAATAATACACACGTTCCCAGGAGCAAATATTAAATTTATGTTCGCTGTTTGAAACTAAACTTAATAATAAAATAAAGTAAAATCACACTAAATTAGAATAAGAAATAACAAAATAGTTAAGTAAAATACATGAATGCTTAACAGTACAAGTGAGTGTAATGAGCAATGCAGTTCAAAAGGGTAAGTACTTACACTAATAATTAGGTATTTTATGAGAAAATTATGAAAAGAAAATTACATTTTTAATTCAAGTCTTAAAGTTTACTGCAGAGTCATAGTAAATTAAAACAGATGAGCTATTTTTTAGCATTCCGACTAGTGTTGTTTTGTTCTTTGAAATATCAGGGCATGTTAGATTAAAATAATTTCGTAAAACTACAATTATATCAAAGGTTTCACGCTTTCATGGTATATATGATATTTATATTGCCACCTTAATAATACTTACAATACAACAAGGTGACATGATTTTCAATGTTTTTAAGACGGATTTTAAATATTATGATATAAATTGAACGTTATTCAATTGTTTCCAATTATACAAAACACACATTTTCAGTTGTAGGTATTTCAAAGAAGAAGTATAGCTCAAATATATGCTATTCAAATATTTAATTGTATACAATTATCCAATCGGAATTACTTAGTTGAAGTATTTGGCCGGTGAAATTATTATTGTTTTTTGAAGACTTCTTAAATGTTATTTGTAGTGACGTTCAACATTTCGAAATTAAAGATTTTAATTCTCAAGGACTAAGACTTGGAAAATAAAACAATAAGAATATTATTATACAATATGGTTTCGAAGCAAAGGGTGATTATCAAGGAACAATGATCGGTTTTTTCCCAAAATAATTTAATAAATATGTCAAAAGGTGCATAGTATTTTGGTACTTGGGGATAAATAAAAAAGATTGGGGATAAATCCACCATATGAAATTACTATATTTTATAAAATAGTTCGATCACTTCAAATTTTGCAATCTAATACCGTACCAATAGTATTTTAAGTACATATTAAAAAAAAACGGTTTATTTTTTAGTGTCTATATTATAATTCTTTACTTAAAGGGATATTGAATTGTCTTTTATTAATATGATTAAAAATATAGCTACATTAAATATTACCATCGGATAACATTTTATTAAAACCCAATTTATCCTGTTGAATTATTCATCAGTTGGAAATGCACTCGACGACCAAAGCCAGTCCCGATCATTTGATAAAATTGTGAAATTAGTGTTTTATTTTATATAAACTGATTCGATAAATGAACACACCGCGTCAGTAAAAAAATTAAAATTGAGTTGTGCTTTTTTAAAAAAAAATATATACACATTATCCAGCATCAAATCTTTCAATTTAGACTTTAAATAATGCATTATATTAATTATAACGTTATAGGTGAAAATAAAATAATGACATTTGCAATTATATGCATACTATCCTGTTAAAATTTATATTTAGGTAATAGCTAAAAAAATCAACAGTAAAATCAGTTTTTTTCACAGCCTATAGAAATAAATTAATTGTGTCATATGATTTCTTGATTCAGAAATTCCTTTTTTTGTTAGTCTCTCATATTTATAAGTGGTTCATTGGGATTGTGATTTTTTCAATCGTGGTAAGGTAGTAATTTAATTTTATCTGAGACTCTTTAATCACTTGTCGACCTTTTTAATCATTCACCAAATTTATCGAAAAATTCACCTAAACATTTATAATAATAATATATTTTTATTATTGTTTGTATTTATAATTTTATTTTATCTCTATCGATAGCTATTTTATACATTACATAACTTTTAATTGACGTCAGTAGGTGTCGAGAGGTGAAGTGAGCCAACTAGTAAAACGATAAAAAAATCTTGGATTTTTATTGATAAGTACAATCACGTCTTTATTTGGTGTTTTGGTGAATGCATATTTTCGTTTTACGGAGATGACACTACATATTGCTATGTATATTAACCCTTTGATGAGTATCAACGTACCCGTACGTTGGAGTAACTTGTCATCTATTATCTATTGCCATTCTCATATTTTTCATTATTTTTTTTTGTTATTTCTTCAGATATGGATACTAGACACATCCACCAGTGACTTGACCATCCCATTATTTTTTATTTTGAATAGAAAATTAATAAACTGTTTTTTTTAAAAAAGGGTAACATTTGTAAACAAATCGGTAGCCATATAATATTGAGCGTAAAATTCTATTTGGGATCGATTCCTTTCTGTAATCGACGTCTGTAGAGTGGCACATCTAGACAGAATGAGCAAAAAATATCTTGAAACAAAACCTAAACAAGTGATAGCTTCTAGAAAAAGTAATAATGAACTAGTTTACTTTACATTTTTAACTATGAGTTTTATAATTTAAAAAAAAAATAATTCTTGAAATAATAACTAATATTCTTCCCAGATTGGTCCGTATCCAAAAAAAAGTTTTTAAATTTTTGTGTGGCAATAATCAAAATATAAGAAAAAACCTAATTTAGTAAAAATTAACTCGCCACTCAAAGGGTTAACCGGGGTTACTTCACCTTTACGATACTTCGAAACGTGTAGATTATTACAACGCATCTAACTTTTTTCTTCTAAATTACCACTTGGCTTATTTTACCTCTTATTGGCTCATATATGAAGATTTAATTCATTGAAATTTTTATATATATTAAGAAAAAATGAAATAAACAGTTTTTATTTATAATCTGAATGCTTTATTTTTGAATTAGGCCAGTTTAAAAATAAACTTTCATGAAAAAAATGTGATAAGAACAAATATAGACAACAGCCGGCTTACTCCAATCAAATTTATTATATTTTTATAATATTGATTGTATGCAGTATTTAAATCGCGTATAGAATTAAATTTACCACTAACATGTATTAGATGGTAACAATTCACACTATTTATACAAACATGCACCATTAAAATTGCATTTATTATAGCTTTATAAAAACCATTATTGTACGTTAGATACTTCAATCATTAAACGAATAATATGAATGACTTTGAACTTTATCTCCTTACTTACACGTTTTTACTTCTCTTGAAATACGTTTATATCAATTGGCTGTGAAAAAACACCATACAGGTACGCTGGTAATTATTTACATTACGTTTTGAAAAGGAAGTGATAATTGTTATCTGTGAATCATGTTTAAAACATTTTTTTTTTGTTCAAAACATACCGGATGTGAATATTATTATGAATAAGCTCATGAATGAATTTTAATGACGTAAATACTTCTGAGTAAAAATTACATAATAATTTCAAGTATTATATATACTACAGAAACGATTCAATGATAATTTAACATTACGCCTCAAGGCCGTTTAAACGACCAATTTAGAACGAAATGCCTACGTACTTAATTAACTTGTATTTAATGGTGATGTAGATTTGCGTCATATTTATGTCTAATCAATAGTTAATACTATTTTGAGTGATATTTTTACTGTAAAACTGAGTTTTTAAATAACTATATTATTTTTTTTTCTTTCGTATTAATTATTTATTTGGATTAAATAATAAATAAAAAAAAATGTTTTTTTCATAATCAATAGAATAATTATTTCTCAACATAAAAAAAAATTCAACTTGAACTGTCGAGTGTCGACTTAATCATTTTTTGATGATTGAAATGATGTTTGTTGCGAATTTGTCAGTAAAAAATGGTTTTTCTTAAATAAATTTTAATGAATCAGTATTTTTGCGTCACTTTTTTCTTCAATTCACCATAATGATCCAATGCATTGTGTACCATCGGTATTGACGACTAAACTCATTCCGATAATATTGACTTAATCATATTTTTAAAAAATCGTTAGAATGTTAATATAACTATAATATTACTTATCGAATATGGATTGATTTGGAAAATTTTTACTCATTTTTTAAATATATTATATATATCGGAAAAAAATAAAGAAAAAGTTTATTACATATTTATGAATAATAACGACCATATCATGGTTTGTCATTTCTTTACGGATAAGCTTACTTACATTTTTTGGGATTAAGTTATGATAAATTTATCATTATTTATTTCCGAATATTTTCCGGGAGTAACGTAGTTATAGTTTATGTTTAGTACGATATTGCTATCGGGTAAACCGTTTGCTTTTACGCATGGGTTTTGCATATCTTTATAATGCCATATTTTATAGCTCGGATAGTTTATTTTTATGGCAAAAAGAAGAAAATACTGTTTCGCAATAGTAAAGAAGATTCAAAGTTTTTTTTTACATTCATACATACATACATACACAACTCTATTTTATCTAGAACGAAGTTTTTAATATACCATATCTGAAAAAAAAGTGTAGTAATGCTTTATGATATGAAATCAGTGTTTTTTTTAAAATTCCAACTGAAAGAATGAAATGCAACATGAATATCATATACCTACGGCTGCAAAAATACTGCTATTTTTATATGTAATCCTTAGAATTTGTTTTTTTTTTCATTTATCCAGCTTGGTCATTTTACTTTTTATAACGGCGATGCGCTAAATCGTTTCTATCAGAGTGATATTCGGTCATCTAGAGGTAAAGTGAGGTTCAACTAGTAAAATGGTAAAACCTTTTTCTTGGGCTTGTACAATAACGTCTTTATTTGGTTACACTTTTGCTATGTGTATTAACTGAGGTTACTTTAAAACGTGTACAATATTACACCGCAACTATTTTTTTCTGAAATACTACTTGGCTCTTTTTACATCAATATGTAATATTTCAAAATATTTCTTACAATTATACAAGTCGATTATCCGGTATCATTAAATAAAGGATGAAGGCAGTTCGGATAATCAGAATATTTTTAAAAATATATTTGTATAATGTATATTTTTTATCTTTGCATAAAGGTAGCTCTCATTCGGATACATTGCCTAAAGTTCCTTTTTTTTCATTCTTATTGACACTCAAACCACTTCAAGGATACATGTAAAGCTTAAGAATGTGTAGACACAAAATTCATTCCCTTAGAAATTTCCTCTTCGTCTTCTTGATCTTGGTCATCAGAGGCTGATATTTCCTTAATTATGTATTCAGATTTAGAATCCAGCATCGTTCACATCGTAATTTAACTACTCAGTGACATAAGTTGCGTCACATTTTCTGTATATTTAAATGTGTACTAATGTTCTTGTGATTGCATATCGTAGATTTTCTTCAAATAAGGGCCGCATATTTTTTCCTATTTTGATGTCTCTGAACTCGGGGTACGTCTTATAACCGAGGAAATAAAGTAAATCACTATTTTTACAACATTACTACTTAGTAACTTTTTTTTAAAAATATTTTTCCACATTTTTTTACAATTTTAATCAGGATTATCGAGATCCAGATAAAAGATGTTTCACTGAATACAACAACTTTAAATATGTATCTTTAAACACACGTAAATAAAATTATAACTTCGATATAAAATTAAAAAAAAAAAAACTACCATACCCAATTACCATCAATCCACGTGTTACACTGTATTTCCCACCCCTTAAAAGAAGTTAAATCACAAACTTTCATACAGTTATTTCCCTAATAATAAAATTTGTTCTTATGAATTATTTCTTATCAATCAATACTAAAAATAATTTTTAATGAGAACAATTAGTTTATGGTACTTTTATAACTCTATATGACTATCTTTCCTCTCACAAAAAGTCACAAGGAGTGCAAATGCTTTGCAGTGAAAATGAAGTTGTTACCAAAAATAAATTATCTAACATATATTTAAGTAAATATTTATTATTATTTATAATTTATAAAAACAAAATATGACTGATTTCAGAAGGAAAAATCCAGTTATAACTAAGCAATAAATTAAACGCTCACCATAGTGAATCAATATTTTGTTCATACGAAGCTTAAGAAAAGCCGCAATTTGATTCTTTAGCGATTATTTTTTCAGACGTAAATTTAATATTTCGCGGTGTTAGAAAATATTAAATAGCAAGCCACGACGTAGAGTTCAATTGATTGAACAACCAATAAATGGGTACTTGATTGAATATTTTCTATTGAAAGCGTTATTGCGATTTATTTTGCGTTTGCTTTTAAGCTTAAATTAATCAATTTGATTTGATTCGAACGGTAATCGGTTTTATCTTGTTATTGAATTCGATAATATAATTAAATACAAGTCATTGAAAATATGATATATTAAGTGAAATTAAACGTTAACTTCTGTATCTTAGGATTTTATCGTTATTATATTATAACCTACGTTATATTCTTCTAAATAATAATGTATGGCAACTGGCAACTAACATAATATTAATTACTTTTTAAGTATTTTTATTCGCGTGTTACATTTTATAAAACGATATAACTTATATAAGTGTACAATTTTTTAAGCCGTTAATATTATTTAGATAAAAATACATTTATGCAATAAAATATAAGTGTATTATTATTTTAAAGCGAATCAAATGCTCGTAATCAAATCGGTTGGGTCTTAATCTTACGAATTTACTTTACTTTTAATCTTAATCTTACAAATCTTACGAATCTGAATCATTTAAAAAATGATTCTTACCACAAGTCTATGGTTTAAGTATGTAGCATTGCCATCACTCACGCTTCCTCTATAATATATACCATTGATGGCGAACCTTTTTGAGAAGTGGGTCAAATTTTGTTCGATATTTTTTTTAAATACCAGCTCGTGTTTTAGTGTGACACGTGGGTCATAGGTTCGCTATCATCGGTCTATACTCTATGATGACAGCATGTAATAAATTATTTTTTATGTGTGTGTACTTACTTTAAATCTTCATCTTAAATTCGCTTAAATTAGGATAAAAATAAATCAGAGGCTAAATTGTTTTTAAAGTAATTTAGATATATGTATCAGTATTTTTTTCGAAGATTTAAAAAAATCAGACAAATTTTTATAAAACAATATAAAAATGATTTGAGGAATTCACATCCCTGTTCGACTAGAAGTGTCAATTATTAAGTAAAAATATTTATATATAATATAACATATTTTTATCATATTGGTAAATTATCGACTATGTAGTAAGTACAATTATTCTAGTAACTGGAATGATCTGATGGTATACGTATATGTAAATTAAACGGAAATTATTGCAAAAATCAATTTGGAGTCGGAATCGTTTTGTTTTTACCCTACTCAACAGCCATAAATAGATGGGATTCAAACACGTGGACACCGCAGTCCAAGAGCCCGTCATAGACCATTCAGCCACCCGGCTTGACAATGCAAATACTCGACAATAAGACTTTGAACTAAAATGTCTAGCCGCAAAGTAAAATAATACCATTACTAAGGCTTCAAAGCTGGGATTCGAGACTGGTACAGTATTGTGCTTAGGTATTTATAAAGATTATCATACAAGCACTTCTACTTACTTGGCGCCGTGTATCGCACTGATTTGAATAGTGACTATGGCAGGGAGATATATCTTGTTAATTTGTTTATTACGTGTTGGCTAATACCGTGTTTTAGCTAGGTCATAAAGCTATCGGCTTTCCTGTTATTTACTGACTAATGGCTTAATATACGGAATCCTTGGGTATTAAGTTTCGATTGTAGTTTGTGACGCGCGAATATACTACATAATTGACACAGGCTGCTTTTTTTAGCAGTATAAAACGATTAAAACAGTTTTTAAAAAGCAGGAATTTAAGTTAATATATTCATTGAAAATTCATAGAAATAATATATGTGTTAAAGGGAAATTTAGTGGTACGATATCCGTCGTAAAAAATAGTAAAAATAACAAATTAGTTAGTAAAATAAGTATTCGGGTTAAAATTGTGTTGACTTAACGCTACCGCCAGATTTCTATACCTCATGCTCAAATCACACAGTCTACATATTATTCGATTTTCTTTGAATTCGGCGTTATATAAACGTTGTTTATTCTAAAAACAAAGCCTACTGAGATTGAAAGGCATTTAATTTAACCCTTTTTCTTAGTCTCTTGTGAAGTTGAGCAATTAACTTAAAACTAGTATTTTTTTCTTTAGGCAAGTTTTATTACGACATTTCACTATCAAATTTTTCACGATAGGAATGGATTTGGTTTACCAAAAGTTAACATAAATATTTTCTACCATTCATTAATCCTGTGTTATCATAGTATATTTTTTAATGTAGTCGCAACTCGCATGTATCATGAGATTTAATGATATTTAACCATTATAAAGTACAAAAATACTTTGCCTCTATCAAAATATCTTAAAAATTGTACTGGCAATTCTTAATATCAAATACAAATGTAATGAGCGTATTGGTAAGTAAATTACCTACAAAAGAAAATTTAAATAAACTTTGATTATTCCACGTATTGAGTTACTAACTGTGACACGTGTTTCGCCTCTTTCAGAGGCATCTTCAGACTTACTTTCGAAAAGTAATGTAATGGATAAGTAATGAAGCAAGATTGATTCTAACATTTTAAAAAATATTTTTATTTCCTTTTAAGAGAAGCAAGGAGGGGGGTGATAGAATCGAAATAAAGCAAAAAAATAATGATACTAATGAGTTGCAATCAATCAGATTGGGATTTTTCCTTTTAAGGGAAGCAAGGAGGGGATTATAGAATCGAAACAAAGCAAACAAATATAATCATACTACTAAAGACGTTAAACATTACAAACTATTAAACTAATGAGCTGCAATCAATCAGATAGGTTGATGATTACTCTATTAATTGGAAAAAATGTAAGTAATGGCGAACAACCTGTCCTATTAAAAATATTATTTAATAATTTTTCTTTTTTGTTAAGAGTTTTATTAATCAATTTTGCTTCATTACTTAAGCAAACTTTTCGATAGTAAGTCTGAAGATGCATCTGAAAGAGGCGAAACACGTGTCACAGTTAGTAACACAATACGTGGAATAATCAAAGTTAATTTAAATTTTCTATTAAAATGAACTTCCACAAAGTTACCGCCGAAGCCATCGAAAAAATTACCTAAAATTTACGGAGATCAATTTAACTAAGTATTTGTTGATATAATATGATTGTTAAATGATTATTCTCACATATTTCTTAAAATTATTTTTCTAGATTTAAAAAAACTATATATGTAAGAATGGTTTTTCATAAAGCCAAAATACCTCTTAGAAAATATTTAGTATCATTAATATATATGTATGTTTCAAAGACTGGTGAGGTTAAACCTATTAGTGCTGCAAATAAATCCGTCAAATTATCTGAAGAAAAGTAATCGCTTTAATTTAAATAAAACAGTTACAAATTTACTTAGCATTTAGTGAACTGTGCTGAATTTAGTTGGAATGTATTCAAAATATGCAGTAAATTTTACAAATAATAAATAATAATATTGAATTATGGCATTAGGATTAAACAAATATATGCATGAATGAAATTATTCCGTGGTACATTGTGGTAATAACGATTCATGGCAGATTTTCTATTACAAAATTTAATTTAAATATTAGCTTTGTGCTGCAAAATGAATACTAAACCGAAATGATAAACTCAAAATATTGTAATTAATTAATAGAAAAGCAATCAACAAATAATATAGATTAATGAATTTGTTTGACAATTTCAATAAAAATGTGAAATATTTCTAACTGTTTTATTACTCAGTTCACCAAAGTGCAGTGTGTGTACTAAGTAAGAATTGTGCAGTGTGTGTTCGGAAATCACGATAACGTTTTATTATATGAAGATGGCAATCTCTTACTTTGGGGATGTAACAATTTGTGTAAAAGAATGATCTATTGTAGTAGTGAGCTTATTGTACTTTCTATTTGGCGGTATTAAATATTATATTAGGGTATAAGAACATCACACAAATTAATATATTTTCGAAATAAGTCCAAACATCGACTAACCCTTAGAACGGCGAGTTATTGTTTTAATAAATTAGGTTTTTGCGTATATTTTGATTATTTGTACTATTGCCACACACAAAAATATAAAAATATTTCTTTTGGTTAGGGATCAATCTAGGTAGAATATTAGTTGTTATCCAAGTAAATATTTCATTTGAATTTTATAACGTGTAATTTAAATTGTGATACTAACTGATTCATAATTACTTTTGAATACATTTTAAAAAGCTATTACTTAAAATTTGTGACTTATTGCTTGATGTTAAAATTATTTAAAATACCTTACATATTATGGCAATGTTTGTTTTTTCAGAAAATACAGCGTGTTAAATTGTACTTATCTGTACTCATAAGTCATAACTCAAAATAAGCAGTTTTTGACTTAATGCCTTCTGCTATTAGACCAACGATATAATATGCATATGGTGGTCACGTGAACTGGCTTCACTGTGGATTACTCACCTCTAAAACGACCATGATCTTCCGCCAGTAACGAGGGAAAAGGAATATTATAACCAAAAAGTCAGCGATGAAGAATACTCGACGGACTTAAAGCGCCATTTATTTTATATCCAGAAAAACATGACGACAAAAAAGTAAATAAATCTTGCGTTTTAAATATGAATTTATGTTTGCTTGATGTACTTTTATTATTTTTATGGTTTTCTGCTATAAATTACTCCTGGGTAACCTGGAGTAACGTGGTGAACGTAAGATCCACGTAGGGAACGGGTATAGTCGAACAGATTTATATTGATATACTATAGCTATCTTTCTTATATGAAGTTAGATAACCTTTCTCTCTTATTCAAATTTTCCAATAATAATATTATTGGTAAGAATCTAAAAATAGTTCTAACGGGTAATAAAGGGTTCCAAAAGAAGCGGTTAATATTATAAGGATTCCTATGAGCTGAATATAACTAAATAATTAACATTAGTAAAATAGATGAGTTCATTCCGAATATGATAACTTAAGTTAATTATTATCAACATTTTCTATTAACAGAAAATTTTAACAGAAAATCCACTATGAAAAAAGTACATGTACTTAATCTCATTTAAGGTTATATTGATTTCTTAAAACGCTATATAATATCTTAAATGTTACCACGATAAACTATTATCTATAGGCACTTACTTAAGAATATTTAATTGAAGGAAGAGTCAATAAATTATTAGTCCCATTATCTACGTAACTGTGTTTTTATTCGTTGAATAAAACATCGTAGTGTTTTATAGTAGCATTATTCAACAAATTATAAGAAAACATGTATATTATTTAATTTGCATCATTAGAAATGGTTTTATTTACAATTTAAACACATTATTGTTAGACTTTATGGGTTCTTTATATATGGGTTCTTTATATATGGGGTATTTATACAAAATATCTCTGAGTATCAAAATAATTATGTTATGTGTACTAAAGTGGTTAAAAACAAATTTCAATCATAAACCATTTTCACTTGTCAAACCGGTATATTATATAATTGAGAAGTAGCTAACGCAAATATATTTTTTATTTTTTTATAAATTATTAACTTTCCATCGAGAGTTGCCTGCCAACATCATCCAAGATTTTTATAGTATTTCGGAATTTCTTTATTATTTATTTATGTACTGAAAAATAAAATGAAAATGCGCGTAGTTACAGCTGACGCCAAAACGTTATATACCGCAGTGCTACTTAAATCTTCAATTGATTTTCAGATTTTAGGTTTGATCTTCCCTTTACTATTTCAGTAAGACGAAGTATTTTTTTAATAAAATCCAGTCCAAATGAAGTTTACTTCTAATTGAGTTTTGTCTTTAATCAAACCTGGTTATTATTTAGTTTTAATGATAAGATGGGATGTGGAAGGCAAGGAATGTTTATTAATATAAGTTAATTGTTTAATATGTATATTAAAAAACTGGCAAGTAAAATTGTGTTTGTGACGATATAATACAAAAAAAACATCAGAATTTATAAATTCGAATAACTCGCCAAAAGACTAAAGAAAGGTCTCACATAACTAATTTCAAAATCCATATTTCGTGTATAAATTTTTAGCTAAGCCTTTCGCCTTACTGAGAAACAGACTAGGTCAGAGATGCGAAACAGGATTTCATTAATATGCTACAATAAAATAAAATAAACGGATAGAACAACGTTTACATTGCCAATGTATGGATATTTTGAATACATCATACTATTAGAATAATAAAAAAACGCATTTTTTTAATATTATTCATAACAAAGAAATTATATAAAACAAAAATGTTTTATACAGATAAAGAATAAAATAAATTAAAAATTGGATTTCTCATTGGAAATCTTCTCTCCTTATTATTCGACTGTTGACTGGTAAATTACGAAGCCGATTTTAATGAAAAGATGAGGCTAAAATTGTTTTATTTTTATTGTAATGTTGTGTAGCACATTTTTGTTTTTTTTTGTTGAAACTGGATTGTAGGTCGATAATGTTTTTAAACAGTTTTTTTTATTGTATCCAATTAATGTGTTCATACGAAAATTTCAGATTCATATGATTTTTTAGGGTGCCGTCAACTATCTCTCACGTACTAAGTTTGGCAATCTCGCGTACCACTTATTTGCCATCCCAGGGCTAGATTGTATTTTCGCTCGTATATAAATAATACATTTTCTATTACCCTCAACTCTTTTCGGCCTTTTCCTTCTCTTAATGGGTACCGGATACATTTATTCGGTGTGTCTTGTTTCTTTAGTGCTAGATTATTTTCCAGATTCCCATTTATGCCTTTGCAGTTTCTCTTCGTTTTTTCTTCATCTTATTTGATTCTATTTGAATCGTTGGTTTTCATGTCGCAATATTATTTCATGGCCATTTTTACGGCGCCACTGGATAAAAAAGTATTTTCTCGGACCGGCGTAAATTTTTATTTTCTCTGGAAAACATCGTTTATCAAATATTGTTCATGGCGATAAAGAAAAATAAACTTCGTCCCACAATACATTTATTCAAACTTTCGTATGTAAACCGCTTTACTTCGTAAAATATGTTTTACGTTAGTACTGTTTGTATTAGTGTTGAGTAATTTTTACCGTAGAAACAGAAAACAAATGTTCTCATTTATTTAATACATAACAAACGATACATTTTTTTGTTTTTTTCCCTAGTGACTTAAAAATATACCTGGCACGTGAGTTATTTGATGTAATGTAAAATATTTTCTCAAATAACATGAACATATTCCAATTTGTATAAAGCCATTAAAATTCACTAACTACGGAAATAATCTTTCAATGTGTTGTTCATAAGCCAAATAGTAACGGTATAGAAGTCGTTTTTATATTCGGTTGCGGCGTCAAGGGCTCAAATATTCGATTGTACGTTCTCGTTTATTTATGTTCAGCTTACATAAAAAATAAATAGCAAGCAGTATAGTAATTATATCAACAAAAAAATCAACTTTATTCAATCATTCAAAAATGAGCTCTGTTGTCAGTTATTTAAAACTGATATACTAGTATCAAGAGAGCCAAAACATAGCTGTAGAACTAAAACACATTGATATTGTTTGATCTTTTTATAATGGAGTTCTACTAAGGAAGTTCGAACCAACCAAATTTTCTTTTTCGTTTTATTATAAAAATAACGTCTCATAGTCAAATATTTTATTTTATAATGTTCTTTTAACAACATCGCAATTATCATATTACTTTTGATAGATATAAATGGTAGCTAAATAAATATATTTGAGACGTAAATCGAAATAAATTATAAAGGAGTGGATATGTATAGCAAATTTTCGAAAACAAATCGCATTTTTGGCATGTGTGCATAGTCGTAATTTCATATCAGTTAATCTTTTTGTCACGAAAAGCCCAGTATGACATGCGCGGTAAATATTTTGGAAAAATTTGGGTCGATTTACAAAAATAGCTATTCGTTTACCTGACAGACTCATCCAAATCTGTCCGCATTAAAAAAGGTTAATCATTTTAGTTATCTCGTATCTCTTCTCTCCACCGAACTTTCTTTCTCGTTATCATGAGCTCATTTTTAAATGATACGTCCTCATTCCAGTAATCTTTTTGCTGTCATATTTTGTATGTAAATGTAACTTTTAATGGTATTAATTAATACAAAATCATTTTAAAACGAGATAGATAAAAAGTATATTATGGTATTTACAAAATACGCTGTCATATAACGGTTTTATTTCTTACACAAAAGCGATTTCAGTTAAATTATTATATGACTATTTCCCTCCTCTTTGCAATCAACAGATATTTTCTTAATGTAAAACCAACTTAGGTACCCAATCAAGATCAAAATAACGTAATGCCTAGTTAAAGTCATTGTTCGAAAAAGAGAAGTTCTTCACAAGCTGAAAATTGTTAGACTGAACCGTTTTTTTCAAGTAAAGTTTTTGTAAAGACACCTTAGCCAAAGCCCCTTATTAAGACTACTATGTCCTTAGCTCATTGGTTGAGATTTTGGCGTTTCAAAGACATGGCCGTTTTTTATATAATGATACTTTGTTGAATACCAAAATGGCTAACGATAAAAATAACGAAATCAATTTTCAGTTATATCTATAAGTATTTAATTCTATCAAAATATATTTTATATCAACGCAAATTACTTCAATGGTCAACAAAATACGAGCAAACTACGATAAAAACCGGTTATTTTTGATTTTTCTTGTTACTTGATACCCTTTTGCTTAAACTACTTTAAATGTAGTCAGTGCCGGTGCGAGGTTATTTTGCGCCATCTGCAACATTCACCATAAAATTGTGTAGAATTTCGGGATTGAGAACTATTTTCTCGGCGATTTTGAGACTTTTTTTAGCTCTTCCGGGATAGCCATTTTAAAAATCAAAGAAATTTGCGGAATTCTCAAAATTAAAAGACGGAGAACTTTTTTTAGCTCTACCCAGAATTTCCAGTTGCAGTACTTTTTGTGATGGTAAAGATTTTTTAAAAGTTTTCGAGCTACTTCTTGAAGCTCGTTGCATAGATATCAAATATTATTAAAGCTTAAAAAAATATTTTACTCCTTTTATGCTCCCTAGGTGGTTTCCTATTTCACATATATGGTGACGCCGGCCCTGAATGTAGTATGTGGAAAAATGCGTTAAAGCTAAGTTTTTACTGTCTAAATAATTCTAAGTTAACTTATTTCAATTTGTTTTAATCGGTTTCGTAAGACATAAGCTACTGTAATACTTCCTGCTAATATTTTAATAAAATGAAAATTCAAGTAGGTTAAAAATGCAAAATATAATACACCGACCAAACGAGAATTGTGTACACAAATAATTATCACAGTTTAGTGAATTTGTATTGTGCTGTCAAAACGTTGTTCGACTTTACCTTGAAACTTTTTCCATTATAAATTGTATTCTCGCTACCCAATTTATTATTTTCCATTAAAAGGAGGTATCTACATTATTTGGAAAATATTTTGCTCTTAAAACTTCCCTTAAATCAAAACATTATGCTCGAGTAAAAAAGCCCGGACGATCCTTAATATTTGTTAATTGTTTTTTTGACAAGTATGTCTACTATCTCGATTCAAACATATTTTTTTAAACTTTTTACCGTTTTTTTCCCTTTTGAAAAAATATTTAACCATCCACTTACTATGACAATAATAGTTTTGTTTTTTTTTGTAATATACGATTGTCGGGTTCATTGGTGCACGGTTTAGCGTTGTTGGCTTCCGTTCTGAATCTCACGGGCTTGAATCCCAGTATTAACAGCATTTTTTCAGTTGATTTATCGATTTCTATTTGAAGACAAGGGTGTTTGTGATTTATAAAACGTCCTCCCCTCTACCAATCCTTTAATAACTGGGTGTAGCGAGAGCAATTAGTTAACTTCTAGCCCTGTTCTAGCCTTATCCTTCTTTCTTTACTGCTCTCTTTGAAAAAAGAGAGGTTGAGCGACTGAGTAACAAACAGTTCTCGTAGAAAAACTTCTGTTGAGACACCTACATTAGGAGGCTATATACTTCAAATTAGGAGCGGACATGGAAAATCAGTTCTGCACTAAAAATGGCAATTTTTCAAAGAACAATAAATAAATCAGCCAAATCAAGTCTACGGAAAGGTCGCATTAAGGATACAGTTTTTCAGATGATTTATTTCTATGATTTTAAAAACAAACAATTTTTAAGTTGATGATTTGAGGCGTATAAAATCAAATCCAGCAAACTCCAGCATATTTAAAAAAAGTAATCAAAAATGCAAAAATACATGATGCATCGAATGATTTGTTCATTTAAAACTGTCGTAAACTCTAGAAAATATTTTTTAATTTAAGAAGTGAAATATAATTTAAACATAAGGTTACTCAATGCTTAGTGACGCCAATTTGCAATAGAAAAATAGTTAATTGTACAATTAATTATCAATGTGACATTATTTTCAAATTTGACTTCAGAATATTCTTTTAAAATTGATACTAAAAGAAGCTCTCTTAATGTAATACTACCATTTCATTTAATTAGTGTATGTGTTCAAAACATATAGTTGTGAATGTAAAATAAATTCGTTGTCATCTTATAAAGTTTAAAAAAGAATTTGGCATATGAAAATATTATTAATAAACTACAATATTGTTTTTGACTGAGTTATTGGTATTTGAAATATCAACATGCGATAACGTAAAAATTGAATTTTTTACCACAATCAATGTCTTTTTGTTACTGTTGTTGGCACTAGTGGTTTTAAGTTATTTCAGTAAATATTTTTATTCGTTATCCTTGATTTTTAAATTGTTATTATTTTGTAACACATATTTTATTGCGCGTGAAAAAAATAATATAAACATAAGAAAAAAAAGTGTTTCTACATCATGAGTGTGGCATCGTACTTCAATAATAAGCCATATAATTAAATACTTATTTTTCATGGGATCCATAATTCCTTTGATATATATTCTGACTGCAAGCTCCGTAACGAATATAGGTAACCACAAAACATTTTTTTTATTACAGAATGCGAAAAATGTAATCGGAAATATAATACTCCGGAAGGAAATAAAATTATAGGGGCAGATACGCACGTGAGTTAAGGGTGTATATATATATATACAATATATACCTCCCTGAACTTAAAGCTTTCGCGATCAAGTAGCACGTGCGACCTCTGCGACACTAAGCTACTATTTCATTGGAAAAAGTCCTGAATGCTTGCATAACTCAATTTAAAACAATATTTTATATTGACTTGAATTTCTCAAAACATTTGATTTCTTTTAATTGTTGGAATAAATACCTGCAGCTTGTTATGAATTGAATTTTGCATCTAAAAAAGATAAAAATACGATAAAATTTTTGTTACAATATTTTAAACTCTTTCAATCAGTATCTCATTAATGTCAGCAATACCTTGTCAGAAAATTTGATGTTTATCATAGTAAAATAAGTAAGAAAAACTCGTGCTGAAAAAGATTTATTTATGTTCTCTACTGTAAAAAAATGATTATAAAATAATAAAAAATATTATGTGAAACAAAAAAAATGTTTTCAATTATTATATTAAATAATTGATGGCTTGATACCTTTTGATTGCTATGTGTTTATATGCTTCCACTCTATATCCATAAATGCAAAAACTTTAATAAATACTTTATAATACGTACATAAGTTCTTGAATGTTTTTATTTTTAACGATTTTGATTTGAATAATCTTTAGTATTTTTAGCACTAACGACATCATGAGTTATTTTTAACATTTTCCATTAAAAATATAAAAAAATGTTGCAAGACATTCCTGTTCTTTGTACGTATTTGATGACTTTTCTATGTAGTCCAATATATTTTTTTTAATTTGAAATAAATACAAAAGAAAAAAGATTTTTTTTTCAACAATAAGATTTTACATTTTATCGTCGTTGCGTTGGAAACTAAACATTAAAAAACGTTTAAAAAATATCTTGTTAAGACCAATGAGATGCATAGTAACAGCCACCCAATTAACAATTTATAGAAAAGCGTCCGAATTCACGACTCAAAGTAAATTATTTAATTTTATTTCTCTCTCCTGAATACAAATATGCAGATCGACTATTTTATGTGGAGCGTGTCAATATTTTCTCATATCACATTATGTATTCAAATTAAAAATAAAAACTGAAACAAAAGGCGGATGTGATAGGATATATTTAGATTAATTGTAAATATTGGACATTCATTTCATATTAGAATTTGTTTTCTGAAAAATATTTATTAAAAGTAGCTTTTTTATATTGAGTACAACGTTTAATTTATCGAGACATTGAGAGAAAAATGAATATGAAATTTTAGTTACTATTTTGACACTTGACGAGTTTAAGTAAGTGATACATAGTGATTTTAAAATAAAAAAATACAAGTAACTACAAATATGATTATTTTTATTTTACGACTGAAATTTTGAGTGTAATAGGCAAGATCCTAGTTTCTCGGTTAATATTTTTTAAAACATGGATTATAATCATATTTTAGATAGTTTTCTCAAGCATTTTTATTTAACTTTTAATAAATAAATATTTCAAAAAAATGGCTAAAATATGAGACTTTTCAAAATTTACCTTTAAAATTTTCTTTTTTTCTGAGATATTCACTAAAAATGTGTATGGAATCTCTTCAATAAAAAAAATTGCTATATTTTCTTGAATTATACCGAATTTAAGAAAGCGTGATTATTTGTTTAATGTTTCTGGCTCCACACAAGTTTTTCGTAGGAAAAAATAGAAAATTAACATTTGTGAATTTCGAAAATGAGCGTCCCAACTGTATTATTTGATCTTTTATTAATTTAGCGGTTCTGTTGATTTTTCCAGAACCTGGTTCTGAAAATTGTGCGAATGACTTTTATTCTAATAAGATTCCGTCGTCTTGAAATTTCGTGCATAGAATGTACTCTGGATATCTAATAAATATCTACATAATATAGGTGAGTCTTGAGAATAAGTAAAGAGTTAAGAAATCGGGAGTCAGAGAACGTTGGAGTCACCGATTGCGACCATAGACTATAAATATGGAGCAGACATGAGTCAACAATATGTATGGTCTTTGAAAATACATATCGAATAATTATATTTTAAACGATTACTGTGGTAATTCTTTAATTTGTAATGACTTATCTGAATGATTACTATTATTACTTTTCATTGATATATTTAACAAAATAATAAAATGTATAATTATAGATTATTGTCTATAATCATAATTATGGCGTGAATGGATATCGCGATGACATGTATTTGACAGTCCTCGTAGAACAACATGAATGCATTGTTATTTTTTTAAGCTTTTCCAATATAAATGCTTTTTGAATCAATCAAAAAAAACCGAGCTAATTTGTCACTTCCGTTATGATGAGAAATTTTGAGATTGGGTTCACAATTTGAGAGACAGTGTTTCGATACTTTGGCAAAAATGCCACCCGTCCCGCAAAATATTGGAGATTTTTAAAATCGTATTACTCAACCTTCACGGCTGTGAAATACGATTTGGAGAGCGATAAAGAAAAATTATGTCCTGGGGTTAACCAATTTTTTGACGGCAGTGGAAAATTTCTTGAGGATTTTCCAAATATAAATTATTTGGCAGCGCGAACGAGTGAAATTTACTGGAAATTTTCTTTCAATTATCCAATTTGAAACGTCGAAGAATTTCTTTTCATACTTGACTGGCGGTGTGTGCGCTTATTCATGCATTCAATAGGTGGAAAGTATTGGATATTCTTGGCAAAAAATGTATTAAAATCTATCGGCTTGAGTTGTCTCTGTGAGTGTAGAGTCTAAAGAATTAATCAAAAAACGTAACCCACACATAACAAATTTTACACGAGCCAAAGAGCGAAAGACACATTATGAAATAAACTCAGCCTTGAAGTGCATGGAGGTTGATAATTTGGTTTTTTAATTGACTTTATCGGATAGTAAGTCTTTTTTTCTTAATCAAAATTTCCTCAGATTATTCTTTTTTCAAACATAAAAGCTAAATTTTGATACTAATTCGACATTTCAGCCTAAATAATTTTGATAGAATGTGTATCAGTTATCACTGAGAGAATTTTTATTACAAAACTCTATATAAACTAATGTACAAAATAAATTACTAGTTAACTGTGAAGTTTTATTTGTAAAACAAAACTTTCACAAATCAAGCGTATTTATTATCCAGCAATGGTTGTCAATAAATTAATATATACGTAAGCACGTGTATCAATTATACCATCATGAACTCTGACAGATATTTCGTCAAAACCAAATACGTGAAACTTTATTTACAGATAGCAGTTAAGCTCTACTACACTTCAATAAGCCCATAAATCTAATGTTATTTGAAGCAAATAATTGGCTTACTCAGCAGCTAACTCAATTAAAAACATTTTTTGTATGATGACGAGTAGCTTCAATCGAAGCCTGTAGTAAATAAAATTAAAGCATTTATACCTAGTTGTCTTTATTTGTTTTACTTTACTAGTGTAAAGTAAACGATACCTTTGTTTCCTGTTTTTATTCATACAAAATTTATGATAGTTCACGAGGCTTGCAATATAATACATAACATACAATTTTTTATCCATGTCCGCTCCCAATGTAGAGAATATGGCCTCCTAATAGAAACATCTCAACTTAAGTTTTTTCTACGAGAACTGTTTGTTACTCAGTCGCCCAACCTCACTTTTTTCAAAGTGAGCAATAGGGAAAGAAGGATAAGGAAGGCTAGAACAGGACTAGTGGCTAAGTAATCGATATTGCTAAGCCCAGTTATTAAAGGATCTGAAGGATGGGAGGAGAGGAAATAATGTGAATTGATATCACAAACACCCAGTCTTCGATCACATCTTTGAATTGAATAATTCTCAAATTTACTGTGATCTTACCGGAAATCGACCCCAGACCTGCATGATCGGTAGAGCAGGCTCTAACCAACTGGGAAATATAGCATACATAAAACAGGTTAAAATAGTGCCTAGCGAATTTCCCTTACTATGAATTTTCTTTTACATAACAATACAATGTTCTTACTGTCAATTCTTGAAAAAAAATACATTTGAGCCTCCAAGAAGTGAAGTGAGCCAAGTAGTAAAATGGTAAAAAAAATCAATTGAACTTTTCAATACCACAACCTCTTATTCTTTGTGTTATGGTGGATGCTTTTTTTAAAGGGATAACTTTATTGCAGTGTGTATTAAGGTATCCAATCCCGAAGCCTTTTTCCAATCCCGGGATTTCGGCACTAATTAATTTTCAATCCCGTAATCCCGGGATTTGCTCACCGAGGAATTTGAAATCCTCAATTCGTTATACCTTTTCCCCGGATAATCTCCAAACCTCGTTTTTTTAGCTCACCGAGGAATCTGAAATTCTCGATTTGCCAATTTCGTGTCAATTTTCGGGATTTGCTCAAAATTTCTCAATCCCGAATCTCGGGATTGGATGCCCTAGTGTGTATTTACTTAGGTAACTTCACTTTGATACTTTAAGACACGTAAAAAAATATTATAATGTATCTTACTCATTTTTTTCCACTTGAGTCACTTAACTTCTCAGAGAATCAATTTTTGTATTAATTTTACAAAATGGTCTGGGCCAGCTTAATTACGTGCAATTTTATTTAAATACATTTTACATCTATTTATAAATACAATAATATATTGAAAATATATATATATATATATTAATTAAACAATGTATTACTAAATATATAACTAAGCTATCTTGACAAGTAAGTTTAATTCGACATGATTGATCTCCAACTAACTTTTAAATTTCGACATAAATTTTCGAAATTTTACTTACAGAGTAATTCTATTTTTGTATTTTATTCATTATTTAAACCAATTAAAAAGTAAGTGGTTGGTATCAGTTTTGAATATTTTATAGTGATTGTTTTTGGTAGATAAATTGAAAATTTGTAGTTATATGTTGGATGAAAAAAAACAAATAAGGCATTCAAAGTTTTTTCAGCGTTTGACCGTGGAAACAATTTTAAATAACAGAATTAATTGACAAAAAATCTCACGTTATAAATCTTTGAAATAGTCATAATAATTTCCATGAAATTATGAAATATCAACTTACTTCAAACATAATTCGTAATGTTGGCACAAATAAGAATTAAAAGACAGAATTGCGTAGTATCAAATTTAATACAACCCGAATCAAAAGTATTTGTTGCTATAGTGCGGACTAAATTTGTAAATTGTTTTTGTTGTCTTTCACGAAGCATGAAAATGAATCTTTTGTTTAGATTCTTGTTTGTTTATACTGTCTATTGAGCTGGTGTCAATTATTCAAACAAAACATCAAACTTAAAATCGATAATACCGCGTTCAGCTTTCGAAGGCAGAAGTTTTCAAAAAATTCTTCGTTTTAGCATTATCATTGCTATACACTTATACAGTGAAACCCAAATTCTAAATTATACAAGGGACCCTAATAAATGCGGGAAGCTTTTTGAACCATTCCCGCTCCCAATGTGGAGCATATGGTCTCTTAATGGTAAAAAATAATATTTTTTTATTTGATGTAGGTAAAAATGTCTTATTTTTGTAGTTGTTAAATATTTTTGTAATTATTTTCTGAACCATTCCCGCTCCCAATGTGGAGCATATGGTCTCTTAATGGTAAAAAATAATATTTTTTTATTTGATGTAGGTAAAAATGTCTTATTTTTGGAGTTGTTTCATATTTTTGTAATTATTTTCTGTTTACGATTAAAAACACATTGGAAAGATTTCTTTATTTTGTAAGTGTAAATACTGTCAACCTTTGACTAAATTCAAAATTCTCCATATTCTTGTTTTCATTCATTCAAAATAATATATATCATTTTGTTTTGTTAATCTGCTGAAGTTTTAAATGCGGTATTATGTTTCGAATACATGAATGCTGCCTTTCGACATAAAAAGGTAACTCATCCTTTGACTAATTCCATAATAAATGGGATTCTGAAATCAGTTAATTCATTCTGGTACATTTATTTTGAATAAACGATATCAGGTCTTATAGAGATTGCATATATTATTAGACTTGTCGGACAGTATGAATGTATAAAAGTTCAGTTTAATCATAATATTTTTATTATTCTGATATTCCAGCAATTGTGTAAGAAATTGTGACATGTTTTTCGCATATTCGAGAAACATTTTCGATCCGAAGAGGCAGCATAAGCAGTGTAACAACAATGTTTATATAACTACACATCATAGTCACCTATACACTACAGAAAACTTTTCTTAGTTATAATCAGGGCTGTGGAGTCGTTGAAAAAAATCACGACTCCGACTCCAACTCTGACATTTACCAACATCACGACTCCGACTCCGACTCCGACTACGACTTGACTAAAAAAAGTTTAATGTTGTCAGTTTTTATACCTACCTTTCCTATTTATGTGTATTAAATTACAGATCAACCAGTTAATCCGGCAAATAGCCAAATTTTTCATATTATACGTGTTACAGGCATAAATAAAACATAATTAAATATAAGTTTGAACTTTATTGGTTTGAATTTATTCTTAAAAATAGCATTGCTTCTATTAAATCTGCATTTGTAGAAGCTCTTAAATCAGTTTTAAGTATTTTAAGATCAGAAAATAACCGTTCTACGGATACTTGGGTCGGCGGCAATGCTGTAACGGTCAATGCATTTTTTTTTAAAGTAGTCGAAGTCGCTCGTTTTTCACGACTCTGACTCCGACTCCACAGCCCTGGTTATAATACACTGTGAAGTCATTACTTCCATAGTATTCGTACGTGACAAACGATAACTAACTTACAATATTTACAATTTCCCGGTTATATTGTTATTTTTGAAATTTAGTACAGGATTATACGTGATATTATCAAATCTTTGTTTGAACAGAATACTATTTTGAAGTTATTGACCTTAAAAATCCAATGTTTGTACAATACTGTACATAATAATATATTTCAAAATTAATAACAATATGTTTTTCACTTCTAGTAAAATAATTTGACCCTATAATAACATATCTAATATATATTAATATAATAAATGCGTCGTGATAAGTCTTAATCATAAAATTTGAAACACACGTGGTAAGAAACGGGGTCCGTCCATGAATACAATCTTACGGCTATTCATATGAGATTTTGTAAGCTCTGCCTTCGTCATTGTTTTAAGGTAATGTGACATTTGCTAACACTTTTTAAGTGTTCTATTCAAATACAAAAATACTAAATCAATCATTGATGAAAATAGCGGTACATTTTACTGTGATAATATAAAAGTATTTTTAAAATTTTGTTAAGTTAATCTTTATAAGACCAGCTCCGTGTACCTACGACGCGATGTCATGAATGAATATTTTAAAGATCATTATGATGCTTTAATGATTTTAAATTTTACTGTCAAAGCATGTCAGTATGTTAAACTGTCTGGTACTGAGTTTATCTAGTACATTTTATTGTCAGTTGGTACACGTTTACCAAATATTAAGAAGACAATCAACTGCGCGGCCGTATTTACTATATATAGTAATAAATATACTTTATTCATGTTAGTAGTTCCAGGGCTTCATAACCAATGATTTTGCTCTTATATTTTTTTATCCATGTCCGCTCCCAATGTAGAGCATATAGCCTCCTAATGGAGGTATTTTAAAAGAAGTTTCTACCAGAACTTTTTGTTACTCAGTCGCTCTACCTCTCTTTGTTCAATGAGAGTAGTAGGCTTAGAAGGATAAAGCTAGGGCATGACTAGTGTTTAACTAATCGCTCTCGCTACGCCCAGTTATTGAAGGATCGGAAAGATGGGAAGGGATTTTTAGACATCACAAACTCCCATGTCGTCGAACAGAAATCGAAAATCGATTGAAAAAATGCTAAATTTGAATCATTCAAGTAATGTACATTCACACAAGTTTTGTCACTAACGACCTGGGTTTCATCTTTTGGCATCTTCTGATGAACTTGGACTGACTTGAACGTGAATTTACGTAATTTAAACGATTCAAATTAAATATTGAAATTCCACCGAGCACCTTCAGTCAACATCTTAAATTATAAAAAAATGCTGTTCGTACTGGGACTCGAATCAAGCCAACGACGCTAACCGCTGCGCCATAGGACCTGACAATATATACTTACAATATAGACATATATACTTATACTATACACTCTAATGTATTATTTTACTTAGTAACTAAACTACCTAATGTTTGTGTGGTATTCCTCAAAATACGGAACCACACACAATCCTTAGACGCATTATACACACATGAATCTTGTTTTTTTTATTTTTACTACGTTCTTTGTAGAGTGACGAAAAACGTGGCGCTGTCTTTGTGTCCTGCTTTCTTAAACCGATGTTTGAGAAACTGGCTTTGGAAAGTGTCTTCCGGTAAAGCGTAATGGATAGTCTGATATCCGTCTACTTCCTGAACTGCCGACTCTTTGTGGACCATGTTTTTTAATGGCTTTACCCGTTTTTATAAGAACTCAATTCACTGTCAAAAAAAGGCGGGATCGTACATGTACTGTCATAGTGCTTTTGATACTGTAAGTACCAACCGTACATGTAGGTCAAAGTACCAGACTGGTTAAAAAGTTTTTTAAATTACTAAGCTCAGAAAAGATTCTTGCTAACATTACAAACGGTTGGAAATTATGTGTTATAATTAATATGAACGTAAATAAAATTCGTTATTAAATTATTTAGGTATACGTACCCTTCAAAAAAGTGTGTTATGTAAATTGACACAGGTTTCCCGCAAAGCAGCTTGAATTACTGTAATAAAGTTATGACTATGGTTCTCCGACTCTCTTATACTCGATTATTTGTCAAAGTGTTTATTTGTCTCCCTCGAAGAGGGCTACAGTCGAGTCTTTTGAAAGAGAAACGACGAGATTTATCATCCGTTAATGGAAAAGTAAAATCTTCCACTGGCAATTTCGTCAAAGTCTCACTACTCTCACACTGTCTGCACCCTTTGACGCCTCCGAATTGTGTAAGATTTCATACCAAATCATCGGAAGTCCACAATGGCGTCCCCCAAAAGAAAACTCCAACGTTTTACTAAAGTCGACTACTACAAGAAGCAAAGTCATTATCATCTTGAAATTAAAAAAATATTTAGAAATACTTTTGCAAATGTTGAATTGTGATTGATTATCCTTTGAGAAATTGTTTTATAAAAGTTATTACCTGATATAAACCTGTGTCCTACCTTAATAAGTCGCATATGAAATGAAAATATAATTTTAATATGCAAATTTCACGTGAAATTGATTTATTCTTTCAGTAATACAATAAAAGTTGGTCATATTTGATCTATTTTTGTAATACCAGTATTAAAAATAAAATAAAAATATTGGTATTAAAATATTCATCTGGCCATATATAATGTTAATTAAAGAATAATACACTAATTTGTACTAATCCCAATATTTTTCAATATGATTAGAACCGGTATCGTTTATGATATGCGTTATCAACTGATGATAATGCTCGTCATTAGCGAAACCGGTCCTGATAATATTGAATGAAAGAAGAATTAGTAAATACAAATGAGCGCTCAATTCTTTGAATATAAAGCTTTTCAACCAAGTATTGAAAGCGAACACCTTAAAAGATGTTAACTCAATTTAAAAGGTTTTTATACAGTACGTTAATTTGAAATTAAATAGTGTATAAACATATCATATCGCTTAGATAAACCCTCTTCAAAAACATTATATTACCCTTGAAAATTATATTTTAAGTTTATTATAGTAAAGCGAAGATTGTAAAAGTTGATGGGTCAAGTTAAAGATAATTATCATTTCACATGTTTCCACCAAGCGAAAGAAGGTGAAATTGCATTAAAGTAATCATATAATTAGATCTCGTATGCACGTCCATGATAACTCTCCCTTTCCAATGGCAAAAAGGAGTTGGCTGCGGCGATTAATTTCATCCCTTGGACCGAAACCGCCCGCTGTTTTACACATCATATCTAAAAGTTCCGCGATAAATCTTGTCAGCGAACAAGGCGGGTAAAAAACACCCGCTCCATCTGGCTCGAAGACCTCTCCAGTGAGCAAAAACGGCTCACCCACCACCAACGGCCAGCTCTTAACACCTCCTAAACTCTATGTGAGTAATGTACCCTATGTGTGTAATTAATTGTATTTCGATGGGGCCAAATTGGCATGGACGCACGGTGAAAGACTAATTAGGCCTTGGATAAATTGAACGCAATATTGGCTAGGGTATGAAATATTCGACTATATTCTCTCACAATTTTTTATATTACAGCTGAAAAAATCTATTATGAAAGGTACCCAAATGTGTAGATCTTCCACACAGAATTACTTTAGTTCCCTTAAGAAGGGGTATAACACCGTGAAGTATCGCTTGAATCGAGCATTGATTGATTTATTGAAACTTTACCAAAGATTTATTTTTATTTGGTTGAAATTTGACGAGATCATTTTTAATTTATTTGTCCAAAAAAAACATTTAAAATTAAAACAGTACTTCGATGAACATTACTAATTGTAATTTCTTGATCACAATAAATATTCTTTTATAGAATAACTGTCAAAAATTAATTCAGGAAATATGTGAAATTCTGTTGCTGTTAATTATACGAAGCTTAAAATGTCTAAGATTTTTAAACATTGATTCATTTTCGACTCAACAATTATACTCTCAAAAAAATTAACCGTTTGACCAAAACGGACGAATGAAAGTTATTTAAGAGCTTTTTAATGTTACCTGTATAAAATAAGTGTACTTAACATAACGTGCACAAAATATTATTTTTAATCATAATATTTTATCAGTTTACATTTGTTGTGGTTAATACTTTCCATCACCAATATACTTTGCAGAACTAAATCAAATATAACAACTTTTTTATTATATTATCTCCAAAACGGAGCTGATCTGAGATTTTTAAATTTTTTTTTGTTATAAACACAATTATATAAACGGGCATGACAGGGAAACAATTTTAGCTGTTATTAAATTCAAATAAAACGCTCTTTAATATTAAGTGACTTACCACCTATAAATTCGCTTAATTTTTACCAACTGAAATCTAAAAATTCTAACATAACAAACAAGGCCGGCTCGAGGATATCTGCGCCTGTGTGCGAGGTGCCATTGGCGCCTCGAAAACCCTAAAATGAAAATTCGCTAGATTTTTTTTTCTAGCTTTTCCCAAAATTTTCGAATCCAAAATCCCAAAAATTTACAGAATTTCTAAAATGAAAAAGAGCGAGACCTTTTTTTTAGCTCTTCAGTTATTCAATTAATATTTGATCTGTACGCGCAGCCTTTTAAATTTACGCGCAGCTAACCTCTTGCCTTAGAGGTAACATTGCTTATCACTTTGAAATTGTGTCAATAATTATTGACATTGAACTCTTTTTAACTGTTTTTTTATAAATGATTTTCTATACAATACAAATTTTGTCTTTATAAAATTTTGAATTATTAAAAACGGATTCGTTGCTCAAAAAAATCCTGTTAAACAAACAATACAAAATAAATACAACTTATATTGTAAATGACGACGTCTGAATTGTCTCCGTATAATGTATTACAGAGAGAAGTTTTAGGCCATAAATACACAAAAAAACCATCCTTTGTCTCATATTATCAAAGTACTAAGGTTCTGCCCTACTCACTCTTGTGCGATATATTAATTTGTCGCGACGGCTAACTACGAAAAACGACGCACTCTCTGCTTTTTCTTGCCGCCTAATTTCGATTGAAACAAATGCGAAGCTTTTTTGGCGCGAAAGCTCTGCCCGAATTATGAACACCTGTTTCGTTTCACAGGACTCTTTTTTGTTATTTTTTTCACAAGTGTCATGTTTTCATTAGGCGTCGGGTCGTAAACAGAAGGGCAATTGCGCTGCTGAAGCGCTTACGCAGTTCGCAAAGTGGATATGTTTGTTTTCCGTTTATTAAGCGCTTCATATATTTTCTTAATGGAACGCAGCGCTCTAATTGTTTTTGTGTTTTGCTTTGCATAATGACATTATTAAGAATATTATTTTTCATTACACTGTATTCATCTAACAGGGGTGGCCACACATTTAGGCTATTAGTGTGACCATTGAAACTAATATTGGCGGTCTACCATGCCGCTTTTTCATTATGAGCACTTTAAAACAAAAGCGAACAAATAAACTTAATTATTTTGAAAATCAATTTTTCATTTTTATCGACTTCTATGAAATGGCATAATACTAAAAATGTAAAAGAGAATAAATGAAAAATTCAAACGATAAAAATAATAAAACATTTTGACAACTGATCAGTTGACAATGCTCACCATGAGCGAAACCGGTACTAATCCAATACATTTTATGTGGAAAAGGTACTAAAAATGTTTTATTATTTTTTATTATAACGCCATTCTACCAAGTATTGACAGAAAAATAGTTGCGTGGAAACATGTGATTAAAATTTTTTTTTTTTTTGGAATACTTATGAGACGTAAAAAACAGAACTAAGCTCCGACTACGATTTGAAAAAAAAAATATTAAATACTAAGTAGGTAGGTAATATGCAAATTTTTTATATTTTATAAAAATTAATTTGCCAATTAAAACACCACAGTTCCGCTTTTGACACAGCTTTTTACTTGTTTATATTTCTTAAAAACCAGTAAGATTTTACGATTAATATCCTTCAAAGCACAAAATTATGTTATGTCTGTAAATCTATGGGTCGATGTCAAAAAGATATAAATAACCGAAGCATACAATTTAAACAAGAGACCTGTTAACTTGAAAACAAAAAGTCAGACATTTTTTTCACATTCAATATAACGTAGCAAAACAGGTTTAAGGAAGTAAGAATTATATAAGAAAAGTTACTTAACGAATTTTTGTAATTTGCTTTACAAACAATTAGGTAACAATTCTTTTGATTTTATAAGAAAAGGCATAACAATTGGATATAAAAGAATAAAAAAGGAAGGAATTAACCAAAATCCTTACATACATATACCTACTGAATTAATTGTTTATCATGAGTTGGTCTAGGAATGGAAAAAAGCCTTATTAAATCTTTCAAGTCACAATACACGTATTTTTTATTTTTTGTGTTATTTTGCGTAATGTAAATATTTTGATAATGCCTTGCTGATATATTTGTGTGGTTATCCCTGTTTTATACATCATATTATTTAATATAACATTTCTATGTTATTCTCAGTTTTTAAATATGACAGAAGAATTTTCCAGTATTACAATTGGTTATATTCACGCATCGGATGGAGAAATGGCAGTGAAATTGAGATGTTTTTAGGAAGTTAAATTTGCATTTTTACTCACTTCATTTTCATTAGTATTTTTTATACATATACTTGCTTTTTTCGAAAAGATCATGCACAAAATTTAACATTTATACAACCAATTAGTTAGTGTGACTCACATTTTTACTACCTTCGTTCTACCAAAGTTAGTTAAAATATGAACATACAAATTCATTGAACTAAACTTAACTAAATTATTTTATATTTAAAAGGAAAATTGATGACGAAAAGCTTGGATTCTAAAGATAAAAGCGGCTGAATGCAAACTTTGATGTATTTCTTGTATTCACGTTTTCTCTAATAGTATCTTTGTTAAACTATCGTTAGTTATGACATCAAAGAGAAATTCGCATTTATCTAATCAAAAGTAACGGATTCGGCATTATGATTTAAATTACAATTTCCGTTGAGAAAATTCTCCCTTCTAATAAACTTTCACAGAAATTACTGACAATGGCCGCAAATTTATAAAGGAAAAGCGTCTATAATAATTTTCTTTCGGTCTATTTTCGGCAGGCCGCGAAAAGTGGAAAACCTTTACACGGAGCTTTTAGTTCCGTCGACTTTTGGCACGATACAGCCTTTTAAATTTTCGTTCAACCTAAAATTCGCCCAGTTCCCACCAGGCCATAGTTTATTTCCGTGACGTCATCATAGCTAATAATATATGGATCGAAAACTACACTATGTGACCCAGTAGCGAGAAATCAGTGGCGTGTAGTAAAATATTTGTTAAACAGTCTTCGTTTGGTTCTTAAAATGTTTGTATCAATAATCAAGCACCGTAACATAATATTAGAGTACAAATAAATACCTATAGTTAAGCTTATTATTAAGAATAATTATTTTAGCACCCAGATCACTCCGGAACGCAAAGAAAAAATGTAGAATTACAAAAACATTTAAATATTTTTTTCATTATGGTTGGTCTTCGATTGGATAAAATTACCAGTGCCAACGTTCTCTCTAAACTGCGCGCGTGCGCGGTAGCGCAGCAGTTGGGAAGCCCCCGCGCACTACAAGACAATTGTTCAATTAATATTTGATCGGTCCGCGCAGCCTTTGAAATTTCCGCACAGCTATCCTCTTGTCTTAGAGGGAATATTGACCAGTACCCACTAAGAAAATCAAAGACCTTTAAAATCTAAATACAAATCGGCAAGTCTATAGAGAAATTACCGAATACATAAATCCATTTCAAAAACATTTTGAGCAGTACTTGTATCAACACACTTACACAAGCTTGCGATAAACGTCGATACCAGAAGCAAAATCGATGACATCCTTTTCAATGGCATCGCAATTTGCAATATAGTAGTCCAAGTATATTCAGGTACACACTAAAATTCCAATTTAATTCGTTCATATCATGTAGATTTACATACGTTTTGTCACTCACGACTAGGGCTTTTTTGGACATTTTAGTATAGGGATAAACTTAAACTGACGGTTAGTCAATAGTTTTTGTCGTGTATATACAAAAGTAATAAGGTGAAAACAATATGATTATTTAGTTCACGCACACTATTATAATCTCAAATATAAAGTTAAAACATACACAACTTTTAGGGTGTTCACTGTCAATACTTGATGGAAAAGCATTATATTAAGAAAAACAAAATATTCCTTTGTACTTATTTCCACTTTGTATTTATCAAGGTCAGCACCGGTTTCGCTCATGGTGAGCATTGTCAACTGATAAGAAATATAATTTAACAGTTCTATTTATTCAAACACAAATTAAAAAAATTGCGTAACAAACCATTGGCATTTCGTGCATTCTTTTCAATCCCAATGGCTTATTACACCTTTTTAATAGAGTAGGACGTGTCTGCAGAAGTAAAAGCTTCTTGAAAATTATTGAAAAGTAAAATGAATTCGTATATTTACATTTTTAATTGTGCATTGTAAAATTATAAAAAAAATATTCACGACCTGAAATACTATTTCAAATTTTTCCCAGACTGACCGAATACACAAAAAAAATCTTTTTATATTTTTGTGTGTATCAATGATAAAAATCAGGGCTGTGGAGTCGTGTAAAAAAATACGACTCCAACTCCGAGGAAATTTTTCAATAATTTAATTTTAACTTATATATATGTTTACCATCAGATCATCTTTAATCAGCCAAGCATGAAATGTCGACACTAACTATTTTGTTTGAATACGCATACAAAAATTCGAGTCGCTCATTTTTCGCGACTTCGACTCCGACTCCAAATTCGACTCCGCAGCCCTGATAAAAATAATCAAAATATACAAAAAAAAAATTCAAAAGGTTTTTGCTAATATTAATATTGCCAGATATATTATATTAAAAGTTTTTCAACCACTCAGATAAAATGACATAAAGTAATGTCACCAATTTTTCATGCGAAGTAATATAAGATGATTACTGTGATACCAATTTTCTGTTTTCTTTTTACGTCTGTTCTATAGAAGACCATTTTAAGACTGTATTCTGTAACCTTTTTTTATTTACGAGCCTCTTATTACGCGACCTTTATATGAGAATATATTCTGGAATGCTACTGTTTATCTTTCATATTATGAAGTCAGAAAAAATTGAAAATAACTATCTTACATACTACCCACCTACTCACCGAAACAAAATAATGTATACTATTATGAAGCATTTTTCATTACTGTAATAAATACATTACATTTTTTTATGTTGTTCGAAATGAAGTTATAAGTCATAACGTATTATTATAGGTTTGCTATATATTGTCCATCTATTTATTGTCTCATGACAGGTCTTGCTATAAAAAATAAATTGTCCTTACAATCAAACTCGAACTGTTTATTTTAATTAACTGTAGAACTAAGAAAAAAAAATACATTATTCGATGTCACAGATATTGGCTTATTCCGTTTGATATGAGTAAGTTGAACCAAATTAATACAGGAATATTTTTGTTGGATTTGGTAGAAAATTTGTGAAAGTTAATTTTTAATATAAAAAAGTATTTGATAGCTTTGTTATTCCACTAACATATTGGCTGTAATCCCAATTTATTTTAAAATTAAATTTAAAACCTTAAAACCTTCTCATATGTTGCCGTTAGAATGTTAAAAAAATAAATCCCCCAATTTTAAATTCAGCAGACTAATTCTATAAATTTTATAACTAATGGTACTAAAATATATAAAAAATAATAATACATGACGGGTAAAGTTTTTTTATAATAAAACATAATTTGTTTTTAAACATTTTTATTTTATTTATATATTTACATCTATGTATGTACATCACAAAATAAGAAATAAAAGCATCGTTAAAAATAAGAAATAAAAGAATACCTAAAAACAAATTAAACATTTAAAATTGGTTGGTTGAAAATAAAGTGGTTCTAAATATAGTAAGAAATGGATTTCTTTTAACAGGTGAAACCGTAAGGTAACCATTTTTCTTCGAGAAGCCTTTTATATTTGTTACTCTTTTTTAATTATTTAATTATTTCCAAAATAAACATTGTTATCGCGAAGGAACAGTAAAAACAATGAAAGTGTATTTTTGTAGAAAAAAAATATTATTCTTACCCAACCAAAAAAAGAAAAAAATATTCGCATAGACTATTAATATAACGATTGTGCGGTCGCACTTCTAACAATAGATGGCAATAATTACTTCGCAAATTGCTTCTCTAAGAACACTTTCTGTTTATGAAGGCCTTATCAAAAGGCGAATATGAGCGTCTTCTGTCTAACGCAAACAGGACAGGCAAACTTCTGGAAAATTAACTAAATACACCCCATACAACAAATTCGATAGAAAGTGGTTTATTTTGTATGATATCTCCAATTATTTGGAAGGTCGTTCAATGCCGTCATACAGACTCTCAAATATATTAATTATTCACAAATAAATATTCTCACTGTAGGATTAATACCCCAGTGTAAAGTGTTTAACATCGTGCCATTTAAAAGCAGTATTTACTTAACTGACATATTTTATATTCAATGCAAAGTTGTGAAGTTGGAGTCGAAAAAAAACTAACAATATATTTCTGATTTTATTTTACTAAGTAATAATTCTTTAATTACGGGCTTATAGCTTTATAAATTTGCTAGTATAGGTGCGTATACAAAGTATTTAGATAAATAAAATAGTTTGATCTATACTAAAGGCGAGACAATTGGAATGAAAATAATATGGGGAAATGTGCTATTTTAAAAATTAAATTTGCAGACTATAATATTCAAAGTATTGCGTCTTTTTTAAATCCGAGTCAGACTACATACTGATATAACTGCTGGAGCTGGAGTCAGGATCGCAGCTTTTTTCTCAAATCCACATAACTCTAACCTGCTTCTTCATTAATGTTTATTTCATTTTAAATTTTCAAAATTTGATCAAATTTTCACGGTTTTTCAAACAATCTTATGAAGGTATTGCCAAAGATAGATGAAATGTAGGTTAATTAAGTGTACATACACATATTAAAAAAATAGTTGATACAGTAATATAACTAAATTGTAATGGAAATATATTAAAGAAGTAAAACTAAAATTGCAAACTATGTATGTTCGACATTGTGGATAATAGATACTTGTACTTTTTGAACTCCTCCGTTCCAGCTCCGTTCCAACTCCGCTTCAAGCTTCGGGAAAAATAAAATGAATAAGAACTATATATACACAAACGTTAACTTTTCATTATAAATACACACACAAACTTTTTTAAATTACAATAAATTGTCATCGTTATTAACATTGTTTTATTATATGGCTGACAGCAAAACATCGTTCATAATTTGTCTTCTCTTACTTAAAATTAGCTTAAGCTCAAAAAACTCGCCTAAGAAGTGGGGATATATGATGCAATATGAATGCATCATATATCCCCACTTCTTGCTGTTTGTATCTTTTCTAGATACAAATTAATGGTTTTAAACTTCAATTTTACTTTTAGCTTTCCAATACCCCCCATCGTGCTGTTTTTCTGCATTCAAACTATCTAATTGAACGACTTTCTGACGTTTTTTTAATCTATTCAGTTTTTTTTTTAAATTCATCATCTTCTAAGAAATCTGTATCTTCTAATGACTGCACTGGTTTATTTGTGAAAGATTGTCCACTAAGCCTTTGTAAAGTATATATTTGGTTTTTGGAGTATTGCTCTTAATATTTGATGATGATAAAAATATGAGAATTATTATTATTATTTGAAAAAAAATATTCAAAACATATATTCGGAGTACGAAGCCCTACAAATTTTCGTGCTCCTCTCGGCTCCTGCTCCAGACAAAATCGCATTGATCCACTGCTCCGCGCTCCACCTCCGAGCCTCTGGAATAAATTGTGACATTTTCAGTGTTAGAAAATTGTCATTGAAACTTGACACAAAAAAAAGGTTTCTCAAAAAACTTTTAATTTATAATGTATATAAAAATACAACTTTAACAAAAAAAAATTTTCGGAAATTTTCGACAATGTTAATTAGTGTGAAAATTAACGTTCTGCTCTAAAATATTTAGACAAGGTCCTAGTTTTTTCAATCTGTCTTTGTTACATTTCAAACAAAACAATTATTTTTTCACTTCAATAATTATTGCCGGCTTGTACGTGAAATGGATACCTGTTTCCTGCCATACAATGTTTATTCATTGTCACTTGAATCCGTTTTGCTTGCGGTTGGTGAGTCATTTTTTGACAAACTTTTGCTCATATTTAAATCAGCACATTGATAAATTCTCAATGAATGAATCATTATGTATTTTTTTCAAGGTAAACTTCATGATTCACACGGTGAAAGTTTTTTTGTGTCATTAGTACTGTTTATTTATACTACTAACGGCATAATATTTTTCATTCACTTTCATGGTAATGTATTCTTCATATTCGTTCCCAATATAGAACATATATACCAATGTTTCTCAACCTTTTTTAGCCCGTGGCTTTGAATTTCTTTATTTTTCTATGCCTCCCTCCATACCATTGTTTTGTCTTCCCATAAAAAAATCTAATTTCAAAAACCCAGGGTTTCCCAAATTTACCAGCGTGGAACCTATTTTTTTATCTTAGCTCTTCCAAGAATTTTTGAATCCAAAATCACAGGAATTTACAGATTTGCCCAAATGAACAGCGTGGGACCTTTTTTTTTTTAATTCTTCCAAGAATTTCAAATCCAAAAGCCCCTCTAAGCCATGCTGTGGCTCCCCAAAACAAAAATAAATCTATGTGCTCCCCTGGGGGGCACAGGGCCCACCGTTAAAAAACCCTGATATAGACTATATATCATTCCAATAGAAGGTGTCAAAGATGAAAAAAGGAAGGAGGACAAAAATACTAGTAGGTAGGGCAAATCAAAATTCAAAATAACAATTTCTTCAGGAATTTTCACGCTTGACGAGAATGAGAAAAAATACACATTTTGTAAATGGATTCAGTAGCTGTAATTTTTTTTTCACTTAATCCGATGGTGATTGTTATAAAGACGAAAAACGTGTCACATTTACACACAACTAGCAGAATTAAATCGCACAGATTATGCACTGAAATATAGTATACGTTATATGTAACTTATTTTGTTACATTTTTTTAAAATGTTGTTTTTGTTCCAAGAAAAGTTGACTCGTCAATGATAAAAGTAATATATTTTTCTCTATTATATAAATATACTGTTGTATTGACTTATAATTTATTGATATAAATAATAACATGTAATATGTAATAATATACAATTTTTACAACGGAAATTTATGCATTTTTAATGGAATAATTTATGATATGTTTATTGAACCAAGTAAATGTGGTATTTCTCAACGTAAAACCGTGTAATTACATAATTAATTTATTTACTAAATTTCAATGCTTATTTATTACCTTACACTCAATAAGGAAAGTAAAATCGTATATTTATGGTTATATATATACCAGGTACAAATCATGTATAGAATTATTCATATAAAGTTATTGTTAACACTGATATGCCTTTGTGCATTTCAACAATGTGAATTGAATGAAAATATATAGTTTTTAAACAAAGAAAATCTTGTGATAACATGTTCTACTGGCACGAGTCATTACGGTAGATTTTCTCTTTTTAAAATTTGTACTCCTAGTACCATTTTACATGTTTGATTAAGCGCCATTGTACATGAAAAATACAATTTTAATGATGAAACTACACCAACATGTACGTACATATTATTGATAGAATGACAATTGAGTCGTTGCAGAATACTTTTTTTTTCGTGAAATCTATTTATAGTCAGGCTGTGGAATCGTGAATAAATAGACGACTCCAACAATAGCTTAAAACACCACATCACCCATTTTATATATCTTTGAGACTTGGTAGCATGCAGTGATGTCACTTTTGACCCTCGCAATTTGAATACACGTTTTTGTAGAAGGATTCAAAGTTGTTAGTTTTATTTCGAGCATGATTCCAGTTTAAACAGTTTGACTCCGACTACACAGCCCTGGTACAAAAATAATGTTATTGTGATACTTGAGATAAAAACATAAACATAAAAAAAAAAAATAGTTACAGAAAAGACTTATCCATTTGTTGTTTTGTAACAGAATTGCTTTTATTATTAAAACGTTTTTGTTTGTTTTGATTAACAATTAAAAAACACTTTAGAAATACATACTCCTTAACAAAAATAATAAAATATTGAAAATAATTTCAGAAGTCAATAAAGGTATTATTTTATAGTCAGTTTAATTTTTTTTTTAAATAAATTTGTCAATAAAAGTAGTGAGTCTTTTGTCTATTCACATATTTCCACAATTTGGTTTGTTCGTTAAGTCATTCAAGAGATCAGAATCAATTACTGATAATATATGAACTTTCGGTCGCATTTAAAAAACGAAGAGTCAAATTGTATATAAAAATGAATCGCTTGAAAATGTTGCTTTTCGTGAATTTCATTGATATATTAGTGAAAATTCAAGTGTCTAAATCCTATCATTATATGTAAGTACTAATGATGAATTGGTTATATTATAAATTAAATAGTGCAACTGAGAAATTATAGCACCAATAAAGCGTCGACATACAATTTTCTGTTGTGATCGAATAACCACGCTTGCAAACTGCACACGAAGTATTTTTCCAACTAAATATGAAATATAATCCGTTTATATTAGACATAATAGCTTTTCAACAGAGCGTTTCTTTGTAAGACATTAATCATTGAACCGAGATGGGTGCAACAATAAATTCTTGAATTTGAATCGTTCAAACTATGTACATTCTCACAAATTTTGTCACTAACGACCCGGGTTTCGCCTTTCGGCATCTTCAGGCATTCAAGTGCACGGATTTCTTTCTGTTTTGCCGATATAAAACTTTGTACAACAAGAGCATTGCAATCTATAAATCCCGGATTTATTTAAGTAATGTATTTTATCTTTATTATTAATTAATAATTTGCCTAAAGAGTTTTTACAGTAAAAAGCAGGTCTAACACTATCAGCTAGCTGTTTTTTAATTTTGAGACTTGTATTTCCTAAAAAAATGATTCTACGCCAATACCTAGTATGATCTATGTCCTTTGACACTATACCTTTAAATAACATTTTTTCTGCAAGTTTAGCTTGTTTTTTTGATAAAAGATTGTCTATAAGATGGCTTTGGACTCGATGATGCATTTGTATCTTATATAAGCACGAAACTTTTATTTGCTAAGCGTCAGTTCAAGTTCATCCGTGCACTTGAATGCCTGAAGATGCCGAAAGGCGAAACCCGGGTCGTTAGTGACAAAATTTGTGAGAATGTACATAGTTTGAACGATTCAAATTTAATATTGAAATTCCACCAAGCACCTTCAGTCGAAATCTTAAATTAATAAATTCTTGATTTGTAAACACGCCCACGTATTATTGCGAAACAAATTGCAATTGTATGTTGCTCATCAATGTTGCTGGAAGTAATAATTTTCCTCCCACAAGCGATATTGTTGTACTCTGAATATTTCTAACGATATGAGTAACAAAGCAAAACGATTATCAAGCGCATCGCAAGATCGATTTAGAATATCACGGGATAAATCTACTAAGGTATTAATTATTCCGTGATAAGTATCGCCAATGTTAAATCATATAAACATTATCTAAAATCAGTGATGTCAATTTCATGTTCACTTAACTGTCGTATTTAATGGTACTTATTTTTATATATTTTTTTTGTATTTTTAATCTAACGAAACTTATGATATGTAAGATTCTGTAATATTTCATTAAAATCCATCTCACAAACAAAATAAAAACATAATTTTATTATCACGTACACAATATTATTTAAAATTATAATTAGCATTGACTTGAATATCTAAAAAAACGTTTTGATTGGGAATACTTTATTTTTTACGCGACACGTTTAAATTCAAATACAAGAGTTGTATTTTTAATCAAATAATTTTCTTATAAAATGTTTTCGTAAATTTTTCCTTCTCGAAAGAAAACTTTTGTTTACTTCCTATATTTGTACACGATTGCATGGACGTTTTCAATTGTTTAATTATATCAGCAATTATCTTTTAACTAGCTAACTGATGAGAGAGTAATAGAAACTGGTAAAAAACCAGTTCTGAATCATATTTTGTTTAAATGCTATTATTAACAAGATTTATATAATGTTTCAAATTGGTATCAGGCATGTTTGAATTCTATAAATAAGCGGATGGACGTGATGATGATAAACTTATTTTTCAAAGTACTACGGGGTTTAATAAATTTGATGTTTTGATATCTACTGGTTTCTCTTAATACATTAACTACGTAAAAAATATTGTTTAGAGTAACGCTTATACCGTTGTTATAGACTAAAAAATTACAACGAAATATGTAATTATATTAAAAAATATTTCAACCGTGACTCAACTCCCATACTATTAGCATCAATTTTCATACACTATTAGTAGATTTACATACAATTAAACATCTACTTAAAAATAGTAAAGTAAAATAAACTCAAGATTCAGAAAAATATAACATCTAATGCTGCATTTAAATAACCGTTAACAAAGAATTTCTATCAAGCCGAATGCCCACTAAATGACTATATAGCATAACGTAGATTGAAGTTTTCCAAAGTTTTCCGGAACGAAGGGTCCTAATGAGTTGAATAGCATTAAGTTTCAAACTATATTCTTATTTCCTCGTTAACTATGGCATGACTGATTGGGTGATTTAGAAGTTAAATGTATACATTTAGACAGAGTGACAATTTAGTTTTTATGTTGTTTTGGATACTTAGGCATGGCCTGCTATTTTTTACGGTACAAAAGAAGAGACATACATATTTTTATTTGATAAAATTCTATTTCTGAAAATAAAATATATTTTTTTTTGTTTTGGGTATGATTTTTTAAAACCGTTTGAATAGTGAGCTATTTTTTTATTTTAGCATTTAACGAATTTCACTTTTTGCGAATATAATGGGCCTGATTCCCGATCACAACATGTTTTATACTATATGAAGGGTAATATTTATTTTTTGCTTAGGGTCACTTTGGATACGTCGTCGGATGTTACTATTCCCTTTTTGTTTCCGAATAAGTTGTCTAATGGGGAAGCAAATGATATATTAATACTCCATCTAAGATATTTTGGTTTATTCAATTGATTCATCACGGAAAAACATTTTTGATTTATAATAATGCAAAAAAAGCTCCCCTTGCTTACAGCTTAGCTTATATAATTTTCATTAAACAAAGCATTATTTTAAAGTCAGGTTATAAATGAATTTATCGCAGTAGTATATTGACTTAAAGTTGGTTTAAATATTGACAAAAAAAATCTTTTTTGAGATTTTTCCACATTGTTAATTAAACTATCAGGGCGGATTTTTCTTATCGAGAGCATTATCAACCAATGAAAACTTAAATTTATACAAATATAGAACGAGTAAATAAGCTTTTGATCATCAGTAGATAATGTACACGAAAATCTAAAATAGTCCTAATCTTTAATTAAATAATGGAGAATTAGCGCAAAAGACTGTTTTTGACAGCCTTAAAAGTGATTTGAATAATTATTAACGTAGGAAAGTCACCGTGTTTTGGTTGTTGGTAATCACCCCACGCTTCGAAATTGTAATAGTTAAACTTTTAAGGATCTTTATGTTAGGTAGAAACAGAAACATTATGAAATAATAAATATTTAACGCTAAACAATTTTCTTAGGAATCATCAGGAGATTCTTGAATGACAAAAGACTCAGTAAGTATTGTTAGATTCTTCGACTCTAAGACTATCTGCTAGGTTTATTACAAAATTATGTATGGGGAGCGGTTGGGAAGCTATGGACCTGAATGACTCGAAGCTTCAACCAAACAAAAAAATACTACTAGTGATAAGCATACAAAATAATTATAATGTATTTGTGTTTAACCAGAGAGAGTATTTACAGCAAAAATATTTTTTGATATTTTTCAGAAAAATAATATGAAACAATCAGTGCCACAATCAAATAGATTTATATATTTTATTTCAATGTAAGTCATTTTTCCCGTCAGAAACTTCAAAAGATTTAACTATAAGCTTAAACTTAAATCAAAGGCTTATTGAATATTTCATAATAATCGAAACTAGAGGAATATTCAATTCGCGATGAAAAACAAGTAAATACCTCTATCAAAAAATTGCTTATTCATGAATTATTATTCGTCTTTTAAATTGAGATGTAACGCTTGGGGTCGACACTAAATGCCTCTCTATTAAAATAAAATATGGCCGCTTAGGGAAAATAGCTTATCAGATTTTCAACTTGACATTATTAAGAGATGGTAAAATGTTAGTTGTACAAAAAATATGAATACAAATTGCCTGTGGAAGTTTCTAGCTGAAGTGAAAATTATTCATTTAATTAAATAACAGAATCGAGGCGTGATAGTTATGTTTATACTATATAGTGACAACAAAGTAAGTATTAATGTAAGTAAATGGAGATTCTGCTATCTAATATCAATAAATAATGGAACATAATATGAAACAATCTCTTTAATATTAAAAGAGGTAAAGAATCGTAAAATAATTGTTATTTTATTAACACAGCTTACATGTGAAATCATACAATAGCTGAATCACAGGCAGGCTCACAATCCTTAAACTTTAACAGTAATCTGTACGACAGATAAATGATTATGATAACCTGTAGCCGGGGTGGGGAACCTTTTCTTATTTAAAGGCCGCATTCATGTTTCTGATTCGACACGAAGGCCGCAGAAAACAATTTCATGCCAATTTATAAAGCCCAGATATTGCGGATTTCCCAAAATTACCAGCGTGCGACCTTTTTTTAGGTCTTTCAAGGATTTTGACATCGAAAATCTCAAGAATTTACGAAATTACAAAATTTTACAGAATTAGAGAATTGGCCAGAAGGCCGTACCAGAGAAGCCAAAAGGCCGCAGGTTCCCCACGCCTGCCTCGGAGTGTCATCAGCTACTGCTTGAAAAATCGTGAACTAAACGATTCATTGTTTACCTGCAATAAAGTGATAAGTAAATGTGTCACCTCACAATAACCAACAAATATTATACTGGGTGCAAAACAATAATAAAGTTATGAATACGTGACGTAAAAGTCCTATTTTTTTGGTTTATGAGTATAAATATATTCAATTTTATGAATGAAATGTGATGTATTAATATCTCATTCATCAAAACTAAAAAAGTAATGATACAACCACAATACTAGTCATTGTAACCACTATGCAAAGTCTCTTTTTTAATACTATCAAAGAACTCTTAAAAATATATAAGAAAATAATTACACTCGCATATCTTGTTTTAAAATAATTTTAATAATGTTACACAATAAAAAAATTAGGTAACCGGATTTTTTGTAATGAGATGGATGCATTAAAGAAAAAAATCGCAGAAGCAAAAAACACTGTGCAGGAGAGGCGAGGCAGAGAGGGGATCTTGTTGACGTTATCGCGAATAATGGTAATGTATTAACACCATAGAAAATTACTTTATTATGTACTTACGCAAATTTATTTTAATTAAATTAAAATAACTATTGAAATTTCTGTATTCCTGGAAAGCATGATAACAGCTTTTACCTGTAAGGAGTAATTTTGTTTAGTTGAGGGCAGAATCACCACCTAAATAATTGAATCCACATAGATTTATTCTACTACTTTTCTAACATGCTTTTCTAATATCATATGTTTCTTTTTATGTTTACTCACACAAAACGATATTTATATTTAGACTTTATCTTTTCTCCTTCAAATGTTCTACAGACACTTAACTAAAAATATGACCTGTATTGCGAAAAAATTGTATCTTCACAACTTTAAAAGCAAAAATATGTATTTTCTTTGGAGAAAAATAATTTCGTTCTAATAAAGTTCGTCTACAATGTAGATGTAGACTCTACATCATAGTTTCTCAACCTTTTTGGGCCAGTGGCTCTTTTTGAGTCTAATATTTTTCCGTGCCCCCCATTCCTGTAAAAATAAGTTTTTCGAGACTCGGGTATTGAAAGATTCCAAAATAATTTAAATTTCTTTGAACATTTTGCTAGCAAATTTTAAAAAAAATCCCAGGAATTTACGGAATTTCCAAAATAAAAACACATGAGAACTTTTTTTTTTAGCTCTTTCCAGATCTGCCATTGGCCTTACAAAACTGTTCTGTGGCTCCCCTAATTTTTTTTTCTGTGGTTCCCATGGAATATGCTGTGCCCCCTGTTTGAGAAACTGTGATCTACGATACGAAAATGTAATTTTGAAAATCACCAAAACAAACATCCACTTCTAATAATCTTAACTCCAAATAAACCAGCCCAATAAAACTCTAGCGGAACCAGAAGGTGCAAAGTTTGATTATCAAATACTTAAATGCCCAAAATGGCTTCGAACTTCTAAAATTCCGCCTGCGATGCTATCTAGATGTTAGACCCCGTTACCCCATAAAACTACCTTTTTCAGAATCGAGTTTGTACTGCAACACGCGATAGGACGATCCCACCGAACTGTATACGGTATTATCCAGAAGTTATTTTAGCAAGCAAGCTTTAGAATAGTTTATAAAGCCTGTATTTTAAAAAATATGATCCATTGATTTATCTGTGCTAAGACGAAATCGCTAAAATATTGCAATACGAACAGAGTACCGTAAAGATTTAAAAATCTACTTTTTGTCAATACTGTTACGGGCATACTAGGCGTGCATCATTGACTAACGAAAAAATTTAATCGACCAAAACATTCAAATTAAAATAAATAAACGCTACTCGTTTGCCTTTATAAAACTGTTTTTTTACTTTACGAAACATTTTTTTTAGTGAAATGAAAACACAAATGACTATTAGAAAATAAAATTAGAGTTGATCAGTGAATTACAATATTTCCCCCCAATTTTACACTGCTTTTTCAATATAAGGTAGAGAGGCAACACACATTAATCGCAGAGAATCCCATCATAATTGTACCGCGAGTCATTTTCTGTCGTTACGCATTGGTACGAATCAAAATGAACGATTTAAAAAGAAACGACTAAAAAAGACAACTATTTGAATATGACTTATTCTTTGTGGCTGTTTAATTGTTAAAATTAAGTAAATAATTTATTTTATATTTTTTTTATTGACTAGTAGTTTACTATAAACTGTATAGTGTAATGTAATTATTTATTATGAAATCTAATGAATTTGAAAAAAAAGCAGTAGTTTTTTTGTAAAAATGCAAAACTATAATATATACATTTTAAAGAGTAGTTAATTGAAACTTTTTATCAGAAAATCTTCTTTAGTACATATTTAGCTCTAAGAAATTGTTAAGCAATGATATCGATGATCTTAATTTAAAACAATTGAATTGATATTACATCTGATGTAAATTCGTAAGCTTTTAATACACATTAAGTGAGCCAGTGTATCATAAGTAGGTATTTCCCAATAAATAATTTGATGTTTAATTGAACTTGTCTTTCATAAGTCGTTAATAAAAAAACAAATGAATGCGAATAAAGCTCTTAGACTATATAATGATTCCATAATATGCTCGCTGAGAACAGGCATGGTTAAAAAATAAAAAAAACTGACATGATTGGGACGACGATTAAAAATGAATGTATTCTAACAACATATAAAAAAATATTTTTTAGTCGTGTTATTCTAAAGAGTTCTGGAAAATTTTAGATAGATTAACTGCTATCATGTAAGTCATAATATAAAAATCTCAATATCTCATTATTCCAGGTATGAATATATGAAATCTAAAAAACCGTATGTGATAATAGTGGCTTTGAAGCAACCGAACCCTAAAAATGTAATGCACGTTTATTTTATATACTGTATCTATTTATTAGTGGCGAATCCGCCTGTATAAGTTTACGTTTACTTTTTTTGAAGTCTCCGCATTTGGTAGCTTTGATGTAGGTTTCGGGATTTAGGACTCAATCCCTAATTTAAATATATCCCTCCCAGTTACTGCGCATTACACAAGAAGAGATTTAATATTACGGATTAAGTGTTATTAATGTTTTTGCTGAATCGGTTTGGTCATTCTAATATTATACCCGTTGCACGTATATAAATCATTGAATACATAAACAATATCACAACAATGGATGACGCTGATTTACAATTATAATCCTGTTCTTTTCAACGCATTGTTTTATTTCTTTATGTGTGTAGGTATTTTTGAATGAATTTCATAATTACTTTTTATAAGTAATAAAAGTACAGAAGTGCGATACAAAAGGTGTAATTTTCATTGTTATATTTAAAATAAAATAATCTACCTATTACTTTATAAATGCCAATGCATGTTTCAAAAGAATATTTCGTTTGTTTTCGTGAGAATCATCTTCAGAGTTAGTAAGCGAAAAGAAAAATTACTACGTTTGTATTAATTTTATGTAAATATGTGAGTTATTTGAAAATATGTTGATTAGAGCAGTGCTTCCCAACCTTTTCCGTTCATCGGCCCCCTAAATCTAAAAAAATAATCCGCGGCCCTCCTCAATTGTCTCCGTAACTCGTTTTTTTTTTAGCTCACCGAGGAATTCTAAATCCTCGATTTTCCCCCAGAATCCAATTTCTATCCAATCCAACCCGGCGGGCCCCCCTTAAGAAATTCCGCGACCCCCAATATGGGAAGCACCGATTTGATAGACCTAAATATATAGATTTTTGTACTTTCTACTGAATTTCGCGGCCCCCGAAAGAAATCATACGGCCCCCTGAGGGGCCGTGGCCCACAGGTTGAGAAGCACTGGATTAGAGGATTAAAATAAAATAAATCAATGATTAAATTTTTTTCTGAGAATCGAAAAATAATGTTTGAACCTCTAGTATGTATTATTTTTTTTGATTACGATTATTATAAAGATTGAAATGGTTATTATAAAATTTGTAATTCCAACATTCAATAAGTATCCAACATTTTGACCCCTTGGGACACATTTATAAGATATTTATTGCATTAAAAATAGTACAACTTTGTATATTTTTTGTAATTAAATCAAACGCGAGCAACACAGAAATAATAGAATATTTGCGTAGTTTAAAGTGTTTGCGTTATTATTTATAAGTAAATTGAAATTTTTTTATTTCTATTTATGTGTGCCTTTGAAAATATGATTTTCCATAAACAATGTCGGTAAGAAGATATTTTCTGGGAATATATGAAGCCGCAAGAGGTGAAGTAAGTCAAGTAGTAAAATGGTAAAAAAATTCTACTCTACTTTTAAATACAATAGCGATTTTAGTTGGTGTTTTGGTGGATTGCATATTTTTATTTTAGGAAGATAAATACTATTGATGTGTGTATTTATTAAGCTTACTTCACATTTACGATACTTTGAGACGTGAAAAATATTGTAAAGCATCCGTCCGAGAGTGAATATATAATCCATTTCATCCTCGTCGAAAACTAACTGTAGCGTACATGTTGTAATGTTATTTGTTTGCACGCATGTTATTAAATATCGGCTGCGGAAAGAAAAAAGGACGGAACCCACACATATCAAATTTTACAGGAGGCGCAAAAAACGTGTTTTGATGATTTTGGGCCAAATGCAAATTATGAATTATACACAACCTTGAAGTGCACGGAGACTTCTAAACTGGTGTTTAATTGACATAATCTAATATTAATTGAATAAATTGTTTAGAAAAAACCTTTAATTCAGTCTTTTTTCTTAAGGTCATCTTTTTCAAACTCAAAAGCTAAATTTAGATACTGATTCAATATTTGTTGTTTGCATCCTTTTGATAGAACAAGTATCAAGTTTGATACATTGTGATTATCGAAAAAAACTGTTTTGAAAAAACTGTGGGTTAGGTCCTTTTTCCTTTCCACAGTCGATATCTCAAAGTTTTTTTTAAACTTAATCTGTAACTTCACCCCGTGCTATAGCTGAATGCCGAGTATTTTTATGTAAATTGCATCTATTAATAATTTTGTGTAATGTAAAATCTTTTGTTGATTGCAAATCCCTAATAAATAAGTTACGTAACCTGAGTGTATTCATTTCCTACCATCTGCTTGTACCTGATTGATTATTTATAATTAATGTCTGTCTTCATTGATTTTCATTAGTGATGACTTCTTTTTCGGGTATAACATCGTGTATTTAAACTATTTTTTCTCACCATAAATGTAATTACCTCAGGAAATTTTACGTTTTTGCTGCTTACTATTTTTATTGCTCGCAGTGCTTGAAGAATATTTAAGTTTTTCATGTAGACACTTTTTTATATTTTGCATTTATTATTAACTTCTATTTATATACAGTCGAAGATTATTTATAAGTCAATTATAAAAAAGGCGAAAACGTTCTTACGCTTAAGTGTGTTGAGATAGGAAATATTAAAGTATATCAAATTAAATTTTTACCGCATATGCAAGTACTTCGCCTAACTGCATGCTCGTAAGCGTTTGTGTCGTAAAAACACGTAATATAAATTGACCATTAAAATGTTTTGGCGGTCCGATTTTGTTACCTACTGATATAAAGATTCATTCACATTTACAATGGCCAATAATAACAAATGTCTTATTTTAACACTTTGATGCGGAGGAACAACAGGACCAGTCAGGGTAAGCTATTTTTAGTTTAATTATTGATATTAAAGAATGAAAAATACCGCTCTCTTTTGTATTTACTGCATAGTTATTAATTGGCATCAAGGCTGGTTTCCTCACCACAAACATTTAAAAATAGTAACTAGTACAACAAATGTTGTATTTTTTAATGTACTGCTTTTCCACTTTATGGAAATATTTCCATCATTTGCGTTTGCATATTTTAATAATTTTTAAAAATATTTTTTTCATACCATTATTATGTTTCTTTATGACAAATGAAGAGGACTCCGTCACAAAAAAAACGCTAAATAAAACTTATATTAAAAGAAAACTTAAAACGACAGATGATAGATATTTTTGACATGGATTTAACATGCCAGTATAAAAGTTTTTCTTTCAATATTTATGTTTTATCTATTGTGCTTAGTAATATAGTGCATGGCTATAAGATCGTTCTTGTACAATTATTCATAGAGCAAAGAGAGTGAGGATTGAATTCATTATTTTTCATGATCGTTATTGCTTTAGTAGTGCTTTCCAAACTTTCTCATGCTACGGACCCATAAATCTGAAAAATTAGTCCACGGAAAGATATATAAGTCGCCAAAAACTTAATTTGGTATTAATTATTACTTTCAGTAAATATATACCTATATTTCATCACAATAGTAAATAACTTTTTTAAAAATAAAGTGTATAAAAACAACACATATGTTTATGAAGCTTGCACAAACAGTTTAATAAAATGAACGCGGTTACATGTTTTTACATAAAAAATCAATGTCTTTAATGCTTACACGCAAGCAGTCTTCCAAATTTAGTTCACTTAGTAAATTTTGTGAAGAAAATGCTGTTTCACATAGGTATGTATGTAGTCGCGCAAGGAATAAGGATAACTAAAGTTTCTTTTGCAAAAGACAAGATATCCTTACTGTTACATTATCCAAAATTCGAAATACTTTTTTTCATTAGAATCTGTTTCAAGCAAATTAACTAAACATATTTGTTAACTCCCCGCAAACCCCAGTTAGTGAAGCACTGCTCTAAAGAATGCGCATGAGAATTGCCGGCTGTATACATATAACATGTGATAATAAAATAAATATATTTTTTCATAATTTTAAAGTTAATATAATACAAATAACATAAGGTTATGTTTAAGTGACCGCTATTGCCTTTATGGATGGCGGCCGTGAAACAACGAGTGGCGTTGGTGTGACACATAGGGAATTCAATCGTGGACCCTTTTTTTTGATCCCGGGATTTCGGATTAAAATTTTTCCAATCCCAGGATTGAGCACTTAACATAAAATCGTATATAAATTCGGAATTCGGTATTTAGAAATTTTTGCTCGCGATATTGAAATCCTGGGTTTTTTTTTTTAAAAATTGTCGATTTCAAAAACTCAGGAATTAGTGGAATTACTAAAATGAAACGACGCGAAACATTTTTTTAGTCCTCGCGCAAATTTCTCAAATTTTATCAGTCCTGAAATCCCGGGATTCTGGGATCACAAAATTGGATGGGATTCTGGGATTGGAGGCCCTAGTGACACCCAACTTGTGATTATTTTATAGCTCGTTCTTTAAGTTGTAAAATATTAATCATCAGGGAATTTCAAAGTATCCTATACGCTACGCAGATAGTTTCACGTATATGTAGACGTAGCATGTGGGAAATGTTTATACACGTAATATATGCGGTGATTGAAAATATATTTTCCTTTCAAGTTCTGCATGTAGAAAAAACCAATAAGTGAGTGTTCGATAAAGCAAAATTACGTTATAAATATACACGCTCGGAGCATAGAAATGGTTAAAAGTCACGTATAAAAAAGTGCCCGCTCGAAAGCATAAAAATAAAAATGAATGTACGGATGCCGGTTATTAAATTTTACGATTTCCTTTTTTCGCATGGATAAGGTCCGCCTAGATTTCGCCATTCAAAGATGACGGAATACGTGATTATGGATTTTTTTTCGCTGCAAAAAATCATACAAATTGAATGTGGAAATGAAAAGACTGGCTAATGAACCTTTAAATTACGGAGATTATTTCGACATTATATGTTTCAAAACCATGTCCACTTCGAAATTGAAAAAGTTAGTCGACTAATGGCGCGATTGTTTTCTTACATGCAAAACTTAAAAATAAAAAAAATATTCGCGAGAAGTTCAAGTTTGATACTAGGGATTGCAATGAAGAACGAATATATCAATACCGTTATTTCACATAAACAGCTTTGTAAATACCAACACTAGTATTATAAATAAAGTTAAAATTATTCAACAAAACACGGCTAACTGGGATAGCAATACCGGAATTAATTCAAAATCGTTACAACGCTATTTCGATATTTCATATAAGATACTGTCATTAAAAAAAATATCATAACCATAAACAGATGATTTTTTACAAATAACTTACGGCTTATTAAAATATTTGAACATTATCGAAAGTTTCAATAATTCTAGAAGAAAAAATAACTATTGGATACAACTCATTCATATCAAATTCATAATACTTTAATTAATCCCGAACAATCTTATCAAAGTATATAGTTCGATGTTGGTTGGACTTCAATAACAAAATACCGGTACGTTTACATTTTAAATATCGGTATTTCAGTATTTAAAAACACCATTAATACCGGGATCTCGAATTCGGTATTAATTTCCCTTTTTAAAACAAATTTCGATAGAATCTTTCAAAATCAATATCACAATTTCTTGTCAGGTATAAATAAGTTCAGTCATAAAGGGGAAGAGATAACAACTGGTCGTTGATAAAAGCTTTAAAACTTCGATAATCTTTGTCCATATTTAGGTGATCGTTAATATTTTACTACGATTGATTGTGAATTATTTCATTTTATTAATTGATTTGGCATTTACTTGGTAGAACTCCATTTATAACAGATTAAAATAACAAAGTATTTTAGCTCTACAGTTTTTAATAATTTTATTCGTTGATAGCTATTTCGGCTTGCGCCATCGTCAGAGTTCATAGTTCTGACGATGGCGCAAGCCGAAATAGCTATCAACGAATAAAATTATTAAAAACTGTAGAGCTAAAATACTTTGTTATTTTAATCTGTTGTTAATTATTTCATTGATACAGTAAACCAAAATAGGGTTGCCAAATTTATTAACGTCCAAATCGGGACACGTAAACTAAAATAATATTCCATATACAATTCAAATCCGTATCAGGTAATTAATTTACAGGAAAAAATAATAAATAAAGAAAAATGGTATTAATATATCCCGAAAAGTCTACTCAGGGTGCTATTTTAGAATTCCGGGACGTCAAGTAGCACTAAACCAAAGACACTTCTAGAACAAAAAAAATCAACGAAAGTTGCTGTGTTTAGTTACAGGTGTTAGCGGAAACAATCTTGACTTCATTGGGAAGGCAAAGATTACTGAGGAGCAAAGATAGATTAAAATTCTTAGGCGCAGTAGCATCTAAAATCAAGTGAACTATTTTAGAAAACAAAAATATTTCTAATGGATTCTTTAAAATTAAAATTGAATAATTTACGATAATTTTCTCTATGTTTTGTGTCAAATCCTTGCAAAATACAAATCTTTACTTGGAATAACTTTAAAGTATAATGCGGTCTTGCTAATAGCTAATATTACAGACAGGTATTTTTACTATCAATACCAGAGCAAAAAAAAGGAAAAAGTACATACATAGGCGGGTGAGTTTCATAAATAATATACGTTTTTTTTGAAAACTAATAATACATTATTAAAAGACGCAATAATTCTGGAACCTGACAATTAGCTAACTTTTAGCAAATTTAAAATATTTCAATTCATTGTGAACACTCTTATTACAATATGTGATGTTTTATATATAATCAAAATTCGATTGTGAGTAATTTTCAATACAAAAATACCGGTTTAAGTAATGCCGGTATAGCAATCCATGTACGTTTCCATTTTTAATAATAAACATATGGACTTTTTACGAGATTGTTTTTTTTTTATCAGTTGTCTAATTTATCTTGTTTTTGAGAGAGTGAGAAAAGCACATGTCATATTTTACTAGCAAACTTTCATTGTAAATTTTAAATAGTGTTGAATTTTGTGTAGATTGTTAATTTTAATCTATTTTTTGCCCCGTTAACCACATTTTTTATAATTTCTGCTGACTAAGTTGTCTGCCTAATACTGAATTTTCATATACTATGTTTTTTTGAAATCTGACATAGATCATTAGCATGTCGGAATCGATAGATACATACCATTTTGAGAATGGTGTAGACCAGGGATAGGGAACCTTTTAATTTCTAAAGACCACATTCATTGTTCTGATTCAGCCTAAAACGGTGGTATCCCCCTTTTTTGGGTTCCCGGTAAATTGCTCGAATAACAAGATAATCAATTTGTTTCCGTTTGTTCTGTCTTAGCCGTAGTATTCTATGTGTTCTGGAAATATATAGAAACAGTTTGAGTAACTAATTAATAAGCAGTTCTCGTAGAAACACTTCTGTTGGGATAAACTCCATTAAAAGATCATATGTTCCGCACTTGGAGCGAACACGGTTAAAATAAATACTTACGAAAATTATTTTTAAATTTCACTCTCTAAACAAGTGTCGCACAAGATAAAAATGAAATTCGTAGAAAAAGTCGTGAAAAATCGTTTAAATAACCAAGCAATTCGAATAATTTGTAATTCGAGCAATTTATCGGCTCCCTCCTTTTTTGACTGTCTAACACAGGGTTTCTCAACGGTGGGCCATGTGGCCCCCCAGGGGGCCACAGCGTGTTCTAAGGGGGCCACAGAGATTTATTTTTGTTTTGGGGAGCCACAACACAGTTTAGGGGGGCCACGGGTATTGAAAAAACGATACAGGGAAGAGCATAATGGCGGACGTCACGCAGCTATTTTTTGTAAATCCGTAAATAAAATAAATTATTGGCATCCCAGATTCGAAAATCTCGGAAGAGCTATAAAAAAAGGTGGGTTTTTGAAATTATAATTTTCATGGGAAGACAAAACAATGGTATGGGGGCCACAAAAAATTAAAGACACTCAAAAGGGGCCACGCTCCCAAAAAGGTTGAGAAACACTGGTCTAACATACATATAATGGGTCGTTAGTGATAAAATTTGTGAGAATGTACATAGTTTGAACGATTCAAATTTAATACATATAATGGGTTGATTACGCTCTTTTTCAAACGCTTACGTATAATTTTTTGATAAAAGTGAATATTTTGATCAAGTCAAAAGGTCGCATCAGAGTAGCCAAAAAGCCGCAGATTCCCCTTCACTGGTGTAGACGCTTCATACTCTTATTTAAATCATTTTATTTAAATCTGTTTTAAACTATCCCAGCTAAGATGTTTTTCATTGAGGAATTATTATAATGCCGAAAGTAGACGTAGTCTAAGATATATATAGATTGTTTTTAAATTTATTCAGAAGCGCTCCATTATTTTTTACCACCTGGGAATACAAAGAGAAAACTTGTGTGAGAAATTCGTTTCCGTACTTATTATTTTGTATCAAAAAACGCCTTCTGGGTAAAATTTAGCCCTTACTGATATTTCTGACTTTATTCATGCACGCGTGACAATCTATTGCCTTTGGCGGTAGAACATCCGATACGTGAGGCGGAAGTCTTCAATCCTGAGCAGGTCTCAACAGGTAGCTGCTATATCCATTTGCTGGAAATACAAAAATAACATTACATCTTTGGTACGAAAAATATTTTTATTTGCCTTATTTTTACACCCATAGCGATCACAAGTATAATGTACGAGGTGAAAAGGGTTTTCAATTGTTTTTTTTTTGATGATTCAATGTCAGTTTTTATTTTTTGAAAATTTCAAATCGATATGTAAGCAAATTCTTTAAAATCAAAAAAAACCAAAAAAGGGTGATGGCACAAAATTATTTTTTATGTTAAACCAACATGATTTTGGGTTTTAATTAGAAATATGTGAGCTCATTAGACTACCTATGATGTTAATTGGGAGCAACTTGATAGACTATCCTATTTTGACCGAGAAGCTATTTTATGATATTTTTTAATCCATCTCCACTCTCAATGTGGATAATATGGTATCTTAATGGAAGCATCTCAACAGAACTTTTTCTACGAGAACTGTTTGTTACTCAGTCGCTCAACCTCTCATTTTCGAAGAGAGTGGTAGGGATAAAAGGATAAGGTTAGGACAGAACTAGAGGTTAACTAAACACTCTCGCTACGCCAAGTAGCTGAAAGATTGGAAGAGTGGGAGGGAATTTTTACACATCGCAAACACCCATGCCTTCAAACAGAAATCGATAAATCGATCGAAAAAATGCTATCCGTACTGGGACTTGAGCCCGTTAGATCCGGCACGGAAGCCCACAACGCTAACCCGGCAAATGAGCCAATGTTATATTGCCTCATACAAAAATATTCGCTTTACGTAACAGAGTCCAAAAGTTTTTAGAATTTGGACTAAAATTCATATTTTTATTGTGACGTAGAAAACAAAATGTTTTTTTTTTATTTTATCAATTTAATAACTATAATCAACATTAAATTTATTCGTAAACCTTGCGTTGTTATGTCTGATGATGCATAAAGTATTTTTTCTGAAAAATATTATTGAAGAGAAAAAACGTTGTTTAGTTATTATCTAATAATATAAGCTGTAAAAATCTTCAAATCGTATTTTTTAAATTATTTTTAGCTGCCACTGGAACTAATTTATAAAGTTCTGAAATTAACATTCAAGAAAGTGTCGTCCCTTTTAATAAATAAAAAGCCAACGGAAAACGAGGATTTTCCTTCACTAGTTTAAATTGAATACGGCGTACTTGACCCATATTTTGTTGCAGCTTTTCATTCCAACAGTACCCCCAACATTACTGGTGCTATTATTATAACATATACAAATGCGGAGCAGTAGCGTGCGATCAGTGTCGAGTGACTGTCAAAATTAATATTATGTTTTCATTAAAATGTAGTTATAACCTGACATATAAACTTAACTTTGAACAACGAATAAGTTTATGAAAACACGAGATTTTCAAAAACCGTGACAATTGCATGACCTATTCTATGTAAATTATCTGATGGTGGCATGATATAATAATTGTACATGTATTGACGTACAAAACTTAGTTTTAATAGCCACACCAATATTCGGTATTTCAAAGTTTCAATAATTGTAAGAGAGATAAAAAGATTTAGTGGATAGCTTATTGATAGTTTTGAAGAACACAAACAAATCAAAATTTAAATAAAAACAGACAAAACTTGCGACGAAAGATTATTCTTCTGTACATTTTTCGTAAGTCTATAAGGCAGGCGTACAAATGATTTGGTCAGATTCTTCTGTCAATATCAAAATATAAAGGATAATACTCATGTTTGGAAGTGTCAGTCTAGCATTTTTTCGGAAAATATTGAAATGGTACGCGATCTAATAGGTCTGATTAGATCCGTGGTAGGCTGCCAGTAGCTTACCAAATAGCTCGCTTAATCTCTTAGATATTGGAGATGTTCTGGGAAAATAGTAGTTTTTTTCATTTGTATTTAAGTATACGAAATAATTAGTAAAGCAACCGAATGTCACCTATTATACGTATATATTGTAACGTAGTAGTGAGCGAGGGAACGTGGGGTCGGCGTTCCCACACTTTTTTGTAGACTTTTAGAATTTTTGAATTTTTTAAGAATTTTCGAAGAAAACGTTTTGTTGAATATTTGTTGTGTAGAAATTGAATCACTGTGGGTAGGAGGTATATATTTTTTTAAATTAATCAACGCCCTCAGCCTTTTTTAGTAACCATTACACTGGTGATAATGTACCAGTAAAACAATCAATATTTGTAAAACGCAAGATTGAAAAGTTCTAAGACTAATAAGGAAATAATATATTTTTTTCGTATCAATGTTTCAAAAGTTATTCTTAAGCCGCCTTAGAAAGTATATAATATGTAAGATTTTGCAGTTATTTTACCAAAAGACTTGCACGAGCTCTTTCAAGCCTCTTTTAGTCCATCCCTGGGTCAGATATTTTTTTAAATTCTTCATGTTTGTCATCATGCGAAAAATGATAAAGCTGTCACATTGTGTTTGACAGCGCCACTGACATGACGTGACCGTAAGTAGCATCAGGTAAACGCGCACGCATTTATTTCACGTCTCATTTACACAAGACAGGAACTGAGCACAGTAGGTAGAACATACTCATTCTAAGCTAAAGCCACTCCTCACCTGCTCGCTTGTTTGTAAATGCGAAGCACACAGGTGCGCTAATAACACGCCAGCCCATTGTACGGATACAATCGAGGAATTTGCATTGGTAGTAGGTTGCATGTTGAACCTAGAGCTGTATTAATCAAAACAATGTTTATATCTTCTCGAAGAGAAGATATATTTACTCAAGTGGCAAAAAAGGCATGGAACTAAAACGATCATTATTTAAGATTATTGAATGCACAAAAATAGTTTAAATTGCGAACGATTATAAATCACAAAAGATTAGTTATGCAAAATATAAAACTTAAATTTAAGCACTATCCACTCATTTAGCTCTAGTTTTGCGTGGCGCCTTGCACACAGGCGCAATGGTCCTTGAGCTGGCCCTGGATATAATGATCGGGTTAGAGCAGGACTAATGACTTACTAATCGAGTAAATTTGAAGATTGGAATGGTAGGAGAGAATATTTAGACATCAAAAACATCCATTCCTTCCGATTCAGTGATGTTTGTATAGGGAATTAAGCCACGGACCCGATGTATGAATAATTGTATAAAGGCCCATTCATAAACACCGGTTAACTGCGCAACATAAACAGGGTTTCGGGGTTTTTTAAACAAGCGAAAACCGGTTTACCAATTTCAGCCTACACCAGACTAGACCACCTAGTCACCAGGTATTTACAACATTTCTATAGATTTGCGACAATTTTCCAATCAATGTCTAAAAGTGCTTCTATACGTTTTTCTTACTCTAGCTCCTTAAAAAAAACTTTAGCTTTTGAAAAAAATCTATTTATTTTATGAACTTGGCCTGAGCATGACATAATTGGCTTTTTGCATACCACACAAATATTTTTTTTTTATTTCTTATTTTTTTGTTGTTGGAAAATAATAATAAACCTGATTTATAACTTCATTTTATTATAAATCAGTTTTTTATAAATATCTAGACTTTAAATTTTGGCAAAAAATCAAGTAGGAATAATATACTTCACATAGGTGTATATTTTACATCGACTTATTTCAGTAAAAATAAAATTAAATAAATACAATCATTATTTTTTGATTATATGACATTTTCGATGTGTTTGATTGTATCGACAGCCACTCAACTCCATGTAACATTAAAATAATATTGAACAACGGAAAAACGAAATAACCTGTCTGCAAATTGATAGATTTAATTTTTTTTTTTTAGATAGATTTTTTTTAATGATAGATTTAAAAAAAAACATTTGCGATATGAAAATTGGTTATAACAATAACTCAGTACTTCAGTGCTTAGTGGTGTTTGTTTGCCGCGTTTGGAGCTCCAAAGGAAAGGGCTAAAATTGATATGTTATTTATAATCGATGATAATAGATACTTATACTTACTTAATAGCCGCCTGTGTGGTCGAGTGGTCAGCGTCGTTGGCTTTGGTTACGAAGGTCACGGGTTCGAATCCCAGTACGGACAGTTTTATAAAGTAGATTTTTCAATTTATTTATAAATTTATGTTCGAAGGCATGGTGTATGTGATGTGTTGAATTCCCACCTCCCACCCATCATGAACGGGGCATATCAAGAGCGATAAGCTAACCACTAGTCATATCCTTCTAATCCTACTCTCATTGGAAAAAGAGAGGTTGAGCAACTGAGTAACAAGCGCTTCTGTTGAGATAAACTCCATTAGAAGTCCATATGCTCCACATTGAGAGCGGACATGGTTAAAAAAAAATACTATGCAGTATATAAATAAACAAAATATGCAATAATATCGTTTTTTTTCTTCTGTCTTCTTGCAGTCTGATAAATTAAATCCTTTATGATAAGAAATTAAAAAAGTGCTCCATAATACTGTGACCAAAAATTACAGTTAGGACTTCCAATCTCGGGATTGGCAGCCCACCGCTGGGTATTCTGATTACATATCAGTAAATGGCAAGCTAGAAGTACTGCACAAACGATTCAAATCGTCCCGCTTATCACGAAATATGAAAATCAGCTCTACAAAACCCTTATAATACTAGTTTTGGAGTATAAGGTCAAAGGTTTGGACACTTAGTTCTAAGAGCTCTCAAAAGCTACAAGTGTTTGAGTGAAAGATTTTCGGCCCTGTTTGCGAGGGTGACATCTGGTGACGTCGGCGCAACCATCTATCAACATCGTCAGATTTGTTAAGCTCAACGACTACGCTGGGACGAACACATATCAAGCGTGTATGCCAGTAAACATATAAAATACTAAAATTTGATACTCCTGAGGTAAAACGGATCACCGTGACTTTAATGAATGTATGAAGTGTCTCAGAACTTGAAAGTGCTGGAGATCAGCGGCTAACGTAGAAAAGTGGAACTAAATAGACAGGATTAATTGAGGCGGCCAAGGTTTATCCCCAGACTGCGGTTCCAGAAAAATAGACACTAAAAATTCTTATTTAAATGTCGTGGTTTATCATAACAATCAATTAAAAAAAAAATATATCATAAAAAATAATTTGGAAATCAAACGGATTTATGATTGATTGATTGATCAATGAATCTTGATTTCTTCTGTAACAATATGTTATATTATTTAAAAATAACTGTTGAATTATTTTGATGTAAATAAAACAATCTACAAGCACGTAACTAAACATTTAAAATATTTTATTGAAGGTTTGAATACTTAATTTATTATAAAGCAGTAAAGTTTACGCGAGTAATTTCATGTAATTTTATCAAAATGAATTTGGTTGTTTACGAAATATCAATGACTGATTGCTGTATTATGATATATTCTTATATCCGTAAGCAATAATAAAACGCAGTGTTATATTATTTTTATAACAATCTCAGATCATAATCTAAATTATGCAAATATTATGTAAATTTTCGTAAGGGTGAACATAAACGTAGTCATATTAGAATTGATAACGTTTTAGCCGAAAAGATTGTGGCACTCGGTTGAAATTTTTCCCACAAGTACCGCGTTCAACGCGATGTAAGTAAGATAAAAAAAAATCTAGGATAATTTTAACGAAATTTTTGCTCAGCGATTTTTATGAAACGACTCCCACACTTTCGGGGTTGGGAAATGCCACCGAAGTCCACACGACATTGTTTTTTTTCCAGTATTCCTCAAATGTTTGTGTGTATTCACAAATTATTCACAACGATGGTAAGAAAAATGGATTTTTTACTTTAATCAATTACTACAATCGAACGATTTTCGAATATTATTTCATTTTGCATTGCATTATTGCTAACGATAATTTTATAAACAATCTTTTTATTACAAAATCACGCAATGTTGTAAAAAATATTTAAGATTGGCTACTAGCTATAAATGCTGTAATTTATTCACATTAATGTAAAATAGAAACAACCAATAAGGCTACGAAAATTCAATCCATTCAATTTTTATTTCTCTTGTTGGCTTCGTCTTTTATCAATTAAAACTTAATTCTTATTAAAATGAAAATTAAAATTCCCCGAGATGAGGAGAAAAATCAATCAGCTCGGCCGTTCGTTGGTCCGATTAGACTTTTTAGTTTTAAGCTGATTTAGATATCTTTCAATTGCTACTGAATTTTAACTGAATATTTTGTCATCAATGCTTGTAACAGATATAATATTAATTTACCTTTGATTGTTAAATTGCGAGTTTGAATTTGAAATAACACTACGTAAAAATGAATTTAACATACATTTTAAAGTAAAGCACAAGTAGGGCTATACGAATAAATTGATATTTTTAATAGATTCCAATTAAGTTTGATAACTTTAATTTTATATATATGTTTTAAATTTAATTTTATAATTAGTAGCAAAGTTATTTAAGGTAATTTTCTATTAATAACGAATTGAGGTTTTATTTATTTTGTGAAATGAAGCATTTACTATTTATATATTTGTAGATTCCTGTTTTACCTAAGCATAATAATTATGTTATATAGATATGAAAATATAATAATAGTTATGTTGAGTGAATCCTAAAAAGTGAAAAACGCCAAACTGTAGTTGCTATAGCTATAACAGTTAACTAAATTCTAAGCTGAGCTCATAAAGACGAAAATAGCCTTTATTCAAGGTGTTATGTAATACACCCAAATAAACCCTTTTTCTTCCGATGTCGCTTGAGAACAAGTAATAAAGACGCCCTATAAACATAAAATCAAGTCATGCAGCTTTCTACAAAAGTTTTTTTAATTGATTTCCAATAGATGGCGTAGTGGCGTCTGCCATATAAATAATATTTTCCACACAGGCATTAAGTATGTGAACACGACAACAAAGCTATAAGTAGTCCGTAATCGATAAGATGGTTTTGGACTTAGCTCTTACCAATGCCAGTATCATTATTTTGTTTTCTCCTCCAGTTGGTTATCAAGTCATTTGATATTATCTTAGTATCTGGCGATGGACATTTTGTTCAGTGGATTTTTTTTTAAATTTGTGAGTTTGCTGTTTGTTAGAGAGTTCTGTGTTGAAAGTATTTTATAAACAATTTAAATATTTTAGTATTAATTATATTACGCTTTGAAATAGATTATTGATAAAACCACTTAAGCGTTTTTATCGAAAAAAATATATTGTATTTTTATTAAGTGGCTTAAAACACACTTCATTAAATTATTTGCTATAAACGGAATTGCTGTAATTTATGGTCAAGAATTGTCATTGTTGTAATGAACAGTCCCCCGTGCCTCATTGAGCATTTTCCCAATACACCCTTATCATAATTAGGTGGGTAGTATAATTAAAAAGTTGGAAAACATTCGAGTGGGGTATATTATGGGGGCGAGTGCGAGCCTTCAAACATTCAAAACCCGTAAAGTGGGAGATGTATGTGAAAATGGCGTGATAACGTCCTGTTATTTTGATACCGCCAAGGCAAGGTGAACCATATTTTGTTGCAGTGGCGTGCCAACCGCGAAGTATTTTTTTGCGTAATAAATTCAAATGTTAATAAAATATCAATACTTTTATTCCTTCTGGCGAAATTTCACGAGCTTGAGTGCATCTATTATTATACAGTTCTTGTTTCAATTTTCCAAATTTCAAAACATTCATTTCTGACTCTATATTGAAATTAAAATACCGGATGAACACATTAATAACGGTTATTCAGAAAATATTTGTAAAAATACGGCCAATTGGTATTGCAATCCCGGAAGAGTAAATATAAATTCATTTATCATAAACGGGTGGTTTTCATAAATATCTTATGTTTTCTTTAAAATAACGATAAATTTTTGAAAAACACATAAATTCTCAATATTGTCCTATTAATATCGACATAACTCTAAATATTTTAATTAATCGCGAACAATTTTAGTTAAATATGCCATAGCTTAACTACATTTAAAAAACATTTTTGGTTAATATTTTTAACACCAAAATACCAAAATATTCTTTTGCATTTTCAAAATCGGTATTTCGAGATTGAAAAAAACAGTGAATACCGGAATACTAATTGTTCCATTAAAAAACTTCAAATTAGGCCCCTGCTGCATTCGAGAATGAATATCCACCGAAATCGAAAAGAATTTACTTGAATAAAATAAAATAAATAATGTTTTATTAATTCATCAATCAGCTCATGTCCGAGAACATTACCACTCATACCCTTAACTCTGCCTCTGATACCAACGTTTCCCTTGCCACATGCAGAGTACCCGGACCATTCCGACAAGCTTTTAGCTTCGTTGGTGTTTTACGCGTCATTATATTATTTTCAAAGGGACTTTGCATTTCAAGTACTGCGACTGAGCATTTACTGTGACTGGACTTAATGCAAAATTATAGCGTTTTAATACTGCACTCTTAAAATTCTCATCCGATACCAAATTTAACAAACATTTATCAGCTTTTAAAAATATATAATTGGCCACATTTCTCACGGACGTTGTGAAAGCTCATTAATAGTATGTAATTAAAATTGATAACTTTCTTATTCCACGAGGTAACAAATTGTTACGCGTGTTTTTCTTCTTTGAAAAGCACCTTCAGACAAACTACAAACTTATTTATGTATACACCAAAACTCAGTGGTGTAGTGGGGCCAGGTCGGTGATCTGGTACCTGAGAATGAGCCAGGTCGCCGCGCTGCTACCTGGTACATATTTACTTACCACTACACCACTGCCAACGCTTGATGATAATTCTTAAGTTATAAATTACTAAATGGATGCTGGAGTTATTCTTTATACTGAAAACAGTGTGGGGGTAAGATAGAAAGACTACTATTACTAATAGTAAATTAATTACTTATATGGAGATGGGTAAATCTGAAAGAAAATAATCGCTTTCTCAATGAAGCCAAACATGTATCAAAATTTAATACATTTGACAATTTCAAGTATATGTTTCTCTACTACATTAAAAAAATCACAGTTAATCGAGACTTAAATTGACGTATTTTTATATAAATATATAAAATGGTTCCAGTTCAGTTCCATGGTCGAGTGGTCAAAGTCGTTGGCTGCAGTTACGGTGATCACGGATTCGAATGACAACAGTACAAACGGCTTTTATAAAATGATTTTAAAATTTATTTATGAATTTTTGTTCTAAGACATCTATGTCTGTGATGTCTGAAATTCCCAAAAACCCAATCCTAAAAACGGAATATAGCGAAAACTATAATTTCATTACTATTCCTGCCCTAGCTTTAATCTTCTATCTGGTGCTCTCTTCGAAAAAGATACTTTCGATACAGCAGGTTATGTATGCCAAAAAATATTACATGTTTGTTTCATTTTTATTAATACTATTTACTTTTTCACTGTCGTATTTTCAAACAAATTTTCGACGATCTACTGCAAATAAGGAAACGTCAGCAATGTTGTATTCAAAGCTTAGAAAATAATTTCCTTTGCCTTGAATGTTTGCTCTTTAATCGGACTTAGTTTATGGCAAGCATCTGTCCTTTATGGATCAACAGTCCAACAGGAATCTTTCGCACTCGCAATTTTTCATATGTACTTCTCTTTAGGTCATTTATAACTGAAATTCATTTTCAAGTGATATTAAAAGGCTTTCTTGTACTATGAAATACACTTGACTTGAAAATAGCAGTAGCATACTATATACTAATATCCTTCTGAGTTATAAAATGATCGTAACAGTTTTAAAAAAATATTTTTTTCGACTAAATCCATTGCCTACTTTCATCAATAATTTTATTCAACTAACCTCTTTTATAAAATAAATATGATGCAAATACCCGTTTTGTAGTTTAGTATGTGATTTTATCTGCGTCAGATGCCACAATTAATTATCGTTAATTTTATTGAAGAAGCATTGTTACTGAGCAAAAATAAACAGGCCTACTTCGTTTTTTTCTGCCTTGTGTTACATTTAATTTGAATACCCATATAATTTCAATCAGTTGAAGTTTTCTTATTAAGCAAATATCATTTCGAACAGATATGTTATAGAGAAATCAACATTTGATGTACTTTAGATTTCATAACAAAAAATGTACTTTTGAAACCTTGAGATTACATTTTCTAACTATCTATGTATGGCACGTAATTTGAGAAGCATCTTTAGAATGAAGCTATAAACAAATGAAAGTTGTAAATGTCATTTGGTTACTTAACATGCTTTCCCCCTTACCTGTTGAAATAATAAAACTATTTTTTTTTTAATAAAAATCAATTTCAACATTTTTTTTGGTTCATTTGTTTGATTTATTTTATTCGCAGATACGAAAAAGCCAAACACTTCGCAGATAAATTCACAGCAATAGATTTGAATTCATGAAAACTCTGGCTTTTAATCAACTACTTAGAAGATTTTAGAAGATACCATAAATGTTTTAATTGCAAACCAAAAATAATCAACTCTGCCTTGATTTTTTAAACATAATAATATATAGTGATCTCGTTTCAAACGTTCAACTAATCTACTTCCTTGTCAAAATTATTGATGTCTGCCCTGGGATGCTACTGTATTACGTGCTCTGGTAATCAACTGATAATCGACACTGACTTGGACGATAGACTGGGTTAGTTACGCAAAATATTACGAGTTGAGCATACCAAAAGGCATATCAACACAATATGGGCTTCCGATAACAGACATGAATTCTAGGTTATCAAGTTGAGCGAGGATATATTTATGTTTCAGTAATGCACACCTCAGAATTCATGTGGAAATTATTATAGAGCCGCTTGTATGTCGGTATTTACTCGAAAATGAAATTTAACATAGTTTATGTAGAGCAGGTTTGTCAAATTTGTTTTAAGCCACATGCCAGGAATTCCAACTTTGTTGGCTTAACTCCCCTTACACAATTGATCAGAATATAATTGCCCCTTTCCAAGATATGTATTATGTACCTTAAACCAAAAAGTGCATTCCAAATAATATGCAATTTTTAATAAACGGCAACATTAGCCCTCCAGTCGAAAGCCCCTGCCAATGGCTCAATTGAAAGACGTTTGATGCGACAAAAGGCCATTGTAAATATAATACTAAAATAAAACGTCACACACATTTTTTCTCAAATCAAAAGTGATGCATTTTTTTTATTAAATATAATTTAAATTAAAAAAAACATTTAAAAATAAATTCATTCGAATAACTTCTATTTTTAATATAAAACGTACAGTGTATGTTACGTTTAGGGCTTAGAGTTGGAGTGAATTTCGTTTTTTTTTGCATGAAAAGCATTTTTTTTTAATCCGTAACCCAGGTTACCTTTGACTGAATTGAAATAGATTTTTATAAATATCGCCCTACTTTTCGTGGATATTATTTTAATTTAACTTGAAAACTTTCATTCCTACTATGTAAATTTCATTTTCAATGAAAACTTTCAACAGGTCTTTAATAACGGAGCAGTTTTTTCTCTATCTCAAATATTAGGTTAACAGAGTTACGAAGAAGTTTATCCTTACAATTTATTTTTCTGTTACTTCACACTTTGCCCAACAATAAATATCAAAATAACCCTAGGTGGATTATTCCTGAAGTGAAATCTAAAAAAAAATAGAATATGATTGCAGGTTTCTTTGGGTATGTTTGAAATGCCAACAGTTAACCTAATTAATATTACTTTCGATGGTTTCGGCGGTAACTTTGTGGAAGTTCATTTTAATAGAAAATTTAAATTAACTTTGATTATTCCACGTATTGTGTAACTAACTGTGACACGTGTTTCGCCTCTTTCAGAGGCATCTTCAGACTTACTATCGCAAAGTTTGCTTAAGTAATGAAGCAAGATTGATTCTAACATTTTAAAATTATAAAATTACAAAATGGATTGGGTTTTTTTTCCTTTTAAGAGGAGCAAGGAGGGGGGTGTAGAATCGAAATAAAGCAAACAGATAATGATACTAATTTTACTAATGAGTTGTAAACAATCAGAATGGGATTTTTCCTTTTTAATGGAAGCAAAGAGGGGATTATAAAATGCAAACAAATTTAATCATACTACTAATGACGTTAAACATTACAAACTATTAAAACTAATGAGCTACAATCAATCATCTAGGTTTGTGATTACTCTATTAATTGGAAACAATTTGAGTAACGGGGAACCGCCTGTGCTATTAAGAATATTATTTAATAATATTTCTTTTTTGTTAAGAGTTTTATTAATTTACCCCCCTCCTTGCTCCTCTTAAAAGGAAAAAAAACCCAATCCATTTTGTAATTTTATAATTTTAAAATGTTAGAATCAATCTTGCTTCATTACTTAAGCAAACTTTGCGATAGTAAGTCTGAAGATGCCTCTGAAAGAGGCGAAACACGTGTCACAGTTAGTTACACAATACGTGGAATAATCAAAGTTAATTTAAATTTTCTATTAATTAATATTATATTAAAAAAAAAATATTCTAGAAGCTTATTGAGGTTCAATTGAAAATTTATTTATTTTCTAAGCTATTGCTATCAACAATCCAGTTGACTGAGAAATCCCGAAACTGGGATTTTTTATGAGCAAGACACATTGACTGATTCGGAATCGTTTTCCTTCCATACCTTTTGGGTTCAGCTCAGGGGATGAGTGCCTGCCGGATTAGCACTAGGGTATCCAATCCCGGAGCCTTTTTGTGATCCCGGGATTGATTAATTGGGATTCAGGATTGGGCACTCAATGTAAAATCGTGTATAATTTGAGAAACGTTTTGGTGACTCGTTATTTTTTTTTAGCTCACCGAGGAGTTTGAATTTCTCAAATCCCTATACTTCTCCCTCAGAATATTTCCGTGACTCTAAAGTAAATAATGAGTTGAATTGCGATGAAAAATCTAATTAAAAACAAGTGAAACTTTGACAGTAACTAGTATTTTAGTTGATTTCTGTTATGAATCATTTAGTTGTATTATAATAATGATCATTTAAATCAAACCCGATTCAATGTGACGACATTAACATTTCTTCTAGTATTCATGCGCAGATATTGGTCAAATAAATAAACAATATTCTGAAATTATCAGTCGGCTTATACTTTTTATCTAAGGAATTGTAGAAAAGTGTCCAGTTTACTGTTAGAAAAAAGAATTAGTACAATAGCACAGATATTATGAATTTTCTTTTACATTAGATTTAAATCTACCACACTTGCATGAGGCGACTTGAGGACTGCATTCCATTATCTAAGGCACTTTCAAAATAAACGGGGGTGGCTTTTAATGCCTTTTAATGGATGAATGGTGAATGAAAGGATAAACTTCGTTGGCGCTAATGGTGTAATGAACGTTGCAATTCCCTCACTTTTTCTGGTGCAGGAAACGAGGAAGTAATTATTTTGAGTGGCCTGAGTTGAATTGGAACGTTGTGATCACAGCAATGCTCCTTATAATTTTAACTGTGGTATGCATCTTAAGTCCAATATAGAATTAGTGTTTAAATATGTAATGTATAGAATTTTTCAGACAAACTAAAATTATTATCATTGTTTACATAGGTCCATAAATAATAGGCGTTTCGCTTCAAAAATAATGACACAAATAACCTTTCTCAACAGAATTGATTTTTTTTAACATAATATTTATAGCAACTAGTGGAAGTAACGAAAATAGAGAAAAGACTTGACAATATTAAATCTATATTTGATTTTAATTTCCAGTTCTATTAATTTTCATACAAAGCCATTATTCAATATGTTAACAGACATATGAGGAAACAAATATCATGACTGAAACTCTCCGAAAATCGAGTTTTGAGAAAATCTCAAAAAAACACTGGAATAAAACTTACTAACTTAAACGTTATTATAAAAAAGTCATATAAATCAAATTATTAATTAAAAAATAGAAACCGATCTTTGTTATCATTAGCAGTGGTTTAAGCAGTTTTTAAAGTAAATTTAAATACTATTTTTTGATATATGCCTGTATTGATGCATTTGAGAATTTTCGGAATATATTTATTTAAAAAATGGATATTATGAAATTTGATACGAAGCTCCTCATATTCAATATTTATGCGAATTCAACATACACATTAAACTCAAATTTGACTGAAGTAGCACTGAAAAAGTGACGCGGAAGTTTACAAGTCGATTTTCTTGTAGTTATAGTTGTTGGTGAAAAATCAGTAACGCCCAGACACAAATTGTAGCACCAGTTAATTTTTTTGAATATTATTAAATCTTTCTGACGATATTGGAAACCAAAAAAACCGAAGGAAATTTTGATTTGTTTCACTGAAACATACAAATATTTTTTTTTTAAAACCATGTCCGCTCCCAATGTGGAGCATATGGACTCCTAATGGAGTTTATCTCAACAGAAGTGTTTCTACGAGAACTGCTTGTTACTCAGTTGCTCAACCTCTCTTTTTCCAAAGAGAGTAGGGATAGAAGGATAGGGCTAGAACAGGATTAGTGGTAAGCTATTCGCTCTCGATACGCCCCGTTCATAAGATAGGATGGGTGAGAGGGAGGAATTCAAGACATCACATACATTCATGCCTTTGAACAGAAATTCATAAATCGATTGAAAAATCAATTTATAAAACTGTCCGTACTGGGATTTGAACCCGGGCCCTCCGTAGCCGAAGCCTGTTAACAACGTTGACCACTCGACCACACAGGCGGCAAATATTTACAGTGAAAAAATAAATAATTCCAATGTTATGGTATTTTGATCTTTATATGAAAACATTTTTTGACCGTGAAAGATGAACCATCAATAAATTAATAAATTTTGATATCCTATCGTATACATCCGTGGCTTCCAACCTTTTTGTAACTGCGCCTCCATTTGAAGAAAAAAATATCTTCGCGCCTCCCCATCCGTTATTGCATGTAGTAATAAAGACACGTTTTAAATTTTAAATAAATATTTTGGACTGTTCGTGCCTCTCTTTGCAATAGTCCACACCTCCCATGTTGAAAATCGCTGGTATACATCGGTCCTCCAAGAAATAGCTTGTACGATTATGGTTATATGTATGTAGTGTTTGCTGAGGCCCTCGATTTGAACGCCGCTGAAACGTAACGTACGACAAACTTAAACAATACGTCCGCAGATGTCTCAAACTAAACTTCGCGTCCATCCGAATTTACATTCGGATTTCGTAGAAAGTTGCGTTAAAGTTTTCGCGCCAACTTCATCCGATGCGCCAGTGTTCCTTATACCGTTGATATCCGTCGCTGCATATACTACTGTCCAGAAATATGAAGAAAACCGGAACAGGGTGAGTTATATTTGTGTGAGACTGGTTTGTCACTATTAATGATTGAATTCTTAGTGTAAAGACATTATATTTAGAAAACAATGCACTGTTTCCATATTGTGTTGTAAAAATCAAAACTGATTTCGGCCGTCTTAGATTTAAAAAAAATGTAACTAGTGTAATAAACTCTTTTTGATATGGATGATAAATTTTGAACAAATAACATCCACCGTAAAAAAAAGAGAAATATGAAGAAAAAATAAGAATAACCCGTTAAGAATACTGATTATGATTCAGTCAACAAATATGTGATTTTTTATGATTTGTTCGCAGTGAGACATTCAGCTTGAAGAATAATTAATAAAAACACAATAATCCTTTGTACTTCATTCCACTTTATTTAATATATCAGGACCGGTTTCGCTCATTGCGAGCATTGTCAACTGATAAGAAATATAATTTAACAATGCTATTTATACAAAATTGAAAAGTTATACACAACAATTGGCATTGAAAAGAAATTGCCAATTACATTAAAGTGATTTTAAAATAACACAAAATTAAAATGTTCAACACATCTAACTTATAATTAAAAAGTCATCCCAGATTAATAAATTCAGAATGGCGATTGAAAGTAATTACAAACATAATTAAAATTTGGGAAATTTTTGACAAATTTTTTATCACTTTTAATTTTGTGTTATTTTAGAATCACTTTAATGTAATTGGCAATTTCTTTTCAATGCCAATTGTTGTGTATAACTTTTCAATTTTGTATAAATAGCATTGTTAAATTATATTTCTCATCAGTTGACAATGCTCGCAATGAGCGAAACCGGTCCTGACATATTAAATAAAGTGGAATGAAGTACAAAGGATTATTGTGTTTTTATTAATATAATGCCTTTCCACCAAGTATTGACAGTGAACACCCTAAAAGTGATTGAAGAATAATGTTAACGAACACATGCCCAGTCCCTGGGGCATCCAATTAACCGTACAAATCAACCAGTTTTCAGTTCTTTTCAAATTAAGAAAACCGGCTAACCGGTATAAGCCGTTTTTTTACCGAAATATCAATTTTAGTACCACACAAATCAATGTTTCAAAACCTGAAAAACAATGTAGAGCATTTTATTTACTTACATATTAAATGTTTAATAGGCATCAGTTTATTTTTTCTAAAATACCACTTGGCTCACTTCACTTTATTTTATTTTTAGGAAATTTCGAAGAATAAAATCATTTGTTATTTATTTATTCGGATTTTTTTAGTAAAAACATCGATTCACCCACGTTAATTGTATTTTACTCTTGTGCTCTTGGTTTTATTATACGGGTAAGTACTAAAGTGGTATAAGAGACACATTAGAAAGGGGTGGGAAATAGTTGTAGAATAAAGACGATGCGGGAATCTATATTTTGATACTTAAAATACTAAAAGTTCCCTTGGTGTCGGAGTATATTAAGGCACGGTTTCTTAACCGGGGGCCACAAAGAAAAAATATTTTTACGGTAGCCACAAGGAAATTCACAAGTTCCCATTTTTTTTTAAATCAGCCAGCGATATTTTTTTTATAATTTAATACATACATATAATTACATATTTTACTTGTCCAGCCAACATGTTACCTTGAACATTTAACATTAAATTAAAACAACAATTATAATTTAACATATTTTTAAATGATCGGAAAATTCTGTGTCCAGAGTTTCCTAAAAACGGAAGTTTACGAAAGAATTGTTGTACGGTGTTTTCTTAACGACATTGGTTCACGGAAAAATCTTGTACGAACGAAACCGTTCACCGATTTTTAACTTTTGAAAAAAAACTTTTTTTTGTTGTGTAATTCACCGACAAAAGCTCAATTCTTGCATGATATCTTAATATCAGATTTAAAAATTGAGATGTTGGCTTTTAATTGTTGGATACTTTGATTGACTCTAAAGTTAAGAAAAAATCGATCTACCTAATGGCAACATCTGTTCAATACAGCGTATTTGTTTGTATGAAACATTCTTCCGGGAAAGCTGTAATGAATAATGGATTTCATTTGTTTTTTTGTTCTACGTACAGTAATACATTATTTCAATCAAGGAAATTAAAAAAAATGTTTGCATTGTAAGTGTGTGATAATATGTAAATATGCGAGACAGCCGGTAGCTAGTTCATTTAATTAAAAATACAATACTGTGAATTCGCTGAGACGAGAATATAGAATAAAATATGTCATAAACACATAACCAAAGAAGAAATTTCCTGAACACATCGGCATCCACCTTCACGGCTCGCTGCACACAAAGTAAATTATGAAGTTGTCAGAGCGAAAAATAATACGAACCCAAGCCACACCGGACCTAGTCCAATTAAAAATTGTATTTTAGAACAGGCTGGATGATTTTACAAACAATTTTTGTTTACAGTGAATAAGTTAAGAGAAATATACTAATACAGTAAAACTTGGTTTAACAGACAACGTATCTCATTATCTGAAGGAAGATAAACAGGTTTGTTTTTCTATTTTGTATGATTTTTTAACAAATTTAAATAATAAAATAAAATTGGGAAAAAAATATAATCTTTAATGAAACTTTAAGCTTTAATACCTATCTTATCTTTTTCCAAAATCACATACAATTTTAATGTGATTTAATCCATTTATGGAGATTTTACTGACCTTGTATTGTATTTTAAAAAAAACAATATGCATTCGGAAAACTTACGAGAAAGAAAAATATAAACTTCTAGTTAAATAAGAAATTGAAAAATGATGATTATGATTACGACAGCATAACTGAAATAAGATCGTTACATAAATTCAATTTCATTTGACCAAACAAAATAAAATGTCACAATGTGATTTCGTAGTTACGAACTATAACAAATGGGTATTATTTCTTCGAAACAAAACAGGTGAAGTGTAGAGAGATATCTGGTCGCAAGCGATCTGTCATGGTTCGGCCCCTAAAGTGAACGCTATAAACGAGCATATGTAAAGACAGATTTGACCTCACTACTATCTAAAAATCGTAAAAAACTTTTTTAAGAATTCCTACACAAAAATGAAAATGTGCATATTAAAATGATCACTGCTAAAGCCCCCTATAGTGAAAGCCATGCTATGGAGCTGAAAACAGGTACTTTTTTCAAATAAGCGGGCCGGCGTCATAATTTTCAAAGTAATATCACATCATTATGAAGCCATTTGTTTCTGATATATTGTAGGAAATACATATTTATATTGTAATTATATATCTTTTCAATTACATATTTTTCAAAATAAGAAAAAAACACATTTTCTAAGGTTTTTAAAGAAAAATCTCGTAGAACAAAAGCAAACAAAGAAGGCAAATCATTTTATTAAAATTATTTTTTTACAATATTTCAATACAGAATATGAGGTTGGATAGTTCATTAAAAAAATCAACGTCATTATTGGGATTTAAATCAATTAATAATTAATCTCAAAATTTATTTGTGCACACTGGTTCGTTACTCAATCTTTCCATAGGATTTCTCAAGTCATATCAGTAATCAAAAATCAGTAAGTCAAACTAGGGTATCACATTTCACTTCATTATTTTTAAAATATTATTATTGATTAAATCATCATTTACTTGGTATTTTGCCATTATTATATGATAAGACGCAGCATTTATTTCATAATATCACAATAGGCGTCAAAATCGTAAATAATATAATATGGATTCCGCTTGTTACTGTTGTTTTATGTTATTTATAATCAATATTTTATATAACTTAAGACTGCTATGTCACTGCTCGTTGTAATTTTCTAATTTTTACCACCATTCACGACCCGAGAACTACAAGGTTCTAAGTGTAGATTTTTTGCGTACAGTGAGGTAGTCTTCCGAGTACCATTGATTGTATTCATTGCTAATTTATTTCACCGAAATTCTACACTTGGAGCCTTGTAGATTTCGTGTCACTACATATTTAAGCGGGCTTAATGATGATACCACTCTTTGGATACGGGAAGTGTTGAGGATAATTTGTCCTGCAGAATAAACATTACCCCTATATTCTAAAAATGGTTGGGTACGTACACTTCTGGTAGAAGGTTCATGCGGTCTTCCTGACGTCAAAATCGAAAGTTACGGAGACTGAAAGTGTTAAGTAAAGTTCTTATTTAAAATTGCACGATACCTGATATGAAAAAATACTGACATTAAATATAGTTTTCTTTCTATCTTACTTCTATCAGTATTCGTAAAGAAATTTTCGTAATTCTGCCATTCTTAAAAAAGCTAACAAACTGAAACCAAACTTCGAAATCTCCGTATAGTTTTATTTGATTAATATAAATTAGCTCAGGGACTATCTAGAATTAAGAATATTTATGTTATACTAGCTGTAAGCCTGTTGCCCAGCAACGTGAGATTTTTGTTGCATAGTATTAATTTTAATTTAATTTTATGTTATTTTATTTTATGGTATTTTATTTTATTTTATTTTATTTTATTTCATTTAATTTTTATTTATTTTATTTTATTTTTATAGTTAGCAGAAATTTCGTAAATTATTTAATTTTTGGAATAATGTTTATGTTTGCTAACAACCATTTTTCGTAGTAGCAGAAATTTCGTAAAATATTTAATTTTTGGAGTAATGTTTAAGTTTGCTAACAACCATTTTTCGTAGAAGCATAAATTTCGTAAAATATTCAATTTTTGGAATAATGTTTAAGTTTGCTAACAACCATTTTTCGTAGGAGCAGAAATTTCGTGAATTATTGAATTTTTGGAATAAAGTTTAAGTTTGCTAACAACCATTTTTCGTAGAAGCATAAATTTCGTAAAATATTCAATTTTTGGAATAATGTTTAAGTTTGCTAACAACCATTTTTCGTAGGAGCAGAAATTTAGTAAATTATTTAATATTTGGAATAATGTTCAAGTTTGCTAACAACCATTTTTCGTAGTAGCAGAAATTTCGTAAATTATTGAATTTTTGGAATAATGTTCAAGTTTGCTAACAACCATTTTTCGTAGAAGCAGAAATTTCGTAAATTATTTAATATTTGGAATAATGTTCAAGTTTGCTAACAACCATTTTTCGTAGGAGTAGAAATTTTGTAAAATATTTAATATTTGAAATAATGTTTAAGTATGCTAACAACCATTTTTCGTAGTAGCCGAAATTTCGTAAATTATTTAATATTTAGAATAATGTTCATGTTTGCTAACAACCATTTTTCGTAGGAGTAGAAATTTCGTAAAATATTTAATATTTGAAATAATGTTAAAGTTTGCTAACAACCATTTTTCGTAGTAGCCGAAATATCGTAAATTATTGAATTTTTGGAATAAAGTTTAAGTTTGCTAACAACCATTTTTCGTAATAGCCGAAATATCGTAAATTATTGAATTTTCGGAATAAAGTTCAAGTTTGCTAACAACCATTTTTCGTAGGAGCAGAAATTTAGTAAATTATTTAATATTTGGAATAATGTTCAAGTTTGCTAACAACCATTTTTCGTAGTAGCAGAAATTTCGTAAATTATTGAATTTTTGGAATAATGTTCAAGTTTGCTAACAACCATTTTTCGTAGGAGCCGAAATTTCGTAAATTATTTAATATTTGGAATAATGTTCAAGTTTGCTATCAATCATTTTTCGTAGTAGCAGAAATTTCGTAAATTATTTAAGTTTTGGAATTATGTTTAAGTTTGCTTACAACCATTTTTCGTAGAAGCAGAAATTTCGTAAATTATTTAATATTTGAAATAATGTTTGAGTTTGCTAACAACCATTTTTCGTAGTAGCAGAAATTTCGTAAATTATTTAATATTTGGAATAATGATCAAGTTTGCTAACAACCATTTTTCGTAGTAGCCGAAATTTCGTAAATTATTGAATTTTTGGAATAATGTTCAAGTTTGCTAACAACCATTTTTCGTAGAAGCAGAAATTTCGTAAATTGTTTAATATTTAGAATAATGTTCAAGTTTGCTAACAACCATTTTTCGTAGTAGCCGAAATTTCGTAAATTATTTAATATTTGAAATAATGTTTGAGTTTGCTAACAACCATTTTTCGTAGGAGCAGAAATTTCGTAAATTATTTAATATTTGAAATAATGTTTGAGTTTGCTAACAACCATTTTTCGTAGTAGCAGAAATTTCGTAAATTATTATATTTTGGAATAACTTTTAAGTTTGCTAACAACCATTTTTCGTAGTAGCAGAAATTTCGTAAATTATTGAATTTTTGGAATAATGTTTAAGTTTGCTAACAACCATTTTTCGTAATAGCAGAAATTTCGTAAATTATTATATTTTGGAATAACTTTTAAGTTTGCTAACAACCATTTTTCGTAGTAGCAGAAATTTCGTAAATTATTGAATTTTTGGAATAATGTTTAAGTTTGCTAACAACCATTTTTCGTAGTAGCAGAAATAGACGTTGTAAATTTTTAATTGTGATTATTTTATCGAATATTAATATATAGGTATTTATTTTTTGAAAAACTTATCACGCTTATCAATCGGATTTTATTATTTTCATACGATCAAGATGTACTGTGTTTAAAAAAAAATGTTATAAACCAAAAAAAAAACGCTCGGGGTCAGACTCGAACCACTGACCATCAGCTTACCAATCTAGCGCTTTACCTTTCGGGTACGTTGGAATTAATGAATGTGCAAAAATTAGGATATATATGCTGTGTTTCAAATAAAAAACAAAAGTTTCAAAATTCGAACGTAATACAATATATATAATGTAATTTTATCGTATCAGGCAGTTGTTTGTTTACCCGAGTGGTAAAGCTCTCAACTCATAATTCAAGGACCGTGTTTCGAATCCAGACCAAGGTGCTTTTTTGTATGAGAATTCAATTTTTCAGCGATTTGATATGTTCCATCAAATAATAGTATATAATGACGTCATCGAAAAGGTAGGAATAAAAAATGGCGACATCGAGGCTGGTGAAGGGGGAGGGGGAGGAGGAGAGGAAATCGAGGAAAATCATAAGTAACAGTGTATATTGGAAAAATATGTCTTAAGTATGAATAAAAAGTGACAGCGCGGCTTGGCAGGAGGAGGAGGGGGAGGGGCAGGGGGAGGGGAAATCGAGGACATCTTACACTCAGACAAACATACGGACATTATCGGCTATTAATATATAGACTAGCTGTAAGCCCGTTGCTCAGCAACGTGAGATTTTTGTTGCATAGTATTAATTTTAATTTTATTTTATGTTATTTTATTTTATGGTATTTTATTTTATTTTATTTTATTTTATTTTATTTTATTTCATTTAATTTTTATTTATTTTATTTTATTTTTATAGTTAGCAGAAATTTCGTAAATTATTTAATTTTTGGAATAATGTTTATGTTTGCTAACAACCATTTTTCGTAGTAGCAGAAATTTCGTAAAATATTTAATTTTTGGAGTAATGTTTAAGTTTGCTAACAACCATTTTTCGTAGAAGCATAAATTTCGTAAAATATTCAATTTTTGGAATAATGTTTAAGTTTGCTAACAACCATTTTTCGTAGTAGCAGAAATTTCGTGAATTATTGAATTTTTGGAATAAAGTTTAAGTTAGCTAACAACCATTTTTCGTAGAAGCATAAATTTCGTAAAATATTCAATTTTTGGAATAATGTTTAAGTTTGCTAACAACCATTTTTCGTAGGAGCAGAAATTTAGTAAATTATTTAATATTTGGAATAATGTTCAAGTTTGCTAACAACCATTTTTCGTGGTAGCAGAAATTTCGTAAATTATTGAATTTTTGGAATAATGTTCAAGTTTGCTAACAACCATTTTTCGTAGAAGCAGAAATTTCGTAAATTATTTAATATTTGGAATAATGTTCAAGTTTGCTAACAACCATTTTTCGTAGGAGTAGAAATTTTGTAAAATATTTAATATTTGAAATAATGTTTAAGTTTGCTAACAACCATTTTTCGTAGTAGCCGAAATTTCGTAAATTATTTAATATTTAGAATAATGTTCATGTTTGCTAACAACCATTTTTCGTAGGAGTAGAAATTTCGTAAAATATTTAATATTTGAAATAATGTTTAAGTTTGCTAACAACCATTTTTCGTAGTAGCCGAAATATCGTAAATTATTGAATTTTTGGAATAAAGTTTAAGTTTGCTAACAACCATTTTTCGTAATAGCCGAAATATCGTAAATTATTGAATTTTCGGAATAAAGTTCAAGTTTGCTAACAACCATTTTTCGTAGGAGCAGAAATTTAGTAAATTATTTAATATTTGGAATAATGTTCAAGTTTGCTAACAACCATTTTTCGTAGTAGCAGAAATTTCGTGAATTATTGAATTTTTGGAATAAAGTTTAAGTTTGCTAACAACCATTTTTCGTAGTAGCCGAAATTTACTAAATTATTTAATATTTGGAATAATGTTCAAGTTTGCTAACAACCATTTGTCGTAGTAGCTGAAATATCGTAAATTATTGAATTTTTGGAATAAAGTTCAAGTTTGCTAACAACCATTTTTCGTAGGAGCAGAAATTTAGTAAATTATTTAATATTTGGAATAATGTTCAAGTTTGCTAACAACCATTTTTCGTAGGAGCAGAAATTTCGTAAATTATTTAATATTTAGGATAATGTTCAAGTTTGCTAACAACCATTTTTCGTAGGAGCAGAAATTTCGTAAATTATTTAATATTTGGAATAATGTTCAAGTTTGCTAACAACCATTTTTCGTAGAAGCAGAAATTTCGTAAATTATTTAATATTTGAAATAATGTTTGAGTTTGCTAACAACCATTTTTCGTAGTAGCAGAAATTTCGTAAATTATTTAATATTTGGAATAATGTTTAAGTTTGCTAACAACCATTTTTCGTAATAGCAGAAATTTCGTAAATTATTATATTTTGGAATAACTTTTAAGTTTGCTAACAACCATTTTTCGTAGTAGCCGAAATTTCGTAAATTATTTAATTTTTGGAATAATGTTCAAGTTTGCTAACAACCATTTTTCGTAGGAGCCGAAATTTCGTAAATTATTTAATATTTGGAATAATGTTCAAGTTTGCTATCAATCATTTTTCGTAGTAGCAGACATTTCGTAAATTATTTAAGTTTTGGAATTATGTTTAAGTTTGCTTACAACCATTTTTCGTAGAAGCAGAAATTTCGTAAATTATTTAATTTTTGGAATAATGTTTATGTTTGCTAACAACCATTTTTCGTAGTAGCAGAAATTTCGTAAATTATTTAATATTTGGAATAATGTTCAAGTTTGCTAACAACCATTTTTCGTAGTAGCAGAAATTTCGTGAATTATTGAATTTTTGGAATAAAGTTTAAGTTAGCTAACAACCATTTTTCGTAGAAGCATAAATTTCGTAAAATATTCAATTTTTGGAATAATGTTTAAGTTTGCTAACAACCATTTTTCGTAGGAGCAGAAATTTAGTAAATTATTTAATATTTGGAATAATGTTCAAGTTTGCTAACAACCATTTTTCGTGGTAGCAGAAATTTCGTAAATTATTGAATTTTTGGAATAATGTTCAAGTTTGCTAACAACCATTTTTCGTAGAAGCAGAAATTTCGTAAATTATTTAATATTTGGAATAATGTTCAAGTTTGCTAACAACCATTTTTCGTAGGAGTAGAAATTTTGTAAAATATTTAATATTTGAAATAATGTTTAAGTTTGCTAACAACCATTTTTCGTAGTAGCCGAAATTTCGTAAATTATTTAATATTTAGAATAATGTTCATGTTTGCTAACAACCATTTTTCGTAGGAGTAGAAATTTCGTAAAATATTTAATATTTGAAATAATGTTTAAGTTTGCTAACAACCATTTTTCGTAGTAGCCGAAATATCGTAAATTATTGAATTTTTGGAATAAAGTTTAAGTTTGCTAACAACCATTTTTCGTAATAGCCGAAATATCGTAAATTATTGAATTTTCGGAATAAAGTTCAAGTTTGCTAACAACCATTTTTCGTAGGAGCAGAAATTTAGTAAATTATTTAATATTTGGAATAATGTTCAAGTTTGCTAACAACCATTTTTCGTAGTAGCAGAAATTTCGTGAATTATTGAATTTTTGGAATAAAGTTTAAGTTTGCTAACAACCATTTTTCGTAGTAGCCGAAATTTAGTAAATTATTTAATATTTGGAATAATGTTCAAGTTTGCTAACAACCATTTGTCGTAGTAGCTGAAATATCGTAAATTATTGAATTTTTGGAATAAAGTTCAAGTTTGCTAACAACCATTTTTCGTAGGAGCAGAAATTTAGTAAATTATTTAATATTTGGAATAATGTTCAAGTTTGCTAACAACCATTTTTCGTAGGAGCAGAAATTTCGTAAATTATTTAATATTTAGGATAATGTTCAAGTTTGCTAACAACCATTTTTCGTAGGAGCAGAAATTTCGTTAATTATTTAATATTTGGAATAATGTTCAAGTTTGCTAACAACCATTTTTCGTAGAAGCAGAAATTTCGTAAATTATTTAATATTTGAAATAATGTTTGAGTTTGCTAACAACCATTTTTCGTAGTAGCAGAAATTTCGTAAATTATTTAATATTTGGAATAATGTTTAAGTTTGCTAACAACCATTTTTCGTAATAGCAGAAATTTCGTAAATTATTATATTTTGGAATAACTTTTAAGTTTGCTAACAACCATTTTTCGTAGTAGCCGAAATTTCGTAAATTATTTAATTTTTGGAATAATGTTCAAGTTTGCTAACAACCATTTTTCGTAGGAGCCGAAATTTCGTAAATTATTTAATATTTGGAATAATGTTCAAGTTTGCTATCAATCATTTTTCGTAGTAGCAGACATTTCGTAAATTATTTAAGTTTTGGAATTATGTTTAAGTTTGCTTACAACCATTTTTCGTAGAAGCAGAAATTTCGTAAATTATTTAATTTTTGGAATAATGTTTATGTTTGCTAACAACCATTTTTCGTAGTAGCAGAAATTTCGTAAATTATTTAATATTTGGAATAATGTTCAAGTTTGCTAACAACCATTTTTCGTAGTAGCCGAAATTTCGTAAATTATTTAATTTTTGGAATAATGTTCAAGTTTGCTAACAACCATTTTTCGTAGGAGCAGAAATTTCGTAAATTATTTAATATTTAGAATAATGTTCAAGTTTGCTAACAACCATTTTTCGTAGGAGCAGAAATTGCGTAAATTATTCAATATTTGGAATAATGTTCAAGTTTGCTAACAACCATTTTTCGTAGTAGCCGAAATTTCGTAAATTATTTAATATTTGAAATAATGTTTGAGTTTGCTAACAACCATTTTTCGTAGTAGCAGAAATTTCGTAAATTATTATATTTTGGAATAACTTTTAAGTTTGCTAACAACCATTTTTCGTAGGAGCAGAAATTTCGTGAATTATTTAATATTTTAAATAATGTTTGAGTTTGCTAACAACCATTTTTCGTAGTAGCCGAAATTTCGTAAATTATTATATTTTGGAATAACTTTTAAGTTTGCTAACAACCATTTTTCTTAGTAGCAGAAATTTCGTAAATTATTTAATATTTGGAATAACGTTTAAGTTTGCTAACAACCATTTTTCGTAGTAGCAGAAATAGACGTTGTAAATTTTTTAATTGTGATTATTTTATCGAATATTAATATATAGGTATTTATTTTTTGAAAAACTTATCACGCTTATCAATCGGATTTTATTATTTTCATACGATCAAGATGTACTGTGTTTAAAAAAAAATGTTATAAACAAAAAAAAAAACGTTTAAGGTTAGACTCGAACCACTGACCATCAGCTTACGAATCTGGCGCTCTGCCTTTTGGGTAGAGCGGAATTAAATCTACGTGCGAAAATTAGAACATATATGTTTTGCTTCAAATAAAAAACAAAAGTTTCAAAATTCGAACGTAATTCAATATATATAATGTTATTTTATCGTATCGTATCGTTGTTTGTTTACCCGAGTGGTAAAGCTCTCAACTCATAATTCAAGGACCGTGTTTCGAATCCAGACCAAGGCGCTTTTTTGTATGAGAATTCAATTTTTCAGCGATTTGATATGTTCCATCAAATAATAGTATATAATGACGTCATCGAAAAGGTAGGAATAAAAAATGGCGACATCGAGGCTGGTGAGGGGGAGGGGGAGGAGGAGAGGAAATCGAGGAAAATCATAAGTAACAGTGTATATTGGAAAAATATGTCTTAAGTATGAATAAAAAGTGACAGCGCGGCTTGGCAGGAGGAGGAGGGGGAGGGGCAGGGGGAGGGGAAATCGAGGACATCTTACACTCAGACAAACATACGGACATTATCGGCTATTAATATATAGATAGCTTATGAAATAAATGTACATATTATGTTTGTTTTTTTGATAAGAGCGAATATACTCATACTAATTTCAATATTCTATACATCATGATGAATAAAAACGTTATTTGGTATTTTGATAAATTATAAAAAAAATATACACATAAACTTATCAGGTATCAATGAAAGAAATTTAATAATTTAAAAAAAGCCCAGGTAAAACATTGATTATTATTTTATCATGAATTCTCAGTTTGATTTATGCGCTTGCTGCGTGTTTGGTTTATGACTTCTTTATGTGTATGGCAGAATATTGATTTCCTGGAGATTCGTCCATAGATTTGGTTCCCATCATGAATAACTCTTCTGCACCATTACCGTTCCGGCTGAAAAGAGACATCTACGTGTATCTACTTTGTGTGAAAGGTAAACAATTTGTCACCAGAATTATTGACATTATGAATACACAGTATGTTCACGGTATTGTTCATTCAGATGCATCAATTAAAAAATTAAACTGAACATAAAATATTATCTTAACACCAATCAATAAATTAACTGTTTATATTTTATGCTTATCTATAGGAAACTATAAATGGGATAAATACATTTCGGCAATTGAAAGTTCTAGTTTGTTGAGTTTTTGATTTTTCATAAAGAAAGAATTTTTTTACCATGATTTGTTGTACTTTTGTTCTTGATTATTTGACATATTGTTAGTCAATATTAAAAACTTATCAACTATACAAAACGGATAGATTAAAAGCAAACTTACACATGTAATAAATATATGATTCGATTTTCGAATAAAAACAATATATTTATATTGAAATTATAAAGTAGTTTTCATTGTGCTGAAAGAAATATTTAATGCATACAAATATTTAATATCTTGATTCGGGTAATGCAAAACTTGTATAAACTATTTTTTTTTACACAAATAGCGGTTTGAAATATAGACCTCCAATATGCAAAAATCTACATAAATACAAAAATGTGTAAAGGCAGGTAATCTAGGAATGTTAAGGAATGAATAAAATATTACACAATTACAATTATTTACCTAAAATACGTATTTTTTCCATAAAAGAAAGCCATTAAAGTTATACTTTTATATCTATAAAAATTTTGGCGTTGAAATGTCTGAAGACTTCGTTGTAAATTAGTTTTTGGTACTTTTAATCAGTTGTACTAGCTTTAAATTATGACGAGACCAGTGATGGGTGACTTCGTAAAGTGGACTGTTAAATCAAACATTGCTTTTAAAACATTATCCAAGTACTACCCATTTACTTTATTCATACTCTGGCTTAGTTAAAAAAATAAATTCACGCAGAAGTTTTTAAGTCATTTAAGAAATAACTAGTATCTGTAACAAGTCTATTAAAAAGAAAATTGTCTTGGATATAGTTCTGACAATATGCGTAAGAAAATTCTACTTCTAAACGATTGCAAAGAAAAAATAAATTTATTACACAACCGTGTTAAGCACAAATTTCTTCATTAATATCAAATTATTCAATTGGAAAATCTTATACTATTAGAGAGAGATTAAGTTACAAATTTATTATATTCGCGTATGGTATTTGGTTATAATATTATTAATTGAAAATTTTCACTTATTTAATTTGAAAAATATTGAAAATTTTACGGCGCGTATAACCAAGCGTTTGAATTTATATCAAAGGATGAGAGATTCTTCGGACACCTTGAGGCAGTATTTGGATCGTTAATTTTTTATAATTCATTTCCAAACGCTGAGTTCTTACTCCGTTATTATTGAGAAATTTAATGATATGATAATGTTTTAACACATCCATTTATAACGTGAAAAGTATAAACAGACTGACTGATTTCTGATTATAAGTCGGTCACTCTTTACAGAGGATAATAAAATATTAATATGGGAAGTGAATGAAAAGGGTGGGATGGAATGAAACTATCACAAATACCCATCCTTTTTAGTTACTTATTCATACATTGATTTAAAAAACCCATGCAAAGCTTTCATTTTTGGATTCAAACCCTTCATTCCGATGAAAACGTAATAGCGTTAACGCTCTAACTACTCTTTTAACGTCTGACTTAACAAAGATACCACAATAAAAAATCGGATTTTTATTTTTACCAACCGTTTATTTTAAATATTTGCTGAACATTTATTGAGGTTGAAACTAATTATTTCCATGCTTTTGTTGCAGCGGTGGGCCACCAATACGTGAACAAGAGGTTCACTTAATCTGAGAGATTTTGGCTGTGGTCCGGGGAAGACAATGACTTTTTTATCGCCCCTTGTTATTGGCAATAATTATTAAGGCATTCAATTAAAAAAAAATGCCTGGGTCACTTCTATTGAGCACCCGAAATTATGTATTTTACGAAAAAAAATTAAAGCCAACAAAGTCTTTTGTGTACACTTAAATCTTATACAGAAAAAGCTGTGGATCTGAGAAATTGTTTATTTCTTAATTTAACAAAGGGTTCTTTGTCCTCTCTGGGCTTGTGTGATCCCCTCCCGAGTCCACTTCTGAGTAAATACTGTCAAAAATTAGTCGAAGTTAAATCAGCAAATCAATTGAAATACACCTAATAATCTGGACTTCTTAGGTCCTTGCTTCTGTAGTCAAAGTTGATGGGTACGCTAACGGTGCTCAGAAATTTCTTATACATTTATTTTCATGATTTTTGTTGCCAGTCATGGATGTTTGTGATGTTTGAAGACCCCTACCACCTATCCGATCCTTTAAAAAAGGTTGAGGGTGAGCGATTAGCTTACAATTAGTCCTCCGCTTGCCCATTACTTATATCTCCTACACTCTTTGAAAAAAGAGAGTATAAGCAACTAAATAACGAAGTATTACCATAAAAAACTTCTGCTGAGATACACTCTATTAGGAGTTCTCATCCTCCGTTTTGGGAGTGAAAATGGTTTTGAGAAAAGCCCTTGGAAACATTAAGTGAAATTTTCTTAAATCAAACGGGTATGTTGAAGATATAAATATTAGATTATATTATATAATAATAAAAGTATCTGATAACAGCTCACTTAACTGAAGTTAAGCTTGATTTTAATCTTAATGACGAGTCAAACGAAATTATTGTTCCGTAAAATCATATTACGATTGGGACACTAATTTCACTTTTGAAGATATTTCTTTTGTCGAAAAAATATTTCATCAAAAGATAGCTTAACAATTCAATTATCACTCAATGGGATCATGCAAATTTACTTTCGTCCTGGTTTATTGGATATTTCTGAATCATTAAAAAATACGATGTTGTATCAGTGCCATGCTAACGAACGATCATAAGATAATATTGTTATTTATTTTATTACATGTTTTATAGAAATATTATTTTTCAACGGTTTCGTAGTCTTAAAGTGGATTCTCTTAGACTTTCGTTTACTTAGCTGAATTGCAGGGATTTTAATGTGGGCATTCCTATGAGCTTATCCTTTTCGCCAGCAATGGCTTTAAACTCAATGATACATTTATTTCTTATATAAACACGAAAAATTCATTTACTAAGCGTCAGTTCAAGTTCATCCATGCACTTAAACGCCTGAAGATGCCGAAAGGCGAAACCCGGGTCGTTAGTGACAAAATCTGTGAGAATGTACAAAGTTTGAACGATTCAAATTTAATATTGAAATTCCAACAAGCGCCTTTAGTCTAAATCTTAAATTATAAGGTAATTCGTATTAATATTCTTGATGAAAAAATCCTCAAGACTTGCTTCTATGAATTGCAGTGTGCAGAATGTTAGCGAATCTTCAGTATCAACGTTTTCAGAAGCAAAAACATGTGAGCTTTTACACCACCACTCGTTATGTGTATACTTCCGCCATGTGACGACTGCATTTTGAAACGCAATAATGACCAATAAAATAGTTGACATCAATTCTCTTTAATCCGATACAAAGATTCGCAGAATGTTTTGTTTTAATTAGTCTATTGGTTTTGAAAAAATAAAAAAATATTGAAAGAGAAAGTTCAAGTGATTTCAAGTATCTTGTGAATACGTATACCGAGAATCAATTTTAAAGTTTTATCACCTCAACGTTGAATCTCAAGAAGAACCAAAAATATATCCTTTCCATATTATGATATTGAGAATTTATCGAATGCCTCATAATCGGCTTTGGTTAAGATGAGGTCAAAGTGATCTATTAGGCTGGTGTAAGCTCGAACCGCTGCGAACAAATCAGCACGTTTGGCATTTACCTCAAGGTAGTCCCAGAGTGCGACAATTTGTACGCCAGGGGCGTAAAAGAAGATGATGTAAAGGTAAGGTACATACTAAATAAATTGTATTAAGCTGTCACTAAGCAAAAACGTCTCGGAGAATGGCGAAATGATCTGGTTTGGCTTCAATTATATAAGCAACGTGACTAATTAATAATAATCGTAGGAAAGTAAGTGTGAACGTTAGGCAATGTTTACTATTTAAAAAAATGTAATAATCCAATTCGATTGATGTGAAAGCGTATCGATATTATATTTGTCAAGAACATCTTAAATAGATACAAGACTTTCTCTTTATTTAATATACAACAAAAATTGGTTTTCTGAGAATACAAATCAAAAGGCTTTATTTTCCCAAGAAATAATATTAAAAAATAAAAATTAAATACATGGCACATGTTTGGTAAGCGGCTTGAAAATAATGCTGTATTGGTTTTTCATTGCCACATTTTATTCCATGGAAGGTTTTCATATAATTTCCCAATGATCCCCTTACTTCATATATTTTTTAACAATGTCGTTGTGTCTTGTATTATTCAATACACCGATACCAATTCTGGGGAATATTTTTTCTGCAAAGGAAACATTTTTTGTACCATGAACGCTTTACTACGGTGAGCCAAAGTAAAATATGTATCTTTTTTTAACCAAACAACGCAAAAAAAGCATAGAAGAAAAATATCAATATCAACGTATTTAGACAAAAAATAAAGTCGTATATTTTTTAACAAAACATATAATATAAATATAAGTCTTTTTCGTTAAAGTTACACAGTTTGCACGTATTCAGTTTTCCTAAGATTTACTGTTATGAATTTAATTTCTTTCCTCCAAAAATTCACAGGTAACTTTATAAAAGTATAAATAACGAATAAATTTTAAGGGAAGAATATGAGAATGAATTTATAAAACATATTTAAATAAGATTTAATCGGTAAAAGCTTTCTTCATAATTATATATAATTAACACACAAGAATAATTACCGGTTTTCGATTTTTGTTCTGCAGTCAATACGTTGACTGATCAGAATCTCTTGCCATGGTGAAAGTTCTTAGCAAAGCCTCTCTATTTACAGCATATAACCACCATACGGTTTTTTCCCAAATTATTTGTTACCTGCCAGACTATTTACCTTTATCTAAGTCCCAGTGCCCCGTAGCTTCATCGAGTTCTTCCTATGGATGGTCATCAGTGACTTTCCACGACGAGAGGATCCATCCGGTTGGTAAAAGAGAAAGACAGGACTCAGACTTTCTTAGGGCACCCGCAACACTTGATTTAATTATCTAAGGATTATAAAATATGTATGGACATTATTTATATTTTTATCATAATGTTCATGATAAAAGTCTTTCTCCTTACATTGATCTAGGCCTAGCTTTCATAAACTTTACAGAAGAAGGTTGTTTTTTTACCCCCACTCGCAATAAGCTAGAAAAAAGAATCTTTAATTGACCTAATATTACTAACCGCATTTAAGGAATTATTTTTGCGATCTAATTACGAGAGGAAGTTAATAAAACATTTTGCTATAATTACAATCTGACCGTTTCTGTAAAGTTGATGAATTGTCGCTTGCGTTGTTCTGCCGATTACGGATCGATATGTACATATATAGATGTTAGGGTAAAAAAAATATATGTTCAATAGTTGACGTCTGAAGAGCCGTGGTTTGCCGACCCTTGATCTAGCCGTTGAGCCTTTGGTAAGGTGACGTAGCATAAAACGTGCTTCAAGACTTGTCTTATTTGTCCAGGTTGCAAATCTCGTGAAAATTGAATTTACTTTCTCATTATTGTAGAAGATAGCTTCACTGCTAACAGCAAGCAGCCAATGTTATAATTGTAACAGTAAATGTACGAATCAAATTTTCTTGGAAGCTATGTACAAAGATGTAAGTCCTGACACACCCACACCTGAAATATCTTCAGTCCAAATTTTAGTGTTAGTGTTAATAACATAACGTAAAATTGCAATATAAAGCCCTTATACACTATATAAAAAGGTAAGATACAGATTGTTGGATGTATCATGTAATCTTATTGTTAGTATTTTAAATCCGTCTAAATTACCACAAAACTTTTTTTATGTAAAAAAAACTTAGCGTAATAAAACTCTATAAATCATTCAATATATAAATAAATTTTGGAAAAATAGTGTACAATGTGAAAGGTAAAAACTTTAAGGTAGAGTTTCTGTTGTGAATTTTTTATTCTGACAGCTGAATTGTGGAGGTGTGGTATGTTATATTTTATGTATATTTACTCTTTTTTAAAAGTTTTGTTATGATTTTCAAGCGACTTAAGTGCTATTACTCCTGAGACAGTCTTTTCAATAAATCAGAAGTTTTCAAAGAAATTGATAAGCTCAGACACACATCTTGTCTTTTTTAAAAATCTATACCAGCTAATATTTTAGTTCTTACAAGAAGATTAAAGTTAATTCAGTAGAAGATAAGAGTTCCTGGAAACTGGATGAAGGCGAATCTTATCATTTGAAGGTGATATTCGTAGAAGTAAGGAATAAGACTAATCTTTATGGCTGTGTCTTTTTTGTTATTTCAAATATAAATATATTGGATAAAGAATGAATGAGAAAAATATGCGAACAACGTTTCTACTAAAAGTTCACTCAGAAAATTGAGTTGCCAACAGCGATCGAAATTGCCGTCGATATTAAGCAGTGCGTAGCGCTCAAGTGTGAGAGCTTGCTAGCATTGTATTGTTTGGTTTCCTCAATTGCCTCCATTGTCAGCGGACGAAATGTGTTTTTAATGCCACCCGAATAACAAGATGAATACTAATGGAAGAATCGTGAGCGTTTAAATACGTTTCCAATGAAAGAAAAAAAATATTTTCATCGATTCCGCACTTGTTTGGCGACGCGACGATAATCAATTTTGATGGATAGAATTCCAAATGAATAACTAAATAATGTATTTTTTGGTGAGCCTTTTGTGGTCGAATTAGCGATTTTATATATCACCTGTCATTCTGTAATAATGATATAAAATTCAACGTACAGCGCTTTCACGGCATGATAAATTTTCATTCTGTCAACAATGATTTTTCCAACTGATAGATGTTAAGTGATTATGACCAACTTCGATTGCTGAATTCAATATAATATAATGATATTGTTTGAGTGTTTATATTTTATTTTTTAAAAATATTTATGTTACTTTTGACGCCTTATATGCAGCGCCACGGACGCGACAAATAAACTTTGGCCACCAAGATGAATCTCATGGCTAAGAGTCCCAGTACGAACAGCATATTTTTAATCAATCAACAAGACTTATCAATTTCTGTCAGAAGATGTGTCTGTGATGCCTAAAAAATCTCTTCCCACCATTTCAATCCCAAAACAACGAGGCGTAGTCCTGTCCTCAACATATCCTTTTACCTCTACTCTCTTTGAAAAAGAGAGGCCGTGCAACTGAGTAAAAAACAGTTTTCGTAGAAAAAAAATGTGAGATACCCCCATTATGAGGCCATGTGCCCATATTGGGGCGAAGATGGACTAAAACATAAATAAATAGTGTTATGTATACATAACATCAACCTCTGTGCTATGTTAATTCTCTATGACATAACTTGTAACAATAAACCTTTCAACAGACTAAACCAATTTCCAATTCCTTCTCTTCAGTTCAAATTGAAAGTTCAAATCGAAACGTCGAACAGCTTAGTAAAAACTCTAACTATCCTCTCAATACTCACATCGATATTATTTTGATTTAATTAGATTTAAGTGATTTATTATAAAGTGTATAAACTATGATATAGAATAAATTTAAAACAACATTGAATTAAAAATAAATGTTTTAGTAGAAATATATCCATAACAATAGTATGCAGTGCTATATTTGCCCCCTGGTGGTCTAGTTTTTAGCTGACCGAGGAATCTGAAAGACTCGATTTGCCAATTTCGTGTAAATTTTCGGAATTTTATCAAAATTTCTCAATCCCGAAATCCCGAGATCGCAGCCATATCAATCCCAGGATTTCGGGATCAGAAAATTGAACAGGATCCCAGGATTGGATGCCCTAGTATTGATATTAACCACATTAAAAGTGACTATTAGCAAGTGTATTTTAAGCAAACATAGTCAAATAACGATTCATCTATGGCTGAACATATAAATTATTAAAATACAGATAACTGTGATGGTGTATATTGGATTTCAAATGATTTATATGTGGATCATATTTCCTCTCTTAATACATATTTTATAATATGTTTATGTACAATACCGTCTGTAAATTATTAATTTACCAGCAAAATATTTATTAAGCTTCCAGTGAGCGTGCAATACATTCGCCACATTTGGTGTTTAAAAAAATGTGTGCCTATATTATTAACAGTTGAGACTTTTTGCGACTGAAATATAAAACACGATTTTTTTAAAATCTATTAAAAAAAAAACAATTATTCGGTTACGTGTATACGTATATGTTATTTCGCTAAAACTTTTTACTTAATTTAACAAGACGTCATGAAAATAATTAGGTATTTCCACATTTTAACAATGTTCTTAACTTATTAACATTTCTTGTACAATGCGATCACAAAACAAATACACAGCATCATATTACTAAAGCCTAGAAAATTAATTGTTCCTGTAAAGGATTAATAGCAAACTTTTGGGTTTTGTACAAAAGTTTCCTTTACACGAAATTTCAACATAACCTAGATACCTATTGAAAACAATTTTATGTTTAAAATACTTCCATGAAACTGACCTTTACCTTTTAAAATGCCAAAGGCTAAGAACGGCTTTATTTCATTCCAATGGTCATGAAACGTTTTAAAATAAATAATTTGTCAGAATTGTCACTTTCAATTTTACAAAAGCTTCAAAATAACCTGGCATTCACTTGATGATTATTTAAAAATATTATCATCCTGTTACATAAACATACATAAATGATATTTCTGTATATAAAGCATAATGTATTAAGCTTTGTGACAGACGGGAAAAAACTCTAAAATAAATTTGAATTTTATTAAATATTAAAATTGTCAAACACGGTGTAATTTTTGCAATTTTAAACGTTTTTCTTTGTTCAAATACGTAATTGGGTGTTTGAATAGGCAACGATGCCATGGCGTCAGAAAAAGAAAACGTACTAGTAAAAATGCATATTTGGACAATTTTGGATCTCTTTATATATTTTTTTAATACAACAGGTGAACGAGTTTAACTCACACTTCAGATTTTTCGTTCAGCATGAAGAATTTTTTGGTGTTATTTTTACCTTTAAAAAAACATTATTCTAAACATGGTCAAACCAATGTTCAAAAGAATTTTCCAATGTTTCTTCTGTACCATAAAATGTTAATAATATAAATAAAATTATTTGCATGATTGTGAAGAGGTTGTGGACGAAAAAGTTGACAACACCGAAAACCAATAATATATTTGTATAAAATAATACATCATGATAATCATTAGAAACTTTACAAGTTAAACAAAACGAAAAACTATTAGCAAAAAACAAAAATCATTTATTTTCCTAATTAAATTTAATAAAAGTTTTTGTTGATTTATAAATTATCAATATCAATAATAGTGCAAAATTTAGAAAAAATATTCCAATAAAAACAAAAACAGCGATGCAAATATTAAATCGTAAATATGTTAGATAAGAAGTTTTATTTATTATCATTAATAAATTAACATTGAATGCGTTTATTTTCATTGAAAAGCTATAACCACAAATTACCAATGTTGCCAAAACAATCAGATTTCAAAGAGTTGGTTTATTTTAATATAAAAATTGATATAATATAATATTGAAATGCTTTGTCATTTCTTTTGTACGATTATCGTTCTCTTGCTTTCAGTTGTGGTAGTTCGGGCTCAAGTAAACATTAATAGGTTATTCAAAATAACTTAAGCAAACAAAAAGGCTCCACTAAACGAGACTATTTTGGTTGCAAATCGATAGCTTAATGGTTGGAAAATAAAGCGAAACACAAAACTGTTGATGGAAAAATCTTTATTCTCAATACTTACACGTTCCTCGGGTTAGTTTTGCACGAAAAAGGCAGCTCAATAAAATTATAATATTCATTTTAGATAAGCCTTAATACTAAAACAGTTTTTATGGCTTAATTAGTAGCTATCGGAATTTTAGTTTTAATCAGCAATTTGAAGTCCATAATCTTAAACAAATATCCGCTACAAATGTTTTGATAGTATTATCTAATTTGAAATTAGATTGAATTATGTTGTTAGCTGATCTTTTTAAAGTTTTTAAAATATTTATTAATAAGCAATACTTAAGCTATGCAATAATAAATATTTATGATAACTACATAGTAACAAACAAACATAAATTCATGTTTTTAGACGCGAGGAATCATAAATATTCATAAAGAGTATGATAAAGATTTAGTTGGAACTTTACGGTCAAGGTACAGAACCTTTTATGTCGAGAGGCTGGATCAATCTATTTTTAATTTTTTTAACACTGCAACCAAGAAAATTCAATCATAAAGGTTTTTTGAAAAAATGTAAGTGTGTGAAAAAGATCCTAAAATTCCTGATTTCAAAAAAATGTGAAATTCGATAATAAAAATCGTTTTTTTCCACAGGTTAAATCATCGCACACCAGCAAATATAATCTAAAAGACTTAAGGATTGATGATTAGCTGGGGGTCAGATAAAAATATGAAAATGATGATAGAGTTTAATCCAGCAAAATTGACTGGTTAACTGGTTTAAACTCTACTGGATTTTCCAAACTTAATTTGGCTGACATACATTAAGATTTATTTATTATATACACTAATTGTTGGTTTTTACTTTGGTAATGATAATTCATACCTAATTGGTTTTTGTCATAATAGTTTCATTGCTAAGTGGTCTTCAACTTTTTATTTATGGTTTATTTTCCTTGTATTTTACTTCAATTCTTTTGCTAGGTTGTAATACCAATTATTTGTCATACCTTGTTTTTATCACTTAACTTTTGTATAAATATCACTGTTTTATTGTTTTTCTTATCAGTTGATAATGCTCATCATGAGCGAAATCGGTCCTGATCTAATAAATTTTATGTGGAAAAAGTACTAAAAATGTTTTATTATTTTTATTATAATGCCATTCCACCAAGTATTGACAGTGAACACCTTAAAAGTGATTACTATGTATAATATGAAAATATAAGAATTAAATATTCTTGTAAATAGCTCACTTCATACGAAAAGCAATAACGTCGTCATTATGTAAACGTCTCACTTCAAAGACTCGTTACTCTATTTGGTAACCAAACTACGATAGAGTTCAACACATCTTTAAGGTTTATATCGGACCATACATACTAAGGTAGGTTGGCCTAGGTAAACCAATAATCAGAAAATGTTCTCAGATATTGCGACCTCAAATTACAGAATACGGTATTTTAAAAGGGAATCTTGAATTCATAACCCAAATGCTAACGTTTTAATCGTTATGTTGAAACAGTATGAAATAAACTTATTTCATTAATTTCATAACGTATCATGAGAATTGTAGACGTAAAATTTTTAGCATATCTTATTATAAAACAATATACAAAACAGATATAAAAGATAAATATCAGCTTTTACTGTGAGAAACCCTAGATAAAAGTTTATTATTGAATAAAAAAAGATGAACTAAAACCATTGTTCTTTCGATGGATTCGGCGGTAACTTTGTGGAAGTTCATTATAATATAAAATAAAATAACTTAGATTATTCCACGTATTGTGTAACAAAATGTGACACGTTTTTCGCCTCTTTCAGCACGAATCATTCGTACTTAAGCAAGCATTTACAAAAGTAGTTGTCTGAGGATGCCTCTGAAAGAGGAAACACGTGTCACATATTGTTACACAATACGTGAAATAATCTAAGTTAATACTTTCGATGGTTTCGGCGGTAACTTTGTGGAAGTTCATTTTAATAGAAAATTTAAAATAACTTTGATTATTCCACGTATTGTGTAACTAACTGTGACACGTGTTTCGCCTCTTTCAGAGGCATCTTCAGACTTACTATCGCAAAGTTTGCTTAAGTAATGAAGCAAGATTGATTCTAACATTTTAAAATTATAAAATTACAAAATGGATTGGGTTTTTTTTCCTTTTAAGAGGAGCAAGGAGGGGGGTGTAGAATCGAAATAAAGCAAACAGATAATGATACTAATTTTACTAATGAGTTGTAAACAATCAGAATGGGATTTTTCCTTTTTAATGGAAGCAAAGAGGGGATTATAAAATCGAAACAGTGCAAACAAATTTAATCATACTACTAATGACGTTAAACATTACAAACTATAAGTAACAATTTTTCTGAGTTTGCCAATCATTTAATAGAAAATAATCATAATTTTAATCAGATTTGTAATTTAGAAATACTCCACCGAGTAAATAAAAAGGGTTTAAAGATGAATAGCTTAGAATTTTTAGAAATTAATAAAACTCTTAACAAAAAAGAAATATTATTAAATAATATTCTTAATAGCACAGGCGGTTCCCCGTTACTCAAATTGTTTCCAATTAATAGAGTAATCACAAACCTAGATGATTGACTGCAGCTCATTAGTTTTAATAGTTTGTAATGTTTAACGTCATTAGTAGTATGATTAAATTTGTTTGCACTGTTTCGATTTTATAATCCCCTCTTTGCTTCCATTAAAAAGGAAAAATCCCATTCTGATTGTTTACAACTCATTAGTAAAATTAGTATCATTATCTGTTTGCTTTATTTCGATTCTACACCCCCCTCCTTGCTCCTCTTAAAAGGAAAAAAAACCCAATCCATTTTGTAATTTTATAATTTTAAAATGTTAGAATCAATCTTGCTTCATTACTTAAGCAAACTTTGCGATAGTAAGTCTGAAGATGCCTCTGAAAGAGGCGAAACACGTGTCACAGTTAGTTACACAATACGTGGAATAATCAAAGTTATTTTAAATTTTCTATTAATCTAAGTTATTTTATTTTATATTAAAACCATTGTGTATGAGTAGTATATACAGTATCTCTTTTATTTATAATTTTTAATTTTTCCATGTCGGGCATACAACTATTAATTGCAATGTTAGAATCAAATACGAGTGCAACTCCGAAGTGATAAAATTCAAAATTGTTTCAGCTTTTCTCAATATCAACGCTATTGGTCGGCTTTTGTTTCACTTTTAAATGAAGAATCTCATTCATTTTTTGTCAAAACACCACAGAAATGAAGTTTCATATCGAAAAAAGTTTCAGAATTATTTAATTGTTTATAATGGAACTAATTAAAAGATCTGTAAATTAAAGTATCTGTACAAAGCTGCAAGTTAGTTTACTTCACTCTTCGAGTGTAACAAAACCAACCTGTATAAGCTGGTCTTAGTCGAATATTATTATGAACTGTTTATTTTTTTTAAGCCCGTTAAAAGATCATCATTTTGAAAATCTCTTAAATAATTGGTTTCAAAATTAATAATTAAATCAGTGTGCGTGCGTAACGTTTTCTGATATATATTTCAAATACATATTTGTTAAAAGTAACAATCACTTTTATCCAGAGTTCACTAAATCGGTTCATTTGAATATTTCTGATTACTACTAAAACTATCAAATGTCGTATCATATATATTATGTAGAATATGAAAAACATACTGTTTTTTCATTAAAACAAAAAAAAAAAACGGCAGACAGAAAAAGACCTATTATTAAGATCACGTTCAAAACTGCAATCTTTTAATTGACAAACAAAATATTTTTCGCTTTTTATTCAGTTGTGGATGTTCCAAATTCAACAGTGTGTTCTCGCGATTATAATTTGAATTGAAAGTTTTTCTTTTGTATTTTAATAAACTAGAATACAATAAAACATCCATGAGTTTTGAATGTAATCAGTTCTTAAAAATGTAATAAAAACAATGAGCCTCATAACTTTTTCGGTTTTCATCCATTGTGGATTGTGCAATATTTCAAATTTCACGCCCAATATACTCACTCCCTACAGTAGAATTTTATTTTGTTTACGATTTCAACTTAATTAAATTTCAAAATGTGAGCTCTTTTGCCGGTCCAAAAGCGATTGTTTAGTTGTGTTTTTAAGAAATAGTACAATATGCTAATTTTTATGCCTCGCTAAGAGCTTTTTTGCTGTATAACGTTGTTTTTTAATGACTTAAAATGGACATTTTTTCTTCAAAGTAATGATAATTATTATGGCTTATGAAAAAGTACTTTAAAAAATACATGTTTTAAATGAGGTTTAATCAAAATATATTGTAAATTGTAGTATCGACCAAAATGAAATATTGAAATATACACCATGTTTTTGATACATCAAAATCGTTTATATTTTCCAACATGTCCACTCTTATTAAATCTTATTGTATAATTTTAACAAAACTTATTATTATGAAAACTTTTGGACAGTCTCTTTTATTGGATAAGACAAATAAAAAATGCTTTGAAGGTAGTACGATAGAAAGTATACTTGTCGCTTTCTAAAAACCACTTTTAAGATCAGATAAGGATAAGGTTGTAAAATTCAAAATAAAATAGGTTCATATTTTTTTTACAAATATATAAAATAGTTGACAAATCATCGTTTAAAGTTAGCACTACAGAATTCGAACACTTGGTCATGAAAGCGAGGAATCGAAAAATCAACAGCGTAGAACAAGGGTGGGAAAACTTTTCATTTCTAAAGGCCACATTCATTTATCTGATTCAATATAAGGCCGCAGCCAAGAAAACGTTGAAACTTCCTTATTTTTCAACTATTGATCATACAATGGGTTGATTACGCTATTTTTCCAAACGTTTTCGTATAATTTTTTGATCAATGTGAATATTTTGATCAAGTCAAAAGGCCGCATCAGACTAACCAAAATACCGCAGGTTCCCCTCCGCTGGCGTAGACCACCTGAACAAATAGTATATTCAGTGGGAAAATAGCGTACTGATATTGAAAGATTTAAAAATACAGGAATGTATTACAAAAAAGAAAAAACTCTTTTAATATTTGGGTATTTGTGACTGCTATTGATTGATCAGCAATTTTGACACTTTCTTCAGTTTACGATGTGTGTAAATAAACAGTCTTGAAAAAATGTTAAATCAAATTCAAAATATTTGAGAGTCTAACAGCTAATGTTTAATGTCAAACGATTTCTTTGGTTTGAATAAGAGTCTCATAGGACTCTTTAATTGAACAAATGTCTACATATAAAGTGTGACAGATAAACAAACAAAAAGGTTAAAAGAAAATTATACAAAGGTACAGATAGTGTCAGCATTTTCATAACTTTTGTTGTAGATTCAGAGGTTTCTCTATGAGTATACTAAATAAACATAGTATTTACTTGAAAACAAAGCCAATAAAAAAAATAACTTTGCTAGTTAATAAAACTACAAACGAAATGCTTTTGTTTTTAATTTTTTCACCATTTTTGACAAGTTGGTTTCCTACCACCACCCGTTGTATATACGTAGCCAACGTTTAATGGCCGACTTCCACAACGCTATCGACAGAATAAAAGAGTCAACCCCTCACATTCATGGCCTTTTGAAAGTTCAACAATGAGCAATAACGAAATAACACTGTGGTCTAGTTGGTTAGAGCTTGCTTTACCGACCAGGTGGGTCTAGGTTCGATTCCCGGTAAGGTCAATGTCGAAATTGGATTTTTTTCAATTTTAATTTGAGATCTAAGATATGGGTGTTTGCGAAGTCAATTCTCCTTGAGTTTATCTCATGTGACTTTTAAAAATTCTCATTGAGTATATCTCGTATGATCTTTCAACTTAAAAGTATTTGACGCATTGGCGTAAGCTGTAATGTCAAATATTTTACTTATTAAAAAATAAAAAAAATAAAATAAAAAACTCCTTTTAAATTACGAAGAATTTGTTAAGAGTGACACACATTCTAAAAAAAGCCAATGCGTAAAATTAAGACAGTATCATTAGGATTTGTTACTTTAAAAAATGTGATGACCACCCTGTCGATTTAAAACAATATCAAAACAAAACACGAATCAAAAAATCGTTGAGATATATAGCTTAACTTAGCGATAATTTTAAGATTCAATTGTATTAAATTGTCTGGTTGCAATAACTCTGAAACATTAAAAATGTTTTTTAATTTGACACTGGATTAAAACATGAAAAATAAATGATGATGAATATAATGTCTCTTGAAGATTTTTGTCTTAGAAGGGAAAGAAGTATAAAGCTATTTCCAGAATTCTTCTAACGACTACTGTTTCTCTCTGTAAATAAATATAAAACACGTTGGCATTAAAATAATGCGAAACGAAATTGACATCTCAGTGTGACTGTTGAAAAACGGTTTGATATTTAACCATAAAATTTGAAACCACGGGTGGTTAAAAGTCATTTTTCCACAGCAGTCACGAATATCGTGATACGTATAATTTTGTCAAGATTTTTTTAAACTTTTCCATATTGAAAAATATGCGAGAAAAAATATTTAGTTATTTTGAATGACGTATAAATAATATATTATATTTGTTCGAAATATTATTACTTCACCGAAATTTATATACATATATACCTAATTTAAAAATGTGCTAGAATATGTATACTTTTCATGTCAGAAATCATATATTATGATAAGATTTGGAGAGATTTGTGTACTAAACATGCAAGCAGTATTGATATAATTTAAGATTTCGACTGAAGGTGCTTGGTGGAATTTCAATATTAAATTTGAATCGTTCAAACTATGTACATTCTCACAAATTTCAAGTTCATCCGTGCACTTGAATGCCTGAAGATGCCGAAAGGCGAAACCCGGGTCGTTAGTGACAAAATTTGTGAGAATGTACATAGTTTGAACGATTCAAATTCAAGCAGTATTGATTCTCAAGGAGATTTTTCTATTCATTTTTGTCCAACATACAAATAAACCAAAAATTGGAAAAAAATTGTCTCAATATTTAAATATAGGTAAAAAAACAATATCAAAGATCTTTGAGCGTCAAATATTCATGTTTAAATTATAATATCCTGATATTTTTGATGGATTTAACGGTAAATTTGTAGATGCTCAATTTTAATATTAAATAAAAATTGATAAAATTGTTATTCCACAACTTGTGTATCAAATTATGACACGTGTTTTTTTTTCTTTTGAAAGCATCCTAAGACAAAATATCTTCAGGCTATTTACGAAAAAAACAAAATTAGATTGTATTCCTTAACTTATAAATTACACAGAAGAAGCTCCAACCTCCAGGTTGGAGTTTCTTCCTTTTCTACTAAACGCAGATTGAGACAAGATACAAACGTTAATAGTACTTATTACAACTTACTGGTGAAGTGAAGCACACACCACGATTTGTAACACAACTTGTGAAAAAAAAGAGTTATCAATTTTAATTATATATTTATATATGTTGATTTCAATGAAATTATATTCACAAATGTACGATTACCTTGTGAAACGTTATTGTTAATCTAAAAATTGTTGTTTCATATAAAAGAAAAACTTTTTTTTATATTTGATCTTTTGACACCAAACGACTCATTTGTCCTATGCACAAATATTCTCAGACTGAAAAAAACAATACAGGCATTGAATGGTTTTATATATAAAAAAAATGTCTATTTCTTTATTTTTCAGTTGTATAATATGAGATAATGGAAAATGTGAACGTTTACCTTTAAACAACACCACATTTCAATAAAAAAGCTTTGTAATACTTAATTTATACGTATGTAGTTATAAAAATATTTTTGTAATTTACAATACCAATATGACAAAAGACGCGCAGAAAAGAATATAGGGAAAATGAGAACTTGTAACTTGATAAATTGCTTTCGTATTTGTATATGAAAAGGAAATGTACGACATTGATTGTCTTAAAATTAGAATTATCGTATATTTTGATTAAATGGGTTACGTTAAATGAAATGCTTGTTGGTCAACAATACAAATAAAAATGTGATCCTACATTATATTGTGAGTGATATTTTATAATGCAAAAATTATTCACTCAATTTGTCGCAACACTTTTTGTGTATACATTTTTGAAACAATTCAAGATTGGTGTTCCTGCTTAGCAAATTTCCTGTTCCTATAATAAATAAATTTGAAATTAGTACTTATGTAAAAAAAGAGATTTAATTTTTAAAATAAATATGTGATATAATGGTATCATTCCCGTTACAGAAATCGATATGCGACTTTAAGCAACCCGCTGGAAATTGATGAGCACGTACAATGTGCAATCTTCAGGTTTCGTCAGTTCTAAAATGAGGGATTATATTGCTTAAAGCTAGATTTCCTTTGAAGCCTTATTACGGTCAAGTCATTAACTACTACAACAATGTGTACAATACTTTTGTATGGGGTGTAGCACTTCAGATATGTTAAAGTGTGTGCCATACAATGTAATGGTGTGAGCTAACAGCACTCCCGCAATGTGTGTGAGTCAATTTATAATATACCTTACCAAATCAATGAAATTGAATTTCAAACAGTAGGATTTTTTCATGATACCAAAGTTTTATTTTTCAAATTTAGTTTACATGTAAAAAAAATGGTATTTTGATCCCAACCAATCGTATTTGCGAAATTATGTTTTAAACGGCAATATAATTTAATTGAATATTTCACACACTTTGGCTTGGTATTTCTTTTCTATCATTTTATGGATGTTTTTTTAAGCTTTTAATATAATTATATGTTTTTTTTTCCAAAATCATGTGCGCAAATAGCTTCAAGCGACAACTCAAAATAAATAGATTTGCCTCTCTTTGTATTTTTATTTCAATAATAATATTATAAACTTCATTCATTGCAAAAAAATATGTTTTAAGAAAGAGTGAAAATATTATATCACTGACATCTATATAGACAAATATGAATATAACCAATCCATGTTTTATTAAGTAGGTATTATATTTAATTAAGTCATTGATTGATCAATGTAACAAAAGTACAATATGACAATCTTAACTTTGAGATAATTACTATTTAGTGTTATGCATAAATTAATACACTCTTTATTACGTACAGTTTCAGAAGACTACTGAAACGTTCTGACTTCTATTCTCATATATATATATGAGATTCTCATATAAATGTTACGATATTGTATTAATGAAATAAAAATAACTATATACCATATGTGTATCAATCTTAGTGATTTGTATATCTGTTGCATTGGTCGTTCATATTTTTCTCAGTGTAACAAACAATAAGGTCAATTTACGTTGGGTGTATTATAAAATAACAGTTTATTCTACTAATACATTGAAGCATCAGTATTTGTTTATTGCCTATAATGGGATAATATTCAAAATGTGTTTTTTGTCGATTGTCCTACTGTTGCATGAATGTAGCGATATAATAGTTTCTGTTTAATGTTTTTTGTAAAAAATAAATTAAATAAATACATACTAATAAAAACAACCGGATTATCTGTTTAGCACTCATTTTGTTTTTAAATTATTACCTACATAAACTAGCATGTCTTATAAATTCTTTTCTGCTGAATTTTATAAAAAAAATATATAATTTGTTTGTGATTTAATGATCATTTTTAGTAATTTATATTGCTTATAAATAAGCTGTTTTTCTTACCTTGCAAAAATATCTTAAAAATATCGTAAAAATGTTTTTACAGTAAGAGTTTTTTTACTAAACAAAAAAGTTGACACGCCAAAGAAAAAAATGACAAATAAAACATTATTTTTTCACAAAAAAGCATCGTGCATATTTATCAGGTTATGTTAAAGACCCGTTTAATATAAAAGCCGGTATTCAACAAAAACGCCCAGCAAATCTGAATGACTTTGCGTTATATTCAATTTAAAAGTATAATTTATGTAAAGAATTCAAGTGAATTTATAAGGTTTCAAACATGAAACACAAGAAATTTCAAAAATCTACGCATACAATCTAATTAAAAAAATCTATTCTGAAGCGTGTAAAATATTTTATGTCCGGTATAAATTGGCATGATACTTTAAAAAAAATGTAATTATCACAAAAGTAAATATAAATACCACTATAGAATTTTTCTAAGCTCTTGACAGACACATAATCTGTCATTAAAAACACTATCGATTCAATTAAATATGTACAAAGTTTTTTTAAGTTTCAGTTGCCAACTGATATAATTTAAGAAAATATTAACTGGAAAAGAAACGCTAGCACATTTGCAATGTTATAAGTATACGAAAGCTTTGTCAGATATGAAATCTCTCAGATCCTATAACATAGCTGTTTTTTTTACAAATAATTTATAGCCTCACATATGGCAGTATGTGAGGTTATAAATTATTTGTAAACAAATTGATGTATGAATTTAATTTAATTTATCGGAAAATTTAATAAGAACAACAATGTCACGCGTCAATTATTAAATCTTTTCAATTTAGGTTCATTCAATTGAACAGTTAGGTCGATAACCATTTCATATGAAAATGTTTCTGAATATTGATTACTGAACGACAGTAATTAATACTGGATACACTCCTTTTCAACAATGTATACTACTTGTTACACTATTTGTAGCACTACTAATATTTCTAAAATTTGCAATTCTAATCCCATTGTCTAACGCTTGCAATTTCTCTTGAGATGGACTTGTGGGTTTAGTTATGGCTGCAACTATGTAAAAACTTTTCTAGCTTAAAAAAATGTCAGTTCTAAATGTGATATAAACTCATTAAGAAGCTTGTCTAAACAGAAGTTGTTGTAAGCAAAATGCTAGTTATTTAGTCTCTCAACCTCTGCTTATCAAAGTGAGTATGGAGAGAAGAATAGAGTAAGGAACCTCAAAGGACTATTGGTAAACTAATTGCTACCGCTTTGCCCCGCCTCAGTTTTAGCAAAATATTGTAAAAGCTACTTAGGCAAATTATTAGTTAACAATAAAGATAGAATACATTTACTAAATTAATCCGGGTTTTATAGATTGCAATGCTTTTGTTGTACAAAATTATATATCGGGAAAACCGAAAGGACATTGAATACCAAATTATCAAAGCATGTGGCAGCCTTAAGACACGTGTTCAATAAGAAACAAGAGATAAAAAAAAACGCAAATACGGACGCTCATAAACTATTTTTCCAGGAAATTTTAGAAATAAATAGAGCGCGATTTAAATGACCAAATCCATATGCCGGGTCCTGCACTTTTATACCCTATATAAATATAATCATAAAACCTTTTCCAACAAACAAAATAAATATATTTTTTAAAACTACACACCATTCAAATCTGTGGGCATTCCCATGGGCTAATCCTTTTCGCCAGCAATGGCTTTAAACTCATTTATTACTTATATAAACACGAAACATTTATTTGTTAAGCGTCAAGCGTGTTCAAGTTCACCCTGAATGCAATTGAACGCCTGAAGATGCCGAAAGGAAAAACCCGGGTCATTGGTGACAAAATTAGTGTGAATGTGTGAATGTACATAATTTGAACGATTCAAATTTAATAATGAAATTCCACCAAGCAGCTTCAGTCAAAATCTTAAATTATGCGTAGTGTGTTTGTTCCACATCTTCATTTGAGAGCACGTTTCCACAACAAATAAAGTCGTTCAATAAATTGATGTGCTCGCGGTTAGCTGATAGAAATCAGTTAAAAAATTCTTTATCTTTTGGCACTTGTTTGTCTTTTTATATTTTATTTTCGTTGACAATATTTTTTCAAGTACATCTATACTTAAAATAAAATAATAATAAAAATATATTACACGTGTATTGTATACATCGCTGTAGGATTTTGTATTATTCAATTTATTGTAATCGTCTATGTAAGCAGGCTGATTTACGTGTGTTTGTAATGTAACCTATGCGTGTAGGCCAGCAATATATTTATACGAGAAATGAGGCGTGAAGGTTGAATGTATTATTCTGTGAAAATGTGATTGCTTAAAAAATAGCAATTTGAGGCGGTTTCAAAAATACAAAACAAATCCAAACAAATTCTGGCAACACTCGTTAAGCAACGACGACAGTAAGTTATGCACTCAAAAAAGTAATAAAATTACAAATATATATTTTCTTTTAAGAATGTCAACTTCTTAAGTGCCACATATTTATTGATATAAAGTATCTCAACCGATAGTTTTTTTGCCATTAAGCCTCTTCTTTTAGAAGGGTACGATCCAATATCCCAAACAGTGGCTACCATATAAAAATAGAACAAACGTTGAACAACGAAAGCATTTTTAAATATAAGTATTACTACATCTAACTTTTTAAAGCTTTTTTAAAGATTACCTGACACTCTCATGGAAAGAAGAAATTCAGAATTGTCGCCCGCTGTGGTCAAGTTGGTAACAAATTGTCTCTGCCAACAAGGCGGGTCTGGTTTTATTTCCAGTCAAATCAATGTCAAATTTAGATTTAACCAATTTAAAATAGAGATCTGAGACATGGGTGTTTGTGATGTCAGTTATCCTCGAGTTGATCTCCAGTGACTTCTCATCGAGTTTATCTCGTATGATCTTTCTTCCAACTTCAACATATTTGGCGTATTAGCATTGACCAATTCCAATTAAAAAAGTTAAAAAGGATTTTAGTTCTACAATACTTTTTTATCTATTAATTCTGTAGTTCTGAGGCATACACCAAAATAGCTATATGATATAGATTTATGAAAAAATGTGGAACTTAAATACTTTATTATTTTTTAACCTTATTACAATGGAGTTCTACCAAGTAAATGCCAATAAAATCAATGAAGTTAATAAGCTGCTAAATGATTTGTGAACGATGTTAATCTGTGTCACTTTAAAGTTACAAAGGGCAAACAGTTTTTATACTTTTCAGGATGCTTACGTTTTGTGAAATATTATAAAAAAATGAAATACATACTGTCTCGATGATTTTGACTTTCGTGTCGTTTTTAATAAGCGCTGTGAATACGCGGTATTCGAAAACCAACGTTCGCGAACGAATTTGTTTGATTCTTATTTATTTTGAACGCCGATTAAGGCTCACGATAGGATCGAAAATGAAAATAAAAAAGCTCTAACGCTTGATGGGTAAATTATGTAGCGCTTTCGTAAATTATTTCTCGACTGGGTGATATATTTATGAACACTTTTTTTCGCAAAATAAATCTGAATGCTAAATAAAATAAACTTACTTTATTCCACATTGTTAAGCATAGGTATACTATTTACATTTGAGAGTACGAGGAAAAAATATCTTTTTCTTGCCAACTCGCCATCTAACTTTATACTCAACGGTTCATTAGAAAACATTTTCTTTTTAATTTTTAAAACCTGATTTTTCATCACGTTGGTCATTTGGCTGAAAAATTGTGACTCCAAAAGAAATATGTATAACATTTATACATACGATGTCTTTCCACCAAGAATTGACAATTGAACAATACGAAATGTCTACTTAGTTTTCTTGTATGATCTGTATGTCTGAAACGAGAAATTGCTGCATAACTGTTTAAAAGTTCTGCTAACTTACTCAAAGAAGAAACGACTAGGTATTGTTTCAAAGAAAAACTGGAAAAAAACAGCAGCGTGTTTACTGGCAATCATTAAAATATTCATAACAGTACGAGATATGAGCAACAAAAACGAGCGTTTTTCCTTCAAATGGCTCAGCATCGTTCTTACTATTGGATGGTTAATTGTGCCGTTCTCGTTGTGCCGAGCAAAAAAGGCAAAAATGGCGGCAGCGATGCGAAGTGCTGTTCTGTTGCCTCATGAGCTGAGACACTCGTGCATCGAACAAAAGGGATTTTTGCGAACCGTCATAGACACACGAATGATTCTCAGCAACGATAAACACTTCTTTTGTGCGCTATTCTGATGAAAAGTGGAAAGAAAATATTGTTTTGAAATGGCAACTCTCTCTTTATATTATACTACTTGGAAGAGTATTTTTTTGATATTTAACTTATAATTTTGTGTATTATTAAAAACGGTTTTGTTACCGAGTGGTTCTAGGGCTGGAATGGCAAATGATTTTTGATTGCACGATTATGTGTACATATAAAAAAACCCTCACTTAATTTTGTGAAAGTGTTTTTTTCTGCTTAAATCATGTTAAAAATTAAAAAAAAAACGTTGAAAAAGTTAGATTCAAACGTAAATAATACTCTGTAAACAAGAAAAGCACCAGCTTGGCATAAAACAGTTTAAAAAAGAGGTAATTTTGGGTCATTTGTTAATAAATTCCACCTCTTTTACTTGTAAAAACAGTTTGAACAGCTGATAAATAATCTAAAGCTCTAAAACGTTTTTTAAATAACTAAGCTTAGCAAAACTTTTAGGGGCTACCAATCCATATATAGATTAGCTAATTATCCTTTTTTCGATTGATTTTAACAATATTCTCCTTCATTATCATCATTTTGGTACGGAATGTTTTAAATAAAAGGTTTTTCTAATAATGAATAAGGATTAGTACCAAAATAAATAAATTATTCATAATTAAGATTGTATCATATTTTTTTTATAAATGCGAAACTAGTAATTACTTAAAGGACATGTCAACGGGAGTTTTTAACTCTTAATTAAGTGATTAAAAAATATTATTATAAAACATGAAATTTGATAAGTAACTTTGTTACTCCACATGTCGTGTAACAAATAATGACAAGTGTATCGCTTTCTTGAGAAACGAATTAAATTCACCAATAAAAGTTTTCTATAAGAATTGTTTTCTTTGTTTTTTATATTTTCGTAACATCACAAGTAACACTTTTTTGTCGAAAAAAAACTGCTGCATATATCCGATGAGTTGTTAAAAAATGTTTTATAAATAGTAGGCCAAATGCAATAATGTCTGCCATAGGGGTAAAATGATTAGTTAATAAGTTAACAAAATAATAGTGACAATAATTATTAAAATTGTTGACTTTGACTCACAGCTCTTTGGCACGTTATATTCATAAAATTATCTCCTTCATTATTTCGGAGCTTAGCGCAAAGTGGAATGAAATAATATTTATTTTCTATTTTAGCTTACCGACATCTCACTCTGCGCATGCGATGAATAGGACCCAGGAAGCTGACGTGTTTATATATTTTTGGTGTGTAAATATCACAGAATTATGTTGGGTACGGTGTATTTAAATGAGGTGTTAACTTGAGTAAATTTGCTAAATAAATACTGCGCGATATACATACTAACTCAATTCCCTCGACATTTGAATACAATTAAATTAAATATAACACATTTTTGGCAGTATACTTTTCAAACCCTCCTGCAAACAAAAAACTCAAATTATCAGGATTTGAAGATAATCTTTTCACCACAAGATTGTAATGTCAATATTTTTTAATGTATTATAATACCTATTGTCTTAATGAAAAAGTAAGCCTGTCCTGTTGCCAGATAGTCAATTGTGTTCAAGGCATGGATGTTGTGGATTTTTCATTCATTTGCCTTAAATCCTATCTAAAAACGCGGGTTATAATGAGAGAATTTTTTTAATATCAAATTAACGAAGCTTCAAGTTATAGAGCGCGTAAGATTCAAAAATTATTGATGATTTTTTCCCCATTAATTGAGCTGTTTTTGAAAAATCTAAATATAATTTTTTAGAGTATGTTTGTTTTAAACAACATACCACGCTGAATGAATGAACTTAGTTATTAAACAGATTAAAGTTATCAAATAAAATATTGTGTATATTAAAAATCAATTTATACAAGTTCCTGCTATATTCAATAAAAATATAATACTTAAATTTAATTAATTGTAGTCTATTCAGCCAATTAAATGCACGCAGTCCGTATGTTACGAGGTCGCTATTTCAGATTATTCAAATAACCGTTCTCATGTATTATGCGTAATATAATAAGCTTTTCAAATTCCAGAAGAGTACTTAGATTAAACATTAAGAGAACTTGTAGAATTGTCAACTGGAAAAAAAATAGTTTATAAATACAACAAAGTGAATTAAAAATGAAATATTAGTTTTCAAAACAGCAAAACATCAAAATTATACCATGGCTTACAATAATTTCAATGGCACTTATAATTTATGAACAAACATTATAAAATTTTTGATGTTAAATTTGTATCGGTCAGTATGGTATGGAAAATGACTGTTAACCGTTTTTTGGTATTGCACTTAAAAAACCATGATGTTATAAGTTTTAATCGAATGCTTAAAGAAACAGTTTTATTTCTTTAACTTTGTATGATTCTACAAAACGAGTTTTAGAACCAATTGTGTGCTGTAATTAATTTAATTACTTCTTTGAAAAAAACAATACTAACGACAAAAAAAAAATCGAAAATGTTTCGTCGAACGGAGTATTAAAAAAATGAAAAGAAGGATGAGGATGATTTCGTGGTCTACTGGCCCGTTACACATGGACTGCGTGAAACAATAGGCCAGACGAGAGAGGAGATAAGCAAGGAGCGCGGGAGGGAGCGTGACGGATATATACGAAAGAAAATAATAAAAACAACTTCTGTACAATACGACACGATGGAGACACAAGCTACTAGCTTGCGTGGTACCAGTACTTGCAACTTGAACGGACTATAGTTAATTGATATATGCTGTAGTTAATGTCATTGATTTCGTTCGTAGTTTTTTGAGCTCGAATCCCATTTCGGGCAGTTTGACGAAGCTATATCAGACTTAAATAAGCAAAAAACACGAAGTGAAATTGCATATGAATTTATTTAAAAAAAATCAATTAGTATCTAAAATCTTCAGAGATATTATTTTATACTTCAATAACGACCACTTGAAACAGAAGATAAGAATATATTTGCATACAAAAACAAGAAAAACCTAGTTCTAATATATGTCTTAAATACAATTGACTGTGTAAATATTGTGTATTGACTGTCTATCAACTGAAATGAAAATAATTTGTTTTCTAGAAGACGTGTGCTTCTTTAAGAAATAGTAAAAAAGGTTTTCAAACATCAAAAACGTTTTCACAACAAAGACAAAATAAAAAAATCGTTATAAATAAATCCCATAAAAACAGCCTTCGAATAAGAAAACGTAATCCTTTTGACTTGGAAAAACTACTAAGAAGACAATGTATTTATCTTGAAAAATAATATCTCAGTAATGTAAGATAATATTTAATTTGTTTGGAAGAAATTTAAATTATTATAGGAAGCGATTCTGTAGGTAGAAGTTAAAGTATATTTTAATGAACAGAATTTACGATGCAGGAAATAGTTTTCATTTTTAAATTTCAACGTTGTTAATATTGTATTATAATATTTTCAATAAGTAAGTCACTGACTAAAAAATTATATTTATATTAATTAGTTGATAATTTAAAAGTACGATTTACTATGAATGGAAAAGTATATTAATTTTATAGCAAATAATTCTTCGAAAAATATTTTTTTCATATCTTAAGTGTTAGTATTCATAACAATTATGTTATATGATATTTATGAGTGACTTGTTAATCAGCGACTGCCACCCCAAAAAGACAAAAAAATCACTCTTGACGATCTAATTAAAACGTTCAATGAATAAAATAATATTCATCTTGTCCGGATTTAAGCCCGGAATCAGAGGAATAAATCTGTAACCGATAGGCTCTTGTTCATACAATACAGAATTTGATATTTAAAAAAATATCTCTTGACTCTCCACAAAAAAATAAAATTAATCTATGAAGTGAAAAAGTTACCCACTCCTAGGGTCACCGAAAATATGTTTATACCCTGAATTGTAAGATTATTTTGTAGCGAAAATAGGGCGAGGTCATCCTAAAAAAAAAATTATGTAACACACAAAAACAAAAACATGTTGGACCTTGAAAATTGTTTGTTTTTAAAAGGAAAAGTCATTTGACTGTTAATGAAAAGTATTTACAAAAAAACATTTTCAATAAAAATTTACAACATTCCGTCACAATGATTTGTCAACAAAGTTATCAACTAGCTTAAGATTTCGACTGAAGGTACATGGTGGAATTTCAATAATTACACTGACAGTTCAAGTTCATCCGTGCACTTGAACGCCTGAAGATGACGAAAGGTGAAACCCTGGTCAGTAGTGACAAAACTTGTTTGAATGTACATAATTTGAACGAAATTTAAGGTTACATACATTATTGTAAATTTAATTCATGAAAATCATTGACAATGTTTATGTTTTGTGCAGGGGTAGTATTTTAGGTTTTCGAAAAGAAATTTTTATAAATATAAAAAAATAGTTAAGCCTTAAATTTGAATCGTTCAAATTGTGCACATTTACAAAAAAAATGTCTCTATATAACGACCCTGGTTTTGCTTTTCAGGCGTTCAGCATGACGGAATTTATTATTTAAATACTTTCTTCACATCATACATTACTCACCATTATTTAAAATCATGAAATATTTCATGCTTTTGTCAAAACCTTAAAATAATATTAAAAATGCTCCAAACTTTATCTGACTTTATAATACAATATTAAAATGCAAGAATTCGTTATATAATTTTCAAGTATACGAAAAAGAAATAAATTTTATATTAATCATAAAAAGTTTTTGAAAATCAGAAATAATATCGCCGAACAATCTTTTTTATAGCGGCATCGCCATTGGCAGGTTAGTTACACTGCACGACCTATTTTAGATATTCATAGTTGAGTTTGGTGAGTACATGCTTATTTTTCTTAAAATATATTTTGTTCGACATATATAATATAATGGTTAAAATTTGATTTACAAAAACTCTTTGCCAAAGCAATTTTGCATGCCTATCAAAAAGGGTTGACAAAAGTGAATTTTATAAATGAAGTATATTTTAGAATTATTTTGCTAGACTTCTGTTATCACAGGAAAACAAATGGCAATTCGTGCGGTGTTCACAATATGGTTAAACATCCAAGTTTCTTAAAAAAAATGTCATATTTTAAGACCGCAATCTGGGAACATTAAAACAATAATGTTCATATTTTTAAAACAATAGCATTGCAGCATACACACAAACAGAGAGAGAGAAGTGAGCGCGTTCAGGAAGTGAATGACTTTGAATAAGAAAGAGTGCCAAACTATTACTATGGGCTGGTAAAAAAAAAACAAAGGGAATACTTTCGAAAGTACACTGCAGCCGCTAATGCACCCCTGCCACAGAAGAAAAGTTTTAAGTACTGGCCTCAGATGGTTTACAAAAGCTGACTGAGTATTAATTATTTGGATTATTGAGATGGCTTGAAAAAAGGTTCAATTAGTCTGATTTGCAGCTTTCTGAAATTTGTTTTTATATTAAATTGAGTTGTAGGTTGATGTACAAACATTAAAATCAAGAAACATTGGACTTGGAGAAAAAAAAGATGAGAATCCCGTTCGCCCCATTTGTTTTATTTGCTTACCAACTGATATAAATTAATTATTTTTCCCACATTCTCTTCTATCTTGCCAAAAAATAGTATTCAAAGTAAAAAAAAAAATCATAAAAATAAAAATCTCACCATCTCTATGTGTTCAATCTTAAAATCGTACATATTTTAGAAAAGATTATCAATATCTAATCTATAAGCTTCTTCGTGGGGAAAACAATATGAGAAAGTGTTAAAACTTTTGGGTAGTGAGTTAATTTTTACTATTGCTACACTCAAAAATAGAAAATCATTCTTTTTTTGGTTACGGATTAATCTGGAAAGAATATCACTTATTATTTCAAGTAAATATTTTGTTTGGATTTTAAAAGGTATAGTCAAAACGGTAAATTAAACCAATTCACTTCTACTTTTATATAAGTTTTCAAGAATTTAGCTATTACTTCCAATTCACGCTAAGATCTTTTTTTGCTTTTATCTTTGGGCATGTTTCGCTCTACTGGCGTTGATTTCAGGAAAGGAATTGCGTAAAAAATGGATTTTTACGCTTGACATTATATGACTACTTATTATAATACAATACTGATAATTTACAAAAAATAATGCTACTGCTAAAAATCACAGATATATATATATTTGTTATCCATATGTGAAAAATAATGACAATTCAATAAAAAAACATGAAGATGGCGATTTTTATTAGATAACACAATATTTGGACGTACATCTTCGGTCATACTAAAGAGAATGAGTAAAAAACAACACTAGAGAAAAATCTAATACAACGACCGGCTGATTGGGTAATATGTGTGAGTTCGTGTTCTCTGACCGCGTAACGGATATGCTTACTATATGGGGTAAGCTGTCTCATTTTATTATAATAATGTAATTAACAAGCACTATGTTTTTAATTTTTATAGATATATGAATGTTAAAAAATCATCAAATAACTAATGCCAATCGAATCTCTTAGCGGAATTGCAATGACTAAAATCACATTGAAATTTACCTATGTTTACAATTTAGGCAGTCAGCTGTGGCGAATCGACCCATAGTTACCGGCGTCTATGATACCTTTGTTGTGGAACTGCATTCTAACTTTAGTATAAAGACTTCATTTGCGAAATGGAACGCTCAAAAGTTGGTGTTTGCGCATTTTAAGTTTTCCCTGAGGCACGTTTACACTTACCGTTTTTCATAAAAGAGTATTATTTTAGCAATTTATTTCAATGTCCATCAAGAGAAAAAATAAATACTAAGTCGGAAATTTTTAAACCATATTACGACTACCGTGTTGTTTTTTTTATATGTGAAGTTAACGTCCGTCCGTCAATCAAAATTATTAAATTGGTAAACAGTGTTATTATTAAGAATGTGGTATTTGATTAAGAAGGAAACGAGTAAAACAGGTCCCATAAAACCCAAGTGTAATGAGGCGTAACGCAACGAAACTGTAAATTTTCTCTTAGACGTCATTGTTTAAAAAATCAACTTTTTTATATAAAATCTTGAAAATCAAATACCTGAAAAGATATTAAAATGTAATTTGTTTTGAATTTAAAAGCTTTTGACTCTTTAGAGAATGTGTTTTGCAGAATAAAACTTTTATTTAGCTTAATAAATTATTACATATACCTAGTTGAAAAATAGATTGTTCGTAGCGAACATAATATAAGGTATGTAAATAAAACTATACTTGATTATTAGTAGAAACACGTTTTTTGTACGTTTTTTTTGATCTTAAATGTTTTATAGCTTACAAAACTACCAAGCAGCTTTTTTTTTAAAATATATACATTTCAAATAATTATCAATTTTGATAAATGGTTAATATTTTTAAAAATTTAATGTCGGAAACAAAAAATATGTACATAAATTTATGTGTAAGATATTGATGGAATAATTTTTCTGCATCTACACTTTTTATACCAGGGACAAAATTTATTAAATAACTGCACAACCAAACTCACGAAACTATTTAGATCAGGCAACACGTTACGTGAATATATTTGTATTTTTGCCATCTATCTATAATCTATAGTAGAGTGCTTAAAATTTGGATTACTAATCAGCAGTGAAATATATGATATTACATTTGATTTAACAAATTATGATTTTTTTATTATATATCGAGAGACAAATAAAAATATTATTATTAAATCCTTAATGTCTTGGATTTTCGTTATTAGTTAGAACTGTAAACTTATTGGATTATAAATGCGTAGTGAGTTAAAAAAAGGAAAAACATGTTCAAATGACATTCTTATATCGCTAAGCGTATGTCAATATGAATGCAGGGAATTTGCGATATTTGTTACAGCTTATCTTACCACAACTATTTTTTAATGCAAATATTGTTCTATAATACCTGCTGGTTTACTCAAATATTTTACTAGTCCAGGAAAAGAACATATTTAATCCCATTTTATTAAATTTATCTTTTCTTAGAAAACTCACGAACTCGGTTGCAGAAAAAAGATAAGACAAGGCACACCTATTGCTATAAATCATTTCTGACACCAACGTAGCAGTAATTTGCTAATAGTTATATGAAATGCTTCATGACTACGGTTTTTTTATGTTCCATGTAATTTATTAACATCGTAAGTAGTTGTGATTTTTATTTTTTATTAGTTAAACAATACTATACGACCTTGCAAACGACTTGCTAATCCGGAATACCGGCGTAACATAAAAAAAATACCATCGTTGCCAACCGGTGAGAATTTAATATATGCCAAAAAATACGGAATGAAGATAGCATCGCAAGCGATTATCTTGCGTTTTTTAGATTTCCGAGCATAATTATCTCAATTAAAAAACTGGAGTAAAGTCGTAACCACAAAATAACACGTTCTTTATTGTAAAAATATTTTAATGCTCTTAATACATACTTAACCTCACATTTGTATCCCGTAAAAGCTTGTACAGCATTAATAATGAATAATAAAACAATCTAAAGTTACTTTTTTAGAAAACATATGAAATATTATGTTTTGATTAAACTTGAGAGAGTATGCTACAATCTTAAAATCATTTACAATTGATTTTAATAAAACATTCTAGTCCTTGGCATTAATTTATTTATCTATAATTTGTGAAGAAAAATGCGTGTAATTTTAATTAGTCCATTAACTCAACCATTTTATATCTAAATTTTAAAACTTGTACATACCACCCACATTTACCTAGTATTGTAAAAGAAAGGTTAAAGAAGAAAAGCGTTTTTCATACCTTTTTGTTGGCAGACTTTTTACTAAAAAACAAGCGAGAAATAATTTTAATTAAGAAGTTTATGTTAATATTGGAATAAAAAACAACCCTTAAATTATTCGAAATACCTTATCTGCACCTAAATATGCAGTTCTGCGAAAATTCTGACGCTGTATTTCTAGTAATCAAATAATTAAATAGTGATACATTCAAAATGCTATTTTTTTTATTGTATATAAGAATATAATTGAATTTTCTACTACCAAACCTGACCTAACAACACAATTTGTAAACACCTGTTTATAAAATGTATCAATCTCAGACACGGGTAAATCATACTTGATTAATCATGACAATTTAAATATTGCTTTCCCCACTCTCTCAAAACAAGTTATAATGAAAGATAGATGTTAGTAGGAACAAACGATAGAATAAAAGGTAGCTCTGGTGAAAATATATTTTGAATAAATTAATCTTTTACACATGTTATTTTAAACGAGTAGTATAGACATCAATAAAAATTGTGAAACCCATAAAAGTCACGATCAAAGACTCAGCGTTAAGATTTTTTTTTGAATATTCCTCATTCTGCTCCAGATAGTTTAAATGAAAGATTTTTTTGAGAGAATACTACTAAAAGTTTTCTATTTTATGAAAAATATAAGGTTTTAAGAGAAGTCAAAGTTATTTGAATTGACTATCTGGCAATATAAATACATATTTTATGTAAGATATTTCAGAAGAGAATAAAAATTTGATACAGATAATCGCTCTGCTTAGCATAAAATGATTCATTATTATTTTAAAGGTAAAGAACCTTGCACGGTTGGCAGGCTGAACAACAAGGCTACATTATAAAATGTTGTTTTTGAAGAAATACGTTGTTCCATCAAAACAACAAGAGTTCCTTCTCTAATACATTTTAACTTTTCACGTATTTTCCACAAAAGTTATTATTAGAATAAAGCTTTGTTGATTTTAAAAATCGTTAATAAGACGTCAAATAAATGAGTAAACAACTAAAGGCTCTAAAAACAAAATCAAAAGTCTCCATGTTTTGTCGAAATCGAGTTAGATGTGTCATCGGGTAGGGCTGGCAGTTTAGCGTATTGCAATAAATTATTTAAAAAAATCGAAGATAAAAAATTTTGAAGAATTAAAATCGAGTTTGTCCAAAAGTGGCTGCTTACATTGTTCTGTATTTCAAACTCGGCTGTTATTAAACGAATTTCACAAAAAGTGTAAATTATATAAAAAAAAAATAGCACGATAATCTAATAAGAATTATAACTTCTTGGGAAGTTTTATATATACAACGAAAACAAATATGTTTTGATTAATTTTAGGATACTAAAAACTACTGTCTTTGTATTCCTAGTCTTAATTTTTTTTTATAATTTTTACTTTTTTAAGTTTAACAATATACACAGGAGTACTGATTTCTTAATTAAAGTTCATCCGTGCACTTGAATGCATGAAGACGCCGAAAGTCGAAACTCATGTCTTACTTTAAAAACGCATGGAAATTCCAAAAACGTTCACAATTTTAAAAGTTCAACTATTTTTTTTATTTATTCCACATTTTTTAATTAATATCGATCATTAGGAGCATTATCTGCCAATAATTCTCGAGATGAGCCAAGCCGGTTGAGATCTTCAATAAAATGCTTTACTAATGTGGAATAAGTACAAAAAAAATCTTTTTTGTTGTAATATAACGGCTAGTTTTCTAAAAACCACTAGTCCTGCCCTACCCCTACCCTTCTTTATCCGTATTTATTTGAAAGAGAGAAGAGAGTTTTAGCAACTGACTAACAAGCAGTTCTTGTATAAGTGTTTACGAGGGAAAAAAAAACTTTTTCATTATATGTACACTTACAGCAATTTATAGAATTAATTGTTGTTTTTATTTTCTCATTTAAATATATAAATAAGGTGGCATGAAAAATAGTCAGCTCAATGGATTAGTTTGTTTTAAAAAATAAGTAGAAGTATCCGGATAATTTCTTGATTGCAAAGATTCTTAATTTTTTTAAAACACTAACAAAATAACGATTTACGTTTTTTTAGTCAGAGTGAAAAAACGTTAATTTAGTTGTGCATCGCTGCCTTGTGCCCACATCCGGTACATTGCTCTGTTACATTTATTTACCTGTGAGAGTCAAAGTCGTCATTCTGTCGAGTCTGTATCACTTTGTACGTGAGAATGAATCAAAATCCAGAGCTTGATCGGATCAATTATCTGGAAAGTATCTTGTTCTACGAGCAGATCATTTTTTTGACTAGTAAAAAGTGAACGAAATCTAGCCGTGTCATTCATTGTAGATTTCCGCTTTATTCGAATTAAATACAATTGAAATAAAACTGTGGCCTGACAGATTCACATGATGAACATGTTAATTTTATCGAGATAGATTAAAAGATATTGGGCCGAATCAATTAGAAATGATACATTAAATATAGATTGATTTATATCTCAATTACGATTGTGAAACGTAGATCAGAACATTTTTTTTTGTTTAAATTTTTATTTATCCATGTCTGCTCTCAATCTCAACCTAAGTTTTTTTCCCACGAGAACTGTTTGTTTCTCAGTTGCTCAACCACTCTTTTTCAATGTAAGTAGTGGGTAGCTAGAGTAGGACAAGTGGTCAACTAATCACTCTCACTACGCCCCGTTATTTTAGAATTGCAAGGAAAGGACGATTTTTAAATATGACAAACACCGATATATTCGGCAAAAATCGAAAGAAAAATGGTGATGGTACTGGGAATCAAACCCGTGAAATCCATCCTGGAAGCGAAAGATTTTGACTACTCCGCCCGGATCCGATAGATGAATACATATTCGCCGTATTTTTTAATTACAAACGTAAATAGCATATCGCGTTATAATTTCAAAATTCAAGTTTTTTCAAGAAATGGTTGTTTTATTTATTTAAAGCAACCGTCGACTTGTTTTGTTAGTTACTCATAATAAAAGATTAATTAAATATGATGACGAAGCTGTCAAATGTTCAAAACTTATAAAAAATGATTTTTGTTAATTCGATTGCTTCACCATAAGGTTAATTGGCGGCTTAGAAAAAATATTTTTAGTAGTAGTTTTTCTCTTTTGGTAATATCTATTACCTACTAAATTCTGTACCATTTGATGTCAAAAGCACCCGTTTAAATCAAAATAATGCAACTAGAAGTTTATTCATTACATAATATTGCATAGAACTTCTGTACTGAATTATTAATACCAGGAATTCTCCGAAAATACGAATTCAATATTATACATAATAATAAATTAATGGTGATTTTGAAAACGAGATTATTTTCATTAAATAGGTCTTAAAAATATTCATGTTATTTGTAAAATAAGTGTGTGATCATAATGAACAGACGTAAATGTTATTCGTATATTTATTATATATGTTTCTACGAGAAATAATATTTTTAATATATTTCAATCAGGATGGCCATTTGTGATTAATTTTAATAACTTAAGTAATGTTATATTTCATGTATATGTATAGCTGAACCGAATTGACTGTTTTATCTATTTTAGGCTGATAACCACAAAATTACTTTTGACGCCTTATCGGCTATGATGCTCACTTCCATGGTTTATAATAAACGTTGTCGACTACACTATTGTCATATTGCAACTGTTTTTTATGAATTTGAATCCGCTTAATCGGTGGTCATAGTGATTTGTTATTCTAAAAAAAGTTTTTTTATCCTTTCAGTATAGTTTTGTTGATGCATATGCACCAATGAAATATATGTCAATTATTTTGGGAACGATGTGGTGTTTGTACATATGTAATTACAATGTATAAAAGTAATTCTTCAGTCTTTTCAACCATTCAATGTTGGTCTCTGCAAGAAAGTGATCACTCACCTGAATATTCTAAAAAACTTGCATGCCGATTGAAAACAGTCATTTTAAAATTTAAATTGATTACGTCGTATAAAATATTCTGTTTACAATTGAACTTAAGTAAACATTTGACAAGTTTACTTTGCAGTTGACAGTTAACATAATTAAAATAATAAGTATTGTATTTATTTTAAGTTGAGTGTAAAAATATTTTTTTTGATCTGTATTTAGATTTAGGTATTTAGGTTTGTAGGCTTAGGTGGCAACTGGCAAGGTCAAAATAAAATAAAGCGTTTTTTATATAATGAAAAATAGGGCAAATTATGAAATATTATTAAAAAATGGTTGATCGTTTTAAAAAATATGAGTTAATGCGCATAAAAAGGGTTTATATTAAAAAAGAGGACAGCCAAAAGTAATTTTGATCACTATAGAAAAGTTAAAATTCTTCTTCATACTGTTCAAACAGGTTTCTCAAATAGGCAAAAAACTTGCCATAGTTAGTAGTACAAACGGTGGAATAATAAGATAATAATAATTTTAGCAAAGTAACCGTCGAACCCATCGAAAATATGACTATTTATTTTATGATCTTTTTTAATCAATTTATAAAATATAAATATATATTTTTTAATGTATTTATAATTCAATGTTTGTCGAATTAAGTAGACAACTTTGTGGCAATTAATCAATAAAAGACATTTTTTTTTGAAAGGATGCTGCAAATCTTTTTTGTTTTTTGATGTACGTTTCATGTCAATTGACGAAAACGCAGTATTTCTTTTGAAGTATATGGGCGTGCGTAATATTTTTTTGACAACAACGCAGTTTCGTTTTGTGCGATCAAATACAAATTTAATTTCTTACTCTTTCGATCAAACTATAAAATTTTACATTTATTATTAATGTAAATCATGGCTTGCATAAATTAAACATTTTGTTTTACTTTCAATCTGAATAAATGGTGGTATTTTCAAACGGTCTTAAAACTGTGCTAAATATAGTCTAATATGTTTTCAACTACTATAATTAAAACATTTTTTAATTATTTGTCCGATAAGTTTTATTACCATAGCCGAGAAAAACAGTCAGTTAAAAAAAAAGTATTTTCTTTGCTTACATAGTGTAATTTGAAAATTATGTTCTACGATTTGATATATCAATTTGCGAAACCTTCAGTATTGAATTAAGCCCTTCCACTTGTTTGATATTAAAAACTAGACGTTGTGAAAGCAATAGAATAACCACATGTCATATTTTAGATCTATCTTTATATTCCTACTGTCGCCGAAAAAGAAAGATTAAGTAACAAGTTGTTCTCAAAAAACAACTTCTGTTGTGATGAAGGGTCAAAATGTTCCACATTTGGGAATTTATATTATGGTTAGCAAAATATTAGCATTACTTTGTTAAAAATTGTGTGAATTTAAATGTTTAAAGTTTGTGCACAAAAAATAAAAAAAAAACACTTTTCATACATATTTCTAGGGCGTGAGCTCCAACGTCAGTAAGTAGGCTCGCCAATCAAGGTTAGATACTAAGTTAGACTAGACTTACAGCTTAAGAGATTTAGTTATAAAGGCATATGAAAGATAAAAGGTGAGTATATAGAAATGTTATATTTGTGTGTTTGTGTCACAGATAACCTATTTCTGTTAGCTCACTTTTTAAGTTATTTTGTTTCTTGTATTCATATATATTTTTACGCTTTATTTATTCCATATCCGGCCCTTATTCTGAGCATATGGCTACTCATGCCTTATTCAAAGATTCTCTGTTACTTACCAGAATATTTGCATTGAAACCATTTCAGAGCATTGCGAAAATTATGTTTTCGGTGGCGGATTAAGCAAATGAGAAGCCCCAGTTGTAAAACAATTTGTTTATGACCCTGAGACCCTGTTTTTCAGATAACATAAAAAAGTCAGAAAATTCCATGTGAAATTATTATAATATTTTAAAATCTGAACTAACCGTATATGGGTTACAAAATATAAGGTCTTTTTGAGGCCACTAAAATTCAGAGGCCCTCAGTAGTGGAAATTAGGGCATCCAATCCCGAGATCCCGTTCAATTTTCCGATCCCGAAATTCCGGGATTGAGATGGCCGCGATCCCGTGATTTCGGGATTGAGAGATTTTGAGGAAAACCCGAAAATTTACACGAAATTGGGCAAATTCAAGATTTCAAATTCCTCGGTGAGCTAAAAAAAAAAGCCAGCTTCTGTGAGAATCTGGGAAAAGTATAGCTAATCGAGGATTTCAAATTCCTCGGTGAGAAAATCTCAATCCCGGGATCTCGGGATTCAAAATTAATCAATTCCAAAATCCCGAGATTGGAAAAAGGCTCCAGGATTGGATGCCCTAGTGGCAATGTAAGCAATGACGAAAATATTATTTTACTCACAAAAATAAGAAACGAAGATTTATTCCATTGCTTAAACTTTAAATCTAACATTATAGAGAAAACTAAGTTTAAAAAACAGTCTTGGTAAGATTGTTAGTACGCCTATGGTTGTACTTGGATCATAGGTTTCAGCGGAGTCATTCTTACAGCGGTGTTTTGATAGTACAGAGAGCCAAGCCGACGGACGCATCACGCTTCGGTAGGTTTCGCGGTCGACAAATTCACGCATCGCTTCACGCGTGTAAAACGTACCTCAACACTCGAATGGGTCGGATAACCATTAAACTGTATTATATATCCTCACTCCATTCTATGGCTAGGTGACCGGAAGATTTCGATTCAGGAAGACAATGCCTAGTTACAAGGACGGTGTTTATTTGCTCCATTTGGGAGTGGTGTGCTTACAATGCTCCAGATACAATCGCACACATATATTAAGTGCGGAACACTCCTTCGAATATATTATTATCGAATTCAAATTGAGAACAATATTCATTTGTTTATTCTAAGCGAAATGAACTTGTGATAAATTTAAATTTCAAATACTATGTTTTTTCTGTGCATAGAAATAGTAATATTTTAATTAACAGTTGCCCGATTATAAATTGGGTGGTGGTTTGCAATAACAGTTATCCACTAAAATGGAATTTGAGGTAAAATGCATTTGACATTAACATTTTTCACAATAATACATAACCATTTTGAAAGTCCCTCCTTACCAACTTTTCGACAATTGTTTTTGGGAATTTATATTTATATTGGTATTTAAACAAAATAAGAAACAACAGACAACTTGTCACTTAAATGTTTATTGCATAATATTTTCCAGTTCTGTGATATGTTTTATCATATGCAATATAATTTTATTTTAAACGAAAGACTAATCATAAAATAGATGGTTGATTACAAATTTGTTGACGTTTTTTATTCGCGGCGTGTTCATTAAATTTATATCGACTATCCAAGGTGAGTCCAAGTTGCTTGATCGAATTGGACCACTTCATCTCTGCGTCGTTGTGCATGCGTATGCAATCAAAATTATAATAACGCCATTGGAAAATATTACTCCCGCGCTCTTTTGGTATTAATTTCGATTCGCCATTTGTCGCACCAGTCTGCTATTGTATCGGCAGCTGATTGAACATGCGTGACAGCGCTTTGTCGATTGTGAGATTTAACTAAAATAGCCGTATCATCTGAATACTGTGTTATAATCGCGACATTTTATTTGGCGAAAGAAATGTCATAGGTCACATAATCATAAAAGCAAGCTTAAATGGACAATTCGCTAACTAATGTAATTAATTAATGGTTCTCATAGTAAAATAATTCTAAAAAGAAGATGAGAAATACTATTTTGCGCTTGTGTTTACCATTCATTTGTTTTCGCACATCAATTATTTTGTAGACGTTGTTGTACTGTTGTTACCAGCGGAAAACAACATGTATGTACTTAAATAATGATACCAGCATAAAATAAGAAACTGGAATTTGTTTTTTAATTTATGCAGGATAGAAGCGAGTGTTAACAACGCCACATTACGTACATTTATGCTGAATACAAAAAAACACGATCTTTATTTTTAATTTTACATGACGTGAACTTTCGTTGAATTCTATTTTGCTTAGCAATAATATGGTAGCAGTTGCAAGTAGGGTATCCAATCCCGGAGCTCTTTTCCAATCCCGGGATTGGGATTAGCTCACCGAGAAATTTGAAATCCTCAATTCCCTATACCCTTTCCCCAGATTATCTCCAAACCTCGTTTTTTTTTAGCTCATCCAGGAATTTGAAATCCTCGATTTGGTATACTTTTTACCCAGATTATCTCCGAAAGTCGTTTTTTTTAGCTCACCGAGGAATTTGAAATCCTTGATTAGCTATACTTTTCCCAAAGCTTATTATCTCCGAATGTAAGTTTTCGAGATTTGCTCAAGATTTCTCAATCACAAAATCCCGGGATCGCGACCATGTCAGTCCCGGGATTTCGGTATCAGAAAATTGGACGGGATTGGATACCCAAGTTGCAAGTATTGAAGAGAGCAATACTAATTTTCTTGTGATAAAAATTATTTCAGACATGATGTAATTTTGTTGTAATGCGTTGATTTTTTTTTCTCTTCGAGTTGATTGACTTATTTTAAAATTAAAAAATATCTGGCGTATTGGAAATACACTGTTATTATTGTAAAGGCAGTGTTTATTTTTGTTTCTTAGAAAATATCAATATGTATTACTATGCCAAACAGCTGTCACGACGTTTGATACTTTTTATAAAATAAAACTTGCTTAATGGCTGTGCGGTCTAGCGTCAACGTCTTTGACTTAGACACGTAGGTTACGGCTCGAATCCAAGTACGGACAGTTTTTATAGATTGATTTTTCAATCGGTTTATGGATATCTGTCCGAAGACATGGATGTAAGAATGTGATATCTTGAATTCCGTTCGACTCATCCTGAGTAAAAACATTCGTAGCGAGAGCGATTAGCTAATCACTATTCCTTTCCTAGTCCGATCCCTACTTTTTTTGAATAATTGATGTTAATCAACTGAATAACAGACAGTTCTCGTATAAAAATCTGTTGAGATACTTCCGTTAGGGCATATACTCCACATGAGGAGCGGACATGAATTTAAAAACAAAAAAAAATGTTTAATAAATATAATTATTTTTGTTTGCTTACACCGAATGAAAAACTATTAAAATACATACGATATTTAAATTATGCGTTCATAATTATTCATTATTTAACTTATGAATATAAACATTTACTAGATTTTAATTAAATTTATAAATTATGCGAGCATTAAAAGTGATGCCTACATAATTGTATTAAATGATGCGTATTATAAGTAGATTTTTTTAAATTCGTATAACGAGATATTTGATGTTCGACATCCGTTCTAAATAAGAAATATCGAAATGCTTAATGGACATTATGTTTTTACTGAGCCGTTCTGATTATATAGATAAGAAACTGATTTGAGAAGTGATTGGTATAAATTATATATCATACGTTGGAAAATATCAAATATGAAATGTCTGTTTACTAAAGTAGGCTATTTTTTTAAATTAAGTAAATGTATGCCATTCAAATAGCTTATTGCTACTATATTTTTAATTTACAGTTAACTGACTGTATTGCTTATTCTAAAAAAAAAGAGTTTTTATTTGCTATCTAACTATGTACATATATTTACGTGCAAAACTTTTTTTAACCGTATCTACTGGATTAATTGTAAGGAAGCTTTGTAACAAGAACGGGTATTAATCTGTATATATGTATATACATTAGGAAACAGAAAGAAAACAGGAATTGGTTAGATATCTTGGCAGATGCCGTTTCTGTAGCAGGGTGGTTAACGTCATGCTTTTCGGTTGCAGTGACCGCAGAGTAGAGTCTCAGTAAAAACATTTAAATTTTTCAATCGATTCAAGGATTTGTGCTCGACAGCATTCTGATATCCAATAATTCCCCCCCCCCTCTACACTTATCCTATCCTTAAAAACTGGATGTAGCGAGAGCAATTTGCTAACATCAAGCTCCATTATTTTCCCCCCAAAAAACAGACTTAGTGCCTGAACAACAACCAGTTCTCGTGAAAAGATTCACATAAATATGTTTTTCTTAGTAGTACCTATGCTCTACATCGGTTGCGGAGATTTGTGTATAAAACATACGTAATTGTAAAGATAACTGTACTCCCCAATCACTGTTTTCAAAATGAGATAAGTGGTGAATGGGAAGTACGAAACAGTACAGAAATTTATTCCATTGGATACAACTTCAACTTCGTGGTGATAATTGTCTACTGGGACGGAAAATGATATATTTTTCTGATGCTTTTTCTTTTAGTTTTTCGAGAGCGATTATTTTAATTATGGAAAACACAATATTCCTTTCTACTTCCAGTTTTATTTACTAAAATCAGGAGCCATGAGCGAAATCGGTCCCAATCTGTAAATTAAAGTGGAAATAAGTGCAAAGGAAAATTGTGTTTTTCTTAATATAATGTCTTTCCAGTATTGACAGTGAACACCCTAAAAATGAACGATTATTTGAAATCTGTTTGTATGCTATGATATCTAGATAAATTTGTATGACATACAACATAAGAAAAAGTATTATTTCTTTATTTTTGTCCTCACGGAAGAAATTTTCAATCTTATTTATGTTAAATTTATAACAATTCCTATATCTCCTTTAAGAAACTATGGAAATCTGGTTTAATTTTCTCAACATAATAATATTAGTCTATCTGTGATTACTTCTGTTGAGATACCTACATTATTAGGTCATATAATCCAAATTGAGAGCGGTCATGAATTAAAAAAATCTATATGTATGTAATGTAAAGTTGCGTTTTATTTTATATTTAAATTGTTCAAGTGATTTAAAATGTCTGATACTTTGCTGAGTTATTAAATTTAGAATATTTATTTTTAGATTCATCATTAAATTTCATAAGGAGTTTTTACAACTTTGATAAGGTTTATTAGTCAGAGTTTTTTATTCTTATATTCAATATAAACATGAATTTTAATGTTCAAATTTTACTGCGGTTAGTTTTTTTTCGCACTATGTAAGTGGAATACTTTTTATGTAACGATTTAAAGGCTAAGTTTTATCATGTATTTAATGACGGATAAAAACATAAGCCTGTTCTATCATATCAACTATGTTTACCATGAAATAATTTAGTTCTTACAAATAAATAAATATCTGTTGAAGAGCTACTCTCAAACTGATAAATGTCAAAAATAATACTAATAAAAACTTTATTTTGAGATTTAGGGGAGTCTTGAACCCTGCGTTGCAGAACGAACACACAAAAAGTTATCACTAAGCAATTACCCATTGAAAATTTAACGAATACAATATAATATGTAATTGCTTGAAACAAACATATAATTTTTAAATTAAAATGATAAAAATACAAATACTCCGCAACGATGAGAAATTATCGCAAAATGAAATTTTGAAACGTTAAGTCTGTATTTTAATAAAGCGTTATCTCTGTTTTCATAAAATATCGTGTTTTCAGTGCACCTGCATATTCCCACAATACAAGATAAATCGTACTTCCGTCGAGGCGTGCTCTAAGCGCTAATGTATGTTTATATTCTATTGGAAAAGTTTTTGCATTCGCTACGGATATACGCAACTTTAAAATATTGTTTCAATTATTTACTATGAGCAAAGTATATTATTACAGCTAGAAAGGAAACTTTATCACTCAACTATGCATTGAGTTCAGTAAGCACTTTTGCGATACGAACTTAAGCATTCAGTTAATATATGGTTTTATATTGCAATTACTTAGTGCAATGTTAGGAGACTTTTTGTATTTCGAAATAATTATCTAATAGCTTGATAAAATATCGATAAATGTTTTGTGGAAATAGTTTTTTTCAACCATTAGTTTTAGGCTGTCACAGATACTATCTCTCGCGTATTAGTCCGTTAAACTGTGTTTTAAACAGGCTTGTGGAGTCGGGTAAAGAAGATTCTGATTCCGACTCCATGGAAATTTTGCAATCATTTAAATCATCTTTAGTCAGCATAGCATGCAGTGGAAACACTTTAAACTTTTGTGGTTTGAATACACATCAACAAATACTTTTTTTAAATGAATCCTAAGATTTTTCCGATTTCGACTCCAACTCAACAGCTATGGTATTCAATGATAAAATAGTGCCATTCATAATCACAGTTTATTTATTATTTATTTATTTATTAAGTCACCAGTATTTATTTATTTTGATCGCTTGGATACTACTGTTGATTTTGAAGTGGTTCGAACAATATTTGAATGAAGTTTTCCTTAATACAGACTTTCGTTAGTAATTAGCTTCTGTTTTCTCAAGGTTCATTATTGCTTACCCCAATAGCTTTCTTTGTTAAGCGCCAAAGGGCTAAAATATTTACTTGCTAGGCGATCGAAAACTTGTATGTTATTATAATAGAGCGGCAAGTTAGGACTCACAGCCAAATGTCACTTAGCGTGACAGAAATCACTGTTCACTGGAACCTCAGCTATTTAGCTACAAGTCTCTGGAAGTGACAACTGAAACCACAAAACGCGAGGTTTCCAAGCAGACGTAAACATCTGAAACACCCACAGTAATTTGATAAGCATATTATGTATATTAGTTAACGTTATAAAATAGCATGCTCCGATACACTATATTGTCAAAGAAAATGGATATAATGTATGAATCTATATATCAATAGTCGATAAGGTCCGTCCGTTTGTTTGTTTGTTTGTATGAATGTATGAAGGATGTCCCCGAATGATTGTTAGCAAACTTAAACATTATTCCAAAAATTAAATTAAATTAAAAATAAAATGATTGTTAGCAAACTAAAACATTATTCCAAAAATTAAATAATTGAATTAAAAATTAATTAAACCAAATTAAAAATAAAATGATTGTAAGAAACGTAAACATTATTCCAAAAATTAAATAATTTACAATTTAAATACTGCAGGCCTGTAAATATATGCCCCGAGGTCGATTTTTGCTACTACAAAAAATGATTTTTAGCAAACTTAAACATTATTCCAAAAATTAAATAATTTACAATTTAAATACTGCAGGGCAGGGCTGTCGGTAAATGCCCCGAGATATTTTTCTTTTACTTTTAGAATTTCTGGCTCATTCAATAAATAGGTTTGTAAGCTATTTTTCAGGCCAGTAAAATTTCTGACTTCTTAACAATGCAACAAAAATCCCCCCGTTGAGGTCAACGGGCTTACAGCTAGTATCAATAAAAGCTTTAAAGGGTATTTGCTCTCAATTATTTGCAAAATGCATTATAAATAAAAAAAATATATTTTTGCACAAATTCAATTTTATATAGTTCAGGTCCTATTTCAATCATCGCGAGCCAGCCGATTATTTCTTTATTGTTAGAATTGACAGGATTTTGCATTGAAATAATTCATTGAATTTTGTAAAGACATTTAAGATATCATTTAGCGTTTAAATAAGGAAAAAATCATCACCATATTATCTAAATGTCTAATGTGTATAAAATCATTTATTTTGCTACATCACTAATTATTGTTGATATTAAAAATAAATTGTAAACAAATCTTATTTGTTAATTATTGTGATAATGATTATTTAATAATAACTTTTGATCTTACTGTATGGTATCTTACGTAAATTATTTTTCTGTTGGGTTTGTTTTTGATTGCAAATTAGTAATGCTTATTTGCAGTAGTGTAGTGAGGCCAGGTCAGTGACCTGGCACCTGAGGAAAGCGCCCCGCCACCTTTTTGACTTGTAACTTAATTTTCAAGAACATACATATGTTCAAAATTGTTTTTTTATTCATTTAATTGTTAAAACTTGTGGTTTTTTAACTTCGGACGGATATAAAAAAAAACAGGCAAGAAATCAAAAACCGACCTGGTACCTATTTATTTACCACTTCCGCACTGCTTATTTAGGTATAAGAAGTCATAATATACAAGATAATTCAATTTCACTCATTATTTTTATATTACTTTTACCGATTGTTTGTTACACCTTGTTATTAGTCTACCACAATTTTGAAGAAATTACCCTGTCTCGTATTATATTTTCATCAGTTAATAATTTTCGTGATGAGCAAAATTGATCTTTATCTGTTTTGAATAATGTGGGATTTGTACAAAGAGTTTTGATTTTTAAATAAATAACTTCTTAAAATTACAATAATACCATGAGAGTCTAACCATAACTCATCATGTGTGTAAATTGGTTTCAATCTAAACATTCTTCTTCCAATATAAAGTTTCACGGTACTGATTTTATTTTAATAAATAACTAAATGTGTTAATTCCTTCAAATATTATTGAAAATCCAAGTGCTTTGAAATTTATACTGATTGAAAATTTAAAAAAATAATTATTGCGAGCTGATTCTTTAAACTACGTTTTAGGTAGGCATGACAATTTATTAGGATCAGTCATAGCAGTCTTAAGTTCCAAGCAGTATTGTAGAAAAAACAGCAAAAAGACCGGGCCGTTGAATCCCAGCCTCTCCTAACAAATTGTATGGCGGTTATACGTAGATCAACTCTAAATTCAAATTTATGAGCTTATTTTTCGTTGAATATAACATGTATGTTTGAAAGATTTCTTGTATGGATATTTTGTGATTCTTTGGTGTTATTAATTTACAATTTACGATACATCGGAAGGGTCATATATGAAAATTAAGTAATGATTGTAAAAAATATAGTGAATGGCAAGAAATGCGATGTGTGGTAAAACAAATAAAATTTAACTTCCCACTATTAAATATCACAGTTATATAAAACATTAATTATAAATTACATAAAGCAACTATAACAAGCGGAATTCATATTATATTATATACGATTTTGACGCCTATTGTGATATTATGAAATAAATGCTGCGTCTTATCATATAATAATGGCAATATACCAAGTAAATGATGATTTAATCAATAATAATATTTAAAAAATAATGAAGTGAAATGTGCTACCCTAGTTTGACTTACTGATTTTTGATTACTCATATGACTTGAGAAATCCTATGGAAAGATTGAGTAACGAACCAGTGTGCACAAATATATTTTGAGATTAATTATTAATTGATTAAAATCCCAATAATGACGTTGATTTTTTTAATGAACTATCCAACCTCATATTCTGTATTGAAATATTGTAAAAAAAATAATTTTAATAAAATGATTTGCCTTCTTTGTTTGCTTTTTATTTAAAAACCTTAGAAAATGTGATTTTTTCTAATTTTGAAAAATATGTTATTAAAAAGATATATAATTACAATATAAATATGTATTTCCTACAATATAACAGAAACAAATGGTTTCATAATGATGTGATATTACTTTGAACATTATGAATCCGGACCGCTCATCTGAAAAAAGTACCTGTTTTCAACTCCATAGCATGGCTTTCACTATAGGGGGCTTTGGATCAGTACATAACTAAACACTTAGCCCAAAGTAGGTTATTCAACTACAATAGGTTTTGAATCCAAAAATTATTTAGTTAATCAATGTTTACAAGCATTTTAGCTATGATTGAATGCAATTTATCGATTTGTATACATTGGAATTTTTGTCTAAAAAAAATATGTTTAAAATAAATTGCTAGGCATTGGCACAATATATGTATTTCATAATTTAAAATTTCGACTGAAGGTGCTTGATGGAAATTCAATAATAATAAATTATATGTATTTCACTATCAAAATTTTTGTATACTCATCTTGATTGAAATGATAATTTACATTAAAACAATATTTGCGGTATGTCTTTTCATAAGTTTTCGACTAAGAAAAAATAAAGAGTACTAATTGGGCAGCCACTTCCACAACATGTTTGTCAATAATATAATAAATAACGCCTCTGAAATAGATTGTCTCACGAGTGGTTCTTGAAAGCGTATCGTCACAAACACGTTGTATTATCAACGAGCTACGTAGGTATATTTATAAAAAAAATATTTTTCCATCTATCATAATAAATTTATTATGTAACACATTTACCTTTTCTCTCAGTGTTACAAATAATTTTGTTTTTTCTTACCCCATTCTCGTATATTATTCAATTTTCCCCCGAGTGAGGCTTGACTATTGATCCAAAATCAATTATCGCTACATTAAAATAATACATGAAGAATTTTGTATCGGCCTCATTGCGATAAAATGTAGCTCGCTATAAATGAAAAAAAGAAATACGCCAAAAAATCAGTTTTTCACATATGAGCACTCTAAATAAATAAATTAAGGAATTTTAAGGCCTTATAAGAAACACAAAAGAAAAATTGATTAATTACAGTACTATAAAAACGGATGAGTATTGTTTTAGTTTATTGACATATTTTAAGCCCTGTCTTTTACTTAACAAAATAAAAGCACATTTTACAACACACTTGTAAAACCTGGGCTGACATGTGAATTGGAAACATGTTCATTGAGTTCTAATCTATGCGAACGAAACGATTCACTTTCGTATTGATTGCACAGTTAGCGATAGCAACAATTATATAAAAATAATTATACATACAAATATTTAGCTCAAGATTTAGTTACAATAACCAAGTTGCCAGATATGTTGTAATTATTAAATCACAATTTTTTAAATCAAGTTCTTTACTTTATCGTGCATTAAAGTCTTTAAAATAAAAACTATGTTCTTTCAATTTTCAGTCCCGGAATACCTTACTATTATAGAAACAGTACCAAGTTATGAGATCATCTAATTGGACAAGATTCTGGTAATGACAAAGCCTACACAAGACTCAGCCCTAGTTGTCAAACTATTGGTGTTGACGACGACCGAGTTAAAACTAAAAATATATATTTACGCTTAGCAATAAATTAAATAAAGTATTGCAAAGTTGAAGCGAGAGTATTCATTAAAAAATATTTTATTTGGTGCTGTACGCTTTACAGATAAAAAATATCCAGTAGGATGTATAATGAGTTTTGTGAAACGTAGATTGTTGGAGTGGTTTTGAAGTTTTAATGACACCCATATCAAAATGTTCAAAGCAAACGCAAAACATCCAAAAGCGCCAACAAAAATAAACACAAAGCTCCGTAATAATCATAAAACTTTTCGCGGATTGATCTAAAAATTAAATTTTAAGTATTTAGCAAAGTTTGAGATTTTATGCGCAGTGGATAATATTATCCTGATAATAAGCAGTTTTCAACTTACTACTGAACATTCCCGTATATATTACAAACACCAATTAATATTGATATTCGCTAGTAAAAGTAATAACAACGTTGGTACAATGTTTAAAAAAGTGTATAAACCACTTATTTACAAGTATCGTTTTAAAGCGTAACCTAACCTGAAGATATTTTTCCATGTTTTTCAAATTTTTCGAAAATATACTATCTTAGGTTTCAAAACTCCACGCTCATTTGTTTCAAACATAAATGTGCATATGCCGAGATAAGATGTAATTCATCTTTATTAAACCTGCAGGGCTAAATGTTTTAATAAACGCCAACGTATTTTGTTCAATTTATATATTATTTATAATTTATTTTAAGCCGGGCATCAAGAAACAAATTGTTGTCGAAAAAAGCACACAAAAAAGCCCATCAGTCTTTATTATTTTGTTTATTTTGAGTATCACTAATATATGTATAACGTTCACATACATATTACCAAAAAATGCTATACATTGCAATGAGTCATGATTTAAAAAATATATAAAATAAATTGAATTCTTCCATTAGTATTATGTCATATTCCGATGTACCTTATATACATTTATATATTTAAATGCATGTTTGTTACTCTAAATGTAGAACATATAGCATCCTAACAAAGGTATCAACAGAGTTTTTATACGAGAACTGTATGTTATCCAGTCGCTCAACTGATACTTTTTTTGAAGAGAATGTTAGGCATAGGGGGAATTTGTAGGCATCACAAACATCCATGCCTTCGAACAGAAATCGATTGAAAAAATGCTGTTTGTACTAAAATTCGAACCCGTGAGGTGAAAGACGAAAGCTGACGACGTTGACCACTGCGACATGGACCCGGCCAGATACATTATTATTTTTATTTATTTTTTACCATGTCCGCTCCCAATGTGGAGCATATGTACTCCTAATGGAGTTTAGCTCAACAGAAGTGTTTCTATGACAACTGCTTGTTACTCAGTTGCTCAACCTCTCTTTTTCCAAAGAGAGTAGGAATAGAAGGATAGGGCTAGGACAGGATTAGTTTTTAGCTAATCACTCTCGATACGCACCGTTTATAAGATAGGCTGAGTGGGAGGGGGGAATTCAAGACATCACTTACATCCATGCCTTCGAACAGAAGTCATTAATCGATTAAACAATCAATTTATAAAACTGTCCGTACTGGGACTTGAGCCCGTGATCTTCGTAACCGAAGCCAACGGCGTTGACCACTCGACCACACAGGAAGCGGAGGGATATGTTATTACTCTTCGTAAATTAAAGTAGATTTTGTACCACAACAAGCGGAATTACATAGTTATATAATTTAATTTAAAATTAACTTACACAAAGGTACCGCCGAATCCATCGAGAATACAAAATCGTTAGAATAGTAATTTTAAATGTCCAATGATAAGTTTCATCATTATGGGTGTCCATCAAAGTGCTCACTTAATAACCCCCGGTACTTGGCGATTTGGTATACGGTCCTTAACTTCATTTTCAGGACGCAGTTTTACTGTCGTAACAACGCCTCAGCCATCTATTTTCCGCCCTCGAAAGATAACGTTGCGTAGTTTTCCATGTACTCTTTTATCGCTTTATCCACGTTTTACATCACACACGAGTGGATCGACGTGATCTTTGAAATTCATCAAAGCTCCCGCTAATGACGAAAGACGTTACAGATAATTGGATTAATTACGTCAAGCTTAGCTGCCCCTGACGTATCCAAATAGTGGATTCTAAGACGCTGAACTGGGTAGTGTATTTGTAGTGACGTATAACAGATTATCTGATTAATCTACTGCAATTATTTAAGAGCTAACTTTGAGAGATATAAATACAAGATTTATTTTATATCCTTGATATCATATTTTTCTTTACTTATATGATATGAGGGGCTTTGTATCAAAACTGATAATTTCCATGTTTGATGTTTTTGAGATAAGTATGCCTAAAAAGTCTGTAAAGTTGAATACTTACTTTCAAACATGTATCGTCATAGAAACGCAGCACACTATAAACACTCATTTATCATACAAAATTATGAACACAGCAGTAAGGTTATATATCAAAAAGACGACCAGCCTTGGTAACGGTTTTAAAAGAGGATGTCCAATATTGGTACTTCAAGTAGAGCAGCGATAGAAGATTCGTTTAATATGTCGATCAGCTATATCTTAGTGATTAAAATATTCAATTATAATTCAGTTAATACGTACCTAGTTAGTGGCAGATATTTAATTTAAGTATAATTAGTTTTCCAATCTTCGTCTATTTTCATGGGATTACTTATTTTATCAAAACTTTTAGTTTAATTGAAAATCTTCATCGTGATGAATAGAAAATTTAAATTAACTTTGATTATTCCACGTATTGTGTTACTAACTGTGACACGTGTTTCACCTCTTTCAGAGGCATCTTCAGACTTACTATCGCAAAGTTTGCTTAAGTAATGAAGCAAGATTGATTCTAACATTTTAAAATTATGAAATTACAAAATGGAAATGTTTTGGGTTTTTTCCTTTTAAGAGGAGCAAGGGGGGTGTAGAATCGAAATAAAGCAAACAAATAATGATACTAATGAGTTGCAATCAATCAGATTGGGATTTTTCTTTTTTAAGGGAAGTAAAGAGTACCAAGAGAGAAACCATCGAAAGTGTCTTCGTGATGATTTCAGGTCCAGATCATTTTTTTAAGCTTTGTTTATAAAAATATTTTTTGTGACACGGAAAATTGTCAATGTACACAATAAAAGAGAATATTTTTAATCGAATCGATATTTCAAAAATATATGCATGTGAAAAACGTTAAAGAGTTTTACTACGTTTTCACATGCCCAGAATTATTTTTATGTATTATTAATTTGCGTGCAAACACAATCGTTTTTTTATTTTATTTTTCTCATATCTACTTTCAGATATTAAAAAAACAGTTAAAACTATGTATATTTGAAGGAAAACTGAAGTCCATTTGAAATATATGAAAAATGGTCTAGAATTTTTATTTAATAGAGATTGTTTTATATGATCAACACGAAAATAAGATAAATTCTTTGCCTTCAATCTACATTTATCCCGTTTTTTGCTTTGTTGTCGGTCTCTTCATAAACGTTAAAAGAGAGTTGGGTATAGATATGCAGTAATAATCACTACATTTTTAGGTCATACCTGAACACTCTTAAGACGGGTTATAATATTCTGTTGACAGATGAAAACAAGCATGTTTTCATGTATAACTGTTAAATTTGATTTAAATATTTTTTTATCAGTAAAAGAGAAAGCCGTAACAGAAATAAATACAGATTGGCATACAACAGGTGATGAATGGTGAATATATAAATTGTAATAGGATCTCCAGCTTGTCAGTGCTTTCAGATATGTAGATGAGTATGGCCTAAATAGTACTAAATATATCTAAACAAGATACATTTAAAGATTTTCAGAAGTGTTAGAAGTAGGGGCAGTTTCCACACATGATTTAGCTGATATGCACATAAGTGTGATCACATCATGAACGTAAAGGACTTAAAAATGTATATTATTTTAGATATACTACCACTCCGTATGGTACCACAAAGGGCACAAATTTATTTAATTCGTCATTATGTATTGCAAGCAAATCATTTTTTTAACGGTATTTTAAATGAAGTATAAAATGTTGGTATTGATATTAAATGTGTCAGTTATGCACTGTCAGGATTGCACATCCTTTGCTTGAAAGATGTATATTTCGCAATATATATTTTTGCAAGTGCATCATATCCTATAATGTAATACAACCTTAAATTTGTACAAGTATAATATATGCATTGTATAAAGCAGGCGTGGGAAACGTGTGGCCTTTTGGTTACTCTGGTGCGGCCTTTGGCCAATTCTGTAATTCTGTAAATTGTTGTAAATTCGTAAATTCCTGAAGATTTTTGGATTTGAAAAATCCTGGAAGACCTAAAAGAAGATACCACGCTGCTGATTTAGGCATATAAGTATATTATTGAGATTTTCGATGTCGAAATTTTTGGAAGACCTAAAAAAAAGGTCCCACGCTGGTAATTTTTCAGAAATTCTCAAATTTCTGGGCTTTAGAAATTGGCATGAAATTGTTTCCGGCCAAAGATTCCCTAGTCAATTTTTACTGCGACTTTATGTCGAATCGATTGCGGTCTTTAAAGAAAAAAAGACTCCCCACCCCTGGTATAGAGCTTCGTTAAAAATACCGTAAAGGCAAACCTGTGCAGGAAATTAAAATTCATATGATTAAAATATCCCATTTGTATTTAAAAAGCGATTAAGGATTCATTTCCAAAGCGGATATAATAAAAATTAAAATGTTACCGTTAATTACAGCGCGATGTTTACGAATTAAAATAAATTTTAACGTTGGTTGGAGTTTTCAAGCGTAGTAAAATAATGTGTCGTTTACAATCTCTTAAAATATGAAAACGACACGAATAACTGTGCAGAGTGAAGAGCCTGCCATGTTTATAGCTTTGTCATAAATATTATGTTCGTGTGTGTATTATTGCTAAGTTAACAAATATGCGCGCATCAAAGCACTTCGTGGTGTAGGTGTAATATTGCGGCACGTTAAATTGTGAAATTAAACTCAGTTCAAAGAAAACTTATGACAAACATCTCGTTAAAGCTGGTGAAACGAGTGAGCTTTTACAGTCTGCTACAAAAACAACTACACTATAAACATACATTTAAATTTGCTGTCGAAAAATCAAACATGATACATTTAAATATTAAAATATAGCTTTATTGGATGGAGAAGAAATACTTGTGAACTAGATATCGTAAAATAAAACGAATACTATGTATGGTTTAGTGGTCAATGTTCTTTAATTATCATTTTTCTTGGTTGCTGGGTTAATGTTTCGGACTAGGGTCTCCAATCTTGAGATCCCATATTCCAAAATCCTGGGATACCATTCAATTTTAAGATTGAGAATAACAACTGAAAAAATCTTTTGATCCAGCAGTATCTTTTAATCTGGCAGTCGTATCGTTTTGAAAGGATGGAGTTTAATAAAAGCTATAATTTTTTTTCATTTTGGGAAATCCGTTTTTTGCCAGGATTTTAAAATCAATTATCGAGCAAAAAATTTTGAAATTCACCAGCGAGCTAAAAAAATGTGTTCTACCTTCTTTTGTTGATTATTTTTAAATCTCTCAATATCTAAATACTTTCTTAGTGAACAATCCTAGGATCCCGAAAACCCACATAATAAATAATTGTGAATTCCGAAATTCTCTAAGAACCTCAAACAACTGTGAGACGATTTTATAGTAAATGATCAATCCCGAGGTCACGAAAAAGGTCCGAGTACAATCATCATTTTATAAATTAATTATTATTTTTATGAAAAGAGGATGCCAAACTGTTTCCATTACTCCACAATTATTCTTCATTTTATCATGACAATGAAATAAAAACGAATCACTTAGTAACCCCCCTGAATCTTTTGTATCATATAATTTATGTTTCGATATTTTATTATAAACCTAACATCAAAACGCATCATATTGAAAGCGAAGCGGACAAGCTAGAAAACTTCTTGTTTTAATCATGCTACATAATTTTTTTCCAAAACATAAGTTTTCGCGTTATGGAAAAATCAGTCTTTAAATGTATGTTAAATTAAATTGAAATTTGATAGACATACATGTATTATTTATAAATATTTTTTTGCCTTTAATACAAAAGATATGAGTTCAAACTTTCTTCGACGCAGTGTCTTATAATACTGTTCGTGTAAATGTCTTTTGTAAATACAAACTTAATGCAAAAGTTCCTTCTCAAAGATATCTCAATTCAATGTCAGTCTCCCCGTTTTCTCACTGTGTGTTTACTCCTTTCTGTTTTACCAGTTCGCTTTCAGTTAACAATGAGCTTTTGTATTTTTTACATGACAAATCTTGTGAATTACGACGTTTAATGTCTCCGATTCCAGCAAAACAAAACAAAGCAAGCATCGATTCGTGAAATTAATTTACTGTGCCTTGGCATTTAATTTTCATATTTTTTCTGTGCTGCGCAGTTAATTTAAAATATTGTGTTTTGCGAATAATTAAAACGTCAGAAGAAAAACAAACATTAAAAAGGCAACATTAATTATTACGATATTTTCGTAATGACGTTCAAGTTGAATTTAAAAAAAATATATACTCAAGGAAACATTATTATTTTGCTACTGGAACGAATTTAATATTTTTTTTATAATCTAATATTAGCAACGAACTCGTCCTCTATACAATTCAGATTTGAGTAAGATTAATTCTTACGAGGCATGTATGAAAACTTATGTTGAAAATTGCAGATTACATTAAATAAAAATCTTCGACTTGAGTGATTTGAATTAGAGCTTTTCTCCGGATATAATAAGTCTTCTCTTATTGATCATGTTTATGAGTGCCAAATAATCTTAACTTTTTTAAACTCCAGACGAGATATATTTACAAACTCTTAAGTTCATATTCACATAACTTGACACCCGAATTCTAAAATCAATGACCCTTGACACTTTAACGTTTTATTATTATTACAAACTCTACTGTGATTATTACAAATAATTAAATCGTAGATATGAATAGAAAACTTTCTTTTGCTATTTTTTTGTGGTTTATGATATAATTGTAAGCTAACCGTTAATTGAATAATAGTTTATCAGATATTTTTTTCTAGATATTATAACTAATTTGACTATTTTAAAAAGGTATTTCTTTTAAAAATATACTTACTGCATGTCTTATTTGTGTGAACTGTAGTACAACTTATTTTATCATGAAGTATGTATAAAGTAGTCAGCATAACAACGGCATATTTGAACTACTATTGAAAAAGTAGTAATTTTAATACTCGACATGAAAGACATTGTTCCAGTAATTGTAAAATAAATAGTCGTTAAAAAAGTTTTAAAAAATATATCTTCACGTACAAGCTTCCGCTTCTTGAACAAAAGCTTCGAGAGAAACGTTACTATATTCCGACAAAGATTCCAGAACAGCGGCGGCTTCATGCAAAAATTGAGTTACATTTTATTTCTGTTTTAAAAAATACGGAAGCCAAACGTAAAGCCTTTGTAAATATTTTTAAATTATGCTTGTAATGGAAAAACCGCAGCTTAAACACCTTCCTTAATTTTTTTGCGGTAGAAGCAAAAATAAAAAAAAAACGTTACCTTGAAAGACGTAATTTCAACGCGGTGAACAGGATGCCTATTTTGAAACTGCTTTCATGCTGATATTATTTCAAAGTACGTATCCTTGTGGAAATTGCTTTGAAGAATACTCATTTCCTACAGAACTCAAAGTTGGCAGTGAGCGGAAATCATAGTCGAGCTGGAAGGGGTAACAAGTATTTACCTAAAATACTTGTCAAACGGGGAAATTTTTACAAAGTAAATCCGCATATAGTCCTCAGGTCGGGATCGTAAGGAAAGTGTTTATATTTTATAGGGAAATGTGTTTTATAGGCAAGGCACGACGGTTACGAGCGCATATTTGAATTTTATGAAAAGAAACCGTATGATTCGCATTTTATGACGTTTTCACTTTAGTATAAAGTGGAGAGTACTCATGCTCTTGTAGAATATTGACTTTTTCAAGAGCATTTCGTTCCTTTACAAAAGTGATACATATTTATGCATCTGAATTATGTATCATGTTGTACAACGATCTTTTGTGTTGTATGAAACATGTAAAGGTAATTAGTGGCCTGAATATTAAAATGATGATTTAAAAACAAGCAACATTAATTGTCTTTTTTCAAAACCAAAAAAAAAGATTTATTGACACACCACTTCTATGACGAATACTCTAGCTTGGGATCAGAAACGATTGAAAATATTAAAGTTTTCTCACTTAAAAATTATGGCAAATGGTTTGCAAAAAAATGCATTCTTGTCGACGGAAATATTTATTTAATATAGTAAGAACATTTCACAGTTGAATTAACACGCACATTGACGTCAAAATATTTCGATTAGATTGATTGCCCATTTGGAATACATTTAAGCCATTTACAGAAAATTGCATTTTGGTATTGATTTGACATAGAATATTTTTTTGCATAATTAAACATAACAAGTGGCTCACAGGCTTAATTTTACTTTAATATTTTTTTTGAAAAGTTAAAAAAAAATATATTGGTTTAATAAAAAAAGATTCATCAAAAAGAAAAAATATCGCCATGTTCAGTCTATTTAAAATTCAATTAAAAATGCGGGAAAACAGTGAGGTTTATAATACTATTTCAATAATTAAAGTAAAAAAGAGTTTTTGAATTTAAACTTTGATATCAAAATTTAATTCATTTTCTGCATTTTAATTTTGGTAACCGTTCATATTATGGTGGAGCTTTACATTATATCACCTTGGCAACGGTCGGGTCTACGCCTTCACCACGATCTTCTCTAAGGTGTGGACTTATAGTATGTTATGTTGTATTCGCATATTTCAGTGCATTATTGACGCGACAATACTTGAGGTGACAGCCGTGAATATGATTGTAAATGTCATGTTGTCCTGAGATATCAATTATGTTGACACATTGCTTGGTTAACACAGCCTACATTCATTACTTATGCTTTTTGTTAACTCACTTTATTTGACAGGAAGTATTAATCATTCTACCTCTCATATGTTTTGACGTGACCTTTAAAAAATAGACTGCATTATTATTAAACTTTTTTAAAATTCTTTCATACGATAAATAAAATTTCTTAAAATCAATAGTACATATGTTTTCCTTACAAATCCAATCAACCGAAATAGTTTTCCTTCCTTTCCTCTTTAGGAAGATACAAAATTTTATTAGTTGACTTAAAATAACTTCTGAGACTGAGTAAGAAAATAATAATTATTATTTATTAAGTAAAACAAGCTTCGTCGAGTCCTTGGAGAAGTGGTCGACGTGATTGACTTCCGCGACGAACAGCATTTTTTCAATCGATTTGTTGATGTATGTGGTAGGCAGTGTTCCCTCTAAGCTTTGCGCGAGTGCGCGCACATACATTATAACAGAGCGCACAAAAATTACATCAGCTATATCATCACCAGAATAAATTAATTGACATTAAATAGTGTTGTTAATTATTAACATTATTCAAAATTAACCTTTTCGTTTAGTAGGTCTAAATACCGTTATGTGGCGCACAAATCTTTTTATTTCTTGTCAAAGTTGCACAGCCAATAATTTTTGCGCACATAACCTTCCGAAAATTAGAGGGAACATTGGTGGTAGGCATGGGGTTTTTTGATTTACATTTTTCATTTTCCACTTTCCTAATATCTAAGCTGATGATACTGTTCTAGCTTCTTCTACCCTCACTATCTTCGAAAAAGATAGGTTCAAAAACTGTGTGACAAAGAGTTCTTCTATGCGGTTATCAATTATTTTTTTTTTGGAATTTTGCAATTGAAAATTTAAAGTGTCATTTAATATTTGATGATGATAAAATTATGAAAATTGTTATTTGTAGAATTTAAAGAAAAGTACATACAAAAATATATTCGGATCACAGAGCCTTACATTGTTTTTTGTGCTCCGCTTCTGCTTCGGGCAAAATGCCGTCGCTCCACTGTTCCGTGTTTCAGCCCTGATGTAGCATAGGAGGCCATATGATCTATACAGGGCGCAAACACGGATTAAAGAGAATAAAAACACTTGTCTCAGTCTTTAGTGATGTTACGAGTAAAGAAAGTTTTTAAAATTGAATATAGTGATTATAGTGAAGGCAGATTAAAATTAAGAACTTCATTTCTTATAGTATAATATTTCCTTAGAACTATTGAATTTACTAAGGTATTATTTTAAAAAAGTTTTATATTTTGTTATTATATTCTCATTTCGGAAGACTTTACGGCTGTTGCATCTCAACACAGTGAAGTTTCTCTTCCCTCACCACATTATTACAATTCATCTAGATTTTAATGTTTTAATGTTTGGAAAATATCTACAACCTTTTGTTTTTCGCGCATTGTTAAGTCATCTATCTATATAGCCTACGACACATTTCTTTTCTCATGTGGTTTGTTTTTGCTATTTGCAACCAAGACAAATATTTCATAGAAGTGAGCGTTCCGTGTAAATATAGCATTAATTTTAATTATAAGATTTCGGGTGATTCAAAAAAATACTTACAAATATTTTTGTCTGTAATAAAAATCTATTTAGTACCTAGTTAATGCCAAAAAACTTTCAAAATCTACATAGTTTTCATAGGTTAACATAATGTCAACTTTAATGCGAAAAACTGTTCGCTAAGCGCCGATCAATCACTCGTCTACTAAGAAAGGAAAGTTTAACATTTTTACGAAAATTATCCCTTGCCATATTGAATTCTACCCACGGCCGTTTGCATGAGGCAAACAGGTTGCGTGATATCAACGATAGAACTCGATAAGTGGGAAAATTTCGCGAAAAGCAATGAAAAAATATTCAAGTGTTTTTGTGAATTCTCGGTAACAAATCATAGAAAAATATTTTTATTTAACGTATCATACCGCACAGTTTAATAAAGACTTTTTTGTTTAAAGTTTACGAAAGTGTATTTATTAGAGAACAACAATATTATTTACATAATATAAGACTGAATAGTTTTATTTGAGTTATCATTTATGTCGAGTTTTCAATCGAATTTCTTACAATTTGTTTATGGTTACTCACAAAAATAATTCCATTGCATAATGAAATCATAGCCAATTTTTAAATTATATCGCTCACGTTTAAGTCGATCTATCATATCTTGTACGCTTGATCCTCACAAAATCTACAACTATTTCTTCAAATTATTGTAAATGGCTGCATTACCAAAATACTAAATGTTTCCTACTGGTGAGTGCATTTTATATCTCAAACAATGTTTGAGATGATGATGACGATGAACTTGAACTGTCAGTTCAAGTTTATCCATGCACTTGAACGCCTAAGGATGCCGAAAGGCGAAACCCGGGTCGTTAGTGACGAAATCTGTGATAATGTACATAGTTTGAACGATTCAAATTTAATATTGAAATTCCACCAAGCACCTTCAGTCGAAATCTAAAATTATAGAATATTCATTGGTTGGAAGAACTAATTTGGATAGTTAAAATTATCTATGTGATATAATAGGCTAGATTTTATTTATGAATAATTCTGTCTACTTTCATTTGCGCATTAAAATATCTTTTAAAGCAAAATATCGTCTTAATTTAATACCCGCACGGAAACTTCTATTGTTGGTCTTGCCCAGAGTCCACTTATTCTTTATAAGTGCAATCAAAGTCAAACGTGACTTGTGATTTAAAATTTTGAAACAATGAATTCCACTGCAAAATTGCGGATAGCATGTACGTTGTTTCTTGGTGCTCTGTACGTTTTGAGACAAATATATCCACGACGTACTGTCTTTATAAAACGATTTTGACACTGCAGAGCAGTGGTTTCCTGTCTGCTATACACTGTTGCATTTTCTGAATGATACAAAGAAAACATAAAAAAAACACGTATTCTATAACTTATAAAAGGGTTATTGTTTTATTACTCCTTGACAAAATTTTAACTGTATTATATCAGTAATGCAATGGGTTTCTCAATAAAAAAATCTTATTGGCTCTATTTTATTATTATTTATTTCGATATCAAATCTGTGTAATGTTATCAAGTTTAATTTCAGTTAGCCAGTAATAAAAAAAGCGGCGATGGAACTGGCATGGACATGTGCTGCGGATGCCTTAAGAAAGCCTGAATTCTGCTGGTCTCTTCCACTAACCTGATGGATTCCGCCGTTGTGGAAAGCCACTGATGACCATCTATAGCAGAGCTTCTCAAACGTATTGTGCAATGGAACACTTTGCCAATCTGGAAATGTTACCGGTACACCGCTTATTTTTTAGGCCAGGGAATTTTTAAATTCAAATATGTTATTAAATCGCTTATTATTTATTTATCAATTATTTTAAAAACATGTTATAATATTTTTATGAGTAAATGACGCTCTCAATGACTTAAAATCTCAATATGCTCTTAGATATTTGATGATTTAAATATCAGTGGAAATTAACCATCTTTTATTTTTACAGATTTTTAATATGAATTTAAAGGTGCTAAAATGTGTTGCATCGTATATTACCATTCCATTTTTTGCGGAACACCTCTTTAGGTCACACAAAAAACCAATGTTCCGCGGAACATAGTTTGGGATGCCCTGATCTATAGGATGTACGGTCCCATCGGTGGAGCTACGGGACACTGGAAAGACATGGGAGGAAGCAAAAAGACCGGCGCAGGAAAAAGAATTTTGAAAGAATCATGTGGTAACCATATGCTCTGACTAGGGAGCGGATATGGAAAACAAAATGGTTGTATTCCAAAATAAAAATCAATAAACAGCGCTTTTTGTAAACTTTTCCGGTGGGAACTGAATTCCATTTGCTAACATATTAAATACAAAGCATTTAGATTATGCATCTTGATAGTTCTGCTTTACAATTTTGAATCATGGTACATTATAAAAGCACAGAGTTACCGTATACTGTACGTTGAAAAACGCAAATGTCTTGACATTTGGCTTGACTTTTTTAGCAACACGGATATAAGTAAGCTGACTTACCAACCCCCTACTTTGTCCAAAATGATGGAACTGACTCGGACATATGCTGCGGATGTTTTAGAAGAACTCTGCCTTTCTCTTCTACCGAACCGGATAGATTATGTCGTCATGAAAGGCCACTGATGATCATCCATAATTATTTGGCGCGGGTACGGAACGCTGGGGTGACCTCAGAGGGAGCAAAGATACTGGCTAGAGAAAGAAAATCTTAGAAAAACCGTGTTGGTGGCCATATCCTCCAAATAGATAGCGGATTTAGTTTTAAAAAAAGTTAGTAAAGGAGTATTCAGTGTGATATAATTAATAACAAAAAATTCAATGATATTCAGTAGAGATTTTAACATAATTTCAAAAACAATAATCTTAAACAATTGAAAAATTCACACAATACTGTTCCAAACTAGGTTTTGCACCAATGCGTTAATTGATTGTGTGAGGTTATTTTTTAACAAGACCAGTCAATTGATACATAAATATTTATCACTTTTGTGTGTTACTAAAACATATATACTTGTAATATTGATTGAAAAATCAATGTCTTTCACACACACAAGTATTTGACTTAATAAGTAGAAAATTAAAAAAATAGCAATAGTTTAAAATTGTAGTAATCGATATATGTATGACCATGAAAAAGTACCAGCTGAAATAAAAAAAGCTACGATACAAGAGCTACATAACTGAGTTTTAAATATTTTCGTACCGTACAAACGAGCAAGTGTTTTTGAGTATTTCTTTAATGGGAAAAGCTTTTTGATATCTTACCGAGTCAAAGCTTAATTATGCGCAAATAAACGAAACGACTTCCAAACTCAAACAGAAATATCATTTTTAATAAACATCTAAAGAGAGTTTGTTTAGAAAATGCTGCTAAGTGTCTGATGCTCGTTTAACCCGGCATTTTCACACCATCACTTTACCCAGGGCTCAAGAAAGTTTATTTCGCTTTCAAACTTAATATTTACTCTACAAACTGCCTCTCGCCCCGTGCGTAAAACATAAGCTAAAGATTAAAATTAATAAAACGAGCAAATATTTCGTTATTCATGTGACAGACACAACTTTCGGGTGAGACCCTCAATTTTGTAATTGAATTCGTACTTGTGATTTAATTTCGAATATGCCTCCAAAATAAGCTTTATAAATGCTAACGCGGTAGCTTTTTGTTATGCTAGCGTTAATGATTCAATATTTTAACTTGCCTAACTTTACCCCACTAACAATTTTCAAAGTCGTAAATTTCAATGGAAAATTGTTAAACAATCTCTAAGGAAATTTCCTTTATGACGCTAGATTTTTTTCCCTGAGCCAGGTACTTGAAAATTAATTTTCAAATAATTGTAGGAACAAGCACTTAAAGGATGATGAAAAATTAAAATGACTTAAAAGATTGTTTCAATACCAAACTTTGACTAAACTGTTTAATGATTTTTTTCAGTCTGTAAATATATTTTCGATACTGCCCAAGATTAATGGTTTTACCTCTTCTTCTCTATTAATATTTTGGGTTTTCATCTCCAAATAGAAGTACGCATACATGGTTTAAGAATTTATAAAAAAATGTATGAATATAAGTATGTGATTCTTACATTCTTGCCTACACTTCTCTATCAAAATTGAAATTTTACAATAATTAAACTCAAAGTCATAGAAAGTAGCTTTTATATTGACCTTCTGATTACAACTATAAAATAGTATGTTATCTACAATATCTGCCCGTCTTACAAGTCTCCACCTACAACTTGATGATCTGGCATTTGACAAAAAATATACAGTTAATTTCGCAAAACAAACCAAATAATCCTTGAAAAATTAATTATTTTCTACAAGCCACATCCCGAGCTATAAGTCAAATATGATAATACCATAGCTTAAATTATGGAAGTATTTAAATAAGTTTTACATAAAAAAAAACAAGCCAACATATATGTATTTTGTAGAGAAAACGTATTTTTTGGATGTAAAATTCATGGGGTGCGTCAGCAGCAAAGTTTTTCGAGACTCCTTCATCAGTGATTTTTTGCTAATCTATATTAGTTTCCCATCGCTGTCAACAGAGGGGCGTGATCGTTACAGAGGTGAACAATCTTTAGTGAGGCCAGTTCACATGGAAATAATATTATACTGTACACATACATATACAGATATTTCCATGCATAGAATACATAAGGAAGTAAATTGAAGAGAGTTATTTTCATTACGCTAGGGGTCGTGTTTATAAGTTGTTTTAATTTTGAGAAGAAATATCGATCATATATTACATTTAAAGAGTCAGTTATTGATGTCAAACCTTTTTATTTTTGCATTCGATTCGCACGCAAAAATATGTATTTTAATGGCGTATTCAGTATGGTTACGAAAACATATGTGAAGACCAGTGTATTAGAGTTTTCGTAAAGCTGCTTTTAAAGCAACGTTCAACGTAAGACTATGATAATAACACTTCTTTTAACTCATAAAAGTAAACTGTTAGTATTTCCATCAAGTAATGATATTCCTAAGGCGTATGCTGACTAAAATATTTATGCCATGTAACGGAAAAAATACATCAATACTATTTCCATACATTGTTTTTGAATGACGAACTTTATGCAAGAATTTTAATAGTAACTTGTACGGAAATTTCATGTTGTCTTATTTGTCATATTCAATAGTATGAAATCCCATCAATGCATACATTCACTTGTCGCAATGTGCAACTTGTTTTTAAAAGGCAGTTTTAAAACCGCTTGTTTTCAACCATTTGAATAGATAAGCTGTGTCATATAAATATTTTTTAGTAATATAAAATCTTCTGAAAATAAATCACTCGTTCTAACAACATCACTAATAATAAATAAACCTGTTCTACAGAAAAGCATTTACGCAGCTGCATTCTGTTATAGTTGTAAGCTAAAAAATGAAGATGTTATAAATGTATGAGAATGTGAACGATGGCTTATTAAAAAATTAAATCTGATAATTATAGCTTAAAAGACTCAAAATAGACGACCCGACCTTGTGCAGTAAATTAAACTGAACCGAAAAACCAAATTGAAGAATTCCCGATGACACTAAATAATTGTCAAATATAATTAACAAAAAGTTGTATATTGCTCAGAAATATATATAAAAGGAACATAGACTAAACTTATACTAGTTGTAAGAAAAAAAGGAGAAGAAACTATTCAACAAACCTGGTCTCTTCAAATTACCATCTTTTTTGTTTAAATGAGTAATGAAACATGTTTTTATATTTTTTAAAAAAATCCAAGCAGAATGTGATCTAAAATCAGCTAAATATAATTATTTTAATTCCAAACCAGAGAAGTTTTTTTAAATTAAATAAAAGAAGGAAGAAATCCATTGAAAATAAAAAAAATATTTGTTCATACCATTAAAGTTTATTAAATAAGTGTTATATAAATAAGATTTTGAGTTTCAATGAAAAATAGGACATAGATTTTCACGCCAAACAAGAATTCACTAGTGGTTTGAGCTTAGGCAGATTTTATTGACAATTAAATTCACTTTGACTTGTCAATGTCTGAATTAACTAATAAGTGTATAAACTCACTGACGACAACAAGCACTGTGGGCAAGCATGAACAACTGTGTGATTGCGCCTGCACAGCAGCGGAGAGAGGATGGCGCACCATGCGTTCACGCGTGAGTATTTTTAATTTTGTGAATAATTTGACGTAGTTAATACAAAAATTGTCTGGTTGAAGTATGCATTTCTTTGGTCGTGTATACCGTAACTGGTTAAAATGGATAATTTTTACATTGGTTTGATAATGTATACGTTTACTAAGTATAAATTGAGTAAACATTAGTTGAATCCTGATCTAATTTAATTAAATTCTCGTCAATAGAACGATTTATTTAATTAAATACTATAAAAAGTCTTCCATATTTATGTGATATTATTTATTTATACTACACATCGGCAACATAACATTAGTTTTAAAATGTATATGAATGTATGACTTGAAAAAAAAAATATAAATCACACAAAAATCTATTTTAATTATGATGTCAAGTATTTAATAAATACATATTTATTAAGGCTTGTGTTGGTGAAATTCAAAAATATGTTTTTAAACATAAAATGCTATTTCTGGCAAGTAAAGTAAAAAAACGGAATTCAAATTTAGTTACAGTATGCTTGAACCATAAAAAAGGTTGTGTTGTATAAAATCGATCAGCCTGTAAAGCCTGCGGCAGATCCGAGCTTTGGTAAATTCGCATCAAGTTCACGGGCAACTCGTTCTCGTAAAATTTGTTTGAAAGTGCTGATATAGAGTTAAAGACTATTTCATTTTATTATTTAACACATATATTGTACGTAATATTTACGGTTATCATTACTCGTAGTCTACAAAAATCTAGCTTTGAGAAAATCGCAAAAAAACCACAAGAGCACAATTTTTTGTTGTCATGTTTTTTAAGATTACATTGATCATCACCGTAATTTTAAGTAAAAATAAGCACTTTTCTAATATGGAAAATATACTCCTACACCATGAAAAATACGGTTGGTTCTTTCTAACAATTTCATAATATTCATTTAAAAATTTGAGCTTAGACACGTATAGTAATCTTTGGCCGTGGTTTTAACAGTGCTTTAAGTAAATTCCAATACCTTACCTAATTATGATGTATGTAGTGATGTTTTTTAAAAACTAGTCTTAAAAATATCAAACATGTATATTATGAGTTTTGATACCAAGCCCCTTTTTGTGAGATTATTTTTATCGAAGCTTCATTATAAAAAAAACTATACTCTTTTATACTTATTCAAAATTTATTTAATATGATCGATACCGGTTTTTGGATTTTCAACTCATAAGAGTAAACATGAATACAGTTATATTTATAATGAACAAAGTAAAATTATAAATGCGTAACAAACGATTTTCAATAGAAATATTAAAATAATTTACAGATTTTATTTCTCTTTAGTAATAATATCATATTTCTATTACCTATTGATTGCTACCCTTCTAATTATTTTACTTGGCTAAGTATACTTTTCATCCATGTCCGCTCCAATGTGGAGCCTATAGTTTATTAATGGAGGTATTTCAACATAAGTTGTTATACAAGAACTGTTTGTTACTTAGTCGCTCAACCTCTCTTTTCCAAAGAGAGTAGAATGGATAGAATGATAAAGCTAATCACAGGTTGGTTGGCCTCAAGATGGTTAATATTATTGTTAATGCTACTGTCTTTTTTATTTAATTAAATCAACGTTGTAAAATTAGCCCTTAATTTTAAGGAACATGCAGCAAAAAAAATAAACAAAAAACATATTCCACATAAAAATAAGTATGCCTGTTAACCTTTGTGTTACGCAACCACCGGATGAAAAAAATAAAGCAAATTTTCATAGAGTCGAACAAAATAGTGTAACAAAGTAAATTATAAGTTTATCAAGGGGAAATCTTTCGTAACGTGGTGGCACATAGCGAGCGGACAATGTGCGTGAAGGGAAATTTACGACGGCAAAAACAACCTTGCCTCTTGCGGATTCGAACGCGATATAGTGAAATTTTAGTGTGGAAAATTTTATTGTGAATACCGCTTTCTTTTCGCTGGAGCGAGTCGTTTTGAGTTCAGCGTATTTATTTGTTAATTTATTAAGCTACTTTTCATTTTGAAACATTTAATGGTCTCGTAAACAAGTAAATTCTGGAGGAGTGTATGCTTAGGAATGTACTATGGTAATTGAAATTTTAGAGCTTTGTGGTATGTACGAATTAAAATCGTTTTTGAATAAATAGAACGTATTGTTTGAGTTTGAAAAAACGTAATAATCTAATTTATTAGGTAAAACCAATCGTTTTAGATTATGTTTAATAGAATCTTAAAACAAGATTCATGTTGAGTTGGTTTCCAATGCAGATCAAGCTTGTCAAAAAACATTTTGAAATACTAAAAAAACGTTCATAATTTTGGAAAAGAATATTTTTCAATAAATGTGTGTTTTTTGTAATCTAAAATTTAAATTTATTTATAAAAAAGCCTATCCATTGATTTTTCCGGTCCGGTACCACCAATTACTAACAATTTTACTTACCAACAATTAATCACCAATTACTTAGAACGAGTGTTAATTATTAACTATTTGATATAACGTCAATGCAATCTTATTGAAATTATTTGAATGTCTCTTTATTTAGGTTTATATGTTTATTATTAAGTGTGATTTTTTTATCACTTTATTTCAATTTAGTGTGACTCAATTTTTTATTGCATTTTTATAGAGGCCTATGCAAGATGCATGCTATGATTTTTATGCAAGAGGTCTCTTAAATTATTAAAAAAATATAAATGTTTATTTTATAATTCGTTTTTATATCTGTAAATTGCAGTAATATCTTTTGTATAAGCTTAGCTCAATTAAATAAAAATAAAACTGTTTTTTATCCTTCAGTTGATAATATAATGGAAGCCAAAGGCTCTGGTGATACAATTACAACACCCACGTAGTTTTATATTGTTTTGTATAAATAGAAATGCAAAATTATATTATATTATCAATTGATAATGCTCGTCACGAGTAAAACCGCTCCGAATCATATTAAATAAAAGTGATATTAGTAAAAATGAGTGTTTTATTTCATGAATATAATTCTTTTCTACCGAATCGACAGTGTACACTTTAATAATGAACGTTTTAAATTGATAAAAAATGGTGTTATACCTTTCAAACTAAAAAAAATACTTATATAAATAAGTTAACGACAATTTAAAATGGTGTATTAAATATTTGCGTTTATGGTTATTAAAAAAATGTGCTGGTTTTTCTAACAAAAGAATGGCACGAATTGGTATGTACTGTCATAAATCCAAATAATGTCACTGAGATTTAGCGTTTACATGTTTGGCTTTATCTTAAGAAGACCCTTTTTTATCCCTCGTTATTTCTATAAAAATACCACATACAAATTGCGAAGAGTGGTTTGTTTTTATTTCAAGTATACTCTGTGTACTTTATTGTCTTATTTTTTTTTTTTGCTATAGAGTGTTTTCATTATAAAAAATATTACATATCAATTCCATACATGTTTTTTTTGTTACATGAACCCTAATATGTTTATTTATAGTGGAACCCCAGTTTTACGTGCGCAAAATTCAAGCTTACTCAGCATATGTGTGCAGTTATTGCAGTGCTGATTAATTGTATTATAATTCATACGCACTTTTTATTTCCCGAATTTTACGTCGGAAATAACCAAAATCCAATTAAAGCTTTTAACAATTTATGTATTTCTTCTGTTTTCCTGCTTTAGCAGTTATCTTAGTATGTCCATTTATTTATAAAAGTCAACTATTTATGACTGTCGGGTCCTATGGCGTAACGGTTAGCGTAGTTTTCTTCTGTATAGGAACAAATTTTCTTCATAATTCATCATGCATCTGCATCAATCAAAGATTTTGCTATCGGTAGATTACATTCAATAAATTTTAACCACTCATACTGTCCTAGTCATTGTCTATTCTTACTATTTATTATTGTTAATTGTTTAAAATCAAAAGAATAGTCCAAGGCATTACAGCTGACGCCATGTACTTGACAAATAAAATTAAAATAAAAAAATAGTACATAATATTGTAATGCAACTAGGGTATCCAATCCCGGAGCCTTTTTTCAATTCCGGGATTTCGGGATTGATTAATTTTCAATCCCGGGATCCCGGGATTGAGATTTTCTCACCGAGGAATTTGAAATCCTCAAATGCCAATTTCGTGTAAATTTTCGGGATTTGCTCAAAATTTCTCAATCCCAAAATCTCGGGATCGCGGCTGTGTCAATCCCGAGATTTCGGGATCAGAAAATTGAACGGGATCCCGAATCCCGGGATTGGACGCCCTTAATGCAACCGTTCATAATAATAATCAATACATAAAAATATTTTGAACATACTCTCTTTGGAAAAGAAAGGTTAAGCGACTAACTAAAAAACAGTTCCCATAGAAAAATTTCCGTTGAGATAAACCCACAAAGAGGCCGTATACTCCACACTGGGAGTGGACATGGATTAAAAAATAAATGATTACGATTTTTTGACGGTATTTTACATGAAATATCGAAATAATGATTTTAGTTTACACGCCCGGTATTGCGACCATATTGTTTTCACTTTATTTAACCTTTTTGTAAAACCAGTATTGATATACTCGTCCAGTAACGCAATCCTGAATTAAACAGCTGATTTTATTAAAACGATGTAATGTTTCAGGCTCTTTTCGATCTGTATACTTAAAAGTAGATTATAAAATCATGTATTAAACAAGTTATTTTGACATCATCTATTTGATATATGTAAGGTTATATGTATATTTTTGTAATCTCAAAAAGTTGCACAGTTTACTCCTTTTCTTCGATAAATACTGAGAGGCATTTCGATAGTATAATTAATTTTATGAATTTATAAATAAGTTATCTTGATATAAAAAATAACCTCGATGAGGTTTTATAAAAATAGCTCTTGTTGGTGAATAAAGTTTAAAAAAGATAAATAAAAATTTACAATCTGAAACTTTTTGGCGTGGGACAATAGCTAGGGCGTATGATCTGACCGGCGAGGCGTTGGCGACGGCGCCCCCGTGATTTGGGCGATCTCCGACTCCAGATAGGCATCGCGATGTCATTCCGCGCACGTCTCTCCAACATAACTTTTACCCGTGTAAGTCCCGCAGATATGACGCGATTATTCAGTGGCGTGTAAGGGAATTTTAATGTTAAAAAAAGTGTAAAGCGTATAAAAGTAAGGTCCGAAGAGTAGTGGTCAACGTCGTTGGTTTCAGTGTCGAATCTCACGTGCTTGAATCTCAGTACAAACAACACTTTGTTAATAGATTTCTGAAGGTTGTGATGTCAGAAATTCCCTTTCAATCCTAAAAAAAATAGCAAGCAAAGCAATAGCGATCAGAATCACTACTCCTGTATTAACCTTATTTTATTTATCCTTACCTTTTTCGAACAAAAGAGAAGTTGAACGATGAGTAATAAGCTGTTCAAGTAGAAAAACTTCTGCTGAGATACCTCCATTAAGAACTCTTACACTGGGAGTGGACATGGGTGGAAAATAAATAATAACAAAATCTTTTTACTAAGTGTTCTACGAACCTTCAACATTTAATTTCTACTATTATGTTCGTTGTTATTTTAATTGATACACGGGAAATGAAAAGTGGCAAATTATTCGGCGATTATTAACAGATAAATACAACGTTTATCTGTATAACTAATGTTTATTACACATGTATAAAAACATTTGCAAAATCGTTTAAGCTAAATATTCAAAACGGTCAATTAATTGATTCTTAGTTAAAATGTTGCATTATCATTTATGGCTTTATTTTTTTTTTGACTGATGCTAAAGTGGAATTCTGTCTATTTCCGCTTTTTCCATCAGCGATAAATCAATCATACTTTGACAAAATGTGTGTTATAAAGATCATTAGGATTTTTATGTTATTTCAAAGATTTTCAAAAGTCATACATCAGTATTTTACTGAGCGAGCTATACTTAAGAAGTGATTTAAGAGCAATAAATTAAAAGACTTATTTATTTGTAATGTATCTACGTCACTGTCGCATAAACTCTCGGTCACCGTGGACAAATCTGGGTTAGCGAGGCCATTACGAGGTTATGGGTCCAAAGCGCGGGTAGTGTGGGGCCCAGCCGTGATTTGGAACCCGCGTTTGCTTCTTGTGGTTTTGCCATATATATCCGCTGCGGCGAAAACACACTCACGAGTTGATGCATGCCTTAATATTCTACTAGCAAGTTGGTATTTATTATAACAGAGCAGAAACAAAACAACGAAGAAAATCTATTTAAAAAATAATTATAGTACAGTCGGGTCTTATGGCGCAGTGGTTGGCGTTGTGGGCTTCCTTTCGTGCCGGATCTCACGGGTTCGAATTTTTTCGATCGATTTATCGACTTTTGTTAGTGGTGTCTGAATTTCCCTCACACACTCTTTTCAATCCCTTAATAACTGGGCGTAGAAAGAGCGATAAGAAGTAGAAGTTAACGAGTCTTGTCGTAGCCTTATCCTACTATCCCTACTACGCTCTTTGGAAAAGAGTGGTTGAGCAACTGATCAGCACACATTTGTCATAGAAAAAATCTCCCAAAAGACCTTCATTAGGAAGCTATTTGCTCCACATTGGGAGCGGACATGTATAAAAAAATACAAAAAAAGAACCTTGAGATAACACACTAATGCAGATGAAAGAGGGACTATTCAAGCAGAAAATTCCGTCATATAGTAGTAAGGTTTTTCAATGCTCTTGAAATCTTAGACACGGGTGTTTGTGATGTCTCTCTTTCTTGAGTTGAAATTTCTATCGAGTTAAACATGTACAGTAAAACCCCCATTTACACTATATTCGGGACCGTGTAATTGGGGGTGTGAATGTCATACAAAATAAGGGATTTGATTTTTTTCCGCGGAAAACGCAAAACTAAGATGTCCCTTAGTTTTACAAAAAAAACTGTATGCGAAGCACAGACGACCGTCTCTTAGTAACGGCAATGGAATGCGAATATTTCAAGCCGGCGCGTAAATCGGGGTAGTGTAATTGGGGGTTCCACTGTATGTTGTTTCAATCTCAAAATATTCAGCGCAATGGAATAAGTTATTTTGCCCAATATATTTTTTATTTTTTTAACTTAGAAAGAGTCGATTTTAACACCGGTCTAATAAAACAAATGTAACTGCCCATATCTTATATTTCTATCCCAAAATAAAATTTAATAAGCAAGTAGAGCTGCACGAAAAAATTCCTTGAACAAATCTCGTATGAACGCAGACATTTACGAACACCATGTAAAAACGAATTAAAAAAAAATGTATGAAATATAACACTTTATTGTTGTTAAAATACTGCTTTTTTCTGTGCATTATTCGGTGAACATGCTCTGTACTCACCCTTTCGTGGGCTTGTTTGATGAATTGTAAGAGATAAAATAATAAAAAAAACAAACGCTCACGTAAATAAATGATACTGGCAAATAAATATATGTACTGAATACATATTACACAGCTTAGAGCCTTCAAATAAATTTGAGTCCTTTAAAAACAAACTAAAAACGTTTTGATTTTTTTTTACGTAATTCACATTTTTTTTATCAGGATTTTTGAGAGAGCTTCTTATCTGATTATTTCAGCGCATTTGAAAATAAACAACAATATCGTTTTGTTTTAAAAGCTATCTAGATCAAAAACAAATATTACAACTTACTAAATAAGTGTTTTTTTCTTTGTCTACTTGTATGAATGAAATATTATATATAAGAATTATTCTACAGTAAAAGAATAATAAGTTTGGATTATTTTATGTAAATGTGTGAAAAAATAATGTAAAAATACATTTATAATTAAGATCCAAATTATACAGAGACGAAATCTTATATTTGCAATCTATAATATTTATAAAATATTATGAACCCAATATTGGTACATTTTAAATGTTGGTTTTTTTTCGAAAATTGAAGATTTTTTTGACATAATTATTGCGATTTCAAAAATACATCGAAAACATCGATGTATTTTTCGAAATTCGAAAATTAAAATCTATTGAATCTAATCTCTGAATTCAGTATATATTTATTTTGACTTGAGAGTTCGCTTACCGAAAATAATGTTAATTGTATTTTTTTTTCTTCAAGCATTAAACAATATAGAAAGCTCATAATTGTCCCTAAAATGAGTGTTTAAAATATATTTTTTTGTTTTAGAATAAAATAACAATAATTTTATATTGTCCTTACCGGGACTTCAACCCTGACCCATTCAATCACAGGAGTAAATTGACATTTAGTCCCCAGATAAGAACAAATAACTTTCGATTATTGTAAAATTTGAATAACACAGTCGGTATTCTTAAATGGGTTTTTAAGAGTCGATTTCTCATATAAAGCATTCCGTCCACAAAAAAACTTGTATGCATGCAATCAATATACTTTTACACATATTTTCAATCATCAAACGTTGATATGAACAGCTTTTGCTTTCTAGTGCCGTGCTTTTTTTCAATTCGCCACATTTTTGTACCTTTTTTCAAAAAATATAAATAAGCTAGCCGGATGAACAAAAAAATCCTCGCGCAATATTGCCCTACTAGAGGATTTTTACCTGTCAACGTCCCTGTTATTGACTCTACAGAATTTTCAATTTGGGTTTTACGTGTAGCCATACATGCTTTGGTTTACTTGTTTGGTGCGGAGAGTGCGGAATATTGGAAATATTTTCTGTTTTCATATTTCAATGAGTGCAAGTTAGGAACTTTAACCAATATCAAATAGTTACAAGAAATACATTTTAATAATCGATTTTTATTAAATTTGATAAATAACATTACGAATCAAATATTATCTTCGAAACATAACTTAATTACTGGAATTAATATTTGTTTTTTTTGTCTGTCTCTTAGTGTGCTATTTACATATGTGCGAGTAAACGAGTGGTAACGAGTGGTCGACGATTTTTGATTTCCATCATATTCGCGTCACGGTATCCATGGGTCTCCGCACGAAAATAATATAAAATATTTTTTTATCATGTAATAAATTTATATACAAGACTTTCATGTTTGTGATGTGTTACCTTTATTTTATTCCACTCATCAGAAACTAAAAAAGAGTGAAATTGAGGGAAATAAGTTACCTTACCTTTTACTAGCCAAATACGAAATGAAATAAACAGTCTTCGTACAGTTGGTGAAAAATTACACACAAACTGATCAAAAGATCAATTACCAATATTTCTCGTACGTTCGGTCCAGTGATGACCGCAATTGAACATAAAAACGCCCAATCACTTCACTACAACCCGTTAAATAACTTGTATATGCCTTTAATAATATCGTTACATGTAAGAAAATTGTTTTCAAAATACCATTATCTAATGAATTATATTAGGATTGTAAATGAGACTTAACTTATTCATAACATTTATAAACAAAAATAAAGGTGATAAGTTTATAAATATTGTGACAACATATTAAGACCAATTTTAAAAGAGTGAAATAGGGATGTGTGTTGTTAAGCTAGTGTTTGTCCAATACTCGCTTGATGGAATCAATAAAGCTCGCTGTGGATAGAATCTCGCTCAGAATGAATCACGATGAAAACATATATTGTTCGCTTGCCTTGCAATTGAAAACAATAAAGCCATTGAATGTGTGATGGAAAGTATTGACAACTGTCATCATAGGGTATTATTTATTGGAGCACCTGGACGCTATTTTAAAATGTCAATTCAACGGTGAATGTTTACAAACGTTTCGACTGGAAGTGATGATAAGCGCATTCTGTTCGTTCTGAATAATAAAGGTTTAAATTATTTAGTAGTTGAAAATGTTGTTTCACAATAGACAAAAAAAAAATCTGACAAATATTGGAAAAGAACTGTTTATAAAATAAGCACCCAACGTGGGAGGGGAAAACTGATACTTATTCTTCAAATGAATTAAAGTAAAAACATATGAATAGTTCTAGAAAAAGGAAATATCTCTCAATACGTCCCGTTTTCATGATCGGATATTACTTGAATGGAAATGAATGAAAATGTTACAGTCATCTATTTCAATGTACTTAAACTTCTATTCAGGCTTTTTTTGAGTATTCAAACCCTTCATCTCACAACCAAAAAGCACTAAAGCCCCTCCATTAAAAATTTGGCTAGAAAATAGACAAATAAGGTTTAAAAAAATACATATCTTCATATTTAATATTTTGGAATGTTCTGATGTATAATTGAATCATTGAGTTTTGATGAACATGTCATTTGAACGCTATATTTTTCTCTATCTTAAATTCTATCGAGTTAAGCGGATGATTGCTTTAAAATGTAGTTTATGTAGGTTAAGGAAATCCCTTTGGAAAAGTTGAGTCATTTACAAAAAACCAAAGATTGAGATCTGAGTTTTATTTTTTTTTCAAACTTTTGATACTTGTTATCTGTATACAAATTAATTGTTTATATGTACTACATTTACTAAAACATATACAGATAATTCCAAAAAATAAATAATTTAATGTGAAGTAAGTAAAGATTTTCGTCATTAACTCAAAGCTCGCAGAGTGCTTTTTGCAACTTAGTTATTTAATTCAGATTTGCATAAAATAAAAAAAAACAACGTAGTTTTTATTAAAAAAAAAGTTGCAGCATTATCCTTCATTAATTGAGGCATATTTATTGACATTCTTAGTATTTTTCTGAGAATTACGTTAACTGTTTTATGCAGGTTTGAATGAAAGTTATTAGAAAATGTCTATCACTATTGTAGCTTTATAATATGTCTGTTTAGTAATCCCATGAAATCTTCCGTAAAAAAAAAGAAAGTTATTTTAGTAAAAAAAATATAATTTTCTCATATCACACGTTTTATATTATGGCGTTTTTAAGTTAGCCAGATATACTTCAAATAAGATGAATTGGATTGATAAAAGTGTTTTTCTTATTTGTTCGTCAGTAATAATAATTATACCAGTAATACGTCATAATAAGCCTCTGTAACACAAAATCTTTTCTTAAACTGGATTTTTTTTTGGTTAAATAAATGCTTTATACTTTCAAAGTACGATGACGTGAAAATGTGATAAAGTTACAAATATTCATAAACAAATTAAGTCAATTATATTTTTTTCAGTTCTATCTACGATGGAGCTTTGAGGCGTCAACACCATCTTAAGCTTAATATTAATAAGCCTTACTACGAGCCAAAAATTGTTTGATTTGGCAAAACTCAATGCCTACACTAGACTGGATATATATTCTTAATAGATGAGTGGATGCATGCTTAACACCTTTTTTTAAACTCCTGAAAAAAACAGGACACTGGACCGCAACTTTTCTGGAAAGATTGGATGTCACTGTGTTCTGGGGTCAACAAATGGTTGTGGAGTGAAGAAGGATGCTTGAGGCGGCCAAGGTTCACCTGGGCTTTAGAACTATAAAAATGAAGTATATATCAGGCCTATAAACATTTTAAGTAAAAATATCAACTAAGTATTTAGAGCTGATGAAAAGTTGAGATAAATAATTGTGATGATAACAAGTTATTCGATAGAAAAGGACTAACAACAAAAATACAAGATTTACTAAAGTATCATAAGTTAACAAAACAGCATTCTTGTTCAAAAAGTAAACCTGAATATTTTCTGTCCGCTATACCTTTCCACCACTCAAGTAAAAAATATCTCATTTCAGAAAGAAATCTGATTGATATTGCAATCATACAGCAAGGAGAAGTTGGAAACTTGAATCGCTCGAGGGAATGGTAGATTTTTCCATCTAGATATCTGTGCTTACAAATAATTGTTCATAATGAAAAAAAATTACATTACTGGAAGAAAACGGTAGAAAAATGTCAAGTTTGTTTTTTAACTGTTCCTTTAAAATCATAATAGCAATTATAGTCAAAATTATTTAAAGAAAATCTTTGAGCTGTATGTCGTACAAATTTAATACGTTTAAAAGGTCAAGTATTTAGTTTCTGAAGAATTATATTTATTCGTTGATATTTATTTCACCCTCGCACTATTTTCAGAACAATTTGTAAACTTTCCTAAGAAGCTTGCTTAAAATCTAGTAATAACAAAGTTTTGACGATAGTGTGAAACTAAAATAGCTATCAACCAACAAATAAAATTCTTAAAATCGTCATATTTTGTTATTTCTACTATATTACAATGAATTTTTACAAATTGAATTCTAATTCAATCAATATAATGTTTTTTATATTAATATAGACGGATATATAAATGTTATTTTTAAACTGGCAATGAAATATGTTTTTTCGTTTAAATGTTCGGATATCTGATATTACTCTTAGTTTGCAGTATTTCTATTTCATAAGAGAAGCCGATACTCTGTGAAATTTGTGTTCTTTTAATTATTTTTATTCATCACTTTTAATGTGTTCACTGTCAATTCTTGGTGGGAAGGCATTACATTAAAAATTAAAACACTCTGAAAAACACTTTTTATGCCATTATATGCACTTTTCTTATTTTATTGAATTTGATCTGTTTTAGTTATTGTTGATTGCAAATAAGTTAAATATTTTTTAGTAAGTCATTCATCAATAATATTTTTTTTTCATATTCCTTTCACCAATGTTACATATTGTATTTAGTCGTTTTCAATGTAACACCTGTATCGAATTATATGTTCATCAGTTGATAGTGCTCGCAATGAGCGGAACAGGTCATGATCTTCATAATTTTTGTGTAATCAGTACAAAAACTATTTTATTTTTGAATACCATTATTAACATTTTTTATGTTTAGCTGTCAATTTTTTTCATTATAAATATGGTTTTAACGTTTTGTTAAAAAAAAAATGGATAAATATTTTAAAAGCAAATGGTCGTTATTCGTCTTACATTAGAAATCGTAAAAAACACGTTTTTATTGTCCGGCTTCACATTAATTTGAGAACAAAAAAGTAACAATTCCAAGCGTTGTTTTATAACAAAAAATAGCATGCAATATTTTTCCATTAACAATTTTTTCAAATTCGAACTGTCTCTGATATACGAGTAAACAGTATAGAGCCTCAGCGAGGATTCGTCACGTCCCAAACTGCCGTAGCTTCGACGCAATCGTTGCGTTGTTATATCGGTTAGCATTAGCGGGGATCTGCGGCGCCCTCCACAGATGTTTCCATTCGGACAATTCTATTAACGGTCGCTAGATACCATCTGATTGGCATAACGATCCCATTCCCAATCTGCGACCCATATAAATGTGCTAAACAACTGGGGAGCCGGACACAACAGAATCTAAGCCAAACATTCCACCAATACAAAACATACTATTTTACTAGATAAATGGTAAGCTTATAATTTTGTACTATTTAAGCTTTTAATGTAAAGTTTATGAAATTCTAATGGTGTTTATGTCAACAGGTTGTTTCTACTCAAAATACTTGCTATTCCATAACAAACAGTCTATCAAATCAGGAAGGAAAGAAGAACAAACCGAGGGCAAGACTATAGATTAGGTTAGCTGATAGCTTTTGATACGATTAATACATTAAAAACAGTTCGTATTTTTCCGGCCTGAATTTTATTACAGTTTCGGTCATATTTGTTATCACTTTGGTTTGAATTTATATTACACTGGTCATTATATATCGGTCATTATAAATTTATATAAAATAGTCATAATTTAAATGAAATTGAAAAAAACCTAACCTTACCCAATTATAAAGGTTTTAAAAATCTGACCGTATAATATTGTTATTGAAATATCTATAAGATATTATAAGTTTGAACATACATATGTAGTTCTGATGTTAAGTAGAACATATAATATGGTTTTTCATAAGTCAAAACAGCCATCAACCATAAATATAATTAAGACCTGAAATACTTTGATATTTTTTTCAGCTTACGATTTAGAATTCGTATTTATAAACGTAGAATGACTATATGTAAATTTATTAAATTTTAATTTTTAAAAGATTCTGCACGTTGTGCTTATTTTTGTTTAATAGCACAGCAAAACCTGCCCGATGTATGGTAAACATCTTATATTGTAGTCAGACGATTATATTATGTTCATATATAACAAACAACCGTTTGAGGCGATCAGACGGATGCATAATATAAACAATGTCAACATATAATATTTATGTTTGCTTGCAACAGAGTATAATGCCCTCATAGCCAGGTTAATGACATGCTAAAATATTGTTTATATGACAGATTATTGCATATCAAAAAAAACTTTTATGTTTCATATTGACTTCATATAATAAAGTTGTACGATCACCAAAAAATCATAGTACCTTGACACTTGACGATTAATCAAGAATTTTACTAATCATGAAAATTCGTTTATTTGTCAAAGTGAACGATTAATTTGTATAAAATTCAAACTTCGCTAAAATCGAACCAATAAAGAGCAAATGAAGAAACCCCTGCATTTAAAATATTCAATAAAAAAGTATCATTAAAATAAATCTGGAAGTCTATCTCAGTCTTGTCCATGTATGATAAGCACCCATATCTAGTGGCGGATAAAACGCATGGAGGCCCTAGGCGCAAATAAATTTGCAGGCCCTGTTTTTCGGATAGCATAAAAACGTCAGAAACTTCCATGTCAAATAATAACAAAATATAAAAATCTTGAAAAACGTAAATGGGTTATATAATATCAGTCATTTTTGAGGCCTCTAAGATTCGGAGCCCCCAAGCGCGCGCCTTATTCGCTAATAGGGTAATCCGCCACTGCTAATATCTTGATTATGTGTTGTACGCATATATTTACGCAGCCCTATCTTTCTTCCTTTTCAAAAACTACAAAAACAGTGACAGTTCTATACGTATAACTAACTCTGCACAGACAGTGAACGTGGCTTAAAAATAAATTAATTGATAGATAGTTTTATTAAAAAGCCCCTTAAGAATTCAAGACCGAATCGGGTTTTTCTTTTTAAATAACCTTTATTTTAAAATCGTTGATAAGCACTGCCAAATACCACTCGACCGATGCTAGCTCAATGACCCGCGCCGATCGTAACGTTAAATTTTATATGCTTTCCCCAGATTGTTTGACGGGGTGTTTTGTGTAGTATGTACACGTTGTTTTTCACACCCTCCATTGCCGAAGTATGATAGCCTAATAGTTTGCGTATAATTGGCAATTGGAAAAAGATATAATGCCGCAGTGGAGCCGATTGTGAGTGTGTGGAAAGTACGATTCGCTAAAACTGTAATTGAATTTCAATGAAAAGTTGACCGTTAAAAATGAAAAAATATGATAAGTTATGATTTTTAATTCACAACAGTAGGAAATGTGAAATTTTCGAATATGTGGTGCGAGATCTAAAACACTATAATCTCAATATTTAATATCAACACAAATTATAGTAAGCTTAATCGATTTTATGAGGAAAATATTTTTTCGGCAGTTAATTCAACCCAGATAAAATGCAATTGTGTCAATCTATATATATAAAAGAAAGTGGGGTTTGTTACACCACGTATATCTCGAGAATAACAGCTCGGATTTTAATGATCTTTGTTTTATTAAATTCGTATCCGCCTAGAATAGCAGAATAAGCATTAAAACATCGGAAAAATATCACGGCAAAGAAATTATGAAGAAAATTAATATTCTCATACAGTTTTCAAATGGCGAACACCTTGAAAAAATGAAAATGTCGTTTGTATGCAGATTTCATCCGCTAGGTGGCAATTTTTCCAAAATTCATTTGTTTTTGCTTCTTTTGCATACGATTGACTTCTAAATAATTTTAAATTTAGAGTATGGATTAGAATAAAACAAATCGATGATATAAAATGAAAACGAAATAAAATCGGATAATGTTGAAATAAGGTTATGTTTTTAATTAGGTATGATAATTTTTTTGACAAAAATATTACGCTGTTTGCACGAACGTTGCTCTACTTTGAGATGCCACGTTATTACACTTGGAAAGCTACATCGAAGAAATTTTAACGTCGAAAGCAAGGCGATGCGGTTCCTGCTCATCCGAATGACTACTGATGCTCTTGGCGCATGTACACAGTTCATCCGAAAAATGACGAATGCTTCTACTTGCATGTCAACAGCTCAATTTGCTTGAAAATGATACTCATTACAATCGCTGAAGAAATTGTTTCTGAATCTCCAAGTCAGATACGCACATTATTTTCTATCATTATTTTGACATGCTTCCCATCGAATCCCCGTGAACTGTGGAACAAGTACAAGGATGACATGTCCGAATACATTTTGCATCGAATTCGTGTCAGTTTGGGGAATCCCGATCTCGAGGTGAATGAAGATATACATAACCAGGCTTTGCTTTAGATCGAAGACATGTGTTACCTCATGTGCGGCAGTTTGGTAGTCAAGTTAGGAATGCCAACGCCAGATCGTGGAATGAACGACGCTTTCAATCGAGAATTGGAACGTGAACGTGAATATGATCGAGATGCATTGAACCAATCAGTTTGAACGAATGTACCACCGTTGAACCCTCAACAGAAGGAAATTAGCGATACGTTAATGAAGGTAATTGATGATGGAAATGGTGGCTTATTTTTCCTCGATGCGCCCGGTGGAGCTAGGAAGACATTCTTCATGTCATTGATTATGGCCACTGTTCATGCGAGATAAAAAAAATGCTGTAGCAGTTTTTTCTTCTGGAATAGCAGCCACGTAGATAGATCAACCGCTGCCGATGAAATAAACGCTTGCCTCAAATAATTGACAAACATGCGAGTTGCATTGCTAAACGATCCATCTGCCGAAGATTTCTCCAAGCAATTGCTGACTATCTATTTATTCATTGTTCAAAATTAAAATTACAGTACATGACATAACAGCTGACGCCAATTCGCCATGTACTTGAAAAATATAATAAGACAAAATATAAAATAAAACTACATAATATATCAGAATCAAAATCAACATAAAAAATCAAGTAATAAAATAGTGAAATTTTACAAACAGTTCACAAATACTATCACTAAAAATGTCCACTTCTCTAGGCAATGCGTTGATCAATCTAACGGCCCTTGGAACTGGTGATTTAAACCTCTTAAGCGAGGTATAAGTTTTTAGAAATAAAAGTTTTTGCTCATAGTTACGCCCACGTAAGAATATGTTGGGAGCATGTAAATTAATAGTCATGAGAATTTGAGGATTATTAACTCGGCCCCGAAGGAGAAGAGAAAAATGATTTAAGCTTGAAAACGATCTTCGACTATCGTCGGTAACGACCGTGTTCCTGTTGACAAATCGAACAGATTGATTTCGTTTCCGCCGAATTTTAACAATTTCGTCTCAACGAAGGACGGCTTCATCAAAAAAATGTTCCCAAAATCTAATCACAAAAATCACAATTGGTTGATTGAATGAGTAATTCTTGCGGCGAAGAACAAAGATGTGGATCATTTAAACTTCACAATTCAAAATCAAATCGTTGGTCCACTACATTCCTTCAAATCTAGCGAACTTTCGCAAGGTGCGCGAAACATTCTTGCGCAGACTGTACATATAACATATTCTTTCAACCAAAAAATAATTATTTCTGCTTCTCTATGATAGTGTCATCAGAAATAGTTTGTAGTATCGACCAAACTATTTTTTTTTCGTTTATTAGAGATTCGCGCCGCAGCACACCCAGCATCGCCTCGCGGCACACCGCTTGCGGAGCACTGCTTTAAACGACTTAAAAACTGACATGCAATATTGCGAAACACTCACCAATGACCAAAGTTTTAGTAGCAAGTAAAATCATCACCTGGGATGAATGGACAATGGCGCACAAATGCGCATTGGAAGCACTCAATCAAAGTATGAAATATCTGTGCAATGACTCAAGATGTTTTATAGGCGCAATGATTCTACTATCTGGCGATTTCCACCAAACACTACCAGTCATTCCAAGATTTACCGCTTCCGATGAAATAAACGCTTACCTCAAATCACGACTCTATGACTCGGCGCTATGTAAAGAATCTTCAGCTGACGACAAACATGCGAGTTGCATCGCTAAACGATCTATCTGCCAAAGCAATTGCTGACTATCGGTAACGGGGGTGTTCCTCGACGAATCGAACGGATTGATTTTGTTTCCGCCGAATTTTTGCAATTTCACTTCATTCAACAAAATGTTCCCGAACATCTAATCACAAAAATCACAATTGGTTGAATGAACGAGCAATTCTTGCTGCAAAGAACAAAGATGTGGATCATGTAAACTTCACAATTCAAAATCAAATCGTTGGTCCACTGCATTCCTTCAAATCTATCGACCGTGTAACAAACGAAGACGAAGCAACCAACTATCCAACTTAATTTTTAAACTTATTGGATCTGCCTGGCTTGCCACCGCGCAATTTACAACTGAAGGTTGACTCGGTAGTCATCATGCTTCAAGTTATCAAGTTAACAGAACATTTATTCACTTTTAAGGTGTTCACTGTCAATACTTGGTGGAATGGCAATATAATAAAAATAATACAACATTTTTAGTACTTTTTCCACATAAAATTTATTTGATCAAGACCGGTTTCGCTCATCACGAGCATTATTAACTGATGATAATGCTCAGATGATAATGCTCGCGATGAGCGAAACCGGTCCTGATCAAATAAATTTTATTACGTGGGAAAAGTACTAAAAATGTTTTATTATTTTTATTACAACATTTATTGATTCTGAGGCGGTACGAAGTTCGTCGGGTCAGCTAGTAGGTAATAAACATAAGTAGTAATCCGAGTTCCATGACACGGTATAAACAAATTCATTTGTGTATCAAGATTAGATTTTACTTTTCACGCTGCGCGTACTTTGAAATAGATATACCACTTGTGATTGGAAACATTAAACAGAGAAGTGTAATGACAACTAAAATAAGTACTGTAAGATCAATTTTAAAATTATTAAATACATTTGATTTATTTAAAATGGTCCTTAAAAATTCAAATAAAGGCCAACAGGGCCAAAAATATTTAAGATTTATTAAGCCACTCTTAGTCAATAGTGGGTATTGTATTGTTTAAAGATATGTCTAGAATTACTCTGTAATTTATAACAGGACTTTAAATGTGATAAATAAACAAAAATAACATAGTTTATATGTTGAAAACATGTTATTCTTATATTGCGATTGATCAGTTGACTAAAACTGTAATAAATATTATAAAAAAAGCATCGAAAGATATTATTCAATTTATTCTAAGTCCACAGACCATTTCAATTGAAAAGGATGACAAAAAATAGCGGTTCTGAAGAAATATAAAAGTTCGTGATTTTCGGTAATCCTTTGGGTAAAAATTGGGTAATGTGCGATCAAAATGCTCCTGCGTCAAATGAAGGTGACCAATTGGGTAAAAAAGGTCCTTCTAGGCTCGCGTCGTTAGTGACCATTATTGGAAACCCTTATGAAGTGCGCATTATGAAACTCTGCAGGGAGATTTATTACGTTTCGGAAAATTATGGCGAGCAAACGCGCTAGCCACTCCGGCAAATTGATTTCATCCCTCAAAAATAAGAATAAAACTTTCATTTCGAGCTTTTTTTCTTTTACCCTTTTGTAAAATTGTGGAATATGTCTGTTTTCCATTGCCAATTGCTACTAGAAGGATATTATATTTATAAAAATAATAAAAACTATATTATCGACGTTTTAGCGTACTTATTACATAAAACTATTTTTAAAATAATCTAAATATATTTTTTTTGGTGATATAACAATCACACTGGGTCGTTATGATTCATTCTAGCTTTTTATTTCATTGTAATATGATTTTTAATTAGATTTTTTATTTTTCTCGGAGAAAGTGAAAAATATCGTTTGTATTGTCCTTCTGTCATTACATTTCCCTTCAAACATCTCATAAAAAATAAAATAAATTAAAATTAAAACAAATGTTATAAAAAATGTAAATTAAAATTAAAACAATGAAACATTAAAATTAAAATTAAAACTAATGTTATACGCTAATATTATCAAATTCTGATAGTAAATTTGACCTGGAAATATAGTAAAAAGTGGCAATACACAAGCTATATTTTTTTACACAATCAATTTGATTAAAATGATATTAATTTTAATTTAAACAAATCGCCAAATGTATGGAACACGTATATGGTTTCCATCCTCACCCACATTAGTTATTAGTACATAAAGTTAACACATGACAATCCATAGAGTTTTTTGTAAAGCTTAACATACCAGTTAAGGAAACCTTAAATTACCGAATAAAGCGTTATTTGTAATTTAGATTGTCATTTTCTTGGGAGGGTGCAATTTTAATTCGTTCATTAAACTGATTTTGCAAATCTTCTATCGAGGAAAACAATTTAACCAAAGTTTTATGCAACTCGATGAAGTGTAACGAGAATATAATAGTGGAACAAGGTAAAAGAAAAAGAAATAAAATTCATTGGAAAGAGAAAATATTCAAACACCCAATGATTTGCAAACAAAAAGAACAGAAATCCACTGGCAGTTCCCACAGCGCTTCCTTTGCATTTCGTTTTCAAACAAAACCTCACCTGAAGCTAATGTAAATCACAAACAAGCGAAGCACTTCCAGTCCGAAAATATAAGATTCATGTTCACAATAAGTACTAACATAACTAGCCGTGGCTTAAACATTATTTATTATTAAGATCAACTGTTTCAATTTTGCCGTAAAATATGGATATGGCTTTTTTTACAAATGTATAATATGTATCAAAATAAATTATATGGGTGTGTGATTAATTAAATCATTTTTTTCTTCTGAACAAATATATCAAATATGTGAAAGTTATAATAAACATATGTTCACTTTTAGGGTGTTCACTGTCAATACTTGGTGGAAAGGCATTATATTAATAAAAACACAATATTCCTTTGTACTTTATTCCACTTTATTAAGCAAAACCTCTTCTAACTAATTCCACTTTACTAATAAAGTGGAATGAAGTACAAAGGACTGTTGTTTTTTTTTTAAAATAAACATATTTAGTATATTAAGAAAAGCAGTTGTATAGAGAATTTCATATTTTTTACATGATAAAATATCAAACACCATCGTGCAAAATAGCAAACTAATCGCATAGCTGAAGCTCCGCGTCGCTTCGTTTCGCTTCGCGCCGCGCGCCATATTCATCACGTAAGCCACTATACAACGGCAGAGATCGTTTGATATTTTTGTGCTGTACCGTGTCGTGTTAGTTTCAACGTTGCCCATGCATGAAACAATGCTACATATTACTCAAACTTTTTTGGGGTGCGGACTAGCGCATATTTTTCAGTGCTACTTTGAGACCGCCATTATTATTAGATAAATGCAATAAATTTAGTTGTATATACAAAGGTAACTACATATATATTTACACTATTGAGCGAGAACCAGTTTTTGCAGGCCAGCAGACTGATCTGATTCACAAACTAGCATGTGAGTAGCACTGAATTTATATAAAGGTATGCTCAAGAGTGGTTTTATCTTAGAATATTAGCATTTTAAGTTACACAGAGATTTTCTAACACAAGCTTTTTATAAAACCGTTAATGAGTTACTAGTGAAAAAAAAATCATTTATTGTAATATGAAATAAATATAAATGTAACATAATATAAACATACTCCATCAATCAATAATTTTATGCTGTTCATACATATTATTATTTCATTTTTTATACTTTTTATTGTGTCCGATATTCTGTATTTTTCTTGATTAAAAAACACATTATATCACTTTCACACAAAAACAAAAACAACAGTAAGATTGATACAACATCGTTTAACGGCGGCCTTAAGTTTCAAAATAAAAATTTGAGATTAAGTTTACAAAAAAATATGTTTTTAAAATTGAAGACTTGAGAAAGTTTACTCCGCCAAAAAACAAAAACAAAGATGGATCATATATAAACAAACTAGTTGGTATTTAGATATCTGAATATTTTTATTGATGCGGAATGTGGATCAGTCCTACGGGAATATAATAATAATATTTCGGTGGCTATCATAGCACAAGTCTGCTTAATAAAATGATATTATTTAATATTCTTTGAAATGTAGACTAGTGTATTAAAGTTTCATAATACTTAGAAAAACAGTTCCTGAATAAGAAATGACAATTTCACAAAAAGAAAATTGATGAAAAGAATTGTTTAAAACATACAAAGCCCAAATAGTATTGCACTTAAATAGGTTCTATCTTTTGTAAATAGTATAATTTTATGAATGCATACGAAATAAATAGATTTTCAATGTGATAGATGAAGATTTAGTCCTGTCTGTTTCAGTGTGCTACAGCTCGACAGTGATTAAAGACTCGTCTGTTCAAATGAAATAATGTTAGATGATAATTGATGAAGTGCATTTAGTGCTTCGGAGAAATAGCTGCACAGTGTTAAAATGGAAATAGACTTTTCCATGAATATAATTATATTATTTAAATGAATTGCCGTGTACATTGGCTTGCAGATTTATCATAACGATAATTTTTATACAAAAACAAGAAACATTGAATTCATATTTATCGTCAAAGTTATTCATGATATGAAATAATTTTGTTATATTTCAATTAAATTTTAATATTGTTGTATAAATCTTGTATCTTTGCTTAGTTTTGGTAATAAAAAAATGACGAAAAATTTATTTTTTTATTTTAAATGTTCAAAAAAAATTATCTACACTAACGAAATCATTTTTAATTAAATATGCATACAACAATATACAAACAAACAATCCAGACCAATGTTCCCTCTAATTTTCCGAATGTTATGTGCGCAAAATACATTGACTGTGCAACTTTGAAAGGAAATTAAAAAAAATGTGCGCCACATAACGGTATTTAGACCTACTTTTTTTATAATGACAATAATAATCAACACTATATACCTAATGACAATTAATTTATTCTGGTGGTGGTATAGCTGGTGTAACTTTTCATTGCATGTGCGCGCGCTCGGCAAGTTGTGTGCGCGCGCACACGCGCACAGCTTAGGGGGAACACTGATCCAGACCCGTATGATTGGTAGAGTCAAGCTTTATCAACTGGACTACAGTGAGCTACAGATTCAAAAAATGCTTTTTTTAAATATGCACGAGTCAACATTTATATCCGAACAAATTGTAAAATAAAGATAGCATTTTTTTTGTTATTGCATTTGTTAATTAATATAAATATTTATAAACATGAATACATGGTAAAGAAATTTTATTTTTATGGTGTAATTTTTGTGCGGCTTTACTAAGCCATTGGTGAAAGATTACAATTGCTTGAGTAGACTTTAATCTAATTCTAATACAATTATTTTATTTACAAAGTTCTTAAGAAAATGATAGTTGTATTTTAAACCATAACCACTCTCATCGTTGCATGCTTCATCCTGGAACTAAGTAAAATTTTCTTGTACGAAAAGGTTAGTTTTCTCAAACTGTTAATTTGAATAAAGAAGCTTGGAGCTATTTATTGTGTTTTAAGAATCTAATATGAAATAAGTACGTGCGGAAAATCACAAATATTAAATTAAAATCAATAAATCTCTTTTAAATATTATGGTTGTTTGTTTAAAAGCAATTAAAAAAGTAATTAACTATCACATTCAAATAAAAGAAAAATACGTTCTTAATTTCTCAGTGTTGGCAAATTAAAAAAAAAATATATGTATTACTACGATGAAAAAATCATTAGTGTATTTTTTAAATATTCGGAAAAGTTAAATATAAACAACGCTACGTATTTCAATCTTGGTATTATTCACGTTTATATAAAAAAAGTTGTTTAAAAACATAATTATTTTGTTTACCAGATTACACAGCGAGGAAAATTATTTTTCGTACGATAAAAAATACACGGTCGAATTTAACGTCAAAGGTAGTACGTATAAAAAATAAAGCTTATTGAAATGTGAAAGCTTTTGTACATTTGTGTCGTACGGGAAAACAAAGCAGTTGCTTTTATCATTTATGCACGGTAGTTTTTTTAGTAATTTCAATTTTTGTTTCATTTGAAAATTATTTAAGTATAGACGATTTATTTTGTATAAATTTATAAACGCACATTATTTACTGCCCTATTGATATGTTGAATTCTGAAATTAATTGTTATATTTCAGTATTTTATTTAACGTTTTTCATTAATATATTGGAGCTTTGTTTTAATAAAGTATTTTAGTAAGTATCCATTCTTGACTCTTAAAAATTATAAAAGTTCACCTGTTTCTTACTGTAGCTGAAAACTTCTCTTTTAGAAATACAATAAGAACTCTAAACAGTGTTATTATAAATAAATTAAACAATTATGAAAGATATACAAATAACATTGATAACGCTGTAAATACACACGTTGCGTGAAAAATTGTGACACTCTTCGTCACGTTTCAAGTAATGTAACAAATTGTGAGATGCTTCTCAAAAAGGAGAATCACGTGTCACAATTTGCTACACAACTTATGGATTAAAAAATAACAGAATCTTAAATAACATTGTATAGTATTAATTTCATTTTTTAACGCTTGATTAAGGCCAGACATAGTTTGGTCAAGAAAACTCTGTTTATATTGTCATTTAAAAACGCGCATTGAGCAATTTTGTTTAGTTTTGTTATAAAAAAAGCATTTTTGATCATAGTTGACAGTTGAAAGCATTCAGACGAAATGTTTGTATTGTATACTAAGCTTTGATTAAATAAATCAAAACGCAAAACTTTTCAACTAATTTGTAGATAGTGCTCACATAATTTTCTCTTAGATATACCTGTTTTTTTTAACTTTTAATTATGTAAATGGTCAATCGTTCGATCAATGAATTATCGAAAATCTCACCACAAAGCATTCATAATTAAAGATGTATTATAAACGATACCAAAATCAAAAAACCATATTAAAATAATCTATGTGATAAACAGTCACGTTTTTAAAAAGTATATTCCAATATGTCCACGACAAGGCATTTTATATCTTAGCTTTCAAGCCAGAAGAGAGCTTTTCCCGACCCGTCACCCATGTATCGTGTTAACTTCCAGCATAACTCAGCGAGAATATGTATTATTATTATTAAAGCCAATTTTATTCGGCGAATAAGCTTTTGAATAACTTATGTCACCCAAAGTGTAACTTGTTTATGCTGTATGGAGGGTGATGGTACTACGGCGTAGCTCGTTGTGTCGTAGAACCGTGGGTAAAGTTGGCAACATGTAAGATACGCAGCAAAGTGTGTTACCACTGTTGAGCAGTGTTTTCAAATGATTTTCTCGGCATGAAATAATGTTTTCTCTTAATATGACTTTATCTCTATGAGATGATTAATGCAGAAGGAAAGCTTATATAAAATATCGCTTAGTCAAAATTATGAAATATTAACAATTTATATTAAAGCACAAAACTACCATTAATACGTCATTTGATTTTTTATAAATAAACCAAATCATTTCATATTAATATTGTATATTATACAAACAAACTATTCCAACTATTGGCAAATAAATTGGGTCCATTAGAGGTGAAGTGATATTTTAGAAAAAAAAAGTTAGTTGCGTTGTAACATTCTAGACGTTTTAAAGTATTAAAATTTAAGTTATCTCAATTAATACACATTGAAATTGTGTTATTTCCGTTAAATAAAAATATGTTTTCCACCAAAACATCAACTAAAGACATGATTGTACTTAAAAGTCCAAGAAAAAGTCATTTTACTTGATGGCTCACTTCATCTCCAGCGGTCCCAATCAAAACTTTTTTTTTTAGATAAAACTGCTAAAAAAAGTTATGTCAAATATTCACATTCGTTTTGTTTTGAAATGAATGTGAAACATAATTAAAAACCTCCGTGTTTGATAAACAGTATAATTTAATTGGCATTTACTTGGTAGAAATCCATTGCAATACGGTAAAAACAATATCATAGTATTAAGTTTGATTATTCAAAAAAATATTTTTTCAATTCAACTAACACTACATAAATAAATGCGGAATTGCAAATCATACTCTTTGGCTAATATAACTCATTTTGAACTCGTTTCCAAAGACCCTTTTATTACAATTATGTTTAAGTTGAGTAATGACAACTCTCATAATTTCTTAAATTCTATATAATCACTTGCTTAATATAGTGTTGATACGATTCCCGGTCTTACTCATTTTTCTGCCGTTATACAAAATGCATTTTTCATTTAACTGTTGCATTTTTATCTAGCAGACAAGTTTTAAAAAGTTTAAAAACACTGGTTTCATCGATCTCAATGACAGGCAGCTGGCCAGCATATTGACCACTCAAAACAAATCTTTTATGTTTCATTATATCATAATGAATTATTAAAATTTCATTGAAGGTCATTTATTAGTGATTCGTAAAATATTTTCATAACTCATTGATCGATAGCTTATCATTAGGATGTACACTTCCATAAATTTCTTGGTCGAACACGACCCGGGTTTCGCCTCTCGGCATCTTCCGGTACTACTCAGTGCATTCGCGCGGAAGATCCTGAGACGCGAAACCCAGGTCGTGTTTGACCAATAAATTTATGGAAGTGTACATAATGAAAATAATTCTAAATTAACGTTTAATTTCCATCAAGCACCTTCAGTCGAAATTTTAAATTTTATCATTAGGAGTTCAAAATAATATTTTGTTGAGAATGTTTGGTCCTGATATGAATACAAAAACGAAAATGTCATGATTTAAGTAAAACAATCAGATTGTAAATTCATAATACCAGAATATAATAAATGATAATGCCTATTTAAAAAATATGATACTTTTTGTTCAAATTCCACATTAAATTTCATCTAATAAAAAATCTAATATTCGAAAATGAATGTTCGTTTGTTCATACTTTATGTGTTGCCACACCGCTCATTTGATTGCAATAAAACTTTGACAAACTTTTTGCTTGTAATTCCGGGAGGTTATAGGCATATAGTAGGTCTTTTATATAATAATCAATTCTGTATGTCTGCTATACTGTTCATTTTGACAGCGTATGCTTACACTTACGCGAAAGTTATATGGTACAATTAAGTTAAAATAGGTGTACAATAAACTATCGGCAGCAATCGTCAAACAGACAGAAAAAGAAAACATGTACTTCAGCAAACACAATTTAAATACAAACACTTTCTTTCTTTGAGTGACATTGCAACGCTTGCCGGGAACCGGCTAGAGTATTATATTAATTAATTTACACATTAATCTTAAACTTCATATTAAGCACAAATTTAGCTAATTTTTTAATAGCATAAACATAAGCCCTGAGAAAACTGTTGCAACATGTGTGTGCTCAACAAAACAAACTTCAAGTACGCTCATTGTTGTTATGACTTTACTGTACTTGATAAGGTGTACGTATGCACTATGCACTCGTAAACAGTATCCGGTTGGCTTTTGAGTAGCTACAATGAAGGTATATTATGAGCGCTACCTGGCAAACCACCAACTTTTACCACCTACGTATAAGCTTTTATAATTAAAACACAACAATATAAATCTTTAAACCATCATTAAACGCATGATAACAATATGTAAATAGTTTACCCGTGGTTCTTTTTATTTAACGTACATTGAATATTTAAACACCGTAAGCAAGTATTAGGTAATCCTACAGACAAACCCAAAACATTCTAAAAAAAAGTTAATAGAATAAATCAAATGGAATGGGCCCACAACATCTAAATTAGAAAAAAAAATATTTAACCTAAGATGAAAGGGAGATTGGAGCTCGGCTCCATAGTTCCCCGTATAAAGATGAAATGACACTGATGATGATGATATTAGGTAACGAAATTACAGCAATGTCTAATTCATAATATTTAGGTGACATATTTTATTCTCTTTATTATTTTCCCCGTCTGTTAATTTTTTTCGGTTTGGGTGATAAAGAAAACATTTTAGTCTACAAGATATATTTTTTTAAATAACTAAAAAATATTTTTATTTAATCTCCCATTTCCCACTATTATTATAAATAATAATTTTATGCTACGACTACTAAATTATAAAGCTATTTTTATACGTTTATGTTTTTTGAACTTTTTTTGAATTCGCAAAACTACATAATGAGTGAAAAGCTAAATATGTCTATATTTTTGATTATGTTAATTTTTTAAATATATTGCGTACATAATTTTTAAATTTATTGAATCGAACGAATAATTCAATTCTTTTACAAGACTGGAGCCTTTACTCTTGTGTCAGTAACTTTGTATTTATTTTGTGAAACCAGTCGTGATCATAATAAGTAAATCTGAAGTAAGTACATAAGAGGGTTTTATTTCTTGACTTAATAATGAACTATTTGAAAAACCTTCAATAATGTAATGATTATACGTCTATCTTAAAGTAAAGGAATATTTAGAGTCTCCATTGCCATTTTTATGTATTGAAAATCACCATTATATTCCGGAAAAAGTTCCCAGTCTTGAAAAGGTTTCATACAAAACTTATTCAAAAACGTGAAAATTTTAACTTTCGAGGCACCAGATGGCGTTAATTTAACAAAACAGGTCGCTCGCTAATGTGTGAACCGGGCTGCACCATTCGGTCGTTTTAATACACCCCCGTCGGAGCTTGGCCCTGCCCGCTAAACTTTTGCCAAATGAAAGAAAATTTAGCAAGGCATTCATTAATCACTTTACTTAACTGCAGAACTACTGTGCGTAGATGTCGACTCAGTGTAAAATGCGAAAGGTTGGAAGTTCATTCAAAGCTTAGGAGCTTTTATTGCAAATAGTATTGTTGTGTCCAAAGGCTTGGCTTTTACAAATAAATTAGCTTAATACATTCACTGCTGACAATTATTGTCTTACGACGGGATATTTTGACTTTGTTTAATGAACCAGCCATTAAAGTCAAATAAAACACTTAGTTTTACTAATTTTAATTTCATTTTTAGATATTTGTGACCGGTTTTGCTCGCTGTACTATATATATTTTCACTATATATATATATATATAAATATATATATATAAATTCTTATAAGTTGATAATGCTTCCTTTTATTTTTTGAATATACTTAACTCCTTTCCACCAAGATTTACAGTGAATATCTTTAAAGAAGCCTATTCTACTTTATACACCATTGAAGTAATAAAAAATGTTTATTAGATTTGATAACTATCGATTTTCAATCTTAAATTAAAACCTTCTATTTTAATGTAATGTTGACATTATTATTATTGATTCAGAATCTGATCCAAATTTTCGAAACTAAACAAGATATTAAATAAATAATGTAATCATAGCTTTTAGTCACGTGTCACATTTTTTTTTATCATAAAAAAAAAAATTTGTAATAGTAATATTACTTTCTTTCGTTACTAAGATTTTTTTTCAAATCATACCACATATTCACAAAAGGCTTAAGTATTAAGGATAACACGTCATCATGTATGAAGTAACTCGGTATATGAAGACTTTAAGGAAATAAATTAGAAAATTAGCTGCTTTGGCTGTTTTAGAAAGATTAATAATACTATTCTATGTACTTACTATTTGAACAACTATATAATGTTTCTAAGTAAATATAAAATACTATCTCTGGAAACTTGGATGTTTCAACTGTCTCAAGTAACTTCAGTTATAATTGTCATATTATTTGTTTCATTTGAAACTATCTCAAGCATTAAGCATTCCACATCACGTATGCATACTATTATAATTATAGAATGATAAACTTAGATAATTTGAACATTTATTGTTTTATAAAAGTATCAATTTAGTTTATTTATACTAAACCAAGTAGGGCTTATACAAAAACCGACCTTTGAAAAAGCCGGTTTTCAAATGTCAATATTGTTCGAAAACCGGATTTATCCGGTTTTCGAAGTTTTACAAAGAATGGATAATTTCTGGAACAGAAAGTGTCCATTGATCGTTTTGTAACAAAATTTCCTGATATTGAAAATACCATTTCGCTGGGTAATAATGTCGGACATATGGTCTTTAAACCATCTAATAAAAGATCCAAATTTTTTGTCCTTTTGTTTGTAGACTCGTTTATGGAAAATTCGGCACAACTGGTTACCGTTAAGTTGAAAAACCGGTTTTCGAATGTTACAAATTTAGCCAAAAAACTGGTTTTTAAATCCTGTTTTTGAAAACCGGCAAGCCCTAATACCTAGTATAGGTTGAAAACAGTGTCTACTGTATAAAAAAATATAGTTTTATTATAATTTCTTCTTCATAATGGTTATAATAATTAAACACTACCGATGGTTTAAGTAATTTCAGAAACAATAAGCACAATGTCATGCACATTACTCGTCAGAGCAATCATGTTGTTGGTTAAGCCAAAGTTATGGAGTATATTTGTTTCGGGTAGGTATGTAATTTAAAAATATGGTTCTACAAAAGACAATTGAACTGTATTATGTAACAAGGTACCAAACTTCAAAACCCTACTTCTGAGATAAATACCTTTAAGGTGTTGATAAAAAATAAAGTACTCACAAGAAGTTCTAAAATATTAAAAATCATTATATCTTTATATTGACTACTTACCTTTTACTTAAACTGGAAAATAGTGCATTTTTTGCCACAAAATGTTGATAGGTTATTTGTTGCGAAATTCAAAAAAAATACATAGGTACATGGATGTTAGTTAGTTGGTTTAAGCAACTATGGATAGTTTCAACATTCACTTTAACGTGTAGCGTTGTTTTTTCTAGTAAATTGACCCTTATGGGAACCACATAATATCACTAATATTGTTTTAAGCATTTTGAGAGTTTGTTAATTTGTATTTTAAAGCAATACTCAACATTCTTATACTGTACATTTAATACAACACCGTATTCACTATAATAAACACAAATATCGCTTATTCCACTCGACATTCTGTGCGTCTGTAATATTTATTAATTTTAGCTTAATATCATATTTGAGTGCATGAATTATGCTATTTTTGTCGTTATGCTGCAGATTTATTCCATCCATTTTGTAAACAATAGTTTTCAAGTGACTGTATGGGCCCATTAGAGGTGAAGTGAATGAACTACTAAAATGGTTAAACTTTTTTCTTGAACTATTAAGTACTATCACGTCTTTAATTGGTGCTATGGTGGATTGCATATTTTTATTTTACGGAGATAACACTATTGAAATGTGTGTTAACTGTGGTTACTTCACTTTTACAATAATTTAAAACGCGAAGAATATTACAACGCATCTAATTTTTTTTTATATTCAATACCAATTGGCTCACTTTACCTTTGGGACCATATGAAATATTTGAAATTTCATATTGTCTATGATATATTTGAATACAGAAAAGAAAAAGACACTGATTATCAAAAACAAAAAGAAAAATTGAATATGCAAAAATTGTTATGTGACATGAAAAAATCTACATTCTTAACCTTTCTTGTACTTGGTACAAGAAATGTGTTAAAATGTGTAGTTTGTGATTTATGTTTTATTTAAAATTGTTATTATAGTTGTGAGCTAGTTGAAATAAATACCACGTTAGTGACAAATAGTTTATCCAAATTGATAACAAAATATATTTATTATTAATTACCTGAGTGGTGTTTAATTTTGTTGACGAAATTTCAAATAACATCGAATATATTTTTATGCTCTCATATATATTAAAGTACAGAAATTTTTACCCAAAATTGATGATAAAATAACCATTCGTATAATGATTCGATTTAATTTTTCTTTTCTTTCACAGTCATATATTTGTCTTCTTCTCATGGTTTACGTTCTCCGATATCCTGAATCTGACGTAAGCAAAAATAGCTCCATAGTTGAAGTGTGTATTATCTTAGCCCTAAGAGATGGTAGGTGTACAACAACAAAGTATTATACTCTCAATCCAAATATACTGTTTTGGTAGTATATCTGTCGTCGAAGTTTCTCAGAAATTGTTGAGACGAGGAAACATTTCAGCTTTAGTCCATACAATAGAACGTCAAGACGCTAATGACTTGCATGATCATACAAGTATAATAATAATTACTATGGCGTGGAAGAGTAACCTTTTTACTTTGCGCTTCGTTTTTAGAATGAAAAAAAAAGAGTTAAGAGAAATGAAAACATCAATAAAATCTTTAAAGTTTAGTTAACCGCTAGTCATGTTTTAAACCTATTATTATAATTTCTTATATTTCTACAACTCTCTTCGTTAAATATAAGTTAAGCAACTAATTAACATACATCTGCAGCAAAAACCTCCGCAATAATGTCGATATGTTCTAAATTGGGAGTGGAAATCGATTAAAATATATATATATACACGATAACTACTACTTGTAAGCGTCAGTTAAAGGTCATGTAAAATTGAAAGCATGAAGATACCAACATGAGAAACCTAAGTTGGTAGTGACACGACGCGGTCCGAGTTATAAAAAAGAATTTTTATTTTTTTCTTTTATCAGAAAAACAAAACTTAAAAAGAAGAGTCCATATAATTAATTAAAAGTACAGCTTAAAAAGAGAACGGTGAATAAATAATAAACGTCTGTTTTGAAAGTAATTAAGTTCTTCAGGGACCTTACAATTGATGAAATATCAAATCAAAGAAAATTCAAAGTGAATTACAGGTAAATGCAGAAAATGAATTGATAATTTACACTACAATGCAAAAAAAATCCGCCTCGCATGCATTCGTGTATATTAAAGTCATTGGTAATAAAACTTTGACGCAAAATACATATATTCGTTTGAATTTTAACTACCGTAAGCGCACACGTGTCACAAGTTGGCAATCCATATATTCTCCTATCATTCTTAGTACAATTTATGTACATTCCGTCCTAACAGAGATGTCTAAACTTTGCCGGCAAATAAGAGAATAGCACTGGGAAAACGTAATCATTTGTAATTAACGTTATCAACAGTCGGCATTGCTTATTATTTTGATTGACGCATCTTAATCATCTTATTTTCGAGACGAAATAAAATAATGACTGTTATATAAGCGATTTTAGAAGATCATTAACATTCACTGAGGTACTGATTACGATTTTTTCTCCGAATTTAAAATTATAAAATAATTTAGCTGTCGGATTCTTACCTTTATGATTTTGTTCTCTTTAGGTACAAACAAATAATTAAACTTGAAATTGTAGATGTATCAATTTGGGTTCAAAAGCATCTATTGTAAAATAACAGGATTAACCAAACCCACTATTTGTCCTGACTTAGTCTAAATAAAATATTTATGACTGCTATTGCAAGTCTTACTGAACATTATATCGGATTTTTCAATACGATCAACATGAAAAGTTTAATTATCTATATGACTACCAAAACCTTTGCGGTATACAATTATAAAAGCTATTGCTTTTTGAATTATTTGATTTTTATAAATAAATAAATTAAGCAATGAGGAAGTTTCAGTATTACTGAAAAGCCTATATCTGCATACGCGCAGATCTCAAGAACAATAAACAAAGACTTCAAATTCTTGTTTCACAGGCAAAGTGTGTTTCAACGGATTTAGTTGAAATTGTAATATCATGTGAGATATTGAAGCAAACGACAACAACTGATTAATTGTGAAATTAAAACTTATAATATTTAGTAATGATAAAATATTACTATACATAATAGTATAAATAAACTCGATTGGTAATTGGTCATGCTAGTAAAAAAATAATATATATTTTTTACTTTTATAACAACAACGACCATAAGGTAAAAAAACTTTCGAAATCTTATAAATAGTTATAATAGAGTTTTATAATATATCAGAGTTTGATATGTCAGACTTATTCTATTCTGTTAACGGTATCTATTTATAAAAAATAGTTCCTCATTTGATTCGTATTTTTTATGTTTGTTGGTATCGCAAACTTTCAAAGGATAATTTAAAATATTATAAGCTGTTTCATAGTAATAACATTTCTCCAAGAAGAAGTGAGAAGTCCTGGCACATTCAATCATAATAATCTAAGTTGATTTTTTTTAGTATAATATGTAAGATCTTGGATATGATTGTTCGTCATATCTTATTTTCTTGAATTAATCTAGGTATATAAAAATAAAAATGCTGTCCTTATAAATAAAGAAAAAACAATATAATTTATTTTTCGGTTGAATCGAAATTTGTCTACCTTCAATGAACAATTATGTGAACATTTACAATAAAACTATTTCAAAGAAAGAAGAATCAGATAGTCAGTAGAAATTGTATAAGTCTCACAATAATCATTGTTCTAATTAATTACAATAGCCTATTTTCTGATCAGAAAATCTGTTTTGAATTAGTTTTCTAGCACCTGGCTAAAAGTAAACTACAAATCCAAAATCCATTAAAGCAAGCCACATCAATTGTTATTTCTGTAAGAAAAGCTATTATATTATATTCCGTAAAATACAAGACTATCACAAAAAGAAAGCTTTGATTTAACAAAAAAAAAATACTCTTCAAACAAGTACGTTGTAACAAATATTTATTTAATTTTGTACTCATATTAAAAATAAAGGAAATAAAAATGGGTATATACAAATTTAAATTACTTCATTTTTTGTGTGTAAACAAGTGATTTATCATGTTGGTCATTACATTATTATGATGGAGTTTCCTGAGCCGTGATTGTTTTTGAAAAGGGTTCCGTGAATAAACAAAACATGCTATAACCGAACAAGAAGAATCAGAATTCCTATAGATCAGAAAATTAAAAAATAAAACAACGGCTTTTTTAAAAAATACGGAAATTTTCGTAACTGTTTATAATTTAAATACATATAAAATAAATTATCACAATATATTGTAATTAAAAGGGTAAAAAAATAAACCATAAAAAATAGTTTCCATGTATTCGGCGGAAAGTTTATGCAAATTCAATTTTAAAGCGCTTTTTCATATAAATAACTAATTTTTATTTAAAATAGAGGAGCTTTTGTATTTGACCGTTTGCGTCCAGTAGAAAATACAAAACACTTAGCCTAAGGGCAAATCCTGTATATTTATTAAACAAATGTATAATTAATAAAAATAATAAAACATTTTTAGTACTTTTTCCACATAAAATTTATTGGATCCGAACCGGTTTCGCTCATGGTGAGCATTGTCAACTGTTGCTCACCATGAGCAAAACCGGTCGTGGAAAAAGTACTAAAAATGTTTTATTATTTTTATTATAATGCCATTCCACCAAGTGTTGACAGTTAACACCTTTAAAGTGATAAATGTATAATTTATGATTTTTTAATTTTTTTTAGCCTTGCGATGTTATGTCTGATGATGCTTCTCAAACAAGCGAGACACGAATTACGTTTTGTACTACAAAAATTGGAATAGCAAAATTATCAAATTTAATTTTAAAATAAAACCTTAACAAAGTTCCCGCCGAATCCACTGAACATATGTAGTTAAGAAATTAAAAAACCTGCAATTATGAAAAATGAATCTGTTTGTTTTTCGTTTTGAAGATTTCAAAAACAATAAATCCGGATAAGGCATATTTATAAAATACTGTGCACAGTTGGAAAAAAATGTTTTTCTCATTTGTGACAATCTTTTGGGAAGTTATTTGTTTTATCGATGGATAAGCTTAATGCAAGGTTGAGAGTCATCTTGTGGTTACGCTTGCGCTGTTATCACATCTTATCGTTTTCTAACACATTAAAGTTCAATTTAAAAAAGAGCCAAGGACCCGTTGCATTAAGTTTCATTTTCCCAAACCTCGCCAGCAATTAAAACAGCAATCGAATTAAAAATAATACAATAATGTTCTTTTTAACACCATATCTGCTTTTTTATGGACAAGAACAGGCTGTCAGTGTTCCACTTCACCGCATTATATCAACAAAGAATAGTTTATATTGCTATGATTAGGATATTAGGAAAAAAATAGGTAAGTAGTTACTCTAATAGTTAAATAAATATGGCGGAAAAAATGAATTGCCTTGAAATATTATTTTTAGAATAAGATCGTCATCGCTCGAACGTAAAAAAATCAATTATGTAAAATTGTGTTTTCAAAATACCGATATATCTATGATAACATTTTTTAGCTATATACTAAATGATATGTCACTTAAAACCAAGAGAATTTTTGTATTTGCTAAACAAGTGATAGTATAGAGTGGTTCTGTCAGATTTATGGTGTTTGTTTTATTGGTCCAATGCACCATTGTTTTTTTTTTTTTTAATATATTTATGTCAAGTAATATGATGCTAGCCGTCTACTTTTCCCCTCCCACGCCGTTGGACGTCGTTGAAAAATCAAAGCTCGTTGCGTGCTGTTTGCGATTAAATCTGTGACGTTTATGCGATGTGAAGGGCTTTTCATAACTCTGAACCAGTGGCGTGGTAAAGTAAAATACAGCGAATACATTTTAGTAATATTTTATTTAATATATACTGCAGATTAAAGATTTGAATAAAAAACTACGATATATTAGGAATATCGATATTTCATATGATCAAATACTCATTTAAAATCTCAAGACTGGACTAATAAATCAATAAGTTTATTTCGTATTCAATAACAATGTCAAGAAAAATATTTCAATTTAAATTGAAATCTAAATGGCTGAATTACATAAACTTTATAATTAATAATATGGTTTGCTCATTAGTGCTGAAACTGTTTCGGCTCGATTCATTTTCACGCAAAAAGCCCAGCTGCAGTTAAAGCCGTCTTTTGCTAAGCTTTTATTATTCAATAGTTTTGTCGTAATATAATGCAAAAAACAGTGGAAGATATATTGCATTTCTCTAAAAAAACTAAACTGCTATACTGGTATACAGGTTTACTTAATACAGGTATTAAGTATAATTTATTCTAAAAAAAATATAAATGTTTTCTTAACTCATATTTTTACATTTTAAACATCAGTTAAATCTAAAGCATACACATAGTAAGTTTTAAATGAACAAACCGAGCTTCAAAAGCTAGCACTCGTCGTACTTCATTGGTTGATATATATTTTTTTTAATTTTAGAGTAACACTCACTAGCCACTACAATCATCCATCATAGCATTCAATTTTTTTATCTACGTCCCATAATAAAAAAAAAGATTCATCAAAAATAAAACAATTTTTTCGTATATTTTTTATTGACGTAACGAAATGTTATAAAAAAACCAAATATAATTATTATATGTCGGTCCCGCCACAGAGTGGTCAATGTTTCTTAACTCCGTTTTCGTGGTCAATGGTTCGATCTAGTATTTTAATCATGTTATAGATTTTTATGGGAATGCATGTTATTTTGTTTGTATGTTTGTATGAAAATGGGCATCAGAGTTAGCTACATATATAAGTCCATTACCAATCTTTATATGTTTACCCTCCGTGAAGAGAAGTTCTGATCAACTGTGCTTTAACCAGTTTTCTTGAAAAACATTTTTTTTATTACTTGATTTACAATCTATACTATCCATTCCAATAGTGGAATAGCTTAGAAGTATATTTGCAAATTTAGAACCGAATTGTGAAAAATATTATGCGAGGGCATTTCTGCTGCTAAAACATTTAGATACCGCGACTTTGTCACTGGCTGGTAAAAATATTTGATTTGAAATATTGCCCCTTGTTGTATCTCAAATGTCCAGCGTGGTTATGACTTACGCCACTGTTGCATGCATACAGACTTAGTCCGAATCAGAACGGGGCGTGCAAATTACTGTGGTTGGCATTTCATTCCCCCGTTTTGAGAAAATATGACCTCAATGACAGTGTTTTTCAACGTTTTATTTCAAAAAATTAAATTTCGCTATTTGTAGAAGTAATTATTAATTGATTATTTTTTCAAAGCGAAAAAAGTTTTGGCGAATAAGATAAAAAAATACGGTCGAAAATTAAAGCACTGAAAATGTGTATTTTTTAACTATACGCTTCTAAAGGAAATTATAATTTAATAACTCAATTATTTTTTCTCACATCATGTCGACGATAAATAAAATATCATAAGAATAAGAGCCAGTAGTTGTTTCATCTACGCCCTGTTTTGATAAAACATCAAATACTTTCATGCATTTAAATTCAAATCCATAGGTATATCGATACAAAAATGTCAACATTTATTATTTCAAACTTATAAGGAATAAAAACAAAATCAATGATTGATCTGCTACAAGACTCATTTTGGGAAGACGAACAAATGTTTTGAGCCTAATATGTACAGGTTTTCTTTTCAGGGCTTTCGATGAAATTGAAAGTGATGCAAGAATAAAATCAGGTTTTGTTGAAATCAAAGTATTTTCACAATAGTGAGTGAAAGTACCAAGTATTTAGACAAAACCCGTCATCTTAGTTAACGTTTTGATATGTATAAAATTACTGCTGGTAGGTAAGCTTTCTACTATCATCCATGTCCGATGTGGTGGATGACAGCGAATCTTGGAAACGTCTTTTGGTGGTCATACAATTTGCATAAAGAGTAGATATAGTTCAATGAGCTCGAAAAATGAAGTTTTCTCAAACCATTTTTTACGCATTTGAGTGATGCTTTCCCAGGTATTATTTTATGTGAATTACAAATCCAAGTGTATTTATTTTTACATGTTTGGTCTGTTAAGACACTACTTTTTAAGAACCACTAGTAGTTCGTTTACAATCATTAAATATTTTTTGTATTCATTATAAGAACCAAGGCTTGAATTTAAAAATGTTTTACTAAATACCCTTCCAAATTAATGTAAGTATCCGCAATACCACTTAAAAAGTTATTCATTATTCATTATTTTTCATTACAACCGCTGAATAAGGGCGTAGTTTGGGAGACTGTCATAAAGTACATTGACGGAAAGCTTTCAGGGAAGTGGAGCTTAAAACGGGCCACAGGGAAATGTTGAGTACACGGTGATATAGGTCAAATAATGATAAGATGATTGCATAGGGTCGAATCATTACGAAAATGTTCATAAGCGCTGAATGCTGAGTATATGTACATTTAACGTATTAAGAAGGATTCTCAACATGATATTCTTTCTTTATTAAATGTAAAATAAGTATTCGATATTAAAGTTCAACTCAAACGAAATTTTTATTTGGCTGTCACCAATGTGGTGCTTATTTAGCGTCTCATTAGACATTATTGTCAAAAGCAGTAATGAAATCGGGAAGCTCTCTTGGGGGAGCCTTAGGAGACGGTGGATTAGGAATTATTTTAAATACATAAATTGGAAGGATTCACCAAATAAATCATTGTTAGATTCATATTGAATCGTTTATTTTTTCAATATATAAAACAACATATTGTTCATATTACTGTTCCGGTATCGATAGGTTATACATATATGTAAGGTCAGTCAAAGGATATTACATGCAAAACTTAAGAGTGTTAATGACCGAATTGATTTCAAAAGAAAGGCACAAACGTTTGTGATTTTCTAACCCCATCTTGCTATTAAAATCTATTATTGAAATCGAATTGATTATTTTTGTGTAACGACGTCTGAAAAAAATAAAACAACTCAATATTATCTTTCCTTATATAAAACATTACCAGAGTGGCACTATAATAACAGGAGAGAAAATGATACAAGAAGAAGTTTTCTCGTAAATTAACGAAAAAAGGATATAAAAAAATTACAATAATGTCATAATTCAGATATATTCTTATTTAAAAAAACATATTGGGATAGGAATCATTTGAATCAATCAAATAAACTTGTAATTTTTGATTGAAAAATAAAAAGCCGACAATTTTAAGACTTATTATTTTTTTATATCGAGGTAAAAAGAGATAATTATTAAAAATAGCCATGCTTAAGAATATAATTAAAATATCTTTCTAACAAGAATTTCTAGCTTATACCATGGAAGTAAATGATTGATTAAAAAGAAATGAAAAACGTTTTTCAAAAATGAACTTTACTTTTCTTTATTTTTAATTCCTTGGCAACGGTCAAGGGTTATCTTTTTAAATTAACATTTTTATTCAATGATTTTCGACCGTCAGTATTTTTTTTATATCTCAAGCCCTATCCAAATTAGATGTGAAGTTTACAAAACACGCTCCTAGTTCCTTGGTTAAATGGCTTGCTATGGTAGATACACGATTTTTTTTTTTCATTTTTCCGTATGTAATTTGGCTAGCTTTATTTGTAAATCATTCTGTCAGTCAAATATTTTTTTTGGAAAATATACTGAAGATCAAAAATCCCTCACAAGATATTTTTCCTTGTAAGAGTTATAAATAAAGGACTGCTCGTAGTATTGGCAATAAGTTGAAGGCTCTTAATTTTTTAATTTAAATATGACGTCATCATCTCATCTTTTCAGAGGGTGTAGAGATCCGTAATAAAATAGTCTATTCTTAATTTCACTTGAAAATGTAAATTTAAGCGTCTGACTCAATACTAGTTTTTACAATACCCTTTTCAATGTTTTGAAATCATACTGTTACATATAAATAGTTTAATTGAAATTTATATGACTTTCTTGTTAAATATTTAGATTGGCGCTAAGACATATGAATATAATGATGAGAAATCTTTAATCAGCCTATTTAAAACTATTTTTATTAGTTTAGCATAATAAGTTGTGATTTGTTTTAATTGAACCAACAAAAAAAAATAAAGTTTGAAGCTAACTTTCGAGTATTACGTATGAAGAGGTGTATAGTAGTATTCAAAATAACAATAAAGTTTGGCTGCCTACTAAGGCATCCAATCCCGGGATCCCGTTAAATTTTCTGATCCCGAAATTCCGGGATTGAGATGGCCGCGATCCCGGGATTTCGGGATTGAGAAATTTTGAGCAAATTCTCGAAATTTACACGAATTTGGCAAATTGAAGATTTCAAATTCCTCGGTGAGCTAAAAAAAAAAAAAGAGTTTTTGTGAGATTCTGGGAAAAAGTATACCAAATCGGAGATTTCAAATTCCTCGGTGAGCTAAAAAAAAAAAATACGAGTTTTCGTGAGATTCTGAGGAAAAGTATACCAAATCGAGGATTTCAAATTCCTCGGTGAGCTAAAAAAAAAAAAAAACGAGTTTCTGTGAGATTCTGGGAAAAAGTATACCAAATCGGAGATTTCAAATTCTTCGGTGAGCTCAAAAAAAAAACGATAGCAAATTGAGGATTTCAAATTCTTCGGTGAGAAAATCTCAATCCCGTGCTCCCGGGATCCCGGGATTCAAAATAAATCAATCCCGAAATCCCGGGATTGGATACCCTACTGCCTACCGAAGATAAATTTGTAAAGGTCAAGTTTTTATAACAAGACCGGGGTACAGCGGTTTGGAAATGTCAATATTTAAAAAGCTTTTTAGTATAATTTTATTAAGAGTGGGCGAAGGCACGAGTCAATAATATTCATAATTATTGCAAAGTTTAAGAAGGCGTATGATCTAAGAAACTGATCACTTAATAATAGATGTTTGATTGGCTTTATAAAATTAATGAACAATTTGAAGAAATTTTTATTAGGATTCTAACTGAACTGGCAAAAACTAATTTTAATTACTATTAAAATTATCAATAAAATGAATAAATAATCAATTTGTCCGGTCCTGTGGCGCCGCAATTAGTGTTGTTGGCTTCCGTGCCGTATCTTACGGGTTCGAGTCTCAGTAAAAACAGTATTTTTTCAATCGATATATTGATTTCTGTTCGAAGGCATAGGTGTTCGTGATGTCTAAAAGTTAACCACTAGTATTCTCCTAAGCCGCCTATGTGGTCGAGTGGTCAACGTTGTTGGCTTCGGCTACAGACGGCCCGGGTTCAAATCCCGGTACGGACAGATTTATAAATTGATTTTCCAATCGATTTATGATTTCTATTCAAAGGCATGGATGTATGTGATGTCTTGAATTTACCCCTCTCACCCATTCTATCTTATGAACGGGGCGTATCGAGAGCGATTAGCTTACCACTTATCCTCTCCTAGCCCTGTCCTTCTATCCCTACTCTCTTTGGAAAAAGAGAGGTTGAGCAACTGAGTAACAAGCAGTTCTCGTAGAAACACTTCTGTTGAGATAAACTCCATAAGGAGTTCATATGCTCTACATTGGGAGCGGACATGTTTTAAAAAAAAAAATTCTATTCTTATCCTTCTATCCCTACTACTCTCTTTGGAAAAGAGAGGTCGAGCAACTGAGCAACAAACAGTTCTGGTAGAAAAACTTCTGTTAAGATACCTCCATTAGGAGGCCATATGCTCCAGATTGGGAGCGAACCATTGGCAACATCTTCAATTAAAAAAAAATAATAGCCGATTCATTGTTTATGATATTTTTATGAAAAATAATTCGAAACTGCATGAAACTTTATTTATTTATTTAATTGAAAGCGTATAAAGATAAATGACATTCTCGTAACGTTAGAAATTTTCTCTACAATTTAGTGCACAATTTTATCATATCGTATTTTTTTTTGATTATATCCATGACATGGTTCCATCAAAAAATCTCTGTTTTTATCAGATTTATCAGATCACATTGTTTCGTACCTCTTATGAATTGACATCAGTAGCCTTCCAAGGCAATGGAATCCACTGAGAGCTCACCCTAGGCACCCTCAGCATTTAGTTTTTTTCAGAAGGTAAATCTTTTTCGCACTCTTACTGTTGACTGCACATTGTTAAAAGTGAGCATACAAAAATGCAGGATAGATTCGTTAATATTATTTTAAGCAACGTAAATACGATTTTTTTTTAAATTTGTTTGAGTCTATAGATAATATTTAAAAAGTATATTAAAATGTTATGTTCCTATGTATGAGACCGCGTTATTTAGAATTCATGTAAAAACTTTCCGGTAAAGAGGATCAGGTGTATTTAAAACACATTGTTTTAAACAAAAATAGCAAGAGACGTTTGAGCGGCAAACCTCATCTAAGAATTTTGGAACCTACCCACTCGCACATGTTATTGTATTTTCGGAATATTACATGTGCGACCACCATGATTTGGGAAGGGTGAGAAACCCATCGCGAACTATTGATAAAGGTTACTCACTACTAATCACTTTCCAACAGCACCTGTCGACCGAGAGGTTCAAACATTAAATTAAACTGTGCTTAGTCACGCCGCTGCGCAGTAATGGTGTTCGACCCATTCCAAATGGAAATTCTAAACAGAATCGTTCGGATTAAAAATCGTTTCCCCGAATAACTTTCCAAGCTATCAGGATATTGTTTTACAGTTAGAATATAATAATTACTCTTGGCTGTTGTATGGTATACAACGTCGTGTAGTATAAACTATTGTTTTACGGAGTTTGAAGTATATTATATTGCATTTTTTTTAATAAAACAATAATGCACAAACAATACATTATACAATTGTATTTATAAGACTCGTTTTAAGAATTAAGTTTTCAGTACTGAACTACTCCTCAAAATTTTGGGATACAAAAGCTCTTAAAAGCTGCATAATCAACGATTAAGCAATCTACCTACAAGCAAGTAATCTTTGATATATTTAATGATTATTGACAACTTACTTTAAAAGCTTTCTTTTTGGAATATTTATTTATAACAATGCTTTTATTAATCTTGTAGCCAATCCCAATTTTTTTATTATTGTTAAAACATACAAGTGTCTGCCAAAACTTTACCACTGTTACTTTTTAGACATCTGATATGTTCTTTAATTCTAATATTGAAGTTTTTACTTGTCTGCCCTTGAATAAGCTTGGCAGTCTCCATAAGAGAGGCGATAGTATTTTAAATTTTATATTATACAGGACATAGCTATTTTTACTAGTTTATTTTATTATGAGTTTCGAGCTTAAAAAGCAATGTATCAATTTAAGTATCTAGTATAGATCGATTTTTTTTTATGGCACGAAAGTAATACTGTGGGCTTTCTACAAAATGGGTTTTCCTCTCGGTATAGCTCAACACGGTTCAGATATGGCACAGTACAAATTATCCATGTTAAAAAATAAGATGGTTACCTAAGCGTATAAACAAGTAAGATAGGTGTGTGAGTGGCATGGCTTTTACTACGCATTTTATTGATTTTTACACAGTTAAGTGACCCATATAAAAAGACCTATGTTAAAATACCACAGTTTGTCCATGGTAAGGAGATTGTTAGCGGCATACTCAAATATAAAATGTTCTGCGTGCGAAGCGGCTATTTAGAATAATCGCTGTAATCATTTCTTGTACCGGCGATATCCATCTAACCAAACAAATGTTCTACGGTAGTACTTGTTTCCTGGATAAAGTTAAGAGTTTCCAGACTGTAAGGCTTCTCCGCACCTTCCTAAAGTGGTGGTTAATAAATATTAAGCTACTTTTAATACGTAAAAACAGAGCCATGTTTTATAACATTGAAATAAAAAGTTAAATTAAGATAACGGTTGATTTTTCGTTTAAAATTTCATATTTTCTTTTCTGTATGGGAGATGAAATGTCGATAGACGCCTTTATCACGTTGGAGCCACATTGCACAGCGTCTGTACATGTCGAAGATGTTTTCCTATATTTGTAACAACGCCTGTGCACGTTACGTTTATAGTCTTATAGCTTATGAATCAGTTCGTATTCTTGGGCTACACCGTATGAAGATTTTGACTTCAATGAGCGCTTACACTACAAACTCAAGTGCTTAAAGTAGAGAAAAAACAAAGCTTTTTTGTAATTAAATATGCTTTAATAGCTAACGTTTTTTTTTGGGAAAAGGTTGAGTTATTTTATTAAGTATTTTTTTTTATTCAAAATAAATAAAAAAGTATTATATGTCTCTACAATATTCGAGTAATATGGTCACCATACGTTGTCTCCAAAGGTAACCATTCCTTGTTTAATCGTTCAGCATTCTATAGATCTGCCAAAAATATTCTATTAATAATCATCAGTGTCCTTTTCAGAAGAACGAATCCATTCGGTTGGACAAAAATGAAGCAAAGAGTTAGCTCTACATATGTATAAGGCATTCAGTAAATATTTAATCGAGTTCCATGGTCAAATGTCAATTTTTAACATTATATAGAAATAATTAATCTACCCTTTTATCTCGTAATTGATAACGAATGCAAGACTTGAATTATTTGCCTTATAAGAGAGGTATTTGTTTATTATATTCATATATAAATAGGTTTATAAATTATTGCAAAATAGGTTTAACGTTAAACTTAAGAAAATACTGTATGTCTTAACCGTTTCTGAATTTCAAATAATTTGCATGTACAATTCATTGCCGCAAAAAGAAATAGATATTAAAATTTGGTCGCCATCTTCAACCAACAGAATCCGTGTTTGCTGAATCATCGGGCATGGAAATAATCTGACTTCAATATTGAAAAAAATAAAACACAATATTCTAACAAAAAAACAAAAAATTGAATTCAGCACCCCTAAAAGTTCAACTGCAAAGGCATCAGCAGGAAATCCCATAACTGCACGATGAAGTTTCTTATCATCATATTTATTGCGTCATAATTTCATGCGGTTTGTAGTATGAGATAGTTTCTATCAAATAAATAAAGGCGCCACACAGTTTTACAATCTAAATCTTGAAGTTTCATGTTAAGATATTATTTAGACATAAATTTCCACGTTATAAGCTGAGTTTCGAAATTAGCTTTTTAAGAAAGCGTGCAGAAATGTCTAAATAATAAAATGCAGGTTAATATGAAAAAAATTTTATCGCGCTAATTATTATTTTTTCAACAATGTCAGGTGTCGAATATCACATGAGCCAAACACTTCGAAACACAAACTAAACATATATAAACTTCCGTTAAATAAAATTAAAAAAACTACATCTCCATGCAATAACGAATAATTTCCTTATCCTTTGTTTTTAATTCTTGCTGTAACGGTGCTATAAAATATTATATAATGAAAAAGCTAGACACCCTTAATATTGCATTTTTTAATTAAAAAATAAAACTGTTTTTATTGAATTAAAATACATAATTGCAAAGAAAAACTTTGTAATATACATTATTAAAAAATATATATTAAAAAATAAATAGTTTGTTCATTATATTTTAAATTAACCTATATTTTGAAATTATAAAAACATACTGAACTTGATTAACTTAATTACGATAGAAACTTTATTTTTTTTTATACTAGATAATGAAAAACATTAATATCGGATAAAGGGCTTTTGGTCAAGTGATCAACTTTGTAGGTATCGGTTGCGGTGCCCAGAGGTTCAAACCTGGTATGAACAGTTTCAATAATTCATTTTTCAATCGTGCTCGAAAGCACCGACTTAACTAATCTTAAAAAAAAACATAGCAAGAAAAATTATCCTACCATTAGTCCTGTCCTAGTTCTTTATTTCTATCGTTACCCTATTTGAAAATAGGAGGGATTAGTAAGTTACAAATATGTTAAGATAATATCAGTATCATTTATGTAATACGTGTGGAATAAAATATAGCGAAACAATGTTTTTTACACTATAAGAGCAAAATTTATTTAAAATCCTTGTAGAATTTTTTGAAATCTTATAAAATAGTAAAAATATTCAGTTGTTACAAAATATTTTAGGCAACCAATCTTCAGGCATAAAGTAAGGATTTATTTTAATAATTTTACACTCCATGCCCGCTAGTAATGTAAAGTATATGACCTCCTAATAGAAGGTACTTCAAAAGAACTTTTTCTACGAGAATTGTTTGTTACTCAATAGTTTTTTTAAGAAATAGGATTAGGAAAAGATAAGTGGTTAGCTAATCGCTCTCGATACGGCTCGTTCACTAAGATTGAAAATGTGGGAGGAATTTTTTCAGATATTAAAAAAAAACCGATGTCAACACAGTTGAAAAAAATGATGTAGGTAAAGGGACTTGAACCCGTGAGATCTGCCACAGAAGCAAAACCCAAAAAAGTTCCATTAGAAATTTTGACTTTTGTGATATTTCGTTAGGTAATCGAACTCTTATAATAACGGTAGGCTCTACATGCACAAATAATCAATATCATATCAATAGATAAGCCTTATGGAAGCCTTTATACTATACGGCATTCATAGAACCTTGTATTATTAATAGCATATCGCTTTTAGGTTTGCTTAGACTGCTTTGGCACACTGTGAGTAGAGGCATAAGCCTCAGGTAGTGAGATTTAATTTAGCTGACAATACCTAATTCTATTGAAGTTTCCTTACATATCAACAATCTCCCTACACCAAGCATATCAAGCCAGAGCCAATATTGCCATTAATCACCTCGCACAATAGAAGAGCGGTGTTTATGCTCCGCCACCCTAGGGAAACATACCCTCGGTTAGTTATCAGTAATGCAATAGGCAATGGAATCAGAACTGCTCACCAAATCAAAGACGGAAGCAATTCTCTCGTATTGAATAAATCAATACCACTAAGATTTCCTGGCTACTGTTGCAAGGTGGGTCAAACAGTTGCGTTCAATAATTGTCATTTGATGGTGTCAACACTGTTAATCCATCTTGGAAAAATAAATATTTAAATTTAAGATTTCGACTGAAGGTGCTTGGTGGAATTTCAATATTAAGTTTTAATCGTTCAAATGATGTACATTCACACAAGTTTTGTCACTAATGACCCGGGTTTTGCCTTTAGGCATCTTCAGACATTCAAGTGCACGGATGAACTTGAACTGACGCACATTAAATAAATGTATCGTGTTTATATATGAAATAAACGTATCACTTAGTGTAAAGCCATTGCTGGCGAAATGGATTACCCTATGGGAATGCCTACAGATTTTTTAGAGATGGGTGATATTAATGCTTAGCACACACTGTCTTTGCGTCCTCGCATCATTCGCATTAAGCGGAGTGCGCGAATGCTGCCAGGTGATAAAGACTTGTACTAATAATTTGTTTTATGATAAAGACAGACATCAGAAAATTATGCACTAATAACTGACGGTGTTCAAAGATTTACATTATTTAAAAATATATTCAACTTATTTATTATATTTACACATAATTTTCATAGGACTAAATGAGTTGACATATTTAAATTTGCACAACTCACATTAAATTTAATATATTTTACATATAATCACTTTCGCTTTTTAAGGTATTTTTGATACCAAAATACCATCACTTTTATCTTTTAAAAAAAAGAAATTTACTGCCTTACGTATATTTGTAAACAATGACAAATATCAATTACTTATTACTAAAGAAATTCTCGTTGTGGTTTCAGGCCTTAAATCCGCCTTTGGTATGTTTGTGAATGTTTCGCCTCTATTATAATTTTTTGACATTCACGTAACTCACAGGGACACTTCAATTGATTTTTTTTTCTTATATAGGAAAATTAGTCACTCTATAATAAATACGACTAAGGTTTAAAACAAATGTAGAAATAAAATGTAAAAATGCTTTATTTTCTCTCCTACAATCACATTAGTGATGACAATAACAAAACGTAATATATTATACACAAGTGACAGAGAAAAACGTATCGCATTAAATGCACTGAGGGAGTATTTCTATGAGTTTCGTAACAATAGACGCCGCAATTCGGTAGAAAAGCGAGGAAAACATTTTACCAGGGCCTTAATTGCATCTAAGACTTGTCGGGTTTCAAATAAAATTCGAGGCATTCAAAAACCTGATAGCGAAAAAGCGATAGTAAGTCTGAAGATGCCTCTGAAAGAGGCGAAACACGTGTCACAGTTAGTTACACAACACGTGGAATAATCAAAGTTAATTTAAATTTTCTATTCAAAAACCTGTTTATTCAACTTGGTTCAGTTTCAATTTCAGTTTCAGTTTCAGAATCAGTTTTAAAA